>OX638312.1:122931252-123556252 GCA_951812415.1 Beris morrisii | reverse complement strand
TTCCAAGGGAATAATTCAGTATACGATTTGGGCTCCACCGATTTTCAAGGTTTTTAATTATCCCCTTAGTGGTCGATTAGTTTCCGATTTTATACCTCTGTGGGTTTACTCTGGACTTGATTGAAATTCAATGATGTGGAATAACTCGGGTAAGTATTATAGGTATAGAGGGTAGGAACCATGTGGCAAAAACTGCATGAAAATCATCCGGTAATTTAAATGCTCAAATGTTTAATATTCGTAGGGCCATTATTACGATCTTCAGTTAAACTCTAGCTGGAACTTTAACTGGTAGATTTGTATAAAAATCTGTTAGTTACAGTTCAAGTTAGGACGTAACTGAACATCGTAGGAATGGCCCTTAATGTTATCCGGAAATTTCAAAGTTCATTCATGTTTCGGGCTGCTAGTGTCCATTTTCTTCATAATATCTTGTCACCTAAGCCTTTCTAGTTTTTAGAAGTAAGGGTTCTGCAACTTAATTTTTAAACCTTCGCGAAAAACATAATCTAAAAACTACAAGTAAACCCCAAGTAAAGCTTCAAACAAGCACTAGGTTTAAACTTTTTGGCATCAACCGTTCAGGAATTTCATGTCTCGATTCCAGGTTTCGAGCGCATTGCTTATCCCCTCACTCGCATGCCTCAACTAGACCATTTTACATATGACTCCTAAATTGTAGCTGTCTTCTAACCCAAGTTTCAACTTTCTAGCCTTAGCTGTCTTTGAGATAAAGAGACCAAAATTTGTCGTCTAAATCGCTCTTTCCGCCTACCTCTTAACGTCCTGTCAATCTACTCATGTAAAAAATTTAAATTTATTCCACGGATTTGTGTGCACTTCAAATGCGTTTGCATACGGCGTATACGGCGGACAAATGAACATTTTTTCTGCTTTTTTGCGGTCTACTAGTCCTAAAACAAAATTCGAGGGATGGAAATTTTTTTCAAAATATTGGTCGGTCAAACTCAACACTTTATTACTAAAAATAATAAATTCAAAAAATCTTTTGTCATATAGTCCATTGTCGTGGAAGGAGCCTAAAAATATTTTTGAATTGGGCCACATTCCCGAAACATGGTAATATGATTAATCTACTTGGCTCATAACATTTTCACTAATGCTTGTTGTTATTGTTGTTTATTACCCCAACAAACATACCATGACATTCTAATTTTACAAATTACTAAAATTAATTTTTATAAACTCTCTCACGCAGATAATAAGTCGGTTATAGTCAAGACGTGTGATCCTTCGAAAGCTGTTCTCAACATTCCAAGGAAAAGCGGGCAAAGTTGGTACAACAAACTCATCCATATATATGCAACGTGTGTAGTGTTATCCTTAGGGCAAATGTGCCTTAGGTTCTACGGCATTGTACCTAATATGAGTGGAAGCTCCTTTCTTAACGGGCTACTTTTTTCGGGTTTTTGACTTCAATATCTCGTTGACGCCTTCTTACTTTCGGCCGTATTTATAGAAATTGCTTCGGTTATTTTTCCTTTTTTTGGTAGCTGGAGGACTGCTTTGGCGAACCCTTCAAGATGGCGTATATATGAAGGTTGTGTATACCGTCGAATAGAAATGTGAAAGTGTATTACAGCTCATGGGATTTAGGAGGGAGTAACAGTAATGGTAAAAGTGTTAAGAACGTTGTGTTGCATTCACGCTTTCGACAAAGACCTCTTCAACTTGATGATAATGCCTTTACCTCCCTGTGTATGCCATGTATAAAAAGCCCTTAGGGATACTGCTGGGATTCAACTGTAGGATCATAGGAAATTAGATTTCATTATTTCGGTAAGATGTTCCTTCCGAAATCCATTTGGGGATTAGAACAGTTGGTTCTCTCCTATTTGTCGTAATTTGAGTTGTGTTAAGGATGAATTTGGTGCACATTTTCCATCGATTTATAGTAAACTTTGGGTTGGAAATATTCTAAGCATGTTAAGAGGTGCGCTCTTTCGCGCTCTAGTGCAGAACAAGGCAGTAGGTTTTCACATCTAGATGGCGTGAATATTATTAACGGGAAAAGTTATTGTTTGCTGTTTGCTCTTTAAAAGCGATTTATTACAATCCCCGAAGCTGAAGTAAGATCGTTGCAACAATCTGATAATAGAGAGAAAACTTATGGAGAATTATCTGGCAGCGTGTTCCTTGCGTTTTGTTATCAACTCTCATAAATCGCGTTGGGAGTTAATACAAGTCATGTATTGTATGGTTGACGACAACAAGAAAACATACTGCAGTCACGATCGGCTGCAAGCCAATCGTATAATACTCTAGATGAATACTTAACTCCGATTTATATTGTAGTTGGGGATAAAGTAGAATTACGCGTGTGTATGTTGTATGTCCTTTATTAAGGACTGCCATTAGATTGCTACCCAAAACTAAAAGACAATATTCAGTGTTTAATTTCATATCTTGAACTGGGTAAGTCATCGAAAAAAATGTCCTTTTTGAAGGACTTTCGCATGGGAGGTGCAGGAAGGACTCACTCAATTCCTTACATGTTTATCCTTTTCCTTGGAACCATTTAAAAATGAACGTGTACAAAATTTCAAATTCGTAGCTTGAAGCGTTCAAAAGTTATCGAAAAATATTGTTGAACACGTGTCTTAAGGACATTTTGTATGGCAGGTACCAGAAGGAGTAAAAGGATTTTGCTGATTAGTAAACTCGAACTTTGTTTTCACTCAAAACTAATTTGTACAAAATTTCGAGTTCATAGCTAAAATAATACTTGAGTTATAGTGAGTTCCGTAAATTAAGTGAAGGCTATTTGACAGGATATTTGTATGGCAGCTACACGAAGGACTAATAGGATTTTCTTCATAATGATACATTTAGCTCCAACCATTGGAAAAATAACACATTCCAAATTTGAAAGACGTAGCTTAAACCCTTCTGAAGTTATCGGCAATATTCTTGAACACGTGTTTTAAGGACATTTTGTATGGCAGCTACCAGAAGGAGTAAAAGAATTTCGCTGATTAGTTAACTCGAACTTCCTTTTCACTCAAAACTAACTTGTTTAAAATTCCGAATTCGTAGCTAAAAGATTACTTGAGTTATAGTGAGTTTCGTAAATTAAGTGAATACATTTTGACAGGATATTTGTATGGCAGCTACACGAAGGACCAACAGGATTTTCTTCATAATCATATATTTAGCTCCAACTATTGGAAAAATAACACATACAAAATTTCAATATCGTAGCTTAAACCCTTCTCAAGTTATCGACCAATATTCTTGAACACATGTTTTAAGGACATTTTGTATGGCAGCTACCAGAAGGAGTAAAAGAATTTCGCTGATTAGTTAACTCGAACTTCCTTTTTACTCAAAACTAACTTGTACAAAATTCCGAATTCGTAGCTAAAAGATTACTTGAGTTATAGTGAGTTTCGTAAATTAAGTGAATACATTTTGACAGGATATTTGTATGGCAGCTACACGAAGGACTAACAGGATTTTCTTCATAATCATATATTTAACTCCAACTATTGGAAAAATAACACATACAAAATTTCAAAGTCGTAGCTTAAACCCTTCTTAAGTTATCGACCAATATTCTTGAACACGTGTTTTAAGGACATTTTGTATGGCAGCTACCCGAAGGAGTAGGACGATTTTGCCCGTTAACGAACTTAGCCTTACAAATTCAACCAAACATCCAGATTCAAAATTTCAAGATCCTAGGTGAAGGCGTTCTTGAGTTATCGTGTTCACGGACAGACGGACGGACGGACGGACGGACGGACGGACGGACGGACGGACGGACGGACGGACGGACGGACGGACGGATTTGAGGTTTTTGGGCACAAATAAACAAAAAATAATATATAACTTTTTTTCGTCCGAGGCTTGGTTCTATGCGTTACAAACTTTTCGGCTGGATTAAACTTATAATACTCTATATGATTTCATCTAGAGTATAAAAATTTGCCAATGATCTGGGAGAAACTTTGTTATGTTTTGGGTAGTAGTCCGGAACGCGCTTAATTCTGAGATGCGGTGTAGGTTATTATGCAACTAACAACCTATAAAAGAACGTTCAAAATAGCTTCCTGGTTATTCTTAAGGCTGTCAGTAAAAAAACACGTCCCATACATCAATAACTTTTTCAGGTAGAAGTTTAGAGTCTATACGCCTAATAGACTCTTGGCCGAGTCATAAAAGTTGGGGAGGATGGAGGTGCATGTAGAGGGTGATTTTTATATCTCGAGAACTCCTAATGATGGATAGCTGAAACTTGGTACTTAGAAGCAATAGTGGCACTTTGTAAAAATACAATTTTTTGTAATTATATATAATAATGTAATTCTACTAGAAAACTAATATGCATTAAAAATACTTTATTATTAAAAAATAATAAAGTAAAATCTGCCAATAGTCTGGGCGAAACATTATTATTTTCCGGGTCAAAGTTCGGGAGCGGTCAAAGTCGCAGTATATCATCAGTTGTTTCGAGATTATGAGATTTCGTTGAAAGTTAATTTTCTTCTTAAAATAAAAATATTTAAAATAGAGATTTTTAGCCGATTAAACATTGAAAAAGCCCCTGTGGACTATACGAATTTCGGTATATTATGTACACTAAAAGCCCATAGAAGTAAAAACGAATTTGCTGCCTTATAAGACTTAAGAGATATGACGAATTGTTAAAACGTATACAAACCCATTATTTTCACTGGGGGTTTGAAATTCGAAAAAATTGTGAAACAGGTTTTTAAACGATTTTATAAGAAGCAAATTGATATCGCATGCGACATGAAGTATTTTGAAAAATTTGTGAAAACGGTTACACCCTCTTGATTCTTGAAATTCGAAAAATAGTGATATTGGTTTTTAGGTCATTACATCAAATGCCGTAATAACCAATTTTATATCTCATCACAACTAAGGGATGGCAAAATTGTGAAAATATATGCAGGTTGAATATCCAAAAATTGAGAAATGGGTTTGTAGGCGATTATATAAAAAGTCTGTGGAAATGAAAAGCGATCTTATATCTCAACCTGAGAAATATGTCGAACCTTTGAAAAGCATACAACCTCCTTACACCCTTTAATATTGAACATCTAAAAATACTGAAATTAAGCTTTTGGCGCTTATATAGGAAACCTTAGGAAGTAAAAATGAATTCGATATATCATCAGATCTGAGCAATATATAGGAATCTGTGAAAACTTATGCAACCTTCTTACACCCACTTGGGGGTTGAATATCCAAAAATCCTGAAAGAAGTTAATAGATAAATATGAAGACTGAACTAGAAAGTAAAAACAATTTAATTTATTACCACTTCTAAAAGAAAAGACGGAATTCGTGAAAACGTGTGCAACCCATTTATACCCTCTTAGGGGTTAAAAAAGAAAAAAAGCTTAAAAACGAGTTTTAGGCGATTATTACGCAAGCACGTGAAAGTGAAAAGTTAGTCGAAATCTAATCAGACCTAAGGGATATGGCAGAATACGTGAAAAAGTATACAACTCCTTTACACCCCCTTAGGGGTAGAATTTCAAAAAATCTCGAAAACTCTTTCTAGGTATTTATATGAAGAACACGAAGAATAAAAATGAATTCAATATTTGGAAAGACCAAATAGATATGACGAAAATCGTGAAAATATATGCATTCCATTTTCACTGATCATTTTTTTCGCCCCCCTTCCAAGTGCCAATGGATATTTGAAATTTTTTTTTCCTAAATTACTTTTCTAGGTAATTTACATATACATACCGAGTTTCAACTTTGTTTCTTAAGCCGTTCTATAGATAGGAAAAACACCACTCACCCCCGTACCATACTACCCCTATAAAAAATTATAATTTTAATTTTAATTAATTTTTCCAACATGGTACTGCTATAGCTCTATCCAAATACCAAATTTCAGATTTCTATCATTATAGGTTCTTGAGATATAAAAACCGGAACTTTTTCCTTTTCACTCTCCCCCACCGTCACCCTCTACATCCACACCCCCAAAATTTCTTTTTCTTCTAGTGGTCTATTAGGCCTACTTCTGGTAAAAATTTTAAGTATCTTTCTTACACTGTTCTTGTGATATGAAACGTGATTTTTTAGAAAAATTCTTATCCCCTTCACTTCCATGCTCCATCGCCCCCTTAAAAACTTTTACTTTCAGTAAACTTCAATTGTCAACTTTTATTCACAAACAGAATTTTATTTGTCTAGTGCAATTGGTTCGTAAGATATCTTAACCTTAAGTTTTTCACCCCCACCCCCGTACACCACTGCCCCACTCAAAAATTTGTTTCCGATCTATTGTCCTAATATACCTACAGATATTCATAAAGTTTTAATTTTGTGACGTTAACCGTTTAGGAGATATGGATTTTAGAATGTGTCGATCTCGGCTTTCTTGCGTTTCAGACGCATTATTTTTCCCCCCACTCGCACACTCCTTCATCCATATTGACAATTTTTATGCAAATGGATCCACTATATAAGTTCTAAGTTTCAGTTTCCTAGCGTAAGCGGTTGCTGAGGTCTAGAAACCAAAATTTTCCGTCTAAAACGACAGGCGGTGGGGCGAAAAAATGAGCAGTGATAATGGTCTGCATACGAGTACATTTTCACTAATTTCGTCATATCGGAGCCTTCTGAAATACTGAATTTATTTAGGAGAAGGTATTTAGGAATTTTTTTGATATTCGACCCCTACGGGGTGTAAAGGAGTTGAATAAATTTTCACGAATTTATCCATATCCCTCAGGTCTTAAGTTATCGAATAACTTTTCACTTCCACGCCCTTACTTTATAATCGTGTAAGGCTCGTTTTCAGGATTTTTTCTGTTTCAACCCCTAAGAGGGTATAACAGCCTTGAATACTTTTTAACGAATTCCGTCATATCTCTTAGAGGTGATAGGTCAAAAATTTGGTTTTCACTTCCTCGAGATATCTTTATATATACAGTGGATGCCGCTGATTGTAATCACTTTGGGACCGGCCATAAACAATAACATTAACCGGATGATAACAATAGCCGAAGGGGAAAATTTTTCTCATCTATTTTCCTACGCTTGAATATAGATTGCTCGAAGCATCTAATATTATTTTTTTTATTCATTAAGTGTTATTTACAACTCTAGCTTCAATGTTTCACAAAGTTACAGAGAATATGAAATACTGTTTCCTCTTCCTCCTCATTGAGGCAGTTTCTACAGAAAGTCGTTTGAAAAGAATCACCATCTTTTAGCATGCCGGATTATAAGACAGTGTCTGGTCAGGACACTTACTGTGGTACTGATTCTCTCCCTTTTTAGCAAATTCAGTCTTGTACAGCGTTTTAGATCCAGCTTCGGTCATGTCTGTCAGCTCAGCGCGCCACTTCTATTAAACTGTCTCGAAAACTTACTCGAAGTTGAGCTCATTCTGTTGAACGAGATCAACATCAATAGTTTTCAGAAGCTACGAAAAGACTGAAATTTCTCATAGTAATCTATGATATGTATCGCCTTGTGTTTACATAAATGTTAAACCAAGAGCAATCATCTTTAATTTTGAGATTGTTTTTATTTTGCCTTTTTGATCACTTTTACATGAAGAAAAAAGGGGAGCGATTAAGAATACAGTCGCAAAACTTGTAATGTTGTATGGAAATCTGGCCCGAATGATAACATAAAGCGAATTTTTATTCCAATAAGCGATGAATTTCGTTTGTGGAAAATGGAACTAACTTGTTTTGATAACAAAATGCGGCTTATAACATTATCCGCGATTACTATAAGCAGCATCTACTGTATCTAAAAATCCCTTTCATGATTTTTTGATATTCAACCCTAAGTGAGTAGATGGGGTTGCATATGTTTTCACAATTTTGACATATTTCTTAGGGTTGATGAGATATAAGATTGGTTTTTACTTTCACGGCCTTTTTATATAATCGCATACAAACCCATTTCACAATTTCATTTATTTTCAATCCCCAAGGGGTGAAAGGGGCTGCTTGCATACGTTCACATAATTGCCATCCCTTAGGTCTGATGAGATATAAAATTAGTTATTACTTCTAAAGGCATTATCATGAAATCACCTAATAATCAATTTTACTATTTTTTGAAATTCAACCCCCAAGCGGGAGTGAATATGTTCCTCCTACCTTAAGCCTAAAAATTGATTTAATAAAGTTTATAATTCTCGGAAATGAATTTCCATTTTATATCGCATTTAGGGAAAAAATCGTCAACAATACGAGCAGTTGTAAGGGTGTTTCGGATAGTAGACATGATACAACCTCTGATGCGCCCATGCCATCCGATGACGAAATAGCTCCTTCGCACCTTGTCCAACACAGTTTTAAAAAAACTGGCTTCTTCCGTGAAGGTTTTTCAGCTGGCATGTTCTCAATGGCAGCAGCCTGGACAGCGAATGATCTCAGTCGGGATTCCGTATTGGTGCTTCGCACTAGAATCACCTCTGGCGTCGAAAAACAACTAAAAAATTCTTAATGTTTCATACGTTTCCACAAATTTTGGAAAATCTTTAGTGACTGATTAGATATCAAATTGGTTTAAATAATTGTAATTGCCTAAAAACATTCACAATTTTTCGAAATTCAACCCATAGAAGGTGATGTTCTGAGTTTGTTTATATTTTCACAAATTTCGTCATATTTCTGAGGTCTGATTAAACAGTAAATTGGTTCTTACTTCTATGGACTTATAGTGTAAAAAATATGCAAAATTTCGAGACATCTAAACAGGCATCTTATTTCTTTATTCGGCTAAAAATCGATATTTTTGATATTTTTACTTTTATTCTGTAATGACCACGTCTCGGAGTGTGACCAATCACATCATTCAAGTATAAAATTTGGCACTGGCGATTTTTTTTAATCGATCGCTGCGATGTTATTATTAAAAATATATTGAAATAAAGTGTGTCCAGTATAATTTAATCAAAATAAATATTTGTATCAAAAACAAAACCTTAAAAACGCTAAAATACTGCCATTCAGCTCAGTTGACTTTTGGTTACATCGCAAAATGTACCACAAAGTCAACTGGATCGCATTAAAATTTCATTTCGAATTTTGCATAGTAAAACTTACCACTCCCCATTAATTTTACCCTACATCCCTGAGTCCACAAAAAGAGGTGCAACTGGGCTCTCTGTTCGCCAGGATAATTCCAAACACACAAATCGTTAAAAAAAAGGTTTTTTTTAGTATATTGCTACCACCGCGATGCGATAGCACAAGTGATTTTGTGCACATGTTTAATGTCAACTCGCTGAACATTACTGAAAAAAAGTAGGTTGTCCACCCCCCAAATCGTAATGATGGCCTCCATTTTTATAGTTAGTGGACAGAACTTTTTGAATTCGTGCTGATTGTTGCCAAAAAAGGACTTAAATAATACGAAAAAAAAACTATAGTCTACTCGTCCGAATAAAATTGTTGGTAAACTTTTTTTTCTGGCTTATATCGTTTTCCGCTCAACTTATTTGCCACTGGGAATTAATTGAACAAAGCGAAACAGATGGACACACCGTGTTCGAAATGGTGAAGTTAACACCTTGCTTATTATGTTTTACATGACAGCTTTGTTTGTAACCATAATTACAATAATTTAGCACCTGGAAACTAGGATATGCCTGTAGTCAATTTCGAGATACTTATACACATAATTGTTACTAATTTAAATTTAATTGTAGCGCCAATTGTCCGCGAACTGTTCTGAAGGGTCTTTCATCAGAAAAAGTGATATTTGAAACAAAGTTTACAACTTTCAAATCAATTTTTATTATTTTTTCTAACTTACAGCTTTACAAATAAATTTATAGAAGATATAACGTACTGTATATAAAACTTGTTAATGTTGCAAGGAAACATTTTAATCGGTTATTGTATCAAACTCAAAAAAAAAATTCTTCAAAAAATCGTGGTTGGTAAATTTTCAAAGCTAACTAAAACTAGACACATAGAATTTCGTAGAAATACTTTAGAACCGACATTCAGAGGTGGAACGAACTGCATTTCACTAATTCAGAAAATAGGTCCCGTGTTGAAATTGCGATTGACAACCTAAAAAAACAGATTCAAATAGCCTCCTAGTTATTCATTAGGTTGTCAGTCGCATAGTAACCTATATTAAACGCGTTTCGGACTTCTACCCAAAAATAATAAGGTTGCGCCCAGACTGTTTGCAGATTTTTTTTATTTATTTGCGTATCTGTTTTTTCAATAGAAGTAAAATTCGATCTCAAAGGTTCCTAAAGAATTCGTGAAAACTTGAACAATACCAGGTTAAAGTCAATACAATAGCTCATTAGACCTAAGAAATATATCGGAATTCGTAAAAATGTACAAAATCACTTTACACCTCCTTAGGGGTTGGATATCGACAAATTTTGAAAAAAGTTTCTAAGCGGCTATGTAAAGAGCCCGCAGAAGTAAAATTAATTTAATAACGCGACATGTCTAAAAAATATAACAAAATTCGTGGAAATATGTTAAAAAAGCCTATTTCAGGGAAACATATACATATTTTACTCCACCTCTGTACGCCAATAAAAATCTCAACTTTTTTTGCTTTAATTACTCTTGTAGCACATCTACAAATACGTACTAAGTTTCAACTTTCTAGAATAAGCCATTTCTGAGATACAAAAAACCACCCCTACCCCCGTATAGTAACTCTACAGACCCTGGCCAAATTATTAGACGCACTTAAAATTTTTACAAAAAACTGGATTCAGATTCTTCTAAAGCGCTTTATTTGATATTTGGGATGCGTAAACCACTCTACGTAGATTCGTATTTCTGTTATCAATTTGGTATTACCGACAACGTTGTAGTCTCCCCAGGACTCGCTTGTCTATAAATTAAAACAAATGGGGCTACCTGACTCAGTCTCCGCGACGGTTTTGAACAAGAAGGACGTATTTTGGTTTTTGCCTCAGTATTGCAGGATTTTTGTATGTTTGTGAACTGTTTTATAATTTAGAAGTGTTTCTTATTATTTTCAAAGACATTTAAGTTTAATTAAAATTTAAAAAATAGGTAGAGCCAGAGATCTCACGAAAGAGGAAATCCACGAAGTGAAGGCCTTGATCAATGCCAAAATTTCCCGGAGATTGAATATTTCTGAGGCTTCTGTAAGACGAATTAAAGGAAAAGTTTAAAATAAGGAAGATTTGGGTCCTCAAAGGAACTGTGGCCGCAAATCAAAATTTTTACCACAGGGTGAACGACTCCTCAAGAAAATATGCGTGGAAAATCGTTTTGCTTCCACGAATGAGATCACAACTCAATTGAATAAGAGTAATGTATCAGCCAGTGAAAGAACTTTTCGCTGTAAGCTTATTCAGCTGGATATGGAAGCCTGTTGACCCGCTCGTAAGCCCAAACTGACTCCTGCGATGAAAGCAAAACGTTTGCTTTATGCAAGGAACCATCAGAACAAAGATTTGGAATTCTGGAAATCGGTAAATATATTTTATTTTTATAGTTTTATACTTTATTAACTGCGTTTGGTCGTAACTTAATTAAAATTACGCAAATTTTCATAGGAATATTATTTCAGGTGTGCTTCAGTGATGAAAGCACTTTCGAAATTTCTTGCCAATAAAGCGCAATACGTCAGAAGGCGTCCAGGTGAAAGATTTCATCCAGACTGAGAGGTACCGAAGGAGGTCATTACAACAAAAACCCGGCTAATGGAAAAAATAATAGATGTTTGGAACCATAGTCCGGACCTTCAGGAAACTGTGCAGTCATGCATAAACAGTATGCCGAGGAGAATACAAGCTTTAATTGCTACTAAAGGAGGAAATACTGAATATTAATCATAAACAAAAATTGCGAGTTTTTTCCCTTGCTTCATTATATATTTTTTAAAAAATACATGTCATACAAAATTTTATCGCATGAGTTTTATTTATCTAAAAGCCTGCAAAATGGAAAAATATATATAAATAGGGTCCTTCTACAGAAAGTCTTAATTTTACTCCGTAAAGGTAAAATTTTAAAAAAATTCTGGATGCGTCTAATAATTTGGACAGTAACTGTATATAGTCGTAAATTTTAACTTTCTATGATTTGCGGTTATTGAGAAATAAAAATCAGAATTCTTTTGTTTCCACCCGCTCCCACCGTCACCCCCTTCAGCAACAACCCCAAAAATTTTTCCCTGCCTGAAGTTTACTGCGTCAAATATCTGTAAAATTGTTAAGATCATATCTAGTAAGTTTTTGAGATATAAAAATAAATTTTTTTTAAAATTAACGGTCCCCACTTTCGTGATCTGCAACCCCCCTAAAAACTTTTACATTCAATGGACTCCACTTGTAATCATGTATACACAAATCAAATTTTATCTTCGAGGAACAATTCGGAAGTTCAGAAGATATCGTAATCTAAAGTTTCTTACGCACGAAATTGTCCTGCTTCTTCGGGTAGCTGCATACAAAAGATCCTTAAAAATAACCTGGAGTAGAACCTCACAATTTGATACCCTCTATTCTGCTTACCACATAAGTGACGAATGTGTTTTCGGAAGCATACAAATAAAATCATCAATTTTTTTAACTTAACCTTAATACAAACACTAAAGCCGCACTATAGCGATAAAAATGCTCATACCACAAAATTATTTATAAGGGCTTCAGTATTAAGAATGCATTTTACTGTACCTTAAAGTAGTATACAAATATTTCTTAAAAAAAGGATAAAAGTCGTAAGACGTTAGCTAAAAACAACTACCCGACACCGAACTCTACTAGTCTTTCCAGTTTGCAAGATTCCCGCTAAACTTTGTTTGTTACTTCTACAACTTTCTTAATAATATGAGCATTAAATTTAAGCCATCACAGATAAAATGCATTGTCATATTTTATAAATTTTCTTTTAGAAAAAAAATAGTAATAATAATAATAATTCCGAACAAAACAGGAATGGCGATTTTCAGATACTCCGGCTGTGACCGCTCTTAAAATTCTTTTCATGTATTATCGTCGCCTCGGTATGTCCTTTCAAGAGACACATAGGTACATTTTCGATATATTGACCGAAAAATTAGCATAAAATACAGATTTTTGGGTAGTTTTAGAGTTTATACGGTGAGTATAGAAAGAAAAGTGATAAATGGTCAAGACCTGGTCTCACATATTGATGGACTATATGGACAGTTGCTTCATTTTTATGGGTTCTTGTATTGAATAACCAAATTCTGTGTTTGACATCTTTCGGTTTTATCATTTTCAGGTTTCTTTATGGGATGAGTGTGCACTTAAAATGTAGTAAGATCATCCTAGTCATGGTGATGATAAAAAAAGAGAACTAGGAAGATACCCTCAAGACTTTAAAAGGATCTATATGCGCACATACGAGTACCTTTAAGTAGCCCAACTTACGACGAGCATTCTCATATAAATTCGATGTTTTAAAATGTAAACAAACAATTAATTTAAGTGAACGCATTTCTACATAAGTGTAAAGTGTGTTGCTAATGTTTCACTAACGATTCATCTAGGTGAAATACATGTTCACATATGAATTTTATGTTCGATTCTTAGGTGAACCATACATTGTTCTCTGCTATGACTCATAAAAATATCACCTCAAATGAATTAACTAGGTGGCTTCCAGTGCAATCCCCACACCGATAAAACACATTTTTTTTTTTAATTCATGTTTTTTTCTTTCATTAGAGTCTACATTGCATGCATTTCATTCAAATCATCAACTAATTCATGTAGGTATCCCTGCGTCTACACTGACAATTTATCTGGCAATGGCAATGGCAACGGCATTATTGCCATACACAAATTGACAGTGTAGACGCACCAAACGCATATGGCAATATTGCTCTCAGCATTGCTATGGCAATATTGCTCTCAGCATTGCTATGGCAATTTTGAGGATAATATTGCCAGAAAACGAATCGTTTAACAGAAATTAGCGTCGCTTGTCAACAGGTAGACTTAGGTTTTTTTGGTTTGATCGCAAAATGAGTGAAAATAAGTGGACTAAAGAAAAAACTGTTGAATTTATGATTGCTTTGCTTCAGATTCAGACATTTTAATTGAGACTTTTATGATTACATGAAGTCCAAAAATGTGTGGAGAATGAGCTTGACAGCGATCTAATGTCAAACAGCTACGACAAATTTAATTCCGACCTGGGCCGAGAATGTGGTTATGTGTTGGCATGAAAACTAGTGCCAATCGCTCGTATGGCATATAACATGAAATTGAGACTTGACCTAAATTTTCTACTATACTAACTTAAAACTGAACTAAAACTAAGTTATGGCAGCCTTTTAGACTATTCAATTTGGTCCCTCTTTTAATTTCTTGCTTTGCTTCACAACTTGACACTTCGAATTCACTCGCTCAAATGAAAATTGCCTGGCAATCATATGCCCACTCATTGCGATTTGACATTTAACTCAATGGCAATATTGCCATTGTCATTGCCAGATAAATTGTCAGTGTAGACGCAGAGAAAGAGTATAAAATTTTTCAAACAGCAATTGTGAAGAAAATGCCCAATACTCGTTCGAGTGCCCACTGTACAAAAGACCTTGCATCACTAGGGGAGAGTGGGGCAAAGTGAGCTGGCAAGATAAACCGAGCCCCTTTCAAATTTTCAATAGCGCCATCTCTTAACAAAATAAATTATACGATAAAGCTTCATAAATTCACCACAATTCACTATAAACGAAATCCACTTTAATTGCAGTTCCTTGAATTTTTCTCAAATTACGATTTTGGTACCGTCTGATGTAAATATCAGTAATTAATAATTGCATTAAAAATCATTGTTAGCGAGTGAAAATTGTTTGGAACTTTATCCTTGAGATCGGCGTACGGATTGTGAAACTTGAAAAGTAAGCTTTGATCATTATTTAAAAAATATATAAAATTTAGCAGATGCTTGGTGTTTAGCGTTCATTCGGGGCAAAGTGAGCCCCGGGCACATTTTACCCCATACCAATATATTTTTTTTTTTTAAATAATAATTTTAGCATGGCTAGAACATTCAACAAAAAATCAATGCAACAATCGTGGACTGAAGTTGCGATGAAGAATGCAATAGCTTCTGTTGCAGAAAAAAATTGACCAAATGAAAGCCAGTAAATATTTTGATGTTCCCAGGGCTACTCGCTTTCAACACACTTAATTTCGTTTGAATTTATTAAAATCTTATTGTTTGTCTTAATTAATCCATTGCCATATTCTTTCGCTCCAGTTTTGGGTGAAATTACTATACCCCTTGGAAGGGCTCACTTTACCGCAGTAGTGGGACAAAGTGGCACTTTTAAGTAAGTATAGAAATGAGTAGATATGTTTTTTATCAGCAGCAATATCTTAACTTTACGAATGTATGACTAAGCTAACATCCCAAGCTATCGATTTTGCAAGAAAAGGATTTTATAACTAATACCCATTTTACCGAATCTCGGTACCAACCTTAGGAGGCTTACTTTGCCTCACTTTCCCCTACTGATCTCAAGAGTCCTTTTAAAATCAAGCAGTAGAAATGAAGATGCAACCGAAATAATATCTTACCCTTTTTTTCAAATTCAAAATGTACTGTGAAATATTCACCAAACTATAAAACTGTCTGTTTCTGTAATAATGTACAGTAAGATAAAGGTCAATAATAAGGAAAAAAGTAGGTCCTAAAAAAATACACATCCTTGACACTTCTGATCAGTAAATTTCACTCCAAGACCCTCTCCGGTTTGTTCAATGGTCGGTCAATCTTTTTTTGTCAGAAGAGGCACCTCATTGTATAAACAAAATCCAACAACAAAAACAACAACCATTCAATACCTTCCCACACTCAAAATACCCTAGAAATCTCTTGACACGTCTCGCATGCAACAGATATTTCTTGCGAGTTCTACACACGCCACGTAATAAGCGTGAAATCTCTCGACTCAATACGTGCATTATATAAGCGCCGCAGAGCTTGCCTACAGATCAGTTTTACTACGGGTAAAACGAGACGACGGTCAGTTTTACGCAAAAATGTTTGTGAAGCGATTTTAATTGGCCAGTTTCGCGCGAAAATCTTTGTGAAGCGATTTTAATTGGTAACAGCAACATCCATTGATTAGTAAACGAAATCGGGCACCGTTGCCAATTTGGTGTTTATTTGAATGTGAATAAATAAAACTTTGTTATTTCTATTGATTTTAAGTGAATTGCGTTTTATTGGAAATCCCGGCAACAAAACATAAGCTAATAAATAGTTATTATTAAAAATTTTTTGGGTGGAAATTTGAAATATTTTGAATTAATGGCTAATTGCAAAATCATTTCACCTATAAGTAAGTAGTAGGGGTACTTCTACAAAATCTATGTATAACTTTAATATTTCTCAGAAGTCAGCACTTCAAGACTAAGTGATGCCATACGATTTGATTTTTTAATATAATTTTAAAACACCTTAAGCCTAACAACCCACTTCTAGATTTTCATTTAATCTAATCTACAAAAAAGGAAACGAAGACTCGTTTCTTATTTGGTTAAATTCTCCGAAGGATCCTTCAAGTAAGAACCAGATTATATTTTTCCTGTTTGCTTAGAATTTTATATTAAAGTCGAGAAGCTATCGTCTATTGCTTCCTTTACTTTTGAGAGACTTTTATATTGATCTTTAATCTTATAATCTAGCAGTATAAAAATCAGTATAAAGTCAACTTGTTTAGCTTGCACATTAACTCTAATTGAGTTAAGTATTAAAAAGGAAAAGATAAATGTGCACAAAGTAATTAAATTACGTCATTGTGGTCCCGAAATGGACTAAAGTGGAACGCAAAAAGCTGAAAATTTATTCAGGACATCACGTTTCAGGTAGGGATGAGAAAGAATCCATGAAATTCCATTTTCGAAATAAATTTGTCTTCAACTGAAAGAGATGGAACAAACAACGTTATAAGTACAAATTGTTTTCCATCTTAAATAAATGGATAGTCGGGGTACGACTCTGCTCTACAGGTGGACTTGAGTAATTTAGATAAATTACTCGTAACTTCTATGTATAGGATTTCGAAACAAATACATCGATCGAGTCGATGTAGCTTTTAATTTGCATTAAATTAAGTAGTGCTTGGACATTTTTTAGCAGTTTTGTTCTGATTCATCGGTCGAAGTGAAGCCCCCGATTTCTGCAGAAGCCATTGATCGATGGAGTCCACATATTAGACAAATTACTTTCCAGTATAACGTCAGATCAAGCCTGTTAGTCAACATAATATCTTAAATCCTTCAGAACGCCTCCATACAAAAGTCTTTAAAAGACGTATTCACGAGTATTGGATGATTACTAAGGAATACTTGCAGCCAGATTTTAAAATTTTTTCACACATCGATTTTTCAATAGTTTGCAACTTCTGAAAAAATCCGCTATTTATCTGGGGCGTGATTATTTTTTGGGGCAAAGTTGCGGTTAATAATGGGAGCTGGCGAAGTGCTTACACTACTGCCAACCGTAAGAACGGGTACGTCGAAATGTAACATATCGAAATGTATCCAATGGACAAACAATTATTTTAGTAGCATTACCAGTTCAGAAGGTTGAGAGCTAGGGGTTCGCTGGGATTTCAAGTAAAACACAATGCGTTTAAAATCAAAATAAATGATTATTTATCAATTCGCACTTTAATTCTATTCGCACAATTATTCGCACTGTATGGCAATACCGCCCGCTTTGTATATCACTTGACTCGATCACACGCTATCGATCGCTTTTCACTTATACGTTCGCGTACTAGCTGACTGTCACAGTCCACGTAATAAAAATTACTATGTCCCTCGCTGAAAGCTCCCCCACCCTCACCCCCAAAATTTTTTTTTCTACTAGGGGTCTATGAGGCCTAGTTCTGGTAAAAATTTTAAGCATTTACCTCTCACTGTTTTTGAGATATGAGAAGTGATTTTTTAGAAAAATTGGCATCCCCTCCACTTTCATGCTCCACCGACCCCTTAAAAAATTTTACTTTCAGCAAACTTCATTTGTCAACCTTTATACATAAACCGAATTTTATTTGTCTAGAGCAATTGGTTCGTGAGATATCTTAATCTAAAGTTTTTTACCCCCCACCCTCAAACGCCACTGCCTCCACTCAAAAATTTGTTTGCGATCTATTCTCCTAGTATACCTACAGATATTCATTAAGTTTCAATTTTGTAACTTTAACCGTTTAGGAGATACGGATTTTAGAATGTGTCGATCTCGCCTTTTTTGAGTTTCGGACACATTATTTTTCCCCCCACTCCCACACCCCTTCACCCATATTAACAATTTTTATGCAAATGGGTCCACTACCGAAGTACTATATAAATTCCGAATTTCAGCATCCTAGCAGAAGCGGTTGCTGAGATCTAAAAACCAAAATTTTCCGTCTAAAACGCTTCTCCCTCCTTTCCCCTTACACCCCCACCCTTCGGAATTTGGTCACTTCAAGGGGCCTACCCAGTCTATTCATAAAAAAAAATTCAATTTAATATCTCAAACCGTTTGGGAGCTACGAGCCTTCAAACGATTTTGCGTACGGCGGACGCCGTACGGCGGACAGATGGACTGAAATTTTTTTTTGCTTTTTTCGTGTCTACGAGTCATGCAACGCGAAAAAAAATGTTTAGAGAAGCAAATTTTTTTCTTTTAAAAATCGATCACAATACTGTATTATTAGAAAATAATAAAGTAAAAAGAGAATTAACTTTACCTAGCTATTAACTTTACGCGAGGGTTATAATGGAGTATTTATCAGCACACTATTTCCTCAATCATCACCTTAAAATTATCGGCAAAATATCACAAAATGCATGTCGATTTTGGGAAACCACATCTGAAACCACTGCACACATTCTGTGTGATATGTGACTCACTTGCCAGAAGAAGGGATTTTCTCGGTGGACTTACTCTCACCAATGGGGACCTGTTGAAGACTCCCCTAAGTAAAATGATATCCTTTCTTAAGGGAATAGATATGGCTTAAGGATTGGTTAAGAGCCAGGAACAAAAGACCACTCAGGTTGGTTCGAGAAGCGGTAAGGCTCAACCAACAAATAATAATTATGATACCCAGCTATACGTACCACACCCAGGTAACTGTAACTATGATGTCAAAACTCATTCCTTTCTTAAGGGAATAGATATGGCTTAAGGATTGGTTAAGAGCCAGGAACAAAAGACCACTCAGGTTGGTTCGAGAAGCGGTAAGGCTCAACCAAGAAATAATAATTATGAAACCCAGCTATACGTACCACACCCAGGTAACTGTAACTATGATGTCAAAACTCATTCAACTTAAATTGCTTTCCTCTATATTAAAAAATAATAATACTGGACAAAAAAAACGTTTAAGTAGAACAAGAAATTTTAACGGTTTTATTTAACGAGGCTCATTTTATCGCGTACTATTCTAACAAACCAGCTATAACATGTTAATTAGGATTATCAGTTTTGTAGATATAACAGTTTAAGTGAGTAAGGATACATATCCGAAAGATTTTCTGTACCACCCTGTATCTCCGCGGATATTAAAAATATTTTTTTTTTCTCGAAATATATCAAGGAATCGCTCCTGAGAAGTACCCTGTGTATTAAGTATCAGAAAAGAATACTAAATCTAATCACGTTAGACTAAAATCATTTATTACCTACAAAACTGGGTTAGTATAGTCGGATAAGGATTACCCATGATATAGTAGGCGACTTTCTTTCTCATTACAATTTTCCTTAATATCTTTTTATTTTGCTCTATTCCATGGATATTATCAAATACAAAAGGCGAGTAATCTTCAGGAATCTCATGACCTATAAAAAGTGATTCACATACCACATGCTGCCAAATTTTGTATTTTTCTAATTGAAGTCTACAACATTCGCATTCAATTATGTAGTTTCTTGAAATACGAAGGAAGTGATCAAATCTTCGTAATAATCATTTTATATGATAATTGACACGAACATTATTCATTAAATTACGACGAGTACTAACAATCTCCATTCAATTTATTTCTTAGAAGAGTACGAAAAGGAGGTCCTTTTAAATCTTCTTCCGTATATTCGACGAAAGACAAAACTTGAAAGTTCACAACTCCTTTGGGGTGAAGTTTGCATGAAATCCAGAATTACACAATTATTAAATTGAATAGAGCTTCACAGAATTTCCATGACAATAAGTCGTTATGTAGCTGCTGGCCAAATTCGCTATAAGCGTTAGATTTTGAGGTGTCCAGCCAGCCACATTCTCGTGAGACATTGAGGCATACCGCATGTATAGTTATGGTAAATTTTCCAGCTTCTCAGAATTTTCTGCTCTAGTACCTTGGACGAAATTTCGTCCTCAGAATTCTGTGATTCGATTCATATGCATTTCGGTGCCGGAAATTTTAACAAAATAAACTATTCTTCTTCTTGTTCGTTAAGCTGCCCGGGACGACAATATTTTTACCTTACGCTCCAGGACATAATTTGATCGGGAAATATGCCAGGATTACATCCGGCTACACACAAAACTGCGAACACTATTCGAAAAGCGTCACACATAAAACAATTTGTGCCGCACTGAATGCTTGGTGCCAACCATGAATAAAACATAAAAATGTCGAGTTTTTCGCCGACGATTCCTGTTGTTCCTCTAAGGCTATTAGCACACCAAAACCAAAGGAAAAAAATTCTTACCTTTGTCGTCGTTCGGAGGGGACAACAGGACTAGTGTCGCCCTGTACACAGATCCTTGGAATAGTGCTCAAGATCTATACGGAAAGGATAATATAATAAAAATGTCCTTGCAGCTCATGAAAAATGTATAGAATGTTATTGTTATTTTTTCCCTGCTTTCTATTCCTATAAGCAGCCTTGCCGCCCGGCGATATTCGGGGATGTATTAAATCGAATATATAAGCTATCTTTTGGCTATTCTTTTGGGACTTTTACGTATATCTTAAGGATGTTCTCGGGCTGGATATTTAGGAGTGGACTGTTCTCGTAACCATAAAGAAAGTTATTTCCGAAACTCCAAGAATCAGAAATTTCTAAAGAATAATGTTGTGTGCGGGCAGGGATTTATGCGAAACTATAAATTTTCAAAGATGGGAACCGAACATTAATTCCAGTGATTAGCCGTATACGAGGGGTCTTAGCTGAAGGTAATGTTTGAAGATTAACTGAATAATGATGTTGGTATACGATTTTGTAAGTAATGGAGTATGTTGATGGATATGCGAACTCATGTACTTTGCAATTAGACTTAAAATTACATTAGATGATTGAAGAAGAACTGAAACTTATCGAATAAGGGTGCGTATTGAATGTTGTCAATTTATCTACTAAGGGTTATATATGTCATTCACACGAAGATATATGATTATCTAAGGTTATCATAAAAAGATCTGCCAACAGTCTTGGCCAATGTTCGAAAAGCGGTTGAAGTGGTGGTGCGATAAAACCTTTACCCTACTGCCAAATTTAATACATAAATTTAACTGGGTCATAATCCGGGACTCGGTCAAAGTTGAAATGTTACATCGGTTATTTCGAGGCAAGGAGATTTTTGGAAAGTTAATTTTGTCACTAAAATAGAAATGAAAATATCGGAAATACAGATTTTTCGCCGATTATACATGTAAAAAATCTGCCAATGGTCTGGGCGAAACTTTATTATTTTCGGGTCAAAGTTCGGGAGCGGTCAAAGTCGGAGTATATCATCAGTTGTTTCGAAATAATGGGGTTTCTTGGAAAGTTAGATTTGTCCTTAAAAAAAATTTAAAATAGAGATATTTAGCCGATTAAACATTGGAAAAGCCCGTGTCTGGTAGACTATTCGAATTTCGGTATAATTATTATGTACACTAAAAGCCCATAGAAGTGAAAACGAATTTGCTGCCTTATCAGAATTAAGAGATATGACAAATTGTTAAAACGTGTACAAACCCATTATTTCCACTTGGGGTTTGAATTACGAAAAAATTGGGAAACAGGTTTTTAGACGATTTCATAAGAAGCAACTTGATATCTCATGAGATACGAGGGATTTTAAAAAAATTTGTGAAAACGTAAGCAAACCCTTCACACCCCCTTGATTTTTGAAATTCGAAAAATCGTGAAATCGGTTTTTAGGTCATTACATCAAATGCCGTAATAACCAATTTTATATCTCATCAGAACTAAGGGATGTCAAAAATTGTGAAAACATATGCAAACCTTTGGGGATTGAATATCCAAAAATTGAGAAATGGGTTTGGGCTCATCAAACCTAAGAAATATGTCGAAGCTTTGAAAAGCATACAACCTCCTTACGCCCCTTAGGATTGAATAACTAAAAATACTGAAATTGACTTTTTGGCGCTTATATAGAAAACCTTAGGAAGTATACTGAATTATTAGAAAATAATAAAGTAAAAAATGAATTCGATATATCATCAGATATGCAACCTCCTTACACCCACTTGGGGGTTAAATATCCAAAAATTCTGAAAGGAGGTAATAGATAAATATGAATACAACACGAGAAAGTAAAAATCAATTCAATTTCTTATCACTTCTAAAACATATGGCGGAATTCGTGAAAATTTGTTCAACCCTTTTACACCCTCTCAGGGGTTGAAAAAGGAAAAAAAACTAAAAACAAGTTTTAGGCGATTAATACGCAAGCCCTTGAAAGTGAAAAGATATTCGATATCTGATCAGACCTTGGGGATAAGGCAGAATTCGTGAAAAAGTATACAACCCACTTTCCACCCCCTTAGGGGTCGAATTTCAAAAAATCCTGAAAACGCTTTTTAGGTATTTATATAAACAAGCCGTAAAATAAAAAGAATTCAATATTTGGAATGACCTAAGAGATATGACGAAAATCGTGAAAATATATGCATTCCATTTTCACTGATCATTTTTTTGCCCGCCTTCCAAACGCCAATGGATATTTAAAATTTTTTTATTTTCTAAACTACTTTTCTAGTTGATTGACATATACATACCGAGTTTCAACTTTGTACCATAAGCCGTAGATAGGAAAAACACCCCCCCCCCCACCCCGTACCATACTGCCACCATAAAAAATTATATTTTTCGAACATGCTACTACTATAGCTCTATCTAAATACCAAGTTCAGTTTTTTTTAATTATAGGTTCTCGAGATATAAAAACAAACCTCCCCCACCCACACTACCAAATTTTTTTTTTTCAATGGAGTCTATTAAGTCTACTTTTGGTAAAAATTTTAAACATCTATCTTACACTGTTCTTGATATGAGACGTAATTTTTTAGAAAAATTCGTATCCTTTCCAATTTCATGCTCCACCGCCCTCTTAAAAAAAATTGCTTTTAGCACACTTTATTTGTCAACCTTTATACACAAACCGAATTCTATTTGTATAGAGCAATTGGCTCGTGAGATATCGTAATCTAAACTTTTGCACCCCCCATCCACGTACGCCACTGCCTCAACTCAAAAATTTATTTCTGATCTATTCTCCTAGTATACCTACAGATTTTCATTAAGTTTCAATTTTGTGACGTAAACCGTTTAGGATACATGGATTTTAGAATGTGTAGATCTCGGCTTTTTTGCGTTTCGGACGCATTATTATTCCCCCCACTCCCACACCCTTTCACCAATATTGACAATTTTTATGCAAATGGGTCCGCTATCAAAGCTCTATATAAATTCTCTATAGTTTCAGCCTCCTAGCATAAGCAGATGCTGAGATCTAGAAACAAAATTGTCTGTCTAAAACGCCCCCTCCCCCTCACTCTTAGAAATTTGGTCACTTCAAGGGGAAAACCCAGTCTATTCATACAAAAAATTTCAATTTAATATCTCAAAGGGGTTGGGAGCTATGAGCCTTCAAACGATTTTGCGCACGGCGTACGGTGGACAGACGGACTGACATTTATTTGGATTTTTTGTGTCAGGGTAGCAAATTTTTTTTTTTTTAAAAATCGATCACAATACTGTATTATTAAAATATAATAAAGTAAAAGCCCTTGTAAAAGTAAAACGTATGTAATGTTCCATTACACTCCCTTCGGGATTGAATATCAAAAAATCCTGAAATAAATTCTTAGGCGATTACAATAAAGGGAAAAGGAATAACCTATTTGTTGCCTCGTCAGACCAAAGTGAATATGATAATATTTGTCAAAACGTATACAAACCCATTACATTACTTTGCGGGTTGAATTTCGAAAAATCGTGAAACTGGTTTATAGGCGATTAAATGAAATGCTCCTAGAAGTAATAACCTATTTTATATTGCATCAAACCTAAGAAATATGTTGAAAACTATGAAAACGCATGCAACCTCCGTACACCTCTTGTGGGGTTGAATATCTAAAAATCGTATTATTAGCTTTAAGCCGATTATAAAGAAGGAAGCGTTTGGAAGTAAAAATCAATTCGATGTCTCATCAGATCTTACAAATATGATGGAATTCGTGAAAACGTATGCTACTCCTTTACATCCTTGGGATGAATATCAGAAAATCTAGAAATCAGTTTGTAGGCGATGTATATAAATCCTTCAGAAGTAAAAAATTGTTCAATATCTAATCAGACCTGGGGGGATATGTCTGAATTCGTGAAAATGTTCACAACCCAACCCCACCTTTAGCGATCGAATTTTATCAAGTCTTGAAAATAGTCTCTAGGCATTTATCTGTAATTCTTTTTACTGAAACTACTTTTCTATTACATCTACATATGCCCGCAGAGTTTCAAGTTTCTAGCGTAAACCGTTGCAGAAATTGGAAAAAACTCCCCCACCTTTGTAACTATCACTATTTTTAAATTTTATTTTTAGAACGTGCCACTACCATAGCTATACCTACATACCAAGTGTTATACCATTGACGACTCTCGATATAAAAATCGTAATTTTTTTTATTTTCTTTCCTGTTTTTGACCCACTTCCACACCCCGCCCTCTATATCTACAATTTTTTTGAAAATTGTTTCACTATTCAAGTTCTATATAAATTCCAAGTTTCAGCTTTCTAGCACAAGCGGTTCATCAGATCTAGAAACCAACATACCAGCCCTTCAAAAGGTGGCGTCTTTAAGGGATCCACCAAGTTTATCCATAAAAAAATTTGAACTAAATCAACGCACAGCGGACAGACGGACTGAAAATTTGTTTGCCCTTTTTTGTTGTCTGAAACATTAAAAAAAATTTTCAGGATACAAATTTTTTTTTTTTAAATCGTTAACAATACTTCATTATTAAACTAATAAAATAAAATACATGTATGAATACGCTATTTTAGACTGGTTAACAATCCATCGCAATCCACAAAAATTTGCTACTTTGAAATTTTGTAATAAACCCAAAAAAAAACTAAGAAAATGTCCGTCTGTCCGCCGTAAACGCTGTATCCAAAAATGTTAGAAAGCGCGTAGCTTACTTACCCGTTAAGATTTTAATTTCAAATTTGTTGGTGGGTAGATTGGGTGAACCGCTTTAAGTGGTGGTCTTTCTAGGTGTTACGAGGGAGGTGGAGGTAGCGTTTTAGACGAAAAATATTGGTTTCTAGATCTCAAGAGCTGGTTATGCTAGGAGGCTGAATCTTGCAAGTTAAATAAATACATGACAGTAGAATCATTTTCAAAAAAATGTTCATATGGTTGAAGACGTGTGGCAGTGGGATGAGAGAAAGAGTACATCTGAAACACTCAAAACCTTGGATTGGAACAGTCTTTAATCTAACATATATCTCCTGTACGGTTGATGTCAGAAGGTTGAAACTTTGCGATTATTTTCAGAGATACTTGGAGTCTAGAGAAAGACAAAAATATTAGAGGAGTGAGGTGGAGTGTGAAGATGGGCGGTGAAAGCTTTGGGTTATAATATGTTACGAAACAATTGCACCGGAAAGATAGAATTAGGCTTATTACGTTAAATTATATGTGAAGTCTATTAAAATGGGGGAGAGGTGGCTCACGTTAGTGGAGGTATACCAATTTTACAAAAAAAACAGTTTTTGTATATCCAGGACCGTACCAGATATAGTCTCAAAATTTTTACAGAGGTTGGGACCAGTAGATCTCTTTATAGAAAACATAATTGTTCGGGGTGGGGGTGTAGAGGGCGTTGGTTGCGAGTAAGAAGGAAAAAATCTGCCAATGGTCTGGGCGAAACTTTATTATTTTTCGGGTCAAAGTTTGGGAGCGGTCAAAGTCGGAATGTATCATGAGTTGCTCGAAATTATTAGATTTCTTGAAAAATTATTTTTGTTCTTAATATAAAAATATTTAAAATAGAGATTTTTAGCCGATTAAATATTGAAAAAGTCCGTGTAGACTATTCGAATTTCAGTACATTATGTACACTAAAAGCCCATAGAAGCAAAAACGAATTTGTTGCCTTATCAGAATTAAGAGGTGTGACGAATTGTTAAAACGTATATAAACCCATTACTTCCACTTGGGGTTTGAATTTCGAAAAAATTGTGAAACAGGATTTTAAACGATTTCATAAGAAGCAACTTGATATCTCATGAGACAGGAGGGATTTTTAAAAGTTTGTAAAAACGTAAGCAAACCTATTACACCCCCTTGGTTCTTGAAATTCGAAAAATCATGAAATTGGTTTTTAGGTCATTACATCAAATGCCGTAATAACCAATTTTATATCTCATCAGAACTAAGGGATGGCAAAAATTGTGAAAACATATGAAAACCCTTGGGGGTTGAATATCGAAAAATTGAGAAATGGGTTTGTAGGCGATTATATAAAAAGTCGGTGGAAGTGAAAAGCGATCTAATATCTCATCGAACTTAAGAAATATGTCGAAACTTTGAAAAGCATACAACCCCCTTACACCCATTAGGATTGAATATCTAAAATACTGAAATTGATTTTTTGTCTTTTTTATATAGGAAACCTTGGGAAGTAAAAGTGAATTCGATATATCACCAGATATGCAACCTCCTTCCACCCACTTGGGGGTTGAATATCCAAAAATCCTGAAAGGAATTAATAAATAAATATGAAGACAGCACGAGAAAGTAGGAACCAATTCAATTTCTTATCACTTCTAAAAGAAATGACGGAACTCGTGAAAACGTGTTCAACCCGTTTATACCCTCTTAGGGGCTGAAAAAGGAAAAAACTTAAAAACAAGTTTTAGGCGATTATTACGCAAGCACGTGAAACTGAAAATATATTCGATATCTGATAAGACGTGGGGATATAGTAGAATTCGTGAAAAAGTTTACAACCCCCTTTGCATCACCTTAGGGGTTGAATTTTAAAAAATTCTGAAAACACTTTCTAGGTATTTATATGAAGAAACCGTAGAATAAAAATGAATTCAATATTTGAGAAGACCTAATAGATATGACGAAAACCGTGAAAATATATGCATTCCATTTTCACTGATCATTTTTTTTGCCCCCCCCCCCGAACGCCAATGGATATTTGAAATTTTTTTTTATCTAAATTAGTTTTCTAGTTGATTTACATAAACGTACCGAGTTTCAACTTTGTAGCATAAGCCGTTCTAAAGATAGGAAAAACACCCCCCACCCCCGTACCATACTACCCCTATAAAAAATTATATTTTTCCAAGATACTACTAATATAGCTCTATCTAAATATCAAGTTTCAGCATTATATCATTATAGGTTCTTGAGATATTAAAATCGGAACTTTTTCCTTTTCACCCTCCCCCACCCTCACCCTCTACACCCTTATTTCCAAAATTTTGTTTTCTACTAGGGGTCTATTACACGGTTCTTGAGATATGAGACGTGATTTTTTAGAAAAATTCTTATCCCCTCCACTTTCTTGCTCCACCACCCCCTTAAAAAATTTTGCTTTCAGCAGACTTCATTTATAAACCTTTATACACAAACCAAATTTTATTTGTCTAGTGCAATTGGTTCGTGAGATATCGTAATCTAAAGTTTTTTACCCCCCACCCCCGTACGCCACTGCCCCCACTCAAATTTTTGTTTTCGATCTATTCTCCTGGTATACCTACAGATATTTATTAAGTTTCAATTTTGTGACATTAACCGTTTAGGAGATATGGATTTTAGAAAGTGTCGATCTCACCTTTTTTGCATTTCGAACGCATTATATCTCCCCCCCACTCCCAAACCCCTTCACCGATATCTGCAAATGGGTCCACTACTAAAGCTCTATATAAATTCAAAATTTCAGCCTCCTAGCATGAGCGGTTGCTGAGATCTAGAAACCAAAATATTCCGTCTAAAACACTTCCCCCTCCTCCCCCCTCACACCCCCATCCCTCCAAATTTGGCCACTTTAAGGGGACTGCCCACTCTACCCACGAAAAAAAATTCAACTAAATAGCTCAAAGGGTTTGGGTGCTACGAGCCTTCAAACAAATTTGCGTACACCGGTAGACGTACGGCGTACGGCGTACAGACGGACTGAAATTTTTTTTTGCTTTTTTCGTATCTACTCGTTATGAAACGTAAAAAAAAAAATTTTGAGGGTAGCAAATTTTTTTTTTTTAAAAATCGATAACAATACTGTATTATTGAAATAATAAAGTAAAATACTGATTTTTGTTTCTCTAAAAATGTTGAGGACAGAAATTTAAAAATTGATTGCTTTATAGAGCCATAATCGAAGCATCCGTTTTTGATAAGGGGTAGCCAGGAACAGACGTGATGGGGTGGTTTTTGTGAATCATGAAGTTCTTAAACTAGAAATTTGAAACTTAGTATGTTTATGTAGATGTACTACAGAAGTAATTTATTTAAGGAAAAGTTCGGCGGTGGGGCGAAAAAATTGTGCGTGACACGGATTTTTTCCAACTTTGATACATCTTTTAGGTAGGTCAAGTTATCAAATTAAGTTTACTTCTACGAGCTTCTTATAAAGACACCTAGAAACTGTTTTTCAAATTCTTCGACATTCATCCCTTAAGAGGGTATAAGGAGGTTACGTACGTTTTAATGAATTCCGACATAGTTCTTAGCTCTAATGAATTCGGTATCTAATTTTCTTTTACTTTAAAAGGCTCTAAATATAATGCAGGAAAAAACAATTTTAGCATTTTTGATATTCAACCCCTAGGTGGTGTGAAGTTGTTGTTCAAATTTGGGTGTAATCCGATATCGAAGAGTTATTTTAATTTTACGGGATTTCTATAATCGACTTTAAATCGGTTTAAATCAGAAGTTTTTGTATTCAGCCCCTAACGGGCTATGTCGATTATGAGATGAGAATAGTTTTTATTTCCAGGATCTGGTAATATAATCGACTAAAACTCGATTTCAATATTTTCAGAAATTCGGAGGTTTTAACTTTTTCACGAATTTTGCCATATGTTTTATGGTTAGATACTTAATAGGTTTTTGCTTCGACGGCCTTTTTACTTATATAAATTTTAAAATGAAGAACCACTGATGAATGTTGCAAGCTGTATCTTTCTAGCAACTATACCCGAAAGAATTTTTGAAATAACTTCCTTGTCACGAGGGAACTCTGCACTATATTTAGATTTTTACTGCGTCACAGAAAAATCAGATAGAGTTTTTCTAATAAATCAGTTAATCCATTTCTACTTAATTTCGTTGTTATTTGTCTTTAATAAAAAGATTAATCCAGATAATCCGCCTATAATTGACACATAATTGACACAGTAATTCACCCTTTTGTCATGATATACGTTCTCTGGAAGATCGTTACTTCGTTAACTTTTTGTCGAAGTGTACAAGGTGTCGAAAATGTTTCTTAGCACGCAATCACCCTCGCATAAGACACGTTTCAGGCACAAGGTGCTGGCGCTCTCCTGTACAAAATTAATTATCGCAATCGGCGTTTAAAGGGCTCCGTATAACATGAGTTTCCATTCGGGGAGCTGAACCCTATTAAATAGGCCCACCCACCTATCCGCATGTAAGCATCTCTTGAAGGTTTTTTTTTCTTGACAGGGTGAGTTCTCAAGTATCCGTAAAGTGTTATAAATGTTCAGCTCTTTTATCATTGAACCCGGTAATTTGTCCTTTATTATTCCCCGCAATATAAGCAGCTTCTTTTCGCGGAAAATTTCTTTTGTACTTTTCTTACGAAGTGTCGTGATTTATTTACCGTGCACTAGAATAAGTCTATGACTGGCGATGAACAAAAAGGGAGTGTGTAGTAGATAAATCTAAATAACGAAAAGATCCAAGGAAATAAGAGGAGATTTTCGCTGATGAAGCAATTCGAGCTGAAACGGATTGCATTACATTTCAATGAACTTCTGATTCGTTCAGATTTAGATACTTGATAGCTCAGAGAAATAAGTTTATTACGTCGAAGGCGATTCATTTGGATCTTGTGGAGATAAGATGGGGGCTTAGACATTCTCGTCAATCTAGAAAAGCCAGAAGCGGAAGGTAAACTAACTCGTACTGTAGTCGTATTAAAACAAACGCACCGGAATCACGATATGCTGCCTAATACTTTCGTATATTATCTTCTATAGATGAAATACTATACTCTCAGGTGTATTGTAGCTGAAGGGAAAACAAAATAAGGATTACACATATATTGAGCCTTTTTTAAGGACTTTTTTGTTGTGGATACTCCAACGAAAGGTACAATCCTTTTCAATTCTGTACCTGAAACTTTAAGGATACCAGAGTATGCAAATTTTAGATTATTTCATATCATGTCCTGAATTTGGTATGCAGAGAACATTTGGGACACTATCCACTATCCCTGAACTGAAACATTAAAAAATGTATGTTAATTTTTACGAAATTTCGATATTGCCGCGTGTTTGGGCGAATTCGGTTGAAACCTTTTTTCAAAGACCTTTGCGTGTAGTTATTAGTCTAGAGCAATGAGCTAAGAAAATTTTTATTTTCAATAAAATTTCTATACGCTTTAATATAAGTCGTATAAGTGAATTAAAAAAAATATAACTCGTTTACCCCTAAACGTTAAAATATTAAAAATTAATTTTTCAGTTAAAAAATATTTAATTCCTGCATGCGTGAGATTCTCCACCTCGTTCCTTCCGCCTTTTACATTCCTCGTCAACGATTCTCAATGGTTAACTACTAAATTACCCAGAATGCTAGCAGTGAACATACCCGATAGTTATGACTACTAAAATAACCAAACTGTATACCTTTAGAAAAATTGTATGTTGGATAAAAGTATCCAAAACTTTCCAAAGCGAGATGACGTTTGTAGGCTAGAACAAACTATACTTTCCTTGATCATTAATTTCTTAATTCGTGTTTTTTCCACACAGTGTATGAACTGAAAAATCAGAATATAAATATTCAAGGTATGAAAGTTCCATTTGAATGTCGCATTCTCTGGTCTTTTCAAACATTCTTTGAACAGTACGGCTTGTTTCATTATAAAACCAAGTAAATGGTTTTCAGAAAATTTTAGAAAGGAGTCTGAAAACCTATTTTTACTAAGCCCACAAAAAAAATATTAATAATCCGATATATAGAGGTCCTCCCAGATAACTAGGGTGAACTCCTGACATATTGGGATAGCAGTATTTATTTATGAGCGCTGACTAATATGAAGTTTTTGGTCACACCTTTAAAATTTTCTGAAAACCACTTAATATGTTTTGGAGAATTTCATCAACTAAAAAAAATTCTAGTACCGGAACAATTGTAAAGTGAGTACTTTTGGGTAGTGTGCTTTCGCTGGAACTGCAACGGCTTAGACTAGAAATTTGAAACCTGTATATATACTCGTATGTTCTACGGGAGTATAATAGAAATAAGTCCTGTGAGGAGTCCAGTAGCACACCACAAATGAGAAGCGATATATTATCTAAAGTTATCTCGAGGAAAAACTGAACTCAATATTTGCGAGTCTATGCAATTATACTAGGGACAATGGCGTACAGGAGTAGTGTTTGAAATGGATTTAGTACATCCTGTAGGATGTAACTAAATTTAGTAAAATTTTTTTTAGATATTCTTCAAATTTACTTTTATTTCAAAATATACTTAGGGCCAATATTACGATCTTCAGTTAAACTCTAACTGAAAGTTTGGTATGACCATCTCTCAGTTAAATAAAGTTCCAGTTAGTACGTAACTGAACATCGTTGGGACGGGCCTAAGAAATATACGACTTAAGATTAAGTCAGAAATTCCAGCAATCGAATCATAGTTAATGGGGACTTGCGTAAGTTCCAGCCGTTTTTTCGTGGAAATCAATGCTTTATTTAAAAGAAATTAGTAAAGAATATGTCATTGAAAGTTTTTCCATCACTAGTGACTACTTTCTCCCATAATTCTGGCAGCATACTGGTATTCGTAAGAACGACTCATCTTTTGAGGTTATCCACGAGTCAAGCCATTTATTTATTGGTATCTTCATAAGAATGGAAGTGCTGGTCAGCCAGGCCATAAATCAACGATCGGAACAAGTAGTAATCGGTAGAAGCTATGTTCGGGAAATACGGCGGGTGGGGTAGGACTGCCCATTTTAGCGTTTTCAAGTAGGTTTTGACTGATCTTCCAACATGTGGCCGAGGGTTTTCAAAATTACTTTGTCTGTCTGTCCGTGTCTGTCTGTCCGTGTCTGTCCTCATATTGCGGCCGTTTTTCCATCAATGCCCGCCTCAAACGTATCAATTGTAGTCGATCGTGATCTCCCGCGATGGTTTCGTGGGGTTTGCTTCCAATTCGTCGTCTTCTAACTTTTTCAGAGCCTCAGAGCGTTTTTTATCGAAAACAACATCAAAACAATTTTTTTTAAAGAATCGAAACGAATCTCTGCATGACAGAGCATGGTCACCGTAATACCCTAGGCAGACGACGCATTCGAATGATCATTAGGGGAATGATCAATCGCTTTCAATGATCAATGAGATTTAACATTGACACACGTCTATCGGAATTACATTCAAACTACGTATTATCTTTTGAAATAGAGTGATAGAAAAGTGATAATATGTCAGCAACTGTTAACGAAACGTTAAAAAGATTGATCGTAATTAATGCACACATGAAATAAATAAAAAAATTTGGACGGTAGAACACCTGATTTTTCACTTGTTCCACTAGCTTCATAGGCTTGACGGTAGATGTCGTTGCAAGCGCTTGAATGAATTAACAATTTATCTTCGAATTACCATTTCGCAATCGAATTGGAATGATGGAATGAATGACCAATTGCTCAATTTCATTCGGACAGACGTAATACGAAATTATTATTCGACTAGGAATGATCATTCGAATGCGTCGTCTGCCTAGGGTATAGCCTCCAGAAGAATTCTACGTGCGCTGTGGATTTTTATTTTATTATTTCAATAGTACAGTATTTTATTTAAACATTAATACAATAAACTTCACCGCAAATACTCGATACGAAATGTTTAACGCTATGCTTTGGTGGTAAATTTCGGAACCTTCCAAGATAGACAAATCGTGGCAGTTGAAGGTTATTTTCATATAAAATTGAGATTGCGAACGAATAAATTTTACTACAAAATATCGCTGAAAGTGAACTTAAATTATTGTTATAATTAAATAAGAGGGACAAACGTATCATAACATATCAAGAACAAAATTTATTTTTTTAAGAAACCAATTTCAAGCACCAAAACGAAAGAAAAATATAACTAAAAAATGGTTTATGTTCTTTTTAAATAATTTAATAATTATTCCATATTTCTTTTTCTCGTAATATTAAACATTTGTAAAGTTATTTCGAAGTTTATACAGCTCATTCATGGAGAAAAATTGTCCACTTTCTGACTTAAGTACTAAACAGAACACGGACCTCGACTGCGACTGCGATTTGCCTACCTTGCGGCATGAGGTTCGACAACGCAGTTGGTGTTGAACAGAACACCGACTACGACTTCGATTCTATGCAAGCAAGAAGAAGAACGAGTGTCAAGTGTCACTTTTGTTTTGTTTAATATTTTTGAAAATGGACGTGTTTCTGGTATCAATCAATTTGGAGTGTTTGCGTTTGTTAATAACGAGAAAGTGAATAGGAATCGAGACGAATTTTGAAGAATAGAAACCCTGTAGGCAAAGCGTACTCACGCAAAATAGCATCAAAATTCTATATGTAAGATAAAAACAGCATGTACTAAGCTATCGTTCATTTTAAGAGGTCATGTAAATATTATATATAGTGCTCGTACAATATATACATCAACCGGTAACATCGTTCCCAAAAAGTCTAATCAGTTATACGACTTGCATACGGTTTCGTTTCGACGTATAGCATACGAAACTTTTCCTGCTGGGAAGTAGTGAAAAGCCGAGATTACAACCGCAGTCCATGAATTAGAGTGTAGCACGACTGCGCAGTCGCAGGTGAAGTTGGTGTTGTGGGCATCGCCATATAATCCTCTGTATTCTAAAGACAGGGACTGCGCAGTCTCAGTCGAGGTCCGTGTTCTGTTTAGGCCTTTTGTTGTGTGGGTTTGAGCCTAACATTTTCGAAATGTAGAACCGGAAATAAATACTTTATTATCAACCGCACCGATTATCAGCAATTTTTATTATGTGTTTCATAATGAAATTTGGAAAGAATCGACAACTTGCCGAAACCATACAACAGTCAGCTGACTAAAATTTGTCTATCTTGGAAGGTTGTTTTTATTTTGACCAGGTGGCGATTTCCAACTTTACCATTTGTCAATGTTGTTTACACTTCGCGGAATACCATATACTGTCATTTCTAGCCTAATGGTGGGGCTTCACGATGAATTTGACTGTAGTATTACCCGATGCAAAAAGGCTAAGATAGTACCATCTGTCGTGAAACGGTTGGAACTTATGCCAGTCCCCAATACTTGCACTGTCGATGTTCGACAATGACGTGGAACTTTTGTAGCAGACGTTGACTGTATTAATATTGGTTAATTTTATATTAAAACAATTTATTCTTTACTTAGGACGTATTCGTATAGTTTACGACGTCTACTTCTATTTATATTGTAACAGCATATGATGTCAAGGATAGGAGATTCCTGAACCAATTATTATTTTGATCGTGTCGTGGCGTAGATTGACTTCTTTTAAAACTGCTGACAAAGACAAGGAGAGAGTACACTTAATATTTTTTGTTAGAGATTGGAGACTGCATGGTAAAAAACTTAGATATGTTGCATGGAAGTCCTTTAAATATAAACATACTGCAGTCACGATCGACTGCAAGCCAATCGTATAATACTCTAAATGAATACTGAACTCCGATTTATATTGTAGTTGGGGATAAAGTAGAATTACGTGTGTGCCTGTTGTATGTCCTTTATTAAGGACTCCCATTAGATTGCTACTCAAACCTAAAAGACAATATTCAGTGTTTAATTTCTTATCTTGAACTGGTTAAGTCATCGAAAAAAAAAGTCCTTTTTGAAGGACTTTCACATGGAAGGTGCAGGAAGGACTCACTCGATTTCTTACATATTTATCCTTTTCCTTGGAACCATTCAAAAATGAACGTGTACAAAATTTCAAATTCGTAGCTTGAAGCGTTCAAAAGTTATCGAAAAATATTGTTGAACACGTGTCTTAAGGACATTTTGTACGGCAGCTACCGGAAGGAGTAAAAGGATTTAGCTGATAAGTAAACTCGAACTTTATTTTTACTCAAAACTAATTTGTACAAAATTTTCAATTCATAGCTAAAAGATTACTTGAGTTATATTAAGTTCCGTAAATTAAAAGAAAACGTTTTGACAGGATATTTGTATGGCAGCTACACGAAGGACTAATAGGATTTTCTTCATAATCATACATTTAGCTCCAACTATTGGAAAAATACTACGTACAAAATTTCAAAGACGTACCTTAAACCCTTCTGAAGTTATCGGCCAATATTCTTGAACACGTATTTTAAGGATATTTTGTATGGCAGCTACCAGAAGGAGTAAAAGGATTTCGCTGACTAGTAAAGCCGAACTTTCTTTTCACTCAAAACTAATTTGTACAAAATTTCGATTTCGTAGCTAAAAGATTACTTGAGTTATAGTGAGTTTCGTAAATTAAGTGAAGACATTTTGGCAGGATATTTGTATGGCAGCTACACGAAGGACTAACAGGATTTTCTTCATAATCATACATTTAGCTCCAACTATTGAAAAAGTAACACATACAAAATTTCAAAGTTGTAGCTATAGGCGTTCCGAAGTTATTGGTCAATATTCTTGAACACGTGTTTTAAGGACATTTTGTATGGCAGCTACCCGAAGGAGTAGGACGATTTTGCCCGTTAACGAACTTAGCCTTACAAATTCAACCAAACATCCAGATTCAAAATTTCAAGATCCTAGGTGAAGGCGTTCTTGAGTTATCGTGCTAACGGACAGACGGACGGACGGACGGACGGACGGACGGACGGACGGACGTCAAGCGGATTTGAGGTTTTTGGGCACAAATAAACAAAAAATAATATATAACTTTTTTTCGTCCGAGGCTTGGTTCTATGCGTTACAAACTTTTCGGCTGGATTAAACTTATAATACTCTATATGATTTCATCTAGAGTATAAAAAGTACTGAGTAAGTATGGTAGACCCTAGGAAGTACTGCAGATCTCAAGTAATGAAATTTTCAAGAAAGGTGATGTCGAAATTAAGTTGCCATCTTATAAAATACTTTTATATTAGCCTCGTGCTTAATTTTTTGTGCTATCGGTCGCATAACAACCTGTGTGGACTGAAACCGCGGCTCCGATTATTATAAATGTACAGATTAGCTTTGGGGGTGCCAGCGGTATAAAAACTTTTTCATTTTCATTCAGACAGAATTTTTTTTCACTTATCTGCTGTAATAAATTTAGTGGAAGAAAATCATTTCTTCATCTTAATTTATTTATTTTACAACTCGTGTTACCAACCGTTTTCTTCCTTTCAATAATTATTTAATGTAGCTCGAAAATCCTACCTTTAATAATTAAAAGAAATATGTAATATGAATGCTAATATCATCTAAAGTACACGCTCAATATGCCGAGAGGCTTCGAGATCAACAAGCCTCCTTTTCAACCTTTTTTAGTGACGGCTTTCTCATTTAGTTTCTTATTCTTTATTTTCAAAGAACATTACACCAACACTGTTCCTTCCACTTGATGCGAATAAAGATCAAAGGTTAAAAAGCCGTGTTCTAATTACATTCCATTCAAACTCTAATTACAATCTTCCCGAAAAGAAGAAGTGCTTGGTTTTGATGATGGAGCGAAATGTTTATTTCGGAGACAAAACAAATTCACCAACCATCAGCAAAATGCCGACGACGAAATCTGCTTGTCTTCTTTAATAACATTCAATTGGGGGCTTGTAATTTCGCTAACCATTAGTCAAAGTACACATTTAGCTTCGGGACTTATTTCGCTTCCTTCTCATTGAAAATTACCCTTTGTGTAATTTGAAGACATGCAGGATAAATAAAATGAGTTCCATTTTATTGGCAAAAAGTTTGATTTCGATAGTAAGATTTCACCTACAAGATAGCGATATTATTACACAGTAATGTAAGCAAATCAGAGCAGAAAATGTTCAATTGTGCGCGTAATTGGCCCGCGATAAAAGCTCGTAATTTAAAGGAAGAGGAGGATAATTGTTGATATTGAGTTAAGATAGAATCAGCAAACAAAATAGATATAAGCACACCGTTGAATGAAGTATGCTGAAGTCAAAATACAGGTGGTCGATGGAGTTCGGAAATGGTGCGACAACAATTTTAAAAAAAAAATTGTTCTTATATTTAAAAACCGTTTCAGATATGGTTTTAAAACGTTATGTCCAGTAGACTTCACCACAACAAGAAAATTTGGGGATTAGAGTGAAAGAGGGTAGAAAGCAAAAAAAATTAGCTTCTAATTTCTCGATAACCGTTAAGTATAGAAAGCTAAGAGTTGATGTGGCTATATACCACTATAGTGTGACCCTAGAAATAATAAACTAGGAAGTAAGTTGTTTAGGGTGTCTGAATTGAAACAACATGTCGATTTTTACCACGTCCCACGTGAACTGGCAAAATCATTCCATTTTCTCAGGTAGCTGCCATACAAAATGCTTTAAACACGTTTTTCGGCCGACAAATTCAAAACGCTTTAAGCTACGACTTTGAAATTTTGAAAACCCTGATTTTCCAACAGTTGAAGTACTCGAAATCGTGTAGCCACAATGCCGAAATCTTATTCAAATAAATTTTGAGTTTAAATTAAAGTCAAGTTTTTTGGTCAACGAAATTCGTCCAATCCTTTGGGTATATCCCATGTAAAAGGTGTGTAATGGCCGGTAACTTCAAAAGCCATCAAGCTAAGAATTTAAATGTTTGCCCAATTTAATATAGGGAAATGGGAATGAAGAAAATTCAGTGAGTCTTTCATCTGGCAATCATACAAAGATCCTTGGAAAATGTGTGCCTTTATCTCTACTCGCCACGAACTATAACTAAAGAAACCGTTGAACTAGGAAGTGAAAATTTTACAGAACTTAGTTTTGAGTTAAGAGTAAGGTCGAGTTTTCTATGAAGTGAAATCCCTTCCCTAAAAACCGTGTCCACGATATTGGGAGGTAACTTCAGAGTGCGTTAAACTAGGCATTTAAAATTTTTGCACTTTAATTTTCAATAGTTCCAGGTGGAGTGCTAAAAGTGCTGGATATCAAGTAAGTCTAAGAATGGAATTTTTTCATGGTAAGCTACCATAGAAGCAAGTTTGATTTAAATGTTGGTTGTTTTCCGGCGTCAGTAGGGTTTCTGGTGAGAAACCCCAACACGAAATCCTCGACTGCTGATTAATCGTTGTCCTAGAGGACATGACCGTTGGAGAACCTTCACTGGATACGCCAGTTTCATAAGATTGTGTTGGACTAGGTCCGAAGGAGCTGTTTCGTCATCGGAGGGCATAGACTCGTCAGAGGGTGTATCATGCCTACTATCCGAAACACCCTTACAGCTGGTGGAATTGCTGAGCATAATTTCTATATATTGCACTCGAAATCAAATTTACGATCCGAGACTTATAAACTTAGCTAAATTTCCGCCATAGCAATCCTATACTAAAGGAAGGTGGCGCTGAAGATTACATAATATTTGATCATCAAATATTTCAACCAATTTGGTGGAATTTTTGGTTGTAAGCCAGGATATATAGAGCCAAACGCTGAGAGCGCGACTTCGAAACCCGCCAACAGCAATTTTATTTTTTTCGCTAATTTTAAGAATGGAATTTTTTCATGGTAAGCTACCATAGAAGCAAGTTTGATTTAAATGTTGGTTGTTTTCCGGCGTCAGTAGGGTTTCTGGTGAGAAACCCCAACACGAAATCCTCGACTGCTGATTAATCGTTGTCCTAGAGGACATGACCGTTGGAGAACCTTCACTGGATACGCCAGTTTCATAAGATTGTGTTGGACTAGGTCCGAAGGAGCTGTTTCGACATCAAGTAAGTCCTTTCAGAGATGAAAAATGTAATATTTTTTTTCCGAATAGCAACCTGGCTACATACAGTAACCGCGCTGAACTTCTTCTCACAACTGCCAAAAAATATTGATACATGCTACCCTGGAAACCCGCATAACTCGATCAGTTTCTAATGAGAAAACCGAGAACCTCCCAACAACTAACTGGAAAGTAAAGATTGGCCACCTTCCAATATCCAAAGAGAAAGGCGTGGAAAAATCTGCAAGCTTCTACAGTGTTCAACATTCACATTTTTCCCCTTCTCGGATTGTTCTTATCATTTCCGGAACATTTGAAAAGCTCTCAACTCAACACATGCAGTATATAAGCACGGCAAAGTTTGCAGCCAAACACAGTTTACTTCGGTGAATCGAAGCGACGAGCAGTTTCTACGCGAAAGTATGTGTAAAGTGATTTGGATTGGTAGCATCGATCGAGCAGTGATCAAATGGTACATAAAATCGGACAGCGTTGCCAGTATTACTATTGTTAGTGCGATTAATAAATCATTGCGATTTCTATTGATTTTAAACGAATTATGTTTAACTTGCAATCCCGACGAACTCTTAGTTCGCAACAACACTATCAAATATTGAAATATCTTTTTTTTGCAGCCTGGAAACGTAATTTTTTTTTTTTTTCTTTTTACAGGAATGAATTTGCCTATATTTATTACACGTTTGCCGTCTATTATTGTAAACAATTTGAAATACAAATTAAACTATTAAAGCGATTCGATTAGAGCGATGTGATATCACTGTAACTGGTTCCACTCATTAACATGTATTCAAATCAGTTGTCATCGCGCCGCATCGCTTAACGCGCTCGCATCGCTTAACGCGCTCGCATCGCTTAACGCGCTCGCGTCGCGTTGAAGCTTAACTGCGGAATGTTTTTCTTACAAATATTTCGTCCTTAATTAAATAGCACATTTACGTTGTTGCACGGTGTGGTATTTGCGTGACCCAATTGCACGACTGCTATATATTTCGACACTTTTAACTAACTTCTCACCACATCGAAAAATTTCACTTCACTACATTTACAAAGTGACTATGCAATCTAAAATTTCATTATTTCCAAATTGTCTTCCCTTTGATTGCAATCTTCAATCTATCGATAAAATGCAGTCACTTTAGAAGATAGTTGCAAGTTTTTGCTCAAAGACAACCTCTTATTATTTTCCCTTACATCAAGTGACGAAAAGTTTGCCGTATTATGCTCTTGAGACGAAAACTTCAAGAAAGTTTCGTACTATCATCAACCAGATTATTATCATTCATGAGAGGAAGCACTGAAAAAATTAAACTTTAGGAAATGGGAAAAAATTCAGTAGATCGTTGTCGTCGTCGCCATCATGGAGGACGTCGTAGAACACTGCAGCCTTGCAGTTAGCGTTGTAATAAACTGGAGCTACTGAAAAGTTTCCAAATATATTCTGCTTTACAGGGAGAAATTTCTTTTTTAGTTAATGGCTAATTGCAGCATGTGATATTCCTATGTAGCTATTAGGCCCTGCACTATATCGAAAAATTTGTAACAGGCTGTATACGAACGATGGTGTTTCTTAAAAAATGTTAATTTGTTCGAAAAATTTTTTAAAACCAATCTTTGCATCGTCAAAGTTTGCAGTTTTCAAATTTCATTGCTAATTCTGATTTAAGGTATCAATTGACAAAAGTAATATCTCTAGGAAATACTCAAGAAATCTCACACAAACATGACCACTGTCGCCAAAATAGCCACTGCAAAGCTCTAAAAAACTCCCAATCAAATTCATCGAACCAATGAGCGTAAATTCTTCCAATAAAATGGCTCTCCAATTTGTTTAATGGTCTTTTACCAATTTCGAGTATTTCCACTATTTTAACTGAAGGTTCATGGGCTACCGATGGGATTTTTGTCCGTGGTTTGACCTCCGTTCCGCGCGGATCAACCCCACTGCAGTATATCCGGCGGATAACGATACCTTAACGACATAACTATTACCACCACTATCGCTAACCTCCAATGACAACACCAACAAGGATAATTCGAGAAATCGTTACCGAAGGGGTCATCTCTCGAGGCTGCCAACTGAATAAATGGCAAAAAACCATTGCGATGGCAAGCGTCCAGAATTCAGTCGATTTCGTTCACAGGCAAAGCAATAAAAGCAATAGTACAAAATTTCCCAGGAAAAGTCAAGTAATTTGAAATCCTTTGCGATGCAATTATTGGTACTGTTTGTTACAATTGCAGCTACGGGTGATATAAAGTAAATGTCCACAACTGATAAACAACCCCCATGTGTTGGAGCCAATTCACATCAAAGATTCACTCATTTCACATTTCAGCATCTTGAAATTTGTAAAGACATTTATTTAACATTTATTTAGTATTTAATTAATATTGATTTTGAAATCCCAGCATTTCTACTTATTGTATTGTTATCGAGTTAAAATTGCTACCCTGAAATTTTTTTTTCCACGTTTCTTGACTAATAGGGACCCAAAAAAATGTCAGTCCGTCTGTACACCGTCCGCTGACCGCTGTACCCCGTTCTCTGTTCGCCATCCGATGTCTGCCCTACGCAAAATAGTTTGAGGGCTTGTGACTCCCACATCCTTTGAGCTATTGAATTGAATTTTTTCTGTTGGTAGACTGAGTGGACCCCTTCAAGGGGCCAACTTTTAAGGGGTGGGGGTGTGAGGGGAGAAGGGTGTTTTAGAGAAAAAATTTTGATTTATATAACTTACGCTTACGCTAGGAAGCTGAAACTTGGAAGTTATATAGAGCCATGACAGTAAAGCCATTTGAAAAAAATTTTCGATATTGTATACGGTGTTTCAGTAGGAACGCTTGAAATTTGTTACGTTATAGCGGCCATGTTGTTAAAGCAACATCCGTAAAATTTATTGTGAATTGTTCAGTAGTGACTGGCAAATCACCAAGGAAGGTTTTAGCGTTGAAAAACGTGAGTAAATCATCGAATTTTATTTTCAAAATCAGAGCTCTTAACGACGAGGCGTATTTCTTGATGAATGGATATGTGAACAACCATAATTGTCGGATTTGGGACAATACCAATCCGCACGAGATACACCAGCAATAAATGCATCCCGAGAGAGTCACTGGTTGGTGCGGATTTTGGTCTGGCGAAATCATCGGTATTTCTTCCAAAATGAAACTGGGATTTCCATAACTGTCAAACGATCGATGATAAGCAATTTCTTGTGGCCTAAACTGGATGATATGGATACCGACGACATGTGATTCCAACAGGACGGCGCTACGTGTCACACAGCACATGTCACGATGGACATTCTGCACGAGCGATTTGAGGGCATCGTTATCTCGCGCGGCGGCTACGTAAATTGTCCACCGTGATCGTGCGATTTAACGCCTTTAGACTTATTTTTTTGGGGCTATCTTAAATTACAGGTCGATGCGTATAATCCGCAAACAGTAGATGACCATTAAGTGAACATAACGAATGCCATCCAGCAAATTCAGCCAGCCTTATGCGACAAAGTCGTCGAAAATTGGACCTCTCAAATACGTGCCGACAAGCAAAGCCGAAGCAGATATTTGAACGATGTTATAATCCATACTTAAAGAAATAAAATATTCTTTCAAATAAAAAAAGAATTGGGTGGACATCTTACACACAACTTGTTTTCTTTACATTTAAAAATTGAACGTCCTTGTTGAAAGACCCTATACAAGGGGTTTGAGCGTGGGGGAAAAAACATTGCATCCGAAGTGCTCAAAAGCTGGGATCGAGACATTCTAAAATACATATCACCTGAAGCGTTTTAGACGAAAAATTTTGATTTCTAGATCTCAACAACCGCTTACTCGTATGTTAGGAGGGTGAAACTTGAAATTTATATAGAGCTTCGATAGTGGCCACATTTGCAAACATATTGTTGATATGTGTGAAGGGGTGTGGGAGTCGGGGGGAAAATAATGAGTCCGAAACGTTCAAAAAGCGAGATCGAGACATTCTAAAATCCATATAATTCATCTAAACGGTTAATGTCACGAAATTAAAACTTAATAATCATCTGTAGGTATACTAGGAGAATAGATCAGCAACAGACGGGCAGTGACGTACGGAGGTGGGGGGTTAAAATTTTTAGATTACGATATCTCACGAGCCAATTGCACCAGAAAAATAAAATTCGGTTTCTGTATAAAGGTTGACAAATAAAGTTTGCTAAAAGTAAAATTTTTTAAGGAGGCGGTGGAGCATGGGAGTGGAGGGGTGAGAATTATTTTAAAAAGTCACGTCTCATATTCCAAGAACGGTGTAAGATAGATGCTTAAAATTTTTACCAGAAAGAGGCCTAAGCCTAATTTCAAGTATGAGGGTGTAGAGAGTGAGGGTGGGTGAGGGTGAAAAGGAAAAAGTCCCGATATTTACCAGGTGTATAACCTTAAAACGATCGTTGACACATAGATGGCGTTAGTAAGCGTGTTAAGCAACCTAGGGACGCCATTTTTTTTTATTTAAGGGTTGGTTAGTTGTTAACATTAATCAGTGCACATCGTCACAAATTTCATTCAACAACATACGTTTTTCCTGTGCTGATCATGTCTAGTTTTTTGCCAGAAAAAGAGCATATGCGGGAAGCTCTGCTTTTTTGCTTCCACGGCTACTGAATCGCATCAAATGCTTGTGGAGGCCTATGATAACAATGTTTTAGCGGAATAAACGTGCAGGGCTTGGTTTCGTCGATTCAAAGACGGCGATTTTGACCTGAGCGACAAGAAGAGCGAAAATCGGTCCAGGAAAGTTGAGGACGATTAATTGCAGGCTCTTTTGGACGAGGACGATATCCAATCGCAAAAAACGCTTGCCGAACAATTGGATGTTACTCAAGCAGCCATTTCCATGCGTCTACGTCATGGCAAAGGTTCAAAAGATCGGAAAATGGGTGCCGGATGAATTGAACGATAGGCAGATGGAGCGACGCCAAGCACATGCGAAATGTTGCTCGTCAGATACAGAAGAAAGTCGTTTCTGCATCGGATTGTGATTGGCGATGAAAAGTGGATTTATTTCGATAATCCAAAGCGCAGAAAATCGTGGGTTGATCCCGGTCAACCATCAACATCTACCGCAAGACCAAATCGCTTCGGACGGAAGACAATGTTGTGCGTTTGGTAGGATCAGCAGGGTATCGTCTACTATGAGTGCTTAAAACCTGGTGAAACTGTCGATGCCCACCGCTACCACCAACAATTGATGAAATAGCACCCTGCTCTGCGTGAAAAAAGGCCGGAATATCATCAAAGACAAGGTGATTTTCCTCCACGACAACGCACCATCGCGCACGTCAAAACTGGTCCGCAACTACTTGGAAACACTCAACTGGGTGGTGCTACCCCCTCCCGCTTATTCACTAGACCTGGCCCCTTCTGACTATCACTTGTTTTCGTCGATGGGCCACGCGCTCGCTGAGCAGCACTTCGGTTCTTACGAAGACGTCCGAAAATGGGTTGATGAGTGGTTTGCTTCGAAAGAGAAGGATTTTTTTTGGCGTGGTATCCACAAATTGCACGAGAGATGGGATAAATGTGTAGCTAGCGAGGGTGAGTACTTTGAATAAATTTGTTTTTGTTTTCTTTGAAAAAAAACATGTGTTTTTCTGACTAAAAAACGATCGTTTTAAGGTTATACACCTGGTATATCTCAAGAATCTATACTGTTACAAAACTGAAACTCAGTATTTAGCTATAGTAGTAGCATGTTGGAAAAATATAATTTTTTATAGGGATGGTATGATACGGGGGTGGGGGGAGTTTTTTCTAACTTTAGAACGGCTTATGGTAGAAAATAGAAATTTGGTATGGATATGTAAATGAACTAGAAAAGTAATATTAATTAAAAAAAATTAAATATCCATTGGCGTTTGGAAGGGGGCAAAAAAAATGATCAGTGAAAATGGAATGCATATATTTTAACGATTTTCGTGATATCTATTAGGTCTTTCCAAATATTGAATTAATTTTTTTTTGTACGGATTTTTCATATAAATACCTAGAAGGCGTTTCAGGATTTTTTGAAATTCGACCCCCAAGGTGGTGTAAAGGGGATGTATACATTTTCACCAATTCAGCCGTATCCCTCAGGTCTGATTAGATATCGAATAACTTTTCACTTCCACGGGCTTGGTTAATAATCACCTATAACTCATTTTCAAGTTTTCTGCCTTTTCAACCCCTAAGAGGGTATAAACGGATTGAACACGTTTTCACAAATTCCGTCATATCTCTTAGGAGTGATAAGACATCTGATTGGTTTTCTCTTCCTCGGGCTTTCTTTATATATATATATCTAAAAACTCATTTCAGGCTTTTTAGATATTCAACCCCAAAGTGGGTGGAAGGGGGTGAATATGTTTTCACAAATTCTTACATATTTCTTAGTTCTAATGAGATATCAAATTCATTTTTACTTCCTAAGGCTTTCTACATAATCGTCGAAAAGTTGATTTCAGGATGTTTGTTATTCTACTCCAATAGGACGTAAGGCTTTCGACATATTTCTTAGGATTGATTAGATATTAGATTGGTTTGCATTTCCACAGACTTTTCGTATAATCGCCTACAAACGCATTTCCGATTTCATGTAATGCCCCAAAGCCAAATCACGAAAAACCTCCTAATTACGACTTAGACTGCGTCCCGGACTATGACCCAATTATGTAATTCATATGTTATATGTGGCAGTGGCGTAAGTATTCTAGCGCGACCCCATTCTAACCGCTTTCCGAACTTTTTTTTAGTTTTCCAGTCACATAGTAACCTACACCGCATCTCAGAATTAAACTCGTTCCGAACTTCTACCGAAAAAATAATAAAGTTGCGCCCAGACTGTTGGCAGATTTTTTTAGGATGCCAATGCCAGTGTGAAACTTCGACCTTGATCAAGATCAAAACTATGACATAAAAACGAAATTGATGTTTTATGGTTGGCAGTAGCGTAAACAGTTCTATCGCTTTCTAACTTGAACCGCTTCTTGGACCTTTCCCTTAAAAAATAATAAAGTTGCGCTCAGCGTGCTGACAATTTTGTTAACTTAAATTTATTGCATGCAAATTTCTGTACACTTAAAAGTAGACGTATCATCATATTGCTGTTTACCTAATTATTGAATAATAAATAGTTAAAATAATTACAGGAACGTCAAGAATTTGAAAATATTTGCATTAAAGTGTTCATACCATAGATAGTGCAACTACTACTTTCATCAATTAGCTTCGAGGTTGAAAATTTGTTCAACTAAGGCACTCTCAATGTTTGGCTTTCACGTACATTTGAAGAATCTGGTGTACGCCAATGCACAAATTTCCGTACGAAGAGAAACACAACGTCACAGTACATAATTTTCGCCGTCATTCTATTACCTGGCACCTTGCATTTACGCGATTTGCACAATTTTGAAGTGGTTAGTCGCGTGACTATGCAACCTTGATGTGTGCTCCAATTTATCGAACCGAACGGAACCGCGTTTCCTGCGTTTCCTGCACTTATCATGTCCCAGAAACATGCAAAAGACCGAGCACTGATTATGATTGGCACCTGATTTAACGTTCGTACACCCGCACTGCACGTAATTATGCTCGAGGTGAGATTATTTGCAAACATGATGGCTTCCGAAATTAACTGGAAGCCGGCACCTCGGGCACCTAGAACTCGACGTGAGTCATTTCGAACAAGAAGTTTACCGACGCTCCTCGTGTTAATTATACGGGGTTATGGCTACCACTAATTAATAGTGGTTAGTTGTTTGTGTCTTGTGGTCCTTTCAAGGTAATTACGGATATTACCGTCTTACAATATCAAAGACACATTTCAGAAGTAGTGTCCTGCAGAGAATTTGCCACACACCTTCATTGGCAACATATTGTTATTTGGTATGATAGTGATGTGTGCTACACCCGGCATTTTGCATATAATTATCCAGCACTTGATTGCGGCTTGAGCTCAATTATCGGATTTTGATAAGAGTTGAAATACACTGGTGTATTATTTCGCAATATCGAAATAGTCCAAGCAAATCAAATTTTGAAGGTACTCTGATCTAACCACCATTTACAAAACCTTTGGAGTACCCCTATTATCTCCGGCAATACTTGATTGTATTAAAAGAACTGCGTTCCGACTTGATTTAGGAAGGACAGTTCTAGTCCCTACAGACGCTCTTCATCACTGCAGAAATGTCGGAGCTCTCAGCATACTTCAAACCCGAACAACGCGATTGTGGAATATTTTGTGATCCATTTTCATTATTCATGAACTCTTGTATGTATACGAAAATCTCTTATTCCAGGTCCTCACCAATTACGACTGTGTCTAAACACTGAAAGACATTAAAGAGTGACTCCCTCAGTTTCGACCGATTCCGTAAAAAACTGATTCGTTTGAAAGCGCTACCACTCATCCCTGGTGTCCTGGTGATAGCGCGCCCGCAACAGGTTACAAACTTTTCATCAAGACTACCTCACGTTAGGCCTGTGTCCCATTGATCCCAAATTTAAAATATTCGTGAGAAAATTAGATTACATCAATGTCGCCAGCACATTGCGCTTTCAGCTCGCTTGGCTGGCTAAATCCTTCCCATATTTTTCTTTCTTTTCGTCGAAGGGACGCAAAAATCCCTATTTATATTATAAACAAGAATTTAATGGGATACTTACCAGATGACACAAGATATATTACTTTTCCGGGCGACTACCGAAAATCCATCAAAACGTGATCACAAATATCTTCAAGACGTGCCAAAATGAAAACGACAGCAAGAAAAAAGCTTCGTTTTTATGAAAATTTTTCCTTTAACTTACCAGCTGCTACTCGCTTTTCCGATGAAGACGAAGGTTTTCTACCGATACACAACCAAAGTCCTTGTGCCTTTTACAAAACGTAAATAGATTTTCCGTTTGCTGTGTGTGTTCTTATGCGAAGTTTTCCTAAAGTGCGAAAATGTTATTTCTGATAACATTGCTAATGCACTCCACTAGAAAGAAATTGGACTGTGCTCTGTAATGTGTGTGGTCAAAAAAGTTTGACTATTTTGGGTCTAATTTTATGTCTTTGTCACAATTTGTGATTGCTCAACTTCAATTCAGAGTAAGTTCTTTTCGCTTTGATTATTTACAAAAAAAATTCAAATTCTTTTTTGGTTGTCAAGTGGCTGAAATGGTTTCGAAGAAAATTCAATAAAAAACCTTTCTTATAGAATATTCTTCAAAAAATTTGAAAATCAGAGTTAATAGAATTGATGCATACATTCCAAGCAACTTCAGAAGTCGAAGAAAGTTTTCTCGATGGTAACGTAGTGTAAAAAATGCAAATGAATGAAAATGGGAAAAAATAAGTCGAATAGGTTGGCAGCCAATTTTAAAGATTCTTAGACTTGAGAAACCAAAATATTCACATCTGTTTTAAACTGGTAGTACATTTTTATAACCCTCTTCCTGATCTGAAGATATTAAAAGATGTGTCCATTTCAGCGGTAGATACACTATTTTATTAACTCATAATCGTAGCTTAAATGTTATGTTTAAATGTCATGCCACCAAGAATCGCCAAAAGTGTGACCTTACCATCGCCGATTCTTTTGAAAATTTGTGTACTCGAAGAACTAGTGAAAAAAAATATAATATCAATTTTTTGTTTTTTTCTCATATAATTTTTTTATTTTTTAATAATAAAGTATTTTTTTAGTCATAGTATGTTAAAGATTTTTAAAAAAATGTGTTCGAGTCTTCTTTGAAAATTCATATCTCTGGTAATTTTTATCCTAGAATAATAAAGTAGGGCCTATTTTAAAGATTGTTGTTTAAAAACTGTCGCAATATAAAACAAGTACGAATAAAAATTATCCTTGAAAATTTTTTCAAGGATAACGTTTATGTCTTTTATACTTGAATATCTCAAAATGCATATCTTTAATTTTTCTAAATTTTTAATATATTGTTTATTATACTGTTTTTCAAAACATATCACAAAATTAACTTGGAATCTCAAGGGAATCGGGGTCAAAAAAGTCCAAGAACAGCAGTGGTAGTTGAGGCTAGTTTATTTCTCTAATAATTTAATCAATTTTTTTTACCCCGATCCCCTTGACATCCCAAGTTAATTTTTTGATATGTTTTGAAAAACAGTATAATATACAAAATATAAAAAAATTAAAGATACGCTTTTGGCGATATTTTCTAGAAAATAATTCAGAACCAGTGATATTCTTCGATTTTTTTGACCCCCATCACCTTGAGATCCCAAGTTGATTTTTTGGTATGTTTTGAAAAACAGTATATTATACAAAATATAAAAAAAATAAAAAAAATTAAAGATGCGCATTTTGAGATATTCAAGGATAAAGGACAAAATTCGTATCCTTTAAAAGACATCTCAAGGATAATTTTTATTCGTATTTTTTTATATTTCGACAACCTTCCCCTTTAAAATAAGCCCTATTTTATTATTCTAGGATAAAAATTACCAGAGATATGAATTTTCAAAGAGGACTCGGACACCATTTTTGCGAAAACTTTAACATAATGTTGCGAGCTAGGGGTTCGCCGGGATTTCGAGTAAAACACAGTTCGGTTAAAATAAAAACAAGTGTTTATTAATTCTTCGCACTTTAATTCTATTAGCACAATTATTCGCACTGTATGGCAATACCGCCCGCTTTTACATAGCACTTGTCTCGATCGCATGCAATCGATCGCTTTCCACCAATACGGTCGCGTATACACGCTGGCTGTCACAGTCGACGTAATAAAAATTACTATGTTCCTCGCTGAAAGCTTTATCTGCTTTTATACCAGTTCTCTGCAGTCGAGACTATTCTTGAATCTTCGTTCAGTGGTGTGTGTAGAGGGTTCTAGTGAGCTTGAGATCTTTCCATTTGATCCTCTACGCTGTTCTAGTAGATTCGAGCACATTCGATAAGAAGGGGGGTATAATCGTGTTGCTCCGCTCTCCTTATATACTTCAACTAGGTTTCTGATTGGGTTACTTTGTAGCTAGGTATTCGGTTGTTGATGCGAAACGATCGAGTTTCGCGGTTGCCAGGTTTACATGTAACAATACTATGCCTAACAAAAAAAATGAAATAGAAACAAAAATTGAATTCCAATTATTTTTTTCATTAGTTCTTCAAGTACAAACATTTTCAAAGCAAAAGATGGTAAGTCACAAATTTCGTCATTTTTGGCGACTCTTGACGGAATGACCCATTAACCAATCTATTTTTTTTATCTCACTGTTTTCTTTTGAATCAGGTACTGATTTTAAGAGAATAGATTAGTTACAAAGATCGCGGTAAAATATTATACCAACTTTACTAACCAGCTCATCTTTGAGCTCCTTGTGAAATCACTTTTCTATGCGCATGCACATAAACCAACCTAAAAGTAAACGTTGGCTTCGAAATAAAAACGAGATTGTGGAAAAGGCTAGAATTTAGGTTAATGTAGATTTAGGTTAATTTCAATTATAGCCAAATAAATTGAATCAAAGGAGAGGTTTGATTTAGAAATTATTAATATATGTATTACTTACACAAAGAAGGGCAGCAGTTCAGACAGTTCATGGCTTAAAACGGCCATCATGCACAAGCAAAACACGCCATAATAATATACTCGACACACTTATATCAACGACTGCATCACAGCAGGTTACTCCGTACTGCTTGGGCCATTACTCTATGACTCAGGTACCGTGCAGCATACTATGCTACTGATATCCCAAAAACGACAATTTCAAATAGGTTATTCCTTAGGTGCTCGGTCTCATAGTAACATACACCATATCCCGGAATTCTACACGTTCCGGACTTCTGTCAAAAAACCGAAAAATTGCTCCCATTTGGCAGATTTTTCGGTTATTTATTTATTTATTAATTTTTTTCAATATCCAAATTTCGATAAAAATATGCCAGATAAAATAACGACATTACTCCTTATGAGCTTAATATCAAAAATCCGGAACCAATATTTAGGCGGATTACATAAAATACAAAAAACAAGTCGATATTACAACAGACCTAAGAGATATGTCCGAATTCGTAAAAACATAAGCAATAAGTGCGTCAAGGGTTGAATATCGTAAAATATTGAATTTAAGTTTTAGGCAATTAGATATTAAACACATAGAAGTTAAAATTAGGTCTCATTATTTCTAAAAATTTCGAAGAGTTCGGAAAAACTTAGACAACAACCTTACACCGCTTTTCGGGCTGAATATCGAAAAATGATTAAATCAGTTTTTATTCGATATATCAATAAACCTAAGTAATATGAAGGAATTCATAAAAAAGTACACAATTGCATGCCATCCTCCTAGATCGAAATATCTTGGAAACCGTTTCTAAGCGCTTACAGTAAAATTAGTTCGACACTGACAGACCTTAAATATATGACAAAATTCGTGAAAATGGAAAGAAAAGCCTTTTCAATAATTTTTTTTCCAACCTCCATACGCCAATGCAAATCTGATTTGTTAAATTACTTCTACACTACATGTACATATACGTACGAAGTAGCAACTTTCTAGCATAAACCGTTCCTGAGATTCAGAAACACCGCGCTACCACATGTCTTACTTCCCATATTAAAAATTTTAGCTTTTGTTTAGTGCCCTTATGGCGGTTTTACATAGACCCGAGCTTTTCATCGTTAACATCCTTAACAACCCTCACCCCTAAACCACACACCTCCACCAACATCGACCTTTTTATTAAATGGAAATTTTCAGAATATCATTTTTTTAGTTTTCAAGTCGACACAACCCCGAACTGCTAGAATGATTGACTCGGACGTCACCGAGATCACCTCGTCTCCCTAAATTCACACCTATTCATTCTAGGCAGAAGTCTATCTGCTCTCTAAATTGTAAGGCAATGTCCCAAAACTATGTCCCTCCGCCTTATACTCAAGCTCAAACGTTGATAATTCAAAATTTGCAATCCCAGTTAAATCTGTTACAAAGTTTCTATTATAAATGGCAAATTAAAATAAATCCGGCTAAAAATCAAATTATATTTTTTTACCAGGAAACGCTTAAAACGCGGTCTACCAAATCCCTCAATAAATATTTTTGGAGAACCGATTCAGTGGTCAAAAAATATAAAATATCTCGGTCTTATTCTTACAAAATTAACTTTCCGTGACCATACGGAATATGTTACCTGCAAAGTTTCAAAGAGCATCCATGCCCTTTATCCATTCATAAATCGGAAATCAAAGCTCTCCGAAGAAAATAAACTTTTGATCTTCAAAACAGCCATGCAGCCTATCATTCTATATGGAGCCCCAATTTGGAACCCGTGTGCTAAAACTCACAAGAAAAAGCTACAAGTATTACAAAATAAATGTTTAAAAATAATTTTCATCGCAAAAAGCTATGAACAATTTTCGCGAAAGATGCCTTAACTAGACAATCCCCTAGTTACAGAACTATTCAGTACTACGAGTATTTAAGATGTAGAGTGGTTTCTAAGCTGCCTAAATAAATTAGTTTTGTTGTAATGTACACCGAAAGAAAAATCATTATTTAAATTAAGTATGATACATTGTTAACTAACAATTAGCCTTAAATGTTCATATCAAATACAAACATTGTTAAAGTAAATAAGGTTACGTATTTAAATCAACTAAGGAAGCATTGTTCACAGCAAAATTTTAAAATATCACGGAAGTTGTTTAATTTAAACATGTATGTGATTCATTCAAATATGATTTTGTTTTACATTAAACATTTCATTGTCAGAATAATTGCTAAGCAACAAGAAACATGTTCAGTTGAATATTACTCCTGCTTACTACATTTCATCTTGATCTAACACAAAAATTTTCACCTGAGCACAATTGTTTTAAGAATGCAATGAAAACATTTGCAGGTTGCAGTTTTCCGTTATTGACTAAGCAACGATCATTGTATGCCAAACGCCAAAACTGTTAGTTTTGAAGCATAAATCATTCAACATTTTCATTCAATTGTCTACAATTACAGTGTAAAGAAGTAAATCTTTGATTAAAAATAATATAGTATAATTATTGTAAAAAGGGTTAATTTAGTCAAGTTAATTGATAACGAAGACCTAGGAGATATTTTTTCTAATAAATAGTTTGCAGAGTCGAATTTAAGCATAAACTCTTTCAATGGCGAATGGACAATGTAAGTAAATCAATTATGTAAAACAATAAAACAGTGTTTTTCAAGGTCCTTATTAAATTGTTTTTAGGGAGTGAATGTTCAATTGGAGCCATCCACGTTGTCAGTACGTTTTCAGAAATTTTTTTAATAGTTCATCTTCATCACCAATACTAATCAAATCATTCATCACCTATCAACGTTGGACACTTTGTATGTTAATATTTCTTTCTTCATTATTTTTCACTATCTTCTCACTATCATTTTTGTATTTCTTCCCTAAACTGTATTTTCTACTTTGAAATTTTAATTTTTTTTTATCTACTAATGGAAACTAATGTAAAGTTTTTTTTAAACCCCTCGGAAAAAAATTACATTTATTGTATATATGTAAAATAAATTAAAATTTAATTTTAATTTAATTGTACTTATTATGTGTCATTTGAAATTATATAATTTGCTAATAAAAAATCTAATTGAAGTTTTGTACTTTATTAAATTTTTCTGGAAACTGTAGTATTAATCACTATTGGATAACGATATCATTTTACTTAACAAAATGGTATAAGAATAATTATTCCTTAAAATTCAATGGAATCGATATTATTGTAAGTAACAACACAAATGGTTTGAGTATCATGTTCATGTTTAAAAGAGGTACAATGGAACTGTTTAACAAAAAATGTTTGTGCTTAAAATACCACTTGCAAAATATTTCAGGAATCATTAACGTGCTTCGCTAGCATTGATCATGATAATCGAAGCACAGAAATATTTTATTTATTTTGAAGATTGATATTTGTAGATACTCAAATATGAACATGATCATTTAAACACAAAATTGACAACGAAATTGTTGAATCTAATAATGATAGTTGTAATGTTTTGAAAACATAATTAACTATTAAACCATATTTGAATTAACAACGTTGCTCTTTTGACGCAAAATCAAATAAGGTTTGTATTTCCAATTAATTACCAATGAATTTCTTTCGGTGTAGTTTTAAGTTAGTTTTAAGTTAAGAATTTTCCTAAATGAAGTATCACTTTAATTAATAACATAATTTGTCAAGAAATAGAAATACTACACTATAGTTGTAAATACAATAATTTTTTCCCCATCTGATCTCTACAAAAATTGTATAAACTGTAAATATCTTATAGAATAACTGTAATAATTAAATAAATAAGTAAGTAAGTAATCATGTCCTAAAAAAATTCTTGAGAATGAGACGCTATCTACGAGATATTTACGAGGCGTTCTTACATTACAAGCACTATCGCGAAATTTATTAAACTGTTACGCCAACTATCACTTTCGTGATACTATTTTGTTGACGTCGACTTGTTTAATGAATATCGAGTTGACTTTAGGTAGCATGCTATCGCATTGCTGAACTATCCTCCGTGTATACAACTATAGCACTGTCAAACTATGCTCTCACAATAGTACTACCTTTGAAAACTATCACCGTGAAAACGGGGCTTCATTGTTGAGTTTAAATAAAGTTAAGTATAAAAGTGATTTTCACAGATTTTACTGCTCAGCACACCTATACATGAACTAAGTTTCAACTTTTTACCATCATTGGTTTGTGAGGTTCAGTAATCGAAAGGTATTCAGTCCCAACCCTTGCATAACAACTTTTCTATTTGGAATGGCTAGAAAAAATCACCGAGATCTAACTTCAGAAGACATGTGAGTATTTTATATTATCTTAATTCCAGCTATCGAGCTTAGACATATTAATTATCGCTCCACACCTTTAACAAGTCCATACTTAAACGCATTTTTGAGCTATCACCAATTCAGATGATTCTAGGTACGGCAGAGGTGCTCAAGAAAGTATACCAAGATTTTACTAATTCTCAGTCAAAGTTCTGAATCCCTGTCTTAATAGGTTTTTAGTAATAGTGTAATAAATATAATCACTTAATTTAAGGACTTTTGTATGACAGCTAAACGATAAAGTACAAAAAATTCGTTCTCTAATGCAGTTCTAGTTGTTCAACAGTTCAAGTTGGTTTCAATTTCTACCTGCAATAACGAACGCTTTCGATTTTCTGTTATCTAAACATTCCATTACCTGCAACTTTTAGAAAATTAACGTGCACCGAAATTTCAAATTACTTTTTTAAATTTTTGTGAATTTTTAGGTAGACTAAAATTTGTAGACTCATATTTTTAAGACTTTTGTAAGGGAGCTACACGAAGGAGTGGGACAGTTCGCACGTTATCAAACTTTTTAATTTTTTAATTTTAATTTAATTTTTAATTTTATTTAAAGAACGGATGCCAAATTTCAATACCAAGGTTTAAGGCGTTTTTTAGATTTTATCTAGAGAATGAAAAGAGATATCGTCGCCGTTTAGTGATTAAGGAACAGATCCTCTAGGCACAAATTAAACCATTCTCCCTTCGTATGAAAGGGAGTAATCTCGTGGTTTCAGAAATGCAATCCTAAACTTCTGTCCTGCTATTAACTGTGGGCATAGAAGAACCCCAAATTTTAATTGAAATGAAGTTAATATAAAACAAAAATTTCTCCAGTCGAATTTTTTCCCGGACACATTAATTTCCCTTAAATTCATATTTCTTTCGAATCCTTTTTTATTTGAACCATCACATCACATGTTCATGGTTCAACTAGGGTGAGTTAATTCTCCAGCTTGAAGTAATAATTAAGCGTTGCCTTACTGTTCAGCTTGTCGCTCTTAATTTCAACGAAAACGTCAAGCACAACTGAAAATGGCCTATTTGTAAATCCTAATCTAATCTTGCACGTAATCCAAGTCTGAAAAAAACCGTTCGACAACGTTCCGAACCACTCCTTTTTCTACGTCGCGATTTTTTACCGCTCTTGCTTGCGACTCGAATTCAATATATTGTGAGAGTGATTACGTCACTGAGCTGTGTCGCTCTCTTCGAAGTACGCACAAGCACTTCATGGGCTCTTACCCCTACCATATATGACGTCACGTTCCACAAAATTTTCGAACGCGCGCATTTCCAGTTTCCAGTTACAAAACCCGCTTTTTCCCCAGCAGGCAGGAACCGCACCGGGTCAACCTTGTGTACGATAATTCAAGTGATGGTGGGTCAGTAGTTGCCCTAGTTCCCTTTGACTAGGCGTTGTAAGGATCAGCTTAAGGGATGGATTTTTTTTTCGTCATCATCACATTATCCGGGTCGAGTTACATTCGGCCAAGTCCGGGGCAAATTCAATTGCTCGTTTTATAAGAGTATGGCGTTTCAGATATCCACCATAAAGTGCTGCAGATGGATGGATGGAAGTTCGGATTTTGTTGCATAAAAAATATTTACATAAAAATCTAAATGTCGCAACTAAAGTAATACCAAAAAAACTGTAATTGACCCAAATTTTTTAAAACATTTGTACGGAAGCTATGGGAATTGATTCCAGTTGCACGCTAACCTACTTGCCCCTAGCAAGAAAAGCGAAATAGTTGCTAATGCCATATTTATCGTTTGGCATGACTTATAGTAACAACTCCTGACCGTCATAATTACCCGATATGTACAGCAGATGACGTTGGGGCGAACATTAAGCGACCTAGTGGGGAAAATATTTGGAGGTCGTCACGACATCATATCGATTTGTATAATTGTCCAAATGACTAATATGACTACATGATTGAACTTGAAACGATTTCATATGTATGTGATTTAAATTTTTTTCTTAGTTTTGTTAGTACGGCGTTTTGTTTTTAAAATTTCTTTAGAACCTGCTTGTAATGATCTCTTGAGTCAGATATGGACGTTCGACAAACCAAGCTAATGCGAATAAGAACCCATTTAAAAAGTTTTAGCGACGTTATTGCAACCTTTAATACCGGCAATGACTTTAAAATCATGTATCCAGTTACCAATGAGTCACTTTTACCCGATATGGGACGAAAGCTCAGAGGACAACGTGGTTGGTAAAAAGTTGTAAAAAGGTGGTTTAAGCTTGAATAATAATGTCTATAATGTCAAGACTCCATATTTACTGCTGAACAGAGTCTTCTGACTTTATATTTGTAGAACGGACGTCGACACGACTACGTCAATACTTTACTGAGACTTTGTGCTGCTTGGGCTACCACCTGCAAGCAAGCATTCTCAAGAAGCATAATTTTTGAACTAAGATTTGTGCTTTTCAGACCCATTATTACATTTTTGTTCCTACTTCTCCTTGCGTGCGTTGGTAACATAAAATTTTTTGCGTAAGAAATTTTAAGATTTTTGATCTCAAGAAAAGCGTCCTCTCTTAAAACCAGTAACAAAATTGAGGGAAAACAACACCACAAAAAGGAAATATCAAAATCATTTTTCATCACATCTTGTTCATAATCAGGACTTTTTGGTAAAGTATGTTTTCATCTTATCTTGCATTTTGTTATTGATTAGCACTTAATGATAAAATTCAGGACGGCACAGATCATTGTAACAAATAAATCATTATAATATCAAATTTTCTTAACCCCGAAAACTATACTATACCAGAAAAATAATAAAAAAATGTCAATGCAATCATTTCAGAAAATTGAAGAGTACGATATTTGGGTAGCACGCCTTTTCCAAGAAACATTTACTTTCAACCCTTGGCAATTTCCAAATTATTATACTCTAGATGAAATCATATAGAGTATTATAAGTTTAATTCAGCCGAAAAGTTTGTAACGCATAGAACCAAGCCTCGGACGAAAAAAATTGTATGTTATTTTTTGTTTATTTGTGGCCAAAAACCTCAAATCCGCTTGACGTTCGTCTATCCCTGAACACGATAACTCAAGAACGCCTTCAACTAGGATCTTGAAATTTTGAATCTGGATGTTTGGTTGAATTTGTAAGGCTAAGTTCGTTAACGGGCAAAATCGTCCTATTCCTTCGGGTAGCTGGCATACAAAATGTCCTTAAGACACGTGTTCAAGAATACTAGACGATAACTTTGGAAGGGTTTAAGCTACAACTTTGAAAATTTGTATGTGTTCTTTTTTTTCAATAGTTGGAGCTAAATGTATAATATGATTATCATGAAAATCCTATTAGTCCTTCATGTAGCTGCCATACAAATATCCTGTTAAAATGTCTTCACTTAATTTACGCAACTCACTATAACTCAAGGAATCCTTTAGCTATGAATTCGGAATTTTGTACAAATTAATTTTTAAATGGTTTCAGCAAGAGGATAAATATGTAAGAAATTGAGTGAGTCCTTTCAAAAAGGACAAATTTTTTTTCGTCGACTCACCCAGTTGTACATTGTCTTTTAATTTCAATTAGCAGCCGAATGGGAGTCCTTAATAAAGGATATACAACATGCACACACATAATTCTAATTTATCCCCAACTACAATATAAATCGGAGTTCAGTAATTCATCTGGAGTATCATACGATTGGCTTACAGCCGATCGTGACTGCGTTACGTTTTTCTTTCAAGTCAATGTTAATTGAGCTTTGGGGTGTTATCGCTGATAGGTGCTTATATGGAGTTCTGATTCTTGATAGAACGAAAATCATACACTGAATTCTTTGTTGTAAAAGTATAAGTTATATATGTTATTATTCAAAACCTCATACACCTTCTTAAAAAAATTTAAAAATCTTAGCGTTTTTTACTTGAAACTGTTGACGCTGCATTCATTTTATTCAATTGTCTTTGTAGTCGAAAGTTTATTGAAATTAATGCATAAAGTTTCTAAGAGCTTTTGTATGGAAACTGTTGGAATAGTTGGCTTGACTTTCATCGTTTTGGTTGTTAGAATTGAAAATAGTTTGAAGTTAAGTATTTTGCTCCAAATGTAAAATAATCATTTTATTTTGAAAAATAAATGCAAGAACGTGTTTTTGGAACTTTTGCATTGGTTTTCGAGGTTTTTAGGGTCAGGACTGAAACATAGTTTTTGGTATGAACATGTTCACGGCAACTTTTTCTTAGTGAATCTACTTTTTCTCGAACTATAGCCAGTCCAATATGAGTCTATGGACATAAATTACAATTGGCCAACATTCTGGGTGTAAGTTTATTATTTTGTGGGAAGAAGTTCGGAACGCCTTTAATGCTGAGATGCAATAAACCGTCTAAAATGTGACCAATTAGAAAGTTGCACTCTATCTATGTCGTTTACGGCGGATAGACGGACTTTTTTTCAAGTCAATTAGTTCTTAAACGTAAAAATACAAAATTTAAGGGTAGAATTTTTATGAAATTTCTAGTTGATCACAATAGCTCCACTCTGAAAATTTCACCTATGTTCATTGTAATGAAGGTAATGAATTCATTTATTTTCGCTGAAATAGCTTCACTACTCCTTATTTGTGAATGTCATTGAAACTATGAGCTTTGGCTACTGAAGCGTGTTACAATGTACCAGTAGAAAATAATTTCATATTTTTACAGTTCTCAAAATTTACCAGCTTTGCCACATGATCCAGTCCTAGATTGCTCTATGACTCCCTTGGTGTAGGATTACTAGTTTATCCCAGCTTTCGGAGCGCTTTAAAGTGATTTGCATGGACTTTTTTATGCTTCTGCAGTTCATGATTCAACATCATGTATGTCCTATTTTAATGTCAATTCCTGCTAGGGTGGTTTGGAAAGGCTGCTTCTGTCATCGTATCCAGACAACGTTTCATACACGAAGGTCCATGCAAATGTATTTCGGTCCATGAAACATTCATGAAATCGAGTTTTCTCTCTTCGCCAAACACGTGACTGAGTTGAAATTTGGAGGCTTCCTGTGGCTTCGTTGCTCGCTTAAAATGGCATCCATGTGCCTTGGCTCAGTGGAATCCCTCGCATGTCCTTGAGAGGAAAAGTTGCCAATTATTTCTTAAAAATTTTCGTTTTCGTCTTATCTTGTTTGCCTTTTTGGTTTCATTTGTACTTCTATTGACATCCTGAAGGCCTTTTTTTTCTTTTGGAAATTCTTAAATTTTATTGTGTGCCTTTTGATAAGAACCTTGAGGATTGTTCTGGCAGGTTGTAATTAGGCACTACGGCGGCATTTTTAGTATTTACTTCGTGGCTTGGTTTGATTTTAACAGCGGGCAATTTTTATGTTGAATTTTGATATAAGCCAAAGTAAAGATGTAAAGTGTGTTTTTGTTTTAAAATTAATTTCCGGTAATCAGAGAAGACTACACAAGGTTTGAAGATATTACAGACGTTTGATAGAATAGTAGAAATAATGCAAAACGACTTGAAGTCAGAGATGAAAAAGAAATTGGCCATCAGTCTGGGAGCAACTTAATGATTTTTTGAGTCAAGGTCAGGAAAGCGTTTAATATCGGGATAAGAATTGTCCACATCATTGCTGCTCCTGAAGCAATAACTGCTTAGGCTGATACATTAAATAAATTAAAGTATTGTGATCGACCTGAGATTTAAAGAAAAAAATGTCTATCCTGAAATATTGCATTTTCATGTTTCAAGACTACACAGTAAAAAATTTTGTGATAATTACAATTCTTAAAGCAGTAATATTCCGCATTGATGTAGTAAATTTACGAATTTTCATTAAATTTAACAAAATATATTTGTTGACTACAATAAGCTTTTTTATTGTAGGTTTTCGATAACGATACGAAAAGAAAGAACGACACGAAAATTTAGCAAAAATTAGTTTTGATTTGAAACTAGTTTTATTTGAATTGATGTTGCTCGGTTGGAGTTCGATAAGCGAGAGAGTCAAAAAGGGTCCGAGCTAAATGAACAATGCAATTTTTACAGTTGTTAAAATTTGAGGTTTGAAGCTATATAAATCAATTTAAGTTATGTTTGAAGTTATATAAATCAATTTATGCTATGTATTTAACATACCGCCCCCCTTGAAAGGCGGCAGTCTTTCGAAATTATCAAAATGTTTTTTTTTTTTTTAATGCAATAGTTTTGAAATATAATATTAATTTCTTTAGGGTGCGCTATCAATTGGCAAAATAGCGATTTTGGAGATTGCTCTTTGGATTACTCCATTTTTTACCTTGATGGATACAACGCGTACCTTGCTGTCTCTTCCTTCATGTAAAGCGGTGATTTTTCCCATAGTCCAGTGTAAGGGTGGTGCGTTGTCATCTTTTAGAAGGACTAAATCGCCAAGTTTAATGTTAGCTTGTGGGCGCTGCCATTTGTTTCTCGTTTGCATGTTGTTTATATAATCCTTGCGCCATCTCTCCCAAAAGGTTTGTTGCATATATTGAATTCGATGAAAATGTGAGAGTCTATTTAAGTCCGAGGTGATCTTGACCTGTGGTAGCGCAGTCAAGGGACCTCCGGTCAAAAAGTGGCCGGGTGTCAAAGCTGTGATGTCGTTAGGGTCATTGGACATCGGCGAGATTGGTCGGGAGTTCATCACTGCTTCTATTTGGCATAGCAAAGTAGCCATTTCTTCATAAGTGAACGAAAAGTTAGACATGCTCGCCAAGATTTTGTGTAAATGACGTTTAGCGATTTTTACTGCAGCCTCCCACAATCCACCGAAGTTGGGCGATCGCGGCGGTATAAAACTCCAGGTGATGCCCTGCGAGAGTGCAAATTTCTGAATTTCCTCATTACAAGAGGATGAAAGCAAAGTTTTTTGAACCTGCTCTAGCTGATTTTTCGCACCAACAAAATTTGTTCCATTATCTGAAAAGATCTTGCAACATTTGCCACGGCGTGCTATAAATCTTCGAAGAGATGCTATGAATGATTCCGTGGAGAGGTCGTGAACGAGTTCCAAGTGAACTGCTTTAGTCACGAAACAAATAAATACAGCGATATATCCTTTTGATAGTGGCCGTCCGCGTATACGCTGAGTTAAATATACTGGGCCACAATAGTCAACTCCAGTGGTAGAGAATGGTGGCGCAGGACGAATACGATCTGCATGCTGATCACCCATGATTTGTGTTGCTAGTAGTGGGCGGGAACGAAAGCAGATGATGCAGTGTCTTAAGACCTTTCGAACCGTTCGAGAGCCGTCGATTAACCAAAATCTTTGTCGAATTGCGTTTAGGACGGTCTGGCATCCACCATGTAAATTGATGGCGTGCTGATGTCGAATTAAAGCATCCGTAAAGGGATGGCGTTGAGGAAGCAGGATTTGATGCTTGGCATCGTAAGCTAAGTTAGATTGTTGAAGACGTCCGCCGACACGAATAATGTCCTCAGAGTCCAGGAAGGGGTTTAGACGCAATAGGCGACTACGCGATGATATGACCTTGTTGTAAGCCAAGTCTCTATATTCCTGCGCGAAGTACGTGCGCTGGAGATTCCTAATGATTGATTTTAGAGCTGCTTCGAATTCTTCTGTTGTTATTTGGAGATTGTTGGGTGTTGTACCTTTTTTGAAGCTGATGAATCGACGAGCATAACTGATAACCAAAATTAGCCGAAAATAATTATTAGCGAATTTGCAGCCTAGAGTGATATCAGCTACACCTTTATTACCGGAACAAATAAATGAGAAGGTCTGTTCCTTCCTTTCAGGCAGGTCAGGATTAAGTGTATTCTTGAGGCGAGGCCAAAAGGCTGGTTCCAAACTCAAAAATGGAGGACCAGTTAGCCAAAGTTCGTTGATTACTAATTGACTTGGAAGACAACCTCGTGATGTTAAGTCAGCAGGATTGAGGTTGCTCGGTACATGTCTCCATGATGATGTGTCAGTCAAGCTCTGTATTTGAGATATACGATTCGATACGAAAATAGACCATTGGTTGGCCGATGATGTGATCCAAGAGAGAGCGATAGTGGAGTCTGTCCAGCAATATACGGCATTGATGGCAATGTTAAGTGCAGATTTGACTTTGTTAAGGAGGTCTGATAACAATAGTGCGGCACATAGCTCAAGGCGTGCGAGTGTTTGTGTTCGAATAGGCGCAACTCTGGATTTTGCGCACAGAAGTCTGACCCTGATAGTTTTGTTTGCATTGTAGCTGCGCAAATAGAGGCATGCGCCGTAAGCCTTTAAGCTTGCATCACAGAATCCATGAATTTCAACCTCCGAATTGGGTTGAGTAGCGAGACGAGGTACACGTAATTTGTGGAGATGCTGCAATTGTGTTTGAAATTTGCGCCACTGGTTGTGAAGGTGAATAGGAAGAGATTCATCCCAGTGTAATTGCAGAGACCAAAGATGCTGGAGAAATATTTTTCCACTTGTTGTTACTGGATTCATGAATCCAAGAGGATCGAATAAACTAGCAAGTTGTGACAAAATTGTTCGCTTTGTTATGCGTGATTCCTCTGCTGCATTTAATCCCTTTGTATTAAAGATGAACTCGTCACCATGTGGATTCCATAGAAGACCAAGTGCCTTAACAACGTTGTCATTATTTATTTGTATAAAACTTTCTCTATCATCAGAGTTTATGTCAGTCAGAACATCGGCAGAGTTAGAGCACCATTTCCTTAGTGGAAATGATCCGAGTGCGAGGAGCTTGGTGACTTCATTTTTGATAGCAATAAGCTCGGAAACGGAGTTGGATCCGCACATTAGATTGTCTACATAGAAGCTGTTCAGTACGTGATGAGATCCAAGTGGAAAGTTATTGGTGTGTTCCATGGCTAGTTGGTTCATGCTTCTAATTGCGAGATAGGCAGCGGAAGCTGTTCCGTACGTCACTGTTGTTGACCGAAATGTTTGTAGTGGCGCATTCGGACTGTCACGCCACAAAATACATTGTAGATTGCGGTCCTCTGGAGCAATCTGTACCTGGCGATACATCTTGACAATATCAGCCATAAGAGCATATTGAAACAACCGGAAGCGAATGATGATTGAAAACAGATCGTCCTGTATGGTTGGTCCTACCATGAGAATGTTGTTCAAAGAATTTCCTTTACTCGTTTTACAGGACCCGTCGAAGACAACTCTTAATTTTGTAGATGAGCTATCGTACTTAAAAACAGGATGATGCGGCAAAAAGTATGCAGGGGATTGTGCTTGCGAGATGTCAACAACTTCCATGTGGCCAAGTTCTAAGAATTCTTTAATAAAATTTGAATAATCACGATGTAGATCCGTAGATTTGGCTAGTTTCCTTTCCAGATTGTAGAATCTCTTGAGAGCTATATGATATGAGTCGCCGAGTGTTGTTGGCGGTTGGCGAAATGGTAGGCGTACCACAAACCTGCCTGCGGTGGATCTACGGAATGTTTTTATGAAGTGATTTTCACAAGCACTATCCTCGTCCGTCATGTGTGATGTTCTAAGTGTTGGTTCCTCCATTTCCCAGAATTTTTGAACCAATCTATTGAGATCATCAACTTGCCTTGTATTTTGCGAAGTGTCTGATGAAGCAACGAGCGAAGTGGCAGTTGATTGTGTATTTCCGGAAACAATCCAACCAAGTACTGTTTTTTGAAGGACAGCCGATGAGTTTGGCGAAAGTTTGATCTGTCCAATCGATAGTAGGTCGAAAAATAAGCTGGCACCAATAAGTATGTCAATTCTTTGCGGTATATTGAAATGCGGATCTGCCAATTGAATATTTGAAGGAAGAACGAAGTTTGAGATGTCGATATGATGCGCAGGTAGTAATCCGGCGATATTTTTAAGGACAAGGGCATCTAGTGTTGTGGTGAAATTGCTTACCCTGGATTTTACAACCAATTCTGTGATGGATTTGGAGCTGGTGTTTGATGTTCCTATTCCTACTATTTCTGAGTTATTTGGTTGCAACTTCAGTTTTAGTTGTTGCACAAGGCGGCGAGTGACAAAATTAAATTGCGAACCCGAGTCTAGAAGTGCTCTGCATGTGGTGAAATTGCCATTGGATCCTTTTACATCGATTAGGACTGTGGCTAACATGACGTTTCCTGCATTTAGATTGGCGTATGACTGACCGAGTGCGACGAATGTTGACGAATTTGATTGAGAGCAACCCGGTACGGACTCGTGGCCTTCGACTTGGGGCTGCTGATTCTTGATGTTAGCGCTTTCAGACGATTGAAAGCTAATGCCTGTATTAGACACGTTTTTCGGCAAATGTAATAGTGTATGATGGGGTTTCGAACATTGTTTGCACTGACTGGATTTACATGAGCGTACTGAATGGCCTGGTTTTAAACAATTAATGCATAAATTTAGTGTTTTCGCGAGTTGGAAACGTTCGGAGGGAGTTTTCGATACGAATTGTTCGCACTTAAATGCAGAATGCATATTTTGCCTACAAAACTGACAATTTTGAACCGATTGTGTGGCAGTGAAGGCTGATGGAATTTTAGAATGGTTCGTTCGCGATCGATTATTTTGAGCACTATTTTCACTGCGTAATTGTTTTGGATTGCTTGTTACCGATTTTTCGAGTGATTCTACTTCTAGTCTCAAGAATTTAATTAATGCTTCAATTTGCTTGTCGCCGCGAAAACCAATAGAACTTTCACTATCAGCGACCGAACTATCATCTGGCGCTTCTTTAGAGTCAGATGAAAACTTATTGAAGTTACGATGAAAATCAACTCGTAGATCTACCGGCATTGTTTTTTGGGAGCACTGATTTTAGCATTATTGAATAGTGTGTGGTAGGTATACCAAGAGCAGCAAGAGTTCTGGTCGAGGAAACAATTGTGTTGTAAAGATGACGCAAGTTAACCACGTCGTTACGTGATTGTACGGGCTTGAGACCCATTAAAATTTGCATCACTTTGTCGACAATCTTATCGTTGTCACCAAACTCTTCCCTTAGAAGACTGATCGCGCTGTCATAACATGTCGCACTGGGAGTAAATCCTTCGATGGTCTTGGCAGCCTTACCAATTAGCACTGATTGCAGGTAAATGTATTTATCCGTGCCATTTAGAGACGAATTTTCGTGTACCGCAACGCGAAACTGCTCCCAAAAGGGCAGCCAATCTTCAAAATCGCCTGAAAACCTTTTTAACGTGAGTTTTGGTAATTTTACGGCCTTATTGGTCTCAACACGAACTTCGCCGGGACCACTACGTGATACACAGCGATTTTGCATTCGATTTATGCGAATTATGCGTTGATTCAGACGAGCGATGGTGGCATTGGCCTTGTCGTCATAATCCGCTATGCCTTCACACTCCCGTACCATTTCATCCGATTTAATAGATGAAAGCAAGTCGGTATTTGCCTTGCACAAATTTCCGCATGCATTTTTTATGCGTTCAAGAAAGACAGAGAGCTCTTCTTCAATAGAGTCGAAATTGTGGCTATTTGCTTCTATTGATTGTGACTCTGGTAACAGTAAATATTCCTCTGCTGAGTTGCATAATTTGGTCACCTGACCGCGATATACCGTTCGTAGCGAAATGTTCATTTTTTGGATGATTTTATACAATACCTTGTATTAGGATATATCCAATGTGCTAGCACCTATCACAACTGTACAATACCGAATTAATGTTCAGTTTTTTTGCATATATAACATATGTCGAAAGTCTATCCACAACACAGTACCAAGAAATTGTCGATAATGCACTCACTGCACGATATTTAATCCACGAAAATTTTAAATATTGAAAATGTTCACTGATAATCTAAAGCGATTCCCGGGTTTCGGCACCAAGATGTTGACTACAATAAGCTTTTTTATTGTAGGTTTTCGATAACGATACGAAAAGAAAGAACGACACGAAAATTTAGCAAAAATTAGTTTTGATTTGAAACTAGTTTTATTTGAATTGATGTTGCTCGGTTGGAGTTCGATAAGCGAGAGAGTCAAAAAGGGTCCGAGCTAAATGAACAATGCAATTTTTACAGTTGTTAAAATTTGAGGTTTGAAGCTATATAAATCAATTTAAGTTATGTTTGAAGTTATATAAATCAATTTATGCTATGTATTTAACAATATTTTTACACATTTAATTCATAAATTTACTGACTGAGTAGTAATCTTGCAACACCGCATGAAAGTTTCCAAATTTAATGTGTAAAATTAATCATTGTGTATAAAATTACGCATGTTGCATGTTGCATGTAATTTTGATACTCTATAGCCCATGATCCAATCAATGCAATCAAAGATGGCGAATGTTCTTGTAATTTTTCGTAATATTAAATAATTAAAGGCGTTTTTATATAATAATCGCGTGTTTTATTGTCGCCGTTAAAGATTGTTCTAAAACAATGTTACTATGCTTTTCCATTAAATAAAATTTTTAATTCAGTGTTTTTCTGAGGCTACTATAATTTTCTTGATCTAAAACTGTTAAAATTCAAATTTTCTTCTTTTCCCTCCAGAAAAAATCGATTAGTTTAGTACGTTTTATATTTGAATGTTGCCTGGACTTACGCAGCGCTATACAAAATTTATACACAGAGCAAAATTTGAGTTACTGCATGCCGCAACATTTACTGCAATGCATTGGTTGGATCATGGAGCATTCAAATCGCATGTGGGCAATGCTACTGCATGCAGCGCTGCATTGATTGGATCATGGGCTTATGCGTAGTAATTTGTCATTGTGTATAAAATTACGAATTTTGCATGTAATTTTGATACTTCATGCGTAGTAATTTGTTTTTTGTGATATGTATTAACTTGACCGCTTCGTTGTTTAATTCACTTGTTTCATGGTTCTGTGTAAGGCGTGATTTGAAATTTAAAAAGAAAATAATGTTTATAAATTGTGAAGTTTGTGACTTTAAAACAAATAAATTAAATTTATATAATAACCATGTATATTGTTTTATACTTTCTACCCTTTTTGACCTATCTCCTGGGTTTTTCACAATATATTATTATGTGTTGATTGATCTCATTGAATTTTTCCAATTTTCGATTGATGTGTCTCTTGCCCTTTAAAATACGTCTGGGAATTCATCTGCCGATCATTCGCTTGAAGCGATATATTATATATATATTATCAGTAAATTAATAATAATAATAAGCAAACATAAACATGTCACATTTTTATACTCTAGATGAAATCATATAGAGTATTATAAGTTTAATCCAGCCCGAAAAGTTTGTAACGCATAGAACCGAGACTCGGACGAAAAAAAGTTATATATTATTTTGTGTTTAGTTGTGGCCAAAAACCCCAAATCTGTTTGCTGTCCGTCCGTCCGTCCGTTTGCACGATAACTCAAGAACCCGTTGGCCTAGGAAGTTGAAATTTTGTCAGCACCTGTAAAATGGAAAAAGTAAGGCTAAGTTCATTAATGGGCGATATCCCTCCACTCCTTCGGGTACCTCCCATACAAGAGTCCTTAAAACACGTATTCACAATTATTGCTCGAATGCTTCAAGTTAGGAGCTTGAAATTTTGAATACTTAAAGTTTACAATGTTTGAAACGACAGTTCCGAATATGATGCAAATCGAATGAGTCCTTCGTGTAGCTGCCTACAAAAGTCCTTCAAAAATGTATACAAGTTACAGAATCCACTATAACTCTAGTACGAGTTAAAGCAGGGATTCAAAATTGTACAGGAATTAGTTTTATATCAAAAGCAAGACTGATTTCATTAATTAGCGCAATCCATCCACTCCTTCGGGTAGCTGTCATACAAAAGTTCTTAAAACACGTGTTCATCAATATTGAACGATAACTTTAGAAGGCTTTAAGTTACGACTTTGAAATTTTGTATACGTTGATTTTATAATTGTTGCAGCTGAAGGTATTAATATGGAAAATATCCCGTAAGTCCTTCATGTAGTTGCCATACAAAAATTCTGTAAAAATGTCCCAATTTAATTTATGGAACTCACTATAACTCAAGAAATCGTTTAACCATCCATTGAGTATCCACTATACAATAGTTTCTACCTCTAAATAAAAGGTCATGCAATAATTGTATGTGCACTCCTAATTCTTTTGATATAATCCCAACTAAAATATAAATCGGAGTTCAGTATTTCATCTAGAGTATCATACGATTGGCTTGCAGCCGATCGTGACTGCGTTATGTTACTATTTTATTTTAATAATAAAGTATTGTTATCGATTTTTAAAAAAAATAAAATTTGCTACACTAAAACTGTTTGAGCTATTAAGTTGAATTTTTGCCAACAGTCTGGGCACAACTTTATTATTTTCGGGTAGAAGTCCGGAACGAGTTTAATTCTTAGACGCGGTGTATGTTACTATGTGACTGAATACCTAAAAAAGGTTCGGGAAGCGGTTAGAATGGGGTCGCGATAGAATACTTACGCCGCTGCCTCATATAACATGAGAATAACATAATTGGGTCATACTCTGGGAAGAGGTCTAAGTCATAGTAAAATATCAGTTAATACGCGATTAGGAGGTTTTACGTGATTAGGTTTTTGGCCATTACATGAAATCGGAAATGCATGTGTAGGCGTTTATATAAAAAGTCTGTGGAAGTGAAAACGAATCTGATATCTCATCAATCCTAAGAAATATGTCGAAAGCCTTACGTCCCCTATTGAATATCTAAAAGAACTGAAATCAATTTTTGACGATTTTGTAGGAAGCCTTTGGAAAATGAATTTGATATCTCATTAGAACTAGAAATATGTAGAAATTTGTGAAAACATATGCAACCCCCTTGCACCCACTTCGGGATTGAATATCAAAAAATCCTTAAATCGATTTTTGGACATATGTAAAGAAAGCCCGAGGAAGTGAAAACCAATCCCATGTTTTATCACTCCTAAGAGATATGACGAAATTCGTGAAAACGTGTTCAACCCGTTTATACCCTCTTAGGGGTTGAAAAAGGAAAAAAGTTGAAAACAAGTTTTATGTGATTATTAAACAAACCCGTGGAAGTAAAAAGTTATTCGATATCTAATCAGCCCGGAGGGATATGGCTGAATTCGTGAAAATGTATATAACCCCATCACACAACCGTAAGGGTCGAATTTCAAAAAATCCTGAAAACGCTTTTGAGGTATTTATGTGAAGAATCCGAAGAATAAAAATTAATTTAATATTTGGAAACACCTAATAGATATGACGAAAATAGTGAAAATATATGCCTTCCATTTTTACTGATAATTTTTTTTGCCCCCCTTCCGTACGCCAATGGATATTTGAAATTTTTTTTAATCTAAATTACTTTTCTAGTTGACTTACATATACATACCGAGTTTTAACTTTCTAGCATAAGCCGTTCTATAGTTAAGAAAAACACCCCCCACTCCCGTACCATACTACCCCTATAAAACATTATATTTTTTCAACATGCTACTACTTTAGTTCTATCCAATAGGTTCTCGAGATTTAAAAATCGGAACTTTTTCTTCTTCACCCTTCCCCACCCTCACCCTCTACACCCCCATCCATACATTTTTTTTTTGCTAGAGGTCTGGTGGGAATACTTCTGGTAAAAATTCTAAGCATCTTTCGTACACTGTTCTTGAGATATGAGACGTGATTTTTTTAGAAAAATTCTTATCCCCTCCACTTCCATACTGCACCGCGCCCTTAAAAATGTTTACTTTCCGCAAACTTTATTTGTCAACCTTAATACAGAAACCGAATTTTATTTGGCTATTGCAATTGGTTCGTGAGATATCGTTATTTAAAATTTGTCGACCCCCACCTCCGTACGCCCCTGCCCTTACTCAAAAATTTGTTTCTGAACTATTCTCCTAGTATACCCACAGATGGCCATCAAGTTTTAATTTCGTGACATTTACCGTTTAGGAGATATGGATTTTAGAATGTCTCGATCTCGGCTTTCACGCGTTTCGGACGCATTATTATTCCCCCCACTCCCACACCCCTTTGTCTATATTATAATTTTTTTTTGCGAATGGGTCCACTATCGATGTTCTATATAAATTCCAAGTTTCAGCCTCCTAGCCTAAGCGATTACTGAGATCTGGAAAGCAAAATTTTTCGTCTGAAACAGTTCCACCACCTCCCCGCTCACAACACCACCACTCAAAAGGTGGGCACTTGAAGGAGTCTGCTCAGTCTACCAACAAAAAAAAATTCAACTTAATAACTCAACGAGTTTAAGAGCTATAAGCTTTCAAACGTTTTGCGTACGGCGTACGACGGACTGACATTTTTTTTTTGTTTTTTTGGTGTCTATTAGTCTTGAAACGTGGAAAAAATAATGTTCAGGGTATCAAATTTTTTTTTTTTTAAAATCGATAACAATACTTTATTATTAAAATAATAAAGTAAAATCACAGAAGTGCGTAATTAATTTTACTGATCTCATACTAGGCACTAAATTGCCTACTCTAAGAGGAGTAAGATTTTTTTACTGTGTAGTAAACCTCAAAAACGCAAAAAAAAATGTCTGTCTGTACGCCGTAGATGCCGTACGCAATGACGTTTGAAATCGCACAAACCCGTTTGGACGAACCCCTACGAGTAGTATCTTTTGAGTGATGGGTTGTGAGCGGAAGGTGGAGGAACGTTTTAGATGGAAAATTCTGGTTTAAGATTTCTGGAACCGCTTATGCTAGGAGGCTGAAACTTGGAACTTATGTTGAACTATGATAGTGGACCCATTTGCAAAAAAAATAATCAATAGTGGTTGAGAGGTGTGGGAGTGCCCCCCGGGGGAAATACAATGTGTCGGAAAGCTGGGATTGAAACATTCTAAAATCGATATCTTCTGAACGACTACATAGAGCCACTATAGAGGCATCCTGCAAAAAATTTAATTACTCCAGTTTGGCAATCTCTCAATTTCACTTCCATAAATATTTTACAACTTCATTCCACGCCTTATACTACGCTCTTCCACTCTGCCTGGATTGTTGTTTTTATGAACCAAACTCAGTTATAAATTGCACTCGTAAATATGCGATGAAATTTGTCCCTTGATTCTCATATGTTCTCTCCACTCAAAACATCATCTTCTATGATCCTGAATTGCTGGCTATAAATTTCAATTTTCCCACAATTTATCTAAACCCTTATCATTCATTCATTCATTCTTTCGTTCGGTACGGCAGTTTAAAAAAAAAACTCAATTCGGTATCGATAAACAAGCCTTTATGGAGCCTATCACACATGCACACGGCATATGTGTGACATCATTTAATAGACAGAGAAAACAACAACAAACGAGCACACACAAATTTCCATTTCTACCAAAATCTTGGTCTACAAATCTTTAAAAATATTAGCCATTGCCCGAAGATTACAGATAGGTCCTTTTTGTATCCTTTCCAAGTCGATCGAATGAACTCAGACATTAATAAAATATATCGGGGCATCAGACGACAACTGAATAGTGTGCATAGAAACCTTTTATTCCCGGAATGTGAGACAAAGCTTGAATGTCCCTTTTTCATGAACTCAAAGTAAGATCCTTCTTGTGTATAGAAAGAGTTATCTTATCTTGTATCCTATGCTGTTTCTCTTTTAACGCTCGAATGAATTCCATCGCTTAAGGATCAACGATAGCCAGTGTATCCAGGGTATATTGTCTGTTGTTTTGTGACTGTTGTGATATATCCATCAGAACGACTTTTTTCTAAGACGATACTGGACCGTTTAGTATTTGTTTATTTTGTTTTTTGGTCCTTTTGAGACTGGGTTTGAAGCGGAAGTTTATTGAAGAGGCTTATATAAATTTAAAATTACATTGGGTATATCTAAATTAAAAAATTATGACAACAATTTAGATTTCATCATTACGATCTACGCCAATTCGATGGTACTTCTCTGTAAAGCAGCGTGGACCAGTATTTCTTTAAATATCAGCCATTCGTCCTTATAATACAACAACTTGAGAAAGGGTTAGGCTATTAACAACGCCAAGAGTCGTTCGGTGTATTAACGAACAGAGCCTCTTTCCTCCTAACACTACTTCCATGCAAAAGTCGTTCAAGAAAGTGGTTAAGCCTTGCAGAATATGACAAGAAAAGTAATCATATATTTTGCATATGGCCACCAAGTCCTGACAATAACGAGGGCATCAGTTGAACTGAATCCGGTTCTGCAGAAGAACCAGAGAGTTTCTATTTTGAGAATGTAACAAAACTCACTGTGGCTCTCTCATATCAAAACCTATAATAAGTGTTTTTTAATTCTTAAAAACTCCAAAAATTTACTACTTTATTATTTTTTAATAATAAAATAATCGACCTAAAATTAAAAAAACATTTGCTTCCCTGTTATTTTGTATTTGCACGTTTTAGGACTAATAAACAACAAAAAAGCAAAAAAAATGTCCGTCCGTCCGCCGTACGCCGTCCGTCCTCAAAAGCCTTTGAAGGCGAGCAGCTCAGAAACCTGCTGTAATATAATGTTGAAATTTGTTGGTGTATACATTGGGCGAACCCCTACGAGTAGTATCTAGTGGGTGTAATTGGGGAAGGGTTTTAATCGAAAAATTTTGATTTCTAGATCTCAGGAACCACTTAAAGGCTGAAACTCATTTGGACCCATAAGGGTTGTGAAATTAGACGTTACGCGATAGCTCAACAGGCGGTGTTTTTGGCCACATTAAAGCGATATAACGTGTTAGACTGGCCACATTCATTCCTTTCTCTTTTCATGTTCCAGTGGTTTTGACATCCCCATCCATAAGTTGCCATAGCACGAAGTATAGACACTGAAGAATCATGCTGGATTTACACCAAACACGTTCGGCGCGACTTTATCCCCGCAAGCTCTACACAAATCGGTTTTTGACCCGAAAAGTCGAGCACTGTTGGACTTTTTCTTCGCCTGATTGGTTGATTTTTATTGTCGGGGTATAGTCACGCTGCAACGTTTTTGGTGTAAATCCAGCATCGAGCCCGTAATTCTTGCCCTGTTATGGGTCAATTTGCGACGTCATCCTGCAAGAAAAGAAGGGAATTGCTTAGTAGAATAAAATATCGCGTTTTAAAGATATATCAACTTACCAAGAACTTATTTGTCGGGCATAGATCTTGGAGAATCTTCGAAAGGAGTTCGAGACCAGGAGAATCGGAGGAGTTTCGCCAACGCGACCATCGTGGGAAAACGCACCAGCGGCGCCATAGTTGATTTTGTGAGAATTAGAGAAAATTAAAATCCAAATCTTAACTTTCCAATGAATATTTCTTAATTCGTATATGTGCATTCTTGGGACGTTTTTAGCAGAATTTCACCAGTGTCGCGTGATTCGGTTGCTTTCTGTGCATTTTCGTTTCTTTTCACGAATCCGTGGTCCGATCGCGGAAAGATTAGAATGGGTAATTAAGGACAGGATCACTGGCGCCCTGTTCTCTGGGTTGGCCGGATTTAGTTCGCCCCCTTTTCAAAAAAGGGTTTTAAGCGGTTTTCCGTCTGGAAACGGTAATAATTTGCGCCCAACGTAGGGCAGATCCCGCATTAGAATACGCGTTATCAGAAATCAGAAAAAACTTTCCAACCCTTTTATTCGCTACTTTATCCAGACACCTGTTTTATTTCCTGAGAAAATCCTTTCTTACTAAAAATAGGACATCAGTCGTAGCTGCGTTCACACTCTCTCACGAATTCGTGGTCCGATCGCGGAAAGATTAGAACGGATCCTTAAAGACAGGATCACTGGCGCCCAAGATCCTTTTCTGGGTTGGTCGGACAAGGCCCCGTTTGCCTCTTATGCGAAAAAGGGTTTTAAGTGGTTTTCCTCTAGGAAAAATGGTAATAATTGGCGCCCAACGTGGGGCAGATCCCGCATTAGAAAACGCGTTATCAGAAATCAGAAAAAAATCTCCGAATCCTTTTATTCGCTACTTTATCCAGTCTGTTTTATTTCCTGAGAGAATCTTTTCTTACTAAAAATAGGACATCAGTCGTGGCTGCGTTCACACACACTCACACAACTCTTGAACCTTTGAGTAACACACACGATACGTAATTTAAATACGTGGTGTTACGTAGCCGCAGATGTTAGAAATAAAATAAATTTTTCTTATTGTTGGGATTGTAGACAGTCGCCCCTCCCAACCCCTTCTGACGTGGGCCCAGTTCCAGAAAACTTTTCGGATTACAGCTTATGCCGAGAGAGGGCTGCAAGTAAACATATTAATCAAAAGATGTGCTGTGAAAGAGCAAACAAAAAAGCGGAAGAATGCGGGCTACCATCCAGCTAGTTGTTCCGACAAAATGAGATATGTTCATAATATTTATGTATATGTACATAAATTATGAGCACAAGCTCAGCTCAACCGAAAAGACGGTCTATAATCCGCTTTAAAGCAACCGACAGAGAGCTAGCTAAGCAATCTTAATTGCATGTGATAAGCGTACTCCTAGGAGTCTTAAATCTTATCAAACTTCAGTTTTATTTATTTCGGGATGAATGCTGGTGGTCCTCAATAATGGAGAGATATTTTATGACGATGAAACTTTTGAGAGCTGAGATTATGGTTTGCAATGATTAATTATTTCATTTCAATTTACCTGAAATTTATTACCTGTAATTTTATGCTTAGGAAGCAGAAAGGCAGTCGGTATACTTAACGAGATGGAGTAGATTTCACCAAGTGACAATAGCAATAATAAAGATTAAACACAACTGAAACCCTAGACCTGCATGACAATATTTCACGTCGGCTTACCACACCAATTATGCAAATGATACTTTGCGCTTGATATTGAAGTGCTTTGAATTCACTACCCCCAAAAATAATAAATAAATATTATCATTACCGTCAATGGCGCGGCAGGCTAGGAATTGGCTAAGTAATGGCTTACAAGTTGAAATCTTTTGTGGAATATTTGTTCAGTGCAGTTGAAAAAGTTGTAGGTTGGTAGGTACGCGTGGCTGCCCGTGAGAACACGGACACACTTAGACCTAAGAAGGTCCATTGTGTTGCCACAGGATCATCGAATCCGGTCCTACTCGTCAAACCGTTTAGAGCTTACAATGAGCGTTGGATTCTCGCGACCTCCAAGGTGCAAGGTCACTAAGTAGGTTGACGAAATAAATTCCAAGATGAGCTTTCCTTCTAGCGGATAGAGCTGGACAGGTACAGAGAAGGTGAAGGACTGTCTCCTCCTCCTCCTCATCGAGGCAGCTTCTACAGAAGTCGTTTGAGAAGAGACCGAGTCTTTTAGCATGTCGACCTATAAGACAGTGTCCGGTCAGGACACCGACTGTGGTGCTGATATTCGCCCTTTTGAGCAAAGTCAGCCTTTTAGAGCGTTTTAGATCCAGCTTTGGCCAGATCTGTCTCGCAGTGTGACATGTAATATCGTCTGTTCATCTTGAGTTGGTTTTCTCAATTGAGTTCAATCCCTGCAGCAGTTTACATGTAGTGAGAGGCACATCCAGATTCCGATGTTCCGGCATAATCTGAAGGGTGATACCGCGCCGAGCGAGTTCGTCAGCCATGCAGTTCCCTGGAATATCCCTGTGTCCTGGTACCCAGCACAGAAGAATATTGAACTATTCAGCCATCTCCTTAAGAGATGATCGACATTTTGCGGCGACCTTTGATGTTATCGAGGCCGATTCCAAGGAATTTATTGCCGCTTGGCTGTCTGTGAAAATGCTAATATCCCTGGTAGATATTGCATTACATCCAGACAGGACAAAGCCTCCTTGATCGCCATAAGCTCCGCCTGATAGACACTATAGTGGTCCGTAAGGTGGAAGAAGCTGCTAATGTTAAGCATGTCAGAGAAAACACCTCCATCAACCCCGCCTTCAGTTTTGGAGCCATCCGTATATATGTGGACGGACTCTTCCATCCTTACCAAGTTTTCAGAATTTTCTCTACAGTATCACATGGTTGTCTACAGGTTAGTTGTAAGTGTGACATGTTTGTTTTATTTATAAATATAAATATTTCTAGTAAAATATACATTAAAGTTTTCCTTCGGTTAAATTGCCAAGGACTTTTTAGTTTTTTTTCATTTTCTTTCATTCTCAGTTGGGAAGTAAACCTTTTACTAACGTAGAAACATTTATGCCTCCAACCTCCAACATACGACTTCTCTTCCACTCTATAGACATATAGCTACAAAATCCTGTTCAAATTTCACGCTGAAATACATCACTAAAGGCCGGCATGATCTATAAACCCGTGGAGATTAAGTTTACTTTTATTTCCCCGTATACAAAGGTCAAAAAGAATACGGAGCCCTTCAGAACTTGGCGCACGAGAAAAAGAAGCCCAAAAAAAATATTTCAAAAATCCAGAAACCTTGAACCAAAGGAAAAACCTTAAGAAGTCCGTCTTTCAAAATAAAAGGATTTTCCTTTTGCGGGTGAAAACAATGTAACCAGAGTGTAACGAAGAAAGACAAGGGTAAAATTAGTTACATTATGGATGAAAGAAATTGAACGAAAGGTCTTAGTTTCTTTCGTCGTGACCCACACCCGACATTCAGGTTTCGGCCGAGGCAATTTCCCTGTAATCGATTTCGTACACATTTTGGGGCGCTTCTATACGTAATTTGTGTCCAGTTTACTTCTTTATACGTCCGATTCGGAGGATAGGTGGGTCCCCAATCGAAAATCCCATTAAGGTAGATGTAGGCAATTACGACACGTCTGCAGGGTCTGTGTTTGCTATGAATTCGAAGATAAAGTTTATGTAACATACCGGAGAGATTTGCTTTGTGCTTTAGGTACAATGGTAATACCGATGCTAATTATATTAATTTCTTGTTCACATTGAAGGTCCTTTGACGATATGGTAGGTATTTCGGTATTTAAAATTGGAGCGGTCTTTCCAGCTTTCGATTCATTGCGCCTAACTTAATGAATTTTAGCATTTGTATTCAGGTCCAAATATTACCTCTTCTTCTATCAGGCTACAGGCCATGTTGGATCTTAGCCACCTCGATATTACTTGCACGAATAGTTCTTTGGAGGTCCCCAAAAGTTTGTAACGCATAGAACCAAGTCGGTCGGAAAAAAGTTAAAAATTAATTTTGTTTATTTGTTTATATGTACAGGGTGGGTCATCTAGTGGTTTCTTTTTAAATCATAGGTTATTTTGAAACTGAAAGCTGTTTCCCGCTCGAAATCTTGACAGAAAGTCAGTATCATACCTCCGCGGAATGAAATGAGTCGCTTTGCGCTTGAACAACGTTGGGAAATATTGAAAACTTATTTCCAAAGTGAGTGCTGTGTAGCCCAAACAGTGCGTTTTTTGAAAAGAAGTTTTATCGGAAATGAAGCACCCACCGCGCCTGCTGTACGCAAGTTTGTGCAAAAAGTTCGTGAGACTGGCATGCTAGTGGACAACACTCATGGCCCCCGTCGTCGTACGGTGCGCACAGACGAGAATGTGGCTGCTGTAGCCGACGGTGTGAGACTCACTCCACGAACATCAACTCGCCGTCGATCTCAACAGCTCAACATTTCACGCACTACCCTCAGAAGAATTCTGCACAAAGATCTCGGATTATTCGCTTACAAGGTCCAATTGACTCAGCAATTGAAGGCGCACGACCATCCGCTTCGTTATCGCTTCGCAATTTGGGCCTTAGAGCAGCTTGAATTGGACAACGATTTTGGCGAAAAATCATCTTTTCTGACGAGGCGCATTTTCATCTCGGCGGCTACGTTCACAAACAAAATTGCCGCATCTGGGGCTCGGAAAATCCGCACGTTATTGTCGACAAGCCAATGCATCCACAGAGAGTGACAGTTTGATGCGGATTGTGGAGTGGTGGCATCATTGGACCATTTTTTTTCGAAAATGAGGCTGGGAACAACGTTTCGGTCAACGGTGAACGTTACAGAGCCATGTTATCCGACTTTTTTTTTACTGAAATTGAAGACATGGATTTGGACGACCTCTGGTTCATGCAGGATGGCGCGCCATGCCACACAGCTTATGCCACAATCGATCTTTTATGCACCAAATTCCCAAATCGTGTTATCAGCCGTCTTGGCGATGTCAATTGGCCGCCTCGGAGCTACGGTTTGACCCCTTTGAATTTTTTTTGTGAGGAACCGTGAAGGACCGATGTTATGCCAACAATTCAGAAACGATTCAAGCACTTAAGGCCAATATCATCCAAGCAATCCGTGAGCTACAGCCCGAAACCATCAACAAGGTCTTGGAAAATTGGAGTGACAGAATGCGCTACTGCGCAGCCAGCCGAGGCAGCCACTTGAACGAAGTTGTGTTCCATCATTAATGGGAATGTTTACTCTTACTAATAAAGCCATAATACATGGAAAAAAATTTAATTTTGTTCATTTTATTGCATTTTTAAAAATAAACTTGTATTTGGCACACCCTGTATATTAAAAACCCCAACGCTGATTGAGGTCCGTCCGTCCGTTCATCCGTCCGTCGGTATGTCTGTCCATATGTCCGTCTGTATGTCCGTATATCCATCTGTCCGTCTATATGTCCGTCTGTCCATCTGTCCGTCTGTCCGTCTGACCGTCTGTCCGTCTGTCCGTCTATCCGTCTGTCCGTCTGTCCGTCTGTCCGTCTGTCCGTCTGTCCGTCCGTCCGTCTGTCCGTCTGTCCGTCTTCCCGTCTGTCCGTCTGTCCGTCTGTCCGTTTGTCCGTCTGTCCGTCTGTCCGTCTGTCCGTCTGTCCGTCTGTCCGTCTGTCCGTCTGTCCGTCTGTCCGTCTGTCCGTCTGTCCGTCTGTCCGTCTGTCCGTCTGTCCGTCTGTCCGTCTGTCCGTCTGTCCGTCTGTCCGTCTGTCCGTCTGTCCGTCTGTCCGTCTGTCCGTCTGTCCGTCTGTCCGTCTGTCCGTCTGTCCGTCTGTCCGTCCGTCTGTCCGTCTTTCTGTATATCCGTACGCACTATAACTCAAGAACGCCTTGACCTAAGATTTCTAAATTTTGAATCTGGATATTTTGTCGAATTTGTGATGTAACGCATTAAGGAACTTAAATGAGCCAAATTATCCTACTCCTTCGGGTAGCTGCTATACAAAACGTCCTTAAAACACGTGTTCACCAACATTGGCCGATAACTTCAGAACGATTTCAGCTACGACTTTGAACTTTTATATGTGTCGATTTTGGAGCTAAATGTATGATTATGAAGAAAATTCCATTAGTTCTTCGTTTAGCTGCCATACCAATTTCCTGTCAAAATATCTTCACTTATTTTACGGAACTGAATATAACTCAAGAAACCATTTATCCACGAATTCGGAACATTGTACAAATTAGTTTTGATTAAAAACTAAGTTCGAGTTTACTAGTCAGCAAAATCCTTATACTTCTTCCGGTAGCTTCCATATAAAACTCCTTAAGATACATGTTCAACAAAAGTTTCCCATAGCTTTTGCACGCTTGAAGCTAGGAATTTGAAATTTTGTACACATTAATTAAATTAAATAGTTCCATGTAAAAGGATAAATATGCTTCAAATCGAGTGGGTCCTTCTTGCACCTCCCAGGTGTCCTTAAAAAAATGACTTTTTTTCGGAGTTCAGTACTTCATCTAGAGTATCGTACGATTGTCTTGCAGCCGGTCGTGACTGCAGTACGTTTAATAATCAGGTAGATATTGCTACATGTTACCCTGGCAACCCGCACAACTCGATAAGTTTCCAGTGAGAAGAACAAAAATCCAGCGAGAAAGGTCTCGACTCAACACATGCAGTATATAAGCACGACAAAGTTTGCAGCCAAACATAGTTTTTACTACAGCAAAGCGATACGACGTTCAGTTTATACGCGAAAGTATTTGTAAAACGATTTGAATTGGTAGCAACAATCGATCAATCAAGTGATATCTGAAATCGAGCAGCGTTGCCTGTAGTGCGGCTATTAGTGCGATTATTGAATGCAAATAATAAATCATTGTTATTTGCAAAAATGGGAGCTACCTACTAAAATATCGTTTTATGTTTTCGATTTTTGCTAAGAATTTGGGATAATTTTCTAAATGAGACAAGTTTACATTACCATTAATTTGGTTATTTACAAATTGCAGGAATATTAGATTTAGTCAAAGAGTACTTTTCTTCTGTAGGACATCAGGGAACAGTCATTGATTTTTATTCTAAAATTCAGTTGAATAAGATTTCATATTTCAAATTGGTAATTTTTCATAAATTGAATAACCCCTTGTTATAAGATTTTTGTTAAAAAAAATTTTCCACGTTCCTCAAAAATTTTATGTATAAGGACTTATCGCAATAGTCAGCTTTATCCGAATATTCAGACCGATTAGCTAGCTTTTTATAAACTATTATAACAACAATGCACATCTCGTAAAAATAGATGAAGCTTCGTATTTCATGAAAAAAAAATAGTTTTCATGTAGCAAATAAATTAAATGTTTAAGTCTACTCTCTTGACTTCGTCAGCTGTCGTAGCTAGTCAAGCTAAGCCTAGTTATGAAATTAAATTAGGACTGGGATCTCCTATACTTGACGTCAGAAACTGTTATAGTAAAACACAGACATAGCTGACTACTGAAGCAGGTCCTTAGTGATACTTTTGCTTAAAACTACAAAAACAGAAGTGGGTAAAAACCTTACAACGAATATGAAATGAATAAATAAATATGTGTGTGTTCGACCGGAAAATTAAACAATTCTTATTTGATAGTAATACCATTGAGGACATGACAGTTGAAAAACTTTAAACTGGAGAAGCCAGTTTAAAGCTATGTTGGACTAGGTCCGAAGGAGCGGTTTCATCGTCGGATGGCATTGACTCATCAGAGGATGTATCATGCATACTATCTAAAACATCCTTAGAGCTGCTTATAAAGGTTGTTACAATAACCCGTTCCGAAGTTAAATCAAAATTTAAAACAAGTGAATGATGGAGTCAATGAATTTTTTTTAAAAAATATTATTTGATTCATGGCAATTAAGTATTGAACAGAATATCACTCAAATCCCCATCACGTCTCCTACGGTACACTTCGGCTCCTATGTCCAAATTTTTAATGACATCACGGCATTATTGCTCCTCAATTAAGCCTAGTACTGTATTCCAAACGAAACGAAATGAACTGTCAAATTCCATATAAAAAAAATTAATATTTCGCTTATTTTTCACGACGAAATATTTCGTTCGTTTTTCAGTACTTCAGTACTGTGTTGGGCGGAATGGACATTTGCAGTAGTCACTAATAGATGGCGCTTGGTTTCGTTAAAGTTTTGTTTCCAAGAGTAAGCGAAATATTTGACAATTCAAAATTTTCAACCGTTCGCTGTCAATTCAGTTCGTTTATGCTCGGGAAATTTTGTATGAGTTATATTTTGTTGTGTTGTGTGCCGAAATTGTAATTTCTGGCCAATATTTTAATTTCTTTCAAATTTCGGGCACTATTATTTCACTGACATCTAGTAGCGAACTGTATAATTTATTTCACTCTACTTTGAACGTACATTTTTCGGTAGTTTTCGTTTCGCCGAACACAGTACTATTCGCCGAACACAGTACTATACTTACCACCAATATGGTTTCTTATCTCACTCTTCAGTTTTTGAATGGTGGTAGATTTATTGGCGTAAACCTTGCTTTTGGGATAACCTCAAAGAAAGAAATACAACGCAGTGAAATCGCACGATCTCCATTTTTGTTTGAGCGTCCGTTTTCGTAATAAGCCTCAACAATTTTTACACGTTCTGCGATTGATAATCTATATATGGTGCACCTTACCGACAATTTGCCAAAGACTGAACTACCATAATCTTAATACAGATGTCAAAAATTATTTGACGTTTAAGCGTGGTTCATAATAAACTTCGGAACGAGTTATTGTAACACCCTATATTACGGAGAATTTCTTCATATGTGCGATTTGGAACCAAAATTAATTTCCACGAATTATAATTTAGTTAAATTCACAATTAGACTTTATGATTAAGGTAGGTATATGCACTGAAGAGCTAACCTGGCTACTGGCATTGAGGACATGACAGTTGAAATATAGTTGATATATATTTCAAATAAACCATACTATTATTCAACGAAGGCATTACACCGCGACAGTGGAGTGCTCAACGTCCAGGAACTTGCTGCAACCAGGTTAACAAGACTTCTAACGAAGTCCCAAACGGTAGACAATCCTCTAGTCTCTTCCTTGGCTAGTTACTCCTAAAACTAGTGTTGTGTATCTTATTATTTTAATCTATTTTTAGTTTCTGTTTAGTTTTAAGTAGTGTTTAAGTTAGTCATTAAGGTTCTTTCAAGCAAGGTTTTGTGTTACAAAATTTTTCCTTGAACAATTTACTGTGTCAGATTAACGTAAGTTTTTGCAAATAGAAAGCAAAATTTTCAATTGCAGCTGTAAAGATTAAGATCTAATCACTGAATTATTTTTACTTGTTATTATACAACCCAATGAATTTAAATAAATCATCTATCTATCTATCTATACTTGATATATATTTTCCAGTTTTAACTTTCGGAATATTTTTTAAAGATTCCTTTTTCTTTGGTTTATGTTTGGAATTTCACGATTCGAGTCTTTTGCAATTTTCCATTATGCACCACATTAGTGTTCAATTTAGTGCTATTGTTTCACAAGTATAGTTCCTGTCGTATAAACTAGAGTACTACACAGCGTTGTTTTCATTTATAGATTAATTCCTTCTATTTATATTGAGTATTTAATTATTGTTGTTGCTAGAGGATATGTGCACCGATGGCACAATGTAGAACAATTTTAATGAGAACGTTCGCTAATAAAATATTCTTTGAAGTACTCATCTACTGTACGCAGTGTAAACATAATTATTTCACTTGCTAATCCAGAAATCAGCATAACTTTTTTCGATTGCCACGCCGGCTTTATTATGTTTTTCCACCAACCTAATAAACTTTATGGTATAAATAGCGAATAAAGCGTTGCCAGCATACGGCAAAGTTTTAACGTGGCAATAATTTTAATAAAACCAAAACAACGTCATCCAACAAAATATCCGTTAAAATTTATGACGAAACTTTTCGTCAAGTGCATTCCGACAGGCAGCAGCATAAACTGAAGGATAGTAACCACCACCACGCGTTGTAGTATCAAGCGAAGGGAGGATGTAAGTAGGATACAATCTCTGCTAAAGTTTCATGTTTCTGGTTCTAATTTCACCTTCCTGCTTTCCTCCCTTTGACATAAATCTGCTGGATCCTTACGGAAAAAAATTAAGCGTACACGGCTAGCTTCCTTTTTTTACCCCATTTTACAACTACCCCCACTTCACACGGAAAGTTTCCTGGCATTGTATCGAATATTTTACATCGTAAAGCATTAAAAAATATTTATGCAAGCTGTGCAATTAGTTTTATTTATGATGTCATTAAATATTTGCGCTTTATATTTTTACCTCCGCTCCGGATGGTTTGAGGATGTGTTTTTACGATTTTTTTTTTTTTGGTACTTTAGGAAGAGGTTTGTTTTCAAGCGTTTTGAATGTTCTTTCGAGTTGTTTGCTGATTTTTGATGAAGGCTTTGCTTTAATCGAATTTATGGTGAAATGTGGTTGTGGTTATTTTTGGAAATTTACTGCTATTCATTATAAACACTCACTGCTATTAATGATAAACATCATACAAATTGAAAAGCAACTACATACACGGGGGATCTGTTCATTATTTCTGCTATTAGCTGCTTTTGTGTGCTTTTAGGTGTCCAAAGGAACCAAAAAGCTTGTTCGCGCCTTCTGTTTGAGACTAGATCAGTCCAAGATTTTTAAAAAGCTGCTTTCGTAGCAGCTTTTTGTTGCTCACACTCCGAACTGTAAGCAATATCGCAGCTATTGTAATATTCATATGTGTGTAGCTGTTACTTTCGTCTGAACGTCATTTTGAGTGTTGGAAAATGGAAAACAGTGTTTTAGTAACAATGAAAATTAACGATAAATCAAAGGATACTACTAGTACCGCTTATTATCACTTTATTTTAATCTTTACTAAAAGTCCCGGGAATTTTGGTGGGATGGCGCCACGACTCTTAAATCGATATCATTTTTCGGAAGTGCCAACTGTTTAATGAGGAATGTCAAATTTTCATGACATTTCATCTAGTAGTTTGGAAGCTATCGCTGTATGAAGCTAGTATTACACTGTTTGACCAAGTGGTCAAATTGCAGTAATAAGCAATGCGAACTAGCGAATTTGACCGAGCGGATATTACGAGAATAATTGGAATACGCTATTTCGCATTGCTTATTACTGCAATTTGACCACATGGCCAAACAGTGTAATACGAGCTTAAGTGACGCTACTTTTAGTATTTCGTAAGCAATGGAAAAAAGTGAATTTCGCATTTTGATAAAACATTGCTTTGTGATCAAAAAAAACGAGAAGCAAACATTGGAATGGCTCCAAAAACATCACAGCACATCTCCACCGTCAAAAACAACTGTTTACAGATGGTTTTCTGAATTTAAAATGGGTCGTACGAGCACCAGCGATGCACCACGTTCGGGTCAGCCAAATGAGGCTACCACTCCGGAAAACATCAAGAAAATCCATCTGATCGTTTTGAAAGACCGTAAAGTGAAAGTGAGGGAGCTAGCAGACATAATGAAGTTGTCGATCGGCAGTATTTTGAATATTTTGCATGAGCATTTGGAAATGAAAAAGCTGTGCGCGCGATGGGTGCCGCGGTTATTGACAATTGATCAAAAGCTACATCGTGTCGGTGATTCGGAGGCCAATTTGGAGCTGTTTTGGCGTAATCCGAAAGAGTTTTTGCGTCGATTCGTAACAATGGATGAAACATGGATCCACCACTACACACCGGAGTCCAATAAACAGTCGGTAACATGGTTACAACCGGGTGAGAGTCGTCCGAAGAGCCCAAAAACGCAAACGTCGGCTAGGAAGGTGAGGGCCAGCATATTTTGGGATGCACATGGCATAGTCCTCATCGACTATCTTGAGAAAGGCAGAACCATGACGGGCGACTATTACGTAGCGTTATTGGACCGTTTGAACAATGAAATGAAGACAAAACGGCCGCATGTGGCAAAGAAAAAAGTGCTGTTTCACCACGACAATGCACCGGCTCATTCATCGCTCAAAGCAATGGCAAAATTGAACGAATTGCGATACAAATTTCTGCCCCACCCACCGTATTCTCCAGACTTGGCCCCCAGCGACTATTATCTGTTACCAAACTTTAAAAGATGGCTCCGGGGAAAGAGATTTTACTCAAATGAGGAGGTCGAGTTCGAAACTGATGCCTATTTTCAGAGTCTCGACGTCGACTACTATAAAAAAGGTATCGAAATGTTGGAGGATTGTTGGATGAAGTGTATCTCCTTGAAGTGAACTATGTAGAAGAATAAAATAGATTTGTATCAAAAAGTTTGTGTTTTCATCATTTTCCTGGGACTTTTTGAACCATGTAGTATTCTACTTTTTTTTTATCGCAAAACTCGAAATATATGTATGTCAAGCCAGCTTGCGACGATCAGCTGCTGAAATTTATAAAAGCTGGTTTTGGCTGTCGAAACCCCGAAGACGGTTATTCTTGCTATGACCGAATTTGACAGTTGCCACTGTGTTGCATTGTTTTCGAAGCAGCAATATCTAACATCTTGAACACACCCTGGGTGTATTATTATCAACTTGGGAGCTAAACATTTATTGCAGTGCTAAAAAAAATGAGTAAAATATAAATAAGCCCGTTTTCATACACAAAGAGAAATAATTTGTTGGCAAGAGATTGTTTCAATAAAATTTAAAATTGCAGCAATAGAAGGTTATTTACGCTAATAAGAATTAGTTTGGAGCAATAGATATTCGGTTGAAGGGAATAAACACGTAATACGTGCAATAGAACCATTCTGTCAAGACAATCAACTTATGTTGTTTGCGCGATTCTGTTTTAAGAACCGAACAGAAAAATGTCCAACAACTCAATTTTGATTGCCGCAATATACTGTTGGTTGATGTAATAGAATATTGTTCATTACAAACGTTTTTTGGCATCATTCTGCTGTGGTAACCGAATGTGTGTTCCGCCAACCGAATGTATGTTGCGGTCACTTAGTTAATCCACACTAAGTTAAGTTGCTACATGGGGAAATGAAAATGAAAGGTCTTCTGTGGCGCAATGGTAGTTACGCGCGCCAATCCAAAAACTTTCAACACGGATTCGATTCCGACCTACAGCCAAAGGTTTTATTAAGTCAGTAAGTCAGAAAAAATATTTGAAATAGGAAAATAGTGTCTTTAAAGAGTTCTCTACCTTCTCCTAGATAACAAAAAAGAATTCAGTGTAGGATTTAACACAAATAACTCCATTTTTTTTTAGAGTTTACCAACAACCCGCACATTTGTGGCAATCAAAATTTTTGAGATTCTGGTTGGAAAGACAAAAATTCAGTTGTCGAAAAATATATTCGATACCATTAAACGAAAATTCGGTTTGGCCAACCCAGAATATCGGTTCCAACAATGGAATAGCAGCAATAAATCTGTTCTCTCAGTATACCGTTTTCGAGATACATATATATTGTTACGTGTAAGCCTGGCCACTGCGTAACTCGATCGATTACGAATAGGGAAACAGCAACAACCGAATACCTAAGCTGCAAAGTAACCCAACTAGTTGAGTAAATAAGGAGAGCGGAGCAACACGATTATACCCCACTTCTTATCAAATGTGCTCAAATGCGCTCGAATGTATTAGAACAGCGTAGAGGGTCAAATCGAAAGATCTCAAGCTTTCGGGTATCATCCACAAACACCACCGAGCGAAGATTCAAGAACAGTCTCGACTACAGACATTGGCGGATACAGGGGGGGGCGAAGGGGGCGGCCGCCCCCCCCCCCCCCCCCCAAGACCAATTCCGAATTTTCTAAACATACATACTTCAACCGTTCTCCGATTTTTTTTACTCCACTGCAATGTAGACTGTAATTAGCATTTACTGTAGTTCTACGGTGCGATGCAAAGCACAGAACAAAACCATGATGGTGGATTTACCATACACTCAATGTTTGAGTCGCGTTTCTATCCCCACCATAAAATCAGATGGCTCGTGCAGTCGCAAGAGTCTAACATTCTTTAACTTTTTCTCCGACGCACGTCTCCATATGTGTACACACATACAATGAACTGTGGTACCCCACAATTCGCAGCTCATCGTATTTCTGTCGTTTCGCACTTATAGGCAAGTTGCGCCGCAAAGGCATGTTGAGTGTAAATTGCTTTCAACACAGCAAAGAGCACAGCCAACGAAAACCGGTTTGCAATGGCCTGATGGGAGTATAGGCTCGCCTCGAGGCGAGCCTCAAGGGTGAGTGTAAACGCACTATTATAAAAAGACTACAAGGCAACATATTGCGTAGGTAATAGGGTCATTCCATCAAGAACCGCCAAGACCTTACCATCTCCGATTCTTTTGAAAATGTATACTTTTATACTTTATACTTTATGCTTTATACTTTAAGAACTAGTGAAAAAAATAATTGAAATTCAATTTTTTGTTTCTATCTAATTTTTTTTGTTAGTTACAGTATGTTAAAGTTTTCGCAAAAATGGTGTCCGAGTCCTCTTTGATAATTCATATCTCTGGTAATTTTTATCCTGGAATAATAAAATAGGGCTTATTTTAAAGGGGAAGGTTGTCGCAATAAAAATTATCCTTGAATTTTTTTTCAAGGATAATGACTTTGTCCATTATCCTTGAATATCTCAAAACAGTTTTTTTTATATTTTGTAGGTTATACTGTTTTTCAAAACATACCAAAAAATTAACTTGCGATCTCAATAGGATCGGGGTCAAAAAAATCGAAGAACATTATAGTCGTTCTCAATTATTTATAGAAAAAGGATCAATTAATCAAAAATCGCCAAAAGTGTGGCCTTATCATCGTCGATTCTTTTGAAAATTTGTGGACTCGAAGAATTAGTGGAAAAAAAATATGATTTCAAGTTTTTGTTTCTATCTCATTTTTTTTGTTAGTTATAGTATGTTAAAGATTTCCCAAAAAAGATGTCCGAGTCCTCTTTGAAAATTCATATCTCTGGTAATTTTTATCCTTGAATAATAAAGTAGGGCTCATTTTAAAGATTGTTGTTGTTTTTGTTAGTTAAAAAATGAGATAGAAACAAAAACTTGAATTTCAATTATTTTTTTCACTAGTTCTTCAAGTTCTTCAAAAGAATCGGAGATGGTAAGGTCACAACTTTGGTGATTCTTGATGGAATGACCCATAATAAGATGAAAACAATATGATCCCGTTTTTGCTAAGTGCAGTCTATGTAGCTAAATTCACACAGAACTTGATCAAACAAAATAGCCAAATCAAAAAAAAATTGCCGCCCCCCCCAACAGCAAAGTCTGGATCCGCCACTGACTACAGACAACTGGTATAAAAGTAGATAAAGCTTTCAGCGAGAGAGACATAGTAATTTTTATTACGTCGACTGTGACAGCCAGCGTGTATACGCGACCGTGTTGGTAGAGAGCGAAAGTGATCGAGTAAAGCGATATAAATAAGCGGGCGGTACTGCCATACAGTACGAATTATTGTGCGAATAGAATTTAAAGTGCGATTAATAAATAATCACTTATTTTTATTTTAACCGAATTGTGTTTTACTTGAAACCTCGGCGAACCCCTAGCTCGCAACAATATGTAATTTTTTCCCCGAGTTTTAAAAATTGTTAACTGTAAGAGGTAAAATACTTGAAGCTTTAAACATTTGGTTTGTGTAGGGCAACAGTCGACTTATAGCCCGTTTTAATACGTTCCAGACGACAAATTTTTGTCCATGCTCTTTCAACTGAAAATCGGGATATTAAAAAAGAACTATTTTTTCGCTTTTCATATCAACGTTCATTTATTGTTCACTTCCGAAGTTTGTTCTTTTAAGAAATACAAGCCATTTCACCAATTGAGCGATTCTTTTTACTTTATTATTTTCTAATAATACAGTATTGTTATCGATTTTTAAAAAAAAAAAATTTGCTACCCTGAAAAATTTTTTTTTCGCGTTTCATGACTCGTAGACACGAAAAAAGCAAAAAAAAATTTCAGTCCGTCTGTCCGCCGTACGCAAAATCGTTTGAAGGCTCGTAGCTCCCAAACGGTTTGAGGTATGAATAGAGTGGGTAGGCCCCTTGAAGTGACCAAATTCTGAGGGGTGGGGGTGTGAGGGGGGAGGAGGGGAAAGCGTTTTAGACGGAAAATTTTGGTTTTTAGATCTCAGCAACCGCTTATGCTAGGAGGCTGAAATTTGGAATTTATATAGAACTTTGGTAATAGACCCATTTGCATAAAAATTGTTAATACGGGTGAAGGGGTGTGGGAGTGGGGGGAAAATTAGTGCGTCCGAAACGCAAAAAAGCCGAGATCGACACATTCTAAAATCCATATCTCATAAACGGTTAAAGTTACAAAATTGAAACTTAATGAATATCTGTAGGTATACTAGGAGAATAGATCGCAAACAAATTTTTGAGTGGGGGCAGTGGTGTACGAGGGTGGGGGGTAAAAAACTTTAGATTATGATATCTCACGAACCTATTGCACTAGACAAATAAAATTCGGTTTCTGTATAAAGGTTTACAAATGAAGTTTGATGAAAGTAAAATTTTTTTAGGGGGCGGTGGATCATGAAAGTGGAGGGGGTGCGAATTTTTCGAAAAAATCACGTCTCATATCTCAAGAACAGTGTAAGGTAGATGCTTAAAATTTTTACCGTAAGTAGGTCTAATAAACCCCTATCAGAGAAAAAAAATTTGATGGTGGGGGTGTAGAGGGTGAGGGTGGAGGAGAGTAAAAAGGAAAAAGTTCCGATTTTTATATCTCAAAAACCTATAATGATATAAAGCTGAAACTTGGTATTTAGATATAACTATAGTAGTAGCATCTTGGAAAAATATAATTTTTTATAAGGGTAGTATGGTACGGGGGTGGGGGGTATTTTTCCTATCTATAGAACGGCTTATGCTACAAAGTTCAAACTTGGTATGTGTACGTAAATCAACTAGAGAAGTATTTTGGTTAAAAAAAATTTTCAAATATTTATCGGCCTTTGGGAGGGGGGGGGGTGCGAAAAAATGTATCAGTGAAAATGGAATGCATATATTTTCACGATTTTCGTCATATCTATTAGGTCTTCCCAAATATTGAATTCATTTTTATTCTACAGCTTCTTCATATAAATACCTAGAAAGTATTTTCAGGATTTTTTGAAATTCGACCCCTAAGGAGGTGTTAAGGGATTGTAGGGGATTCACGAATTATGCTATATCCTCCAGGTCTGATCAAATATCGAATATCTTTACACTTTCACGGGCTTGCGTAATAATCGCCTAAAACTTGCTTTTAAGTTTTTTCCTTTTTCAGCCCCTAAGAGGATATAAAAGGGTTGAACAAGTTTTCACAAATTCCGTCATATTCTTTAGAAGTGATAAGTAATTCAATTGTTTTTACTTTCTCGTGTTGTTTTCATATTTATCTATTAACTCCTTTCAGGATTTTTGGATAATCCCAAGTTGGTGTAAGGAGGTTGCATATATTTTCACAGATTCCTACATATTGCTTAGATCTGAGGAGATATCGAATTCACTTTTAGTTCCTAAGGTTTCCTATATAAGAACCAAAATGTCTATTTCAGTATTTTCAGATTTTCAATCCTGTTGTATGCTTTTCAAAGGTTCGACATATTTCTTAGGTTTAATGAGATATTAGATCGCTTTTCATTTCAACAGACTTTTTATATAATCGCCTACAAACCCATTTCTCAATTTTGGGATATTCAACCCCCAAGGGTTTGCATATGTTTTCACAAATTTTGCCATCCCTTAGTTCTGATGAGATATAAAATTGGTTATTATGGCATTTGATGTAATGACTTAAAAACTTATTTCACGATTTTTCGAATTTCAAGAACCAAGGGGATGTGAAGAGTTTGCTTACGTTTTCACAAATTTTTCAAAATCCCTCGTGTCTCATGAGATGTGAAGTTGGTTCTTATGAAATCGTTTTCGAAATTCAAACCCCAAGTGGAAGTAATGGGTTTGTATACGTTTTAACAATTCGTCATATCTCTTAAGTCTGATAAGGCAACAAATTCGTTTTTTCTTCTATGGGCTTTTAGTGTACATAATAATTATACCGAAATTCGAATAGTCTACCAGACATGGGCTTTTCCAATGTTTAATCGGCTAAATATCTCTATTTTAAATTTTTTTTTAAGGACAAATCTAACTTTCCCAGAAACCTCATTATTTCGAAACAAATGATGATATACTCCGACTTTGACCGCTCCCGAACTTTGACCCGAAAATAATAAAGTTTCGCCCAGACCATTGTCAGATTTTTTCTTAAAAAAGTGAAAAGAAAAAAAAACTTCCCGCAAAAAGTTGCATACCGATACATCTACTATCTTTCCGGTCCTTATATTTTAAGCACTTGACCCTCAAACTTGACATCTCAGACTAGGCCATCTTTCCTAATATACAAATTGATGGAGCCCTTTGACTAGGAAACAGTTTTAATCTGGATAGGTTCCACTTTTCCATGACTTCTAGATAAATTACGAGTATGTCAAACTGTATTTCTCCGATGAAAAAATTTGGAGTCTGAAATTTAATTAGATAATTGTTTTTGGGCAGTTTCCCAACATTATAATCTTGCCATACCTACTAAAATTTTATTTCTGAATTAAAATTTTAGTTAAGATGAAATTTTCAATAAGCAAGAATTACCAGCAAAATGCTTTTAGTCCACATTTAAGTAAAACGATGTTTCGGATTTAAATTTAATTGGACACGTTGAACATGGTCGAGTCAATTCAGAAAAATCAGCCAACAGTCTGGGCGCAACTTTATCATAGAATAGAATAGAAGTCAAAAAGTGTTTCATGCTATAATGCGATCTATACCTTTCTCACTGTATTTTGATCAATTGAATGCTAATGATGTTGAAGAAATCTCAAATTTTATTTCTAATTATTTTTCTTAAACCTATTTCTTCAGTAGTTCTATTATTAATTATAATTATATTATTAATTATTATGCCAATGCTTTATCGTATCTCCCATTATTTCTAATAAACGTGGATTTCTAAAAAGAAAATGGAGTTCAATCAATCTTTTAACATACATGTGCAACAGGCGCGTAGCGTGAATTTTATATCGAAAAAATGCGACGAATTTTAATTCCCGGCCAAAGTACTAGCAGCACTGGGTCTTTCAATTAGTTTCTGATGGCAATTTATAGGGCGTGGTGAAATGCTTAATCAGTCGAAAATAGTTCAAAGTGTTTATTCGAGTGAAAATTTCACTGGTAAATTGGCAACAGGATCTGCGGTGAAGCTCTTACACAGAGTTAAATAGATTTTCGAACAGTGATTTTAACGAAAATTCGAAAAATTTCCCTTTCGAATTTTTCACTAATTTCGAATATGCTAAAATTAGGGATAGTAATTTAAGTACATTTGCTTCCGAAATATATTGTTTTTCCTTCCGCCGGTATTGAAAGAGCTAGTGTAGCGCGCAAGTATTTACAAGGCACAAATATTACACAGCTATAACGATAATTGATGGGAACGCACGATATCCAAGTAGATGTCGTGATTCTTTTGCGTGGAATAACAGGCAATTGATGGCTCATTTGGAAAATGGTTATGCTACAAGTAATAATAGTATGAACTATGGGATAATGGGTATACATTTTAATGTTGGTTTCGTTGCGTCAAGTTGCGAGGAGTTGTGACCAGTTGCGAGGAGTTGCGACCAGCTGCGATGAGTTGATAGTCCTACTAAGCTCGCAGTGAATCGGGATTTTTAGACCATCCTCTCCAATCTGCGACGAGTTGCGACTAATTGCGATGAGCTGCAATGAGTTATGACAAGTTGCGATGAGTGGCTACAAGTTGTTGCAAGTTCCTACAACTTGTGACAAGTTGCAATGAATCTTTTGAAAAGCTCCAATATGTTCTCGAAAAACTGAGTATTCATAAAGTCGTGCGAGTCCTTCGTGTAACCACAATACGAAAGTTAACAATTTGAAAACATGACCATACGAAAAAAGAAATAGGTAAAATTAAGGTACTCCTTGAATTATATATTGCACTAAGAGATGTTGTATTTAATCAAAAAATTGCAAAGTCCTTGAAAAATTTGGTCAAACTCTATGCCTTATAACATTAATACACGATAACGTACGAGAAATAATCTGAAATTTAGCTACTCTGTAGATTCCCATCCATCAGCTAGCCACCATAAACAGCCTTTATCTATGTGGCACACTATACTATTATGAGCTCTTCTCATTCTTTTGGTGTATCGCCAATAATAATACAAATCGGACTTCAACAATTCATCTAGAGTATTTTTCGATTGGCTGTGACCTACCATGACTGCATTTTGTTCGTTTAGTTTATTATTTTAATAACAAAGAATTGTTATCGATTTTTTAAAAAAAAATATTTGCTACCCTCAAAATTTTTTTTACACGTTTCATGATTAATAAACACCAAAAAAGCAAAAAAAAAAATTTCAGTCCGTCTGTACGCCGTCCCCAAAATCATTTGAGGACTTATAGTTCCCAAACCCTATGAGCTATAAAGTTCAATTTTTTTTCTCGGAATAGATGTGACCACTTTTTGAAGGGTGGGGGTGAGGGCAGCGTTTTAGACGGATCATTTTGGTTTCTAGATCTCAGCAACCACTTACGTTAGGAGGCTGAAACTTGGAATTTATATAGAGCTTCGATAGTGGATCCATTTGCAAAAATATTGCTGATATGGGTGAAGGGGTGTGGGGGGGGGGGGAAATAATGCGTCCGAAACATCCGAAAAACCGAGATCGAGACATTCCAAAATCCATATCTCCGAAACGGTTAACGTCACGAAATTAAAACTTAATGAACATCTGTCGATATACGAGTACTAAGAGAATAGATCAAAAACAAATTTTTGAGAGGGGGCAGTGGCGTACGGAGGTGAGGGATGAAAAACTTTAGATTACGATATCTCACGAACCAATTGTACTAGAGAAATAAAATTCGGTTTCTGTATAAAGGTTGACAAATAAAGTTTGCTGAAAGTAAAATTTTTTAAGGGGGCGGTGGAGCATAGAAGTGGAGGGGATAAGAATGTTTCTAAGCAATCACGTCTCATATCTCAAGAACGGTGTAAGATAGATGTTTAAAATGTTTACCATAAGTAGGCCCAATAATTATATATTATATAACTATAGATCGGCTTATGCTAGAAAGTTAAAACTCGGTATATATATGCAAATCAATTAGAAAAGTAATATTTATTTAAAATAAAATTCAAATATCCATTGGCGTTCAGAAGGGGGGCAAAAAAAAATTTTGATGAAAATGGAATCACGATTTTCGTCATATCTATTAGATCTTTCCAAATATTGAATTAATTTTTTTTCTACGGGTTCTTTATATATATGCCTAGAAAGTGTTTTCAGAATTTTTTGAAATTCGACCCCCAAGGTGGTGTAAGGGGGTTGGTTGTATACAGTTCACGAATTCAGCCGTATCTCTCAGGTCTGATTAGATATCGAATAATTTTTCACTACCATGGGCTTGTTTAATAATCACCTAACACTAGTTTTCAAGTTTTTTCCTTTTTCAACCCCTAAGAGGGTTAAAACGGGTACAACACGTTTTCACGAATTCTGTCATATCGCTTAGGATTGATAGGACATCGGATTAGTTTTCACTTCCTCGGGTTATTTTATAATATCTAAAAACTCATTTCAGGATTTTTGGATATTCAACCCCAAAGAGTGTGCAAGGGGGTTGCATATGTTTTCACAAATTCTTACATATTTCTTAGTTCTAATGAGATATCGAATTAATTTTTACTTACTAAGGCTTCCTACATAATTGTCAAAAAGTTGATTTCAGTATTTTTAGATATTCCACTCCTAGAGAACGTAAGGCTTTCGACATATTTCTTAGAATTGATGAGATATTAGATTGGTTTGCACTGCCACAGACTTTTTATTTAATTGCCTACAAACGCATTTCCGATTTCATGTAGTACCCCGAAACCAAATCATGAAAAACCTCCTAATCGCGTACCGGAGTATGACCCAATTATGTAATTCCTATGCTATATGTGGCAGCGGCGTAAGTATTCTAGCGCGACTCCATTTGAACTGCTTCCCGAACTTTTTTAGGCTTTCAGTCACATACTAACCTACACCGCATCTCAGAATTAAACTCGTTCCGAACTTCTACCGAAAAAAAAATAAAGTTGCGCCCAGACCGTTGGCAGATTTTTGTTTAATAATTCCAACTAAGTCGATGGTCTAAGTCACTAGTACTTAAGCAGTAATATTGTATATTTATATACTTATTAATTAAATATAATAGTAATAATAATACGTAGAAAATATAGTGAGTCCTCTTCTTGCAGCCCCACGGAAAAGTCCGTAAAATTGAAAATTGTTCATAGCGTGATTTTTCTGCAGTGGCAGATACACTTGATGTTGTCCTCCTTTGATTAGCTACCAAGCTATAGTCGTTAAAAAATTACGAACCATATTCTACCTGTGCAGCCCTTACTCCATACTCTGCTTTGCTCTGCTCTACTCTGCTTTCAACCAACTATGTAAATCGGATGTTAGTATTTCATCTAGAGTATCATAGGACTAACTTGCTGCCAATTGTGACTGCGGTATGTTTCACTGTCGATTTCAACTAATTTCCTGTGACAGTTTTTTACTTGTCCGACTCTCAAGTCTCAATCTCAATGGCTTAGTTTCGCTTTGTTCAATCTTCGTTCTATTCCAGTCGCGGGCCACTTACGATGATATAAAGGACTAGGTACCGAAAAATCAAATGCGATTAAGGATTCATTTGTTACACTTATAGTAATTACCACCTTACTAACCTTTTTTAAAATTGACGAAAATTCCCAAGTACTTCAGTTTCATGGAAACTTTGTAATGTTTATATCTCGGTAGCGTGATAACTCTTGCGCTTTATGTAGGTACTCATTGTGTCCTTTTCGAATGTGATAGGGCTCACTTAAATCTTCCACACGAAAAATAGGAACAGCGTAAAAAAAACACTAAAAATCCCCTTTCGTGTTATTGAAACTGGAACTCATCCTGATCCTGTAGTGGTCATCGTAGGAGTAAAGCTGGTTACGGCAGCATTACTGAATAGTCAAAGCCATTTCAGCGTTTTATCGGATTAAATCGGTTTTTCGGTTTTACGAATCAGTCCAGTAACACACAATTCGTACATAACCAGCTCACGTTTATACGCGAAGCCATGTGATCAAAGGGCCCAGGGATTTGCACCGAATTTCCTACTAATTCCAGCAATGCCATTTTGAATTAATCAACGCGATGAAATTTCAGCCGTTTCCGATTCCGATTCGATTTTGTTTTATTAAAATTGCTGGGAATTTTCTGCCTACGTGAAATTGGAAAAAGGTTAATATCCTGCGCTAATTGGAATATTTTTAAAAACAATTAGCTAATTGTGGAATTCAGTCGGTTCATTATTTTATTTCCTAAGTACAGCCTGATAATAAGTGGATTGTTTTCTTGCTGTTGCTTCTCCAGCACCTCCAACTTGAAAGCGATTTATTGCTTCGCGGCATGCCATAACAACCTGTTGCCCGTGCAGCCAATTAAGTAGCGCCAGTGTGGAAAAGACCAAGTTCTAGTAGATTTATGAGGTGGCCACCTGATCCGGTGGAACAGGTGATACTTCTTTCATTTTCCGTTGTGGCTGCAGTCTTTCTAAATGTATTTTTTTTCCTATTTCAGGTCACATATGAAGCTGACTTTTTCATCATATTAAAGCCATCAGGTCACGAGATCAACACGGTGCAAAAAAAAGTTCTGAATGAAAAACTCATCACGAGATATGTTCCATCTTAATTGCTCCACTGACGTCTATCACTGCCCAGATCCACACTGAAAGCTCTACATCATCAGCATTCCTTGTACGTGACATGAGAATGATGCATGGAACTAAGAGTGCAGAAGGAGCAAGAAGATGGACTCTCTAATGGACATTGAATGCACTACTTGCAATATTAACTACAATCTAACTTCTAGAAGGTGGATCTGGGTGTTATGTGTGTACTTTATACTGCATACATAGAAATGTGGGATGACAGAAGTGACGTTAATTGTACAGGACATTCAGGAATGCTTGAGTAATGGACGAGACGGATTTGCTTGCTGGGAGTATTTCGAGTTACAAGCTTCTAGCATATTTTGGCTTGAAGACGAACCGTGATCCGAAATAATGTCATTATTATCAGAAGGTACTTGGATGTCCTGTCAACCCTATCTACGAGATAAAGCTAATTTCATGCGATGGAGTTTCTCTGCGTTCTAGTTAGAATATGTGGCATAAATACCATAATAAGTAAAGTCAAGGGGACTCAGCGGAAGTTCAGCACCAGCAAGAAGGAAAGAATTTGGACGTTGAACAATTTCAGAATCAAGACGTGTATTTACAAACCCTATACCATTTATGGTTGTCTTCGATTAGGTTTTATTTTCAAAAAAAAACCTTACAAAGAAACAAACTTGGGAACAATAAGCGACCAAAAGCGAATAGCCTTTGTGAAAGAAAATGCACCAACCACGAACTTACAAAGCACAATCGAGTAGTCACACGGCGACGTCTTCGGATAGGTTTTGTTGGCACGCAAACGTATTTAAGGATAGATGCTATAGGCTATCGTTGTTTAAAATACTCGGTGTTTCTTCAAACACCTTCTGTAGAAGCTGCTTGGATAATGAGGACAAGGAAACAGGCCTTCACTTGCTCTACACCTGTTCAGCTACTTCGTAAACTGTCTCAGTGACCTTAACGCAACGGAGGTTATGAGAATCAAACGCTTCGTTTAAAGGTCTAATCGGATTATCGAGTAAGACCGGATTCAAGTGGTGATCCCGAGTAGAAAGGAGTGGGAAAACCAGTCCGCACTACTTAGCGAATCCACTGATAAATTCTATGTACTTCCAGTCTGACGACCTTAGGTGCTCTTTCACCCTAGGAAAACATTCTTCGGTATTTCAAGCTGAAGTATATACAATCCTTAAGGCAGTAGAATGGATTATAGAGGACAGATGGAGAGGTAGGCCGATCTGCATTTGCAGCGACAGGCCTGACTGTTCTACAATCCCTAGATAATCAAATCATCTTTCCTAAGATTGTACATAAGTGTAAAGAACGATTGAATTCCGTTGGCAGATTCAATGACTTAAAGCTCAGATGGGTTTCAGGCCACCAGGGTATAAATGGCAATGAAATAGCTGATGCATTGGCAAAGGCTGGATCGTAGTCAGCCATGGTCGGACCAGAACCAGTTTTCGGTGTGCCTGTTGCCTTCGTTAGGGCTGCCATTGCTGAGTGGGTGAGTAAATCACATATTGAGAGATGGCGGCTTCTTCCAGGAATGCGGCAGATCCGAAAACTTTTTGAGAGACCAAGTGGAAGAACCGCTGCTCTTCTTCTCAAATTGAGCAGAAAAGAATATGGTAGTATGGTTGGTGTCCTCACAGGCATAACTCGTGTGGCCTACACTTGAGAATGAGAATCACTGACGACCCCATGTGCACTGCTTCCACTGAACATTTCCTTCTAGAGTGTCCAGCTTACTCGCGTGCGAGAATGCATGTATACGGCGTTGATGTAATGAGAATGGAGGAACTCCGCTCGCGCTCCCTACCTGAGCTCTTACAATTCGTAAGAAGAACGAAAAAGTTCGGGTAGAGACTGGGGGATTCGAGTATAATGGCCATGTTGGCCTGAATGCTCAAGATGCGCTGCTTTGCTATGTGTCTTCCCCCACACCAAACAACAACAACAACACAACAACAAGACCGGATTCGATGATCCTGTGAACCGGATTCGATGATCCTGTGCGTCTGTTTTTCTTACAGACAGCAGCGAGCACATACCGACCACCATCGATTAGATTTGTTTGCAAAAAACCGTGATCCATTTCAATTCAATTAATCGATCAAAAAATCCTTAAAATTATTTTTAGGCAATTACATAAAAACCCGTTGATGTAAAAACTATTTCGATATCTGATCAGATCAAAAGACTTTTTTCGGGATTCCGAACAACATATCTGTGGCCACAGGGAATAAGTAGGTAAGTCTAAAAACGAAACTATTCAGGCAGCACTTTTTTGCTATTTTTACTATTAAACTATTCCTGTAAATCCAGTTTTTGTGAAAAAATTAAATTTGTTGACATCTTAGCGATCAAATGACATATAACAATAACTGTTCACAGTGCGTGTAAGCGTTGGGAGATGACTACAGTACACTTATCCCATTTTACTATCGTTCGACTTACCAGGTTATTCCCTGTGACCACAGATATATATTAAATAACCACCTTAAACCCCGGTAGGGATATCAAAAAATCCTAATACCCTTTTTAGACACCGTCATAAGGGGGCTCCAAAAGTAAAATTATTTTAATATCTCTTTAGACCTAAGAGATATGACGAAATTCGTAAAAATGAATCCAACCCTCTTCCCCACCACCATTCCAAAATATTTGCCTTATTTAAATTGAGACACAACTACATGTACAAACCACGATCAAATATTTTTAAATAGCCCGTTCCTGTGATACGTACTTTGCCCTAATAGGATTCTAGAGTGGTCCTTTACAGAAACCAACTATGAGGTTTAATTCTTTTAGAAGATATTTTCGGGATATAAAAATCGGAACATTTTTTTTCACCCTCATCTATTACACCTCCATCCCCAAAATTTTTTTATGAGCTAAACTTCTTTTTAAATTCCAAAATATTTAAGAAAATAGTTTATGAGATATAAAATAAGATTTTTTGGAAATCCACTCTCTCCCCAAAAATTTTACATTCAACACTACTTTCACTACTCACTCACTCACTCACTACTTTCTTTTTAGGTGTACAGGGAAAGACCTAAAAAGAAATCAAAACATCTCCGTTCTGGAATAATTGGTTTGTATTCTAAAGTTTTTAATCGCCGAATGCACAGCTCACCTCCCCCATTAAAATTTTCTATTATATTTTCTTAGTTTTCTAACATACAATTACCGAGTTTCAATTTTATGTCATGCTTTATTCAGGAGATTTGAATTTTAGAATGTACCGATTCCAGATTTCTAGCTTTTCTGATACATTTTCTCCAACCCAGTCCACTATACTCCCTTATTAACTTTGCCAGTCGTCGTAAAATCAAGGAAGCTATGAAGCTAAGACATCAACCAACCAACCAAGATTTGCAATAGATGAACCTTCATTTTGGTTGTGAATAATCACAATAGGCCCACTGAGTCCGCAGTGAATCGGGATTTTACACCGTCCTCCACCAACTGTGGTTGATATTTGGGGTTTATAATTTCTTTTATTTATATATTATATTATTTTTATATAAGGACGAGTTGGTCTATTTAATATTTTATGGCATAATTTTTTCAAAAACCTGAAAGGAAAAATGGTAAATTTCACATTTTTTCCTAAAATAATTTAAATATAATAATTACTTTATTATTTTAATAATACAGTATTGTTTTCGATTTTTAAAAAAAAAAAATTTGCTACCCTGAAAATTTTATTTTTTACGTTTCATGACTAGTAGACACGAAAAAAGCAAAAAAAAATTTTCAGTCCGTCTGTCCGCCGTACGCCGTACGCCATACGTCGACCGGTGTACGCAAAATTGTTTGAAGGCTCGTAGCACCCAAACCCTTTGAGCTATATAGTTGAATTTTTTTTCGTAGATAGACTGGGTAGGCCCCTTGAAGAGAACAAATTGCTAAGGGCGGGGGTGTACAGGGGGAGGTGGGGGAAGCCTTTTAGACGAAAAATTTTGGTTTCTAGATCTCAGCAACCGCTTATGCTAGAAAGCTGAAATTTGGAACTTATATAGAGCTTTGATAGTGGACCCATTTGCAAAAAAATTGCCGATATAGGTGAAGGGGTTTGGGAGTGGGGGGGAAAATAATGCGTCAAAAACGCAAAAAAAGCGAGATCGACACATTCTAAAATCCATATCTCCTAAACGGTTAATGTCACAAAATTGAAACTTAATGAGTATCTGTAGGTATACTCGAAAACAAATTTTTGAGTGGGGGCAGTGGCGTACGGAGGTGGGGGGTAAATAACTTTAGACTACGATATATCACGAACCAATTGCACTAGACAAATAAAATTTGGTTTGTGTATTAAGGTTGACAAATGAAGTTTGATGAAAGTAATATTTTTAAAGTAGGCGGTGGGGCATGAAAGTGGAGAGGATAAGAATTTTTCAAAAAAATCACGTCTCATATCTCAAGAACGGTATAAGATAGATGCTTAAAATTTTTACCAAAAGTAGGCCTAATAGACCGCTAGCAGAAAACAAAATTTTGGAAGTGTGGGTGTAGAGGGTGAGGGTGGGGGAGGGTGAAAAGGAAAAAGTTGTGATTTTTATATCTCGACAGCCTATAATGATATAAAGCTGAAACTTGGTATTTATTTTTTTTTTTTTTTTTTTTCAATTCAATCAATGTTTATTAGTTTTTCCACTTATGACTAGCATCTTATAATTTATGATTTAGAGAACAGATAATTCAATATCTTAACAGCTAAATTAAATCTAGTAAGCACAGCAAGGCGAAGCATCTACGGGAATTTTAGTGAAATAAGTTCAAGGAAAAATTTATACAAAAAACCTTGTGTAGTGAGTTTAAAACTAACTTACAAACTAACTTAAATTAAAGGAAGGCAAAAATAGTAAAAGGTAACTAACTAACTTAAGAAAAACAAATTAGACACTAATACATGTCAAGTAGTAGGATGTTATATGAGTGATAGTATTATCGGATTGTCGACTAGTTCCAGTCTTGTTACAAAAGATGAGTATCTGGTTGAAATTAATTCAAGTACAGTTTGCGCTTTAACTTCTGCGTGGAGACTTCTAGTGGAGAAGAAGAATGGTTTCTTCATTATTATTTTGAGGCACTTATTTTGTGAGACCTGAAGCTTTTTAATATGTGACTTTGCACAATGACCCCAAACAGGAGAGCTATATGCGATAATGGGTTGGATTACCATTTTGAACAATAAGATCTTGTTCTCCTCAGAAAGTTGGGATTTTCTATTTATAAGAGGATACAGGGCATACATGGCCTTGCTGACTTTGAAACATATGTTATCTATGTGACAACGGAAGGAGAGTTTTTTATCAAGTAGAACACCACGGTAATTTAGGTTATCAGACCACGGAATTTTTTGACCAATAAAATTGATTTTGCGACTTGGAAGGTTTGAGTTTTTGCTGTATTAATTTTAATTTTCCACCGGTGGTAAAATTGGTAAAGTCTTTGAGTATAAAGTTCGAGTACTGCTAATATCGTGTCTGGATCAATTGAGCTGGTATAGACGCATGTATCATCTGCGAAGGTTGCTAGTTCGCAATTTGGATGTGATGGGATATCTGCCGTGTAGATATTGAACAGCGTCGGACTTAGGCATGATCCTTGTGGGACTCCCGCAGAGATTTGGCGACTATCAGAGTAGGAAGAGTTGATTTTAACTGTAAATGATCTGTTTGATAGAAAAGACTGAACAATTTTCACTAGATACATCGGGAGTGATAGTTTAATTAATGTAAATATTAACCCTTCGTGCCAGACTGTATCAAAAGCTTTTTCTATGTCAAGCGTTATCATTCCCACAGATTTTCTTTCATAGAGTCTTTCCTTAACGAATTTCGTGACTCGAAATAGCTGGTGACAGGTTGAGTGACCTTTTCTAAATCCGAATTGAAAATCTTGGATAATTTTGGTTGAGTCCAGAAAGTCTTGTATTCGCTGGAGTATAATCTTTTCGAATATTTTGCTAATAACTGGCAGTAAGCTTATTGGTCTTAAGTTTTGGGGGTAGCTATGATCTTTACCCGGTTTCGGAATGGGGATAGCTATGGCTTGTTTCCAAGAAGGAGGAAAGTAGAGAAGTTTTAGGCAAGCATTGTATATAAAATTAAGAGTTATCACCCCCTTGCGAGGGAGTCGTTTTAACACGCAGTTGGGAATTTCGTCCCAACCGGGTGCTGAAACTTGGTATTTAGATAGAGCTATATTAGTAGCATATTGGAAAAATGTAAATTTTTATAGGCGCAGTATGGTACGGGGGTGGGGGTGTTTTTCCTATCTATAGAACGGGTTATGCTGCAAAGTTGAAACTCGGTATGTTTATGTAAATCAACTAGAAAAGTAATTTAGATTTTCAAATATCCATTGGCGTTCGGAGGCGGGGCAAAAAAAATGATCAGTGAAAATGGATTGCATATAGTTTCACGGTTTTCGGCATATCTATTAGGTCTTCCCAAATATTGAATTCATTTTTATTCTATGGATTCTTCATATAAATACCTAGAAAGTGTTTTTAGGATTTTTTAAAATTCGACCCCTAAGGTGGTGCAAAGGGGGTTGTAAACTTTTTCAAGAATTCTACTATATCCCCAGATCTTATCAGATGTCGAATATCTTTTCACTTTCATGTGCTTGCGTAATAATCGCCTAAAACCGATTTTCAAATTTTTTCCTTTTTCAGCTCCTAAGATGGTATAAACGGGTTGAACACGTTTTCACGAATTTCGTCATTACTTTTAGAAGTGATAAGAAATTGAATTGGTTCCTACGTTCTCGTGCTGTCTTCATATTTATTTATTAACTCCTTTCAGGATTTTCGGATATTTAACCTCCAAATGGGTGGAAGGAGGTTGCATATCTGATGATATATCGACTTAATTTTTACTTCCTAAGGTTTCCTATGTAATTAAGCTAAAATGTCAATTTCAGTATTTTAGATATTCAATCTTAATGGGTGTAAGGGGGTTGTATGCTTTACAAAGCTTCGACATATTTCCTAGGTTCGATGAGATATTAGATCGCTTTTCACTTCCACAGACTTTTTATATAATCGCCTACAAACCCATTTCTCAATTGTTCGATATTCAACTCCCAAGGGTTTGTATATGTTTTCACAATTTTTGCCATCCCTTAGTTCTAATGAGATATAAAATTGATTATTACGGCCAACCAATTCACGATTTTTCGAATTTCAAAAACCAAGGGGTTGTGAAGGGTTTGCTTACGTTTTCACAAATTTTTCAAAATCCCTCGTGTCTCATGAGATATCAAGTTGCTTGTTATGAAACCTTCTAAAAGCCTGTTTCACAATTTTTTCGAAATTCAAACCCCAAGTGGAAGTAATGGGTTTGTATACGTTTTAACAATTCGTCATATCTCTTGAGTCTGATAAGGCAACAAATTCGTTTTTACTTCTATGGGCTTTAAGTGTACATAATATACCGAAATTCGAATAGTCTACACGAGCTTTTCCAATGTTTAATGGGCTAAAAATCGCTATTTTAAATATTTTTATTTTAAGTACAAAATTAATTTTCCAAGAAATCTAATAATCTCGAAGCAACTCATGATATACTCCGACTTTGACCGCTCCAGAGCTTTGACCCGAAAAATAATAAAGTTTCGCCCAGACCATTGGCAGATTTACTTTATTATTTTTTAATAATAAAGTATTGTGATCGACCTGAAATTTCAAAAAAGTTTGCTACCCTGAAATTTTGTATTTACACGTTTTAGGACTAGTAAACCCCAAAAAAGCAAAAAAAAAAAAAGTCCGTCTGTACGCCGTACGCCGTACGCCGTCCGCCGTACGCCGTACGCAAAATCGATTGAAGGCGCGTAGCTCCCAAACCCGTTGAAATATTAAATTGAAATTTTTATGGTGGGTAGATTGGGTGAACCCCTACCACTGGTATATTTTTGAGGGGTGGGGTTACAAGGGGAGAGGAGAGGGGAGCGTTTTAGACGAAAAATTTTGGTTTCTAGATCTCAGGAACCACTTATGCTAGGAAGCTGAAACTTGGAACTTATGTAGTACTATGATAATGGACTCAATTGCAAAAAAATGGTCGATATTGGTTAAGGGGTGTGGAAGTGGGGGGGAAAACAATGAGTCTTTAACGCATGAAAGCCGGGATTGAAACATTCTAAAATCGATATCTCCTGAACCATTGATGTCAGAAGATTGAAACTTTGTTGTTGTCCTTAGGGATACTTCAATATTAGACAAGGGCTAAAATTTTTAAGAGAGGTGGTGGGGTGTGGGGGTGGGGGGGTGAAAAACTTCGGATTACAATATCTTCCGAACCAATTACACCAGGAAAATAAAATTTAGTTTCTGTATATGGGATCACAAGAGGAGTCTACCAAAACTAAATTTTTTGAGGGGGGAGGTGGAGCACGAAAGTGGGGGGATAGCAATTTCTCAAAAAATGTTTATATCTCAGAAACCGTATCAGATATGATCTTGAAAACTTTACAGGAGTTGGGGACGGTAAACTTCTAGTAGGAAATGGGGTGTTGGGGGTGATCCAGGAGGCTATTTGGAACGTTATTTTTTTGGGTTGTCAGTCGCATAGTACCCAACACCGTATCTCATCATTAAACACGTTTCGGACTTCTACCCATAAAATAATAAAGTTGCGCCCAGACTGTTGGCAGATTTTTTTATTTATTTTTATTTACTATTATTATTACTTTTGCATGCCTTTTTGGTTTGCTTCATTTGTGTTACTTCTAATACCAGTACTCGGTACTGTTTGGGGAGCACATCGGACACACCAGAATAATCTGAGCCCAATGTCAACATACAGCATGAGTATGTTGATATGGTGAATTTTTTCCAGTTCATTGAGCTGAGAGAGTATTTAGTCTCCAGTACTTTGGGCTGCGGAAGTGGGATAAAGTCAATTAAAAAAAAAAAAAAAACAGACCCGGCCAATACAAACTTATTATTTATCCGCCCTGATCGCTTTGCTTTCCTGAAGACATTACAACGCTTTGCGCCCCTGATCTACGATGTGTTATAGTACACACCGCACATCGGTTACTGCCATCACAGCTTCCCATAGCTGCACAGTAAAAGAGAAATAAATATTACAAAAATCATCGCGTCACTAACTACAAGAGGCCATTTTGTATTCACCATTCGAAAATAGCGGTGACCTCCGCCGCCCAACGAGCTGTCAAGAGAGCTCCCTCCGTGCACAACGAGTACTAACACTTTTTTTCTTTCATCATTTTTGCTTCTAAAACTAAACTCACCCTTGTCATTTTCTTGTCAATTGTCCGCAACACACACACGCACTGACTGATCACTTAAAAATTGCACAACAATTTCCGCAAATACATAAAACACACAAAATTACCAACTGTGGCCGTTCGAACCGGATCACTCAACAAATGCCATTTTGTAGTACGCAAATGACAGTTGCGCTTACGCGGACGGATTTATTCTCCTTATTTTGAAGCAATGTGCATTTCTTGTAGCGCTGCATTAGAGTACGAAGAAAATTTCGGTTGATGTCTTGGCTAGATAGGAATTACCGTTTCAGTTTTTTAATAACTATAGCGCAGCGGTAAATGGGAATCAGTACGAAATTAAATATTTTAGTGTTGAAATAATGAACTAAAATTGGTTAAAAATGAAGACGTTTAAGAGAATTAAAATTAGAGTGAATAAACACGATGAAACGGTCGGGTCTGATCTTCGATAGTGCGCCGATCGGAAAGATGATAATGTGCGGACATTTGAAGAACTAGCCGTAGTTGCTAAGACGCGTTGATTCAAAGCAAAGACATCAACCGAAATTATCTTTGCACTGTTCAGCAGCGCCACAACAAACGCACATCCGCTTTGCTTTAAAATAAGGAGAATTAATCCGTCCGCGTAAGTGCAACTGTCAGATGCGTACTACAAAATGGAATTTGTTGAGTGATCCGGTTCGAACGGCCGCAGTTGGTAATTTTTCGTGTTTTATGTATTTACGGAAATTGTTGTGTAATTTTTAAGTGATCATTCAGTGCGTGTGTGTGTTGCGGACAATTGACAAGAAAATGACAAGGGTGAGTTTAGTTTTAGTAGCAAAAATTATGAATGGAAAAAAGAGTTAGTACTCGTAGTGCACGGATGATGTATGACGGAAAAAGAAGAGCTCTGCTGTCAGCTCGTTGGTTGGAGGAGGGCACCACTATGAATACAAAATGGCCGCTTGTAGTTAGTAACAGCAAAGCGCGATGATTTTTGTTATTTTTATTTTTATTTTACTGTGCAGCTATGAGAAGCTATAGTGGTGCAGTTAAGGTAGTTAACGATGTGCGGTGTGTGCTATGACACATGAAAGATGAAGGGAGGGGGGGGGGGGGGGGGGGGGCAAAGTGTTGTAATGTAAAGCAAAGCAAAGCGTTCAGGGCGGGATAAATATTGAGTTTGTATAAGCCCATAGGCGCGCCGTTGGAGGGGGGGAGGCAGCAGGGGCCGGGACCCCCCCAGACCCCGCCTTGGACCCTCCCAGAAAAATGATTCTGGCCCCTTCCAGAAAAGTAATTCCTTCCTATCCGCAAACTTTTTGTTGCCAATTGTTTTTTAACAATACAAACAATATTAAAGAATCTTCTAAAATGAACGAAGCAAATCTCAACTGACTTTTGAAAATAACAAGACATTTTTGAATTTTACAATCATTGTTCTTTCGATCTGATGAGAGCTTTACAAGATTTTTTCAATTTAGCAAAATAAATTGGAAATTGTTTTTGAAAACAACAAGATTTTTGAGTTTTACGAAATTGTAACAAGATTTTCTTCAAGTTTACAAACGTTTTTGAATGTAACCAGCTTTTTTGAGAATATCTTTGAATTTTAGAAGATGTTTTCAATTTAACATATTAAAGTAAAAATCTGCCAACAGTCTGGGCGCAACTTTATTATTTTTTCGGTAGAAGTTCGGAATGCGTTCAATTCTGAGACGCGGTGTAGGTTACTATGTGACTGAAAATTCAGAAAAAAGTTCAGAAAGCGGTTAGAATGGGGTCGCGATAGAATACTTACGCCGCTGCCACATATAACATATGAATTACATAATTGGGTCATACTCCGGGACGAGATCTAAGTCGTAGTATAATATCAGTTGTTACGTGATTAGGAGATTTTTCGTGATTTGGTTTTGGGCCATTACTTGAAATCGGAAATGCATTTGTAGGCGATAATATAAAAAGTCTGTGGAAGTGAAAACCAATCTGATATCTTATCAATCGTAAGAAATATGTCGAAAGCCTTACGTCCTATTGGAGTTGAATATCTAAAAACACTGAAATCAACTTTTGACGATTATGTAGGAAGCCTTAGGAAGTAAAAATGAATTTGATATCTCATTAGAACTAAGAAATATGTAGGAATTTGTGAAAACATATGCAACCCCCTTGTACCCACTTAGGGGTTGAATATTAAAAAATCCTGAAATGGGTTTTTAGATATATGTAAAGCAAGCCCGAGGAAGTAAAAAGCAATCCCATGTCTTATCACTCCTAAGAGATATGATCAAATTCGTGAAAACGTGTTCAACCCGTTTATACACTCTTAGGGGTTGAAAAAGGGAAAACTTGGAAAACGAGTTTTAGGTGATTATTAAACAAGCCCGTTGAAGTAAAAATATATTCGATATCTAATCAGACCGAAGGGATACGGCTGAATTCGTGAAAATGTATACAACCCCTTTACACCATCGTGGGGGTCGACTTTCAAAAAATCCTGAAAACACTTTCTAGGTATTTATATGAAGAATACGTGAAATAAAAATAAATTCAATATTTGGAAAGACCTAATAGATATGACGAAAATTGTGAAAATATATGCATTCCATTTTCACTGATAATTTTTTTTGCCCCCTTCTGTACGCTAATGGATATTTGATTTTTTTTTTAATCAAAATTACTTTTCTAGTTGACTTACATATACATACTGAGTTTCAACTTTCTAGCATAAGCCGTTCTATAGTTAGGAAATACACCCCCCACCCCCGTACCATAGTATCCCTATAAAAAATTATATTTTTCCAACATGCCACTACTATAGTTCTATCTAAATACCCAGTTTCAGCTTGATGTCATTTTAGGTTCTCGAGATATAAAAATCGAAACTTTTTCCTTTTCACCCTCCCCCAGCCTCACCCTCTACACCCTCACCCTCAAAATTTTTTTTCCTGCTAGGGGTCTATTGGGCCTAATTCTGGTAAAAATTCTAAGCATCTATCGTACATTTTTCTTGAGATATGAGACGTGATTTTTTAGAAAAATTCTTATCCCCTCCACTTCCATACTGCACCTCCCCCTTAAAAATGTTTACTTTCAGCAAACTTTATTTATCAACCTTAATACAGAAACCGAATTTCGTTTTTCTAGTGCAATTGGCTCGTGAGATATCGTAATCTAAAGTTTTTTACCTCCCACTTCCGTACGCCACTGCCCCCTCTCAAAAATTTGTTTCCGATCTATTCTCCTAGTATACCCACAGATGTTCGTTAGGTTTTAATTTCGTAACATTAACCGATTAGGAGATATGGATTTTAGAATGTCTCAATCTCGGCTTTTGAGCGTTTCGGACGCATTATTATTCCTCCCACTCCCACACCCCTTTACCTATATCATAATTTTTTTTGCAAATGGGTCCACTATCAATGCTTTATATAAATTCCAAGTTTCAGCCTCCTAGCCTAAGTGGTTACTGAGATCTAGAAACCAAAATTTTCCGTATAAAACGCTTCCCCCACCTCCCCCCTCACACCCCCACAACTCAAAAGGTGGCCACTTGAAGGGGTCTGCTCAGTCTACCAACAACAAAAAATTCAACGTAATAGCTCAAAGAGTTTGAGAGTTATAAGCTTTCAAACGTTTTGCCGTACGCCGTACAGACGGACTGAAAATTTTTTTTGCTTTTTTGGTGCTTATTAGTCAAGAAACGTATAAAAAAAATTTTTCAGGGTAGCAAATTTTTTTTTTTAAAAATCGATAACAATACTTTATTATTAAAATAATAAAGTAAAATTGGTTTTAAACATAACGACATTTGCATCAAATATTTTTTGATGTTATGAGATCCTAGAATAAATAAATTATTTGGGTTTTGAATATATCGAGTTTTTTATGAAATACGTACCTACGATATTGGATTCGTATATTTCGATTTCTTAGTATATAGTTTTGAACAATTTTTTGTAACTGAAGTCTTACCAGTATATTATTCATTTTGAATTATATCTTTGATGGTATTGAAATCAGAAAACTTTTGGTTATTCGCTTAAATACATGTATATAATAAACATAATAGTAATCATAAATAATAACGTTAAGTGAGAATTGCGAAAACAATAGAAAATAAGCTGAGAATGTATAAATACAATTTTGTTTATCGAAATTGAAGAAAACATCTTACGAATACAAAAAACCTAAAAAATAACGTTCCAAATAGCCTCCTGGTTATTTCTTAGGTTGTCAGTCGCATAGTTACCTACACAGCATCGCATCTTTAAACACGTTTCGGACTTCTACCCATAAAATAATAAAGTTGCGCCCAGACCGTTGGCAGATTTTTTTCTAAAGTAATAGTAAAATGGAAACTTCTTAATATTATTGAAAGAGGTACCCCATTACATAAATTTTTCCAAAATCTTACAGTTCTATCTAAAATAAGCCTCACATTTCTATAAATATTTCTTTTTCATCGAAATGACATGCTTCCGGGTTAGACCACTTCTGCTTTCAACACCCTCACCTCCTGAAGTGAGAATTTTACACAATTTAGCTTAGAGTCTAAAGCATAAAGTCGACTTGTTGTTTCTTCCATACAAAAGTTCTGACATATTGCGGTTGATCAACCGAGTATCCAGAAAGGTTGGCAGTCAAAATTTCTCGCACTATTATTTTGCAATTAGGCATGAATTTTGTGCTGGTGGGGTTAAATGGAATCGCAAATTATTTATAAATTTCAGATTTAATTCATCCATTTATATTATTATTATTTTATATTATGAAGTTGAAACTTTGTTTTTGTACAGGGATATGTGCAGCGTAGTCTGGGTAGCTTAGTGGCTAGAGCTACGGTGCACCTGATACCAGGTTCGAATCTGCTTGGCGACAAGTAATTTTCGAGAATGGAATTGGGTGCCGGACTACCAGTTCACTCAGCTGTAATGAGTACCGGAGTTAAAATCGGTGTAATAATCACGGACGAGCGTGTGGTTGACCACTTCACCTCCTAGTGTCCCGTTGGTCTAGTAACGAAGTAACTCTAGCATTACTTCAAGGCCTAGGCCCAATTTGGGCTGTTGTGCCATTGATTATTATATGCAGCGTAGGACTAATTAGCTGAGAGTTGGAAAGGGGTTTTGTTAGAGTGTATCACAATTTTATTGCATCGGACCTTGTTTTTAAATTTGGCCAAAATATTATCAATATTCGTCCTGAACATATCGATTTGCTTAATTCGTACAACCATTCGTCGCACAAAGTGACTCATAATTTGTTTCATTAAACACAAATGTATATTTATGTAATTTATCGCCAGTCGTGTGTTAGTATCACGACATTTGATCTTATTACGGCACACGCCGAAATTGGTTTCTGTCTATTTTGGCATGGTTCACGTCTTTTACTTGATGGAATACGGCAAGGAGCCTCCATAGCAAGCAGCCTTCGTCTCCTTCGTCATCGTACTAACAATATTTCATTTTTATTACTCGCGATAAATATCATTGCAATAAAATATTGATTGTACCTCAGTAGGAAGAGGGCCTACATACATTCCATTTCTCAAGTCAAGAGCCGACCGTATGTGCAACGTTGTGTTACGAATATTAAAAGTTATTTGCCGCTCAGTTCTCAGTACATTTCCAGCGCTTTTTTCTCCAATATTCGCCTGTTTCGCAGGATATCATTCGTTTAGTCACGTTTTTATGCTCGGAAAAAAACGAGTATTATGTAAGGTAAAGTTTATCATTTCTGATGGGATATAACTTTTTTTTTCTTGCTGTTTCCTTCGTCTAAAAAGATTTAGTGGCAGTAATGGTGGTGGAATTTTCGATTGATGGCATGCGTATAAAAATACTAAAAATGTTCGCAAATAAAATCCCGCGTCTTAGTCCATACCGCAGATGAGCTAAATTTGAATTGTAGTTATGTATATGACGATTTATTGCAAATATAAAACAAACCAACCTAGTCTCACAAGCGGCCTTAACAGAAATCTGCTTTAAGTATATCAGACACTATCCTTATGCTGCGTATATCAGACACTATCCCTATTTTTATCCAATTTCTTGATCACATATAAAGCCCATAGAAGTTAAAGCGAATTCGATCTTATTAAACCAAAGATATTTGTCGGAATTCGTGAAAACTTCAACAATACCTTAATCCCGCAGTGGGTTTAATATCGAAATGATTAATTCGGGGTTTTTTCCGATTATATTGAAAGCCTTTAGAAGTGAAAGCTGATTTGATATCTCATTGAATCTAAAAAATATATCGAAATTCGTGAAAATGTAGACAACCACTTTGCACCCCCTTAGGGGTTGCTTATCGAAATATTTAGAAAAAAATTTGTAGGCGCTTATATAATGAGGCCGCAGAAGTACAATTAATTTAATAACTCGACATGCCAAAAGATATAACGGAATTTGAGAAAATGTAAAAAAAAAACATTTCACTGACATTTCTTTACTGCTCTTTTGTACGCCAATCAAAATCTGGCCTCTTTTTACAATAATTACTCCTGTAATACATCTACATGTAGGAACTGAGTTTCAACTTTTTAGCATAAGACGTATCTGAGATAAAAGAAACCACTCACAACTTCGTACCTTGATACCCCATCAATAATTTCTAGGATACCTCTATAGTGGCTCCATATAGTCTTCAACTTTTAGCTTTCTAGACTATGCGGTTTTCGAGAAATAAGAATCAGAATTTTTTTTTTCCACCACTACCACTATCATCCCCTACACCAGGTTTACTGAATCTAATTCCTGTAAAGTTTTTAAAACCGTATCTGGTTCGGTTCTTCAGATATAAAAATTGTTTTTTTTTTAAAAAAATGGATATCTCTCTCCACTTTCGTGCTCCACCTCCTCACTCAAAAATTTTACATTTAGTAGACTACGCAAACTAAATTTTCTGTTTCTCTCTTTTTAAACCCCCACTTCCACACCCCACCACCCCCTTCCAAGTTTTAGTCCTTCCTTTCCTATAGAGAATTTACAAAGGGCCCATTCCCGTTAATTGCCTATAACTTTCACAATTATTGCAATTTCAATATGAAATTTACACAGAATATTCTTAAGACTACAAACTTTAAGATAAGCTTAAAAAAATGTTGAAAAAAAAAATTGTTATACTCTGATGTTCCCTCTTAAGACAATCAACCGTTCAGTAGATATGAATTTTAGAGTGTTTCGATACCAGCCTTCGAGCGTTTCGGACGCCTCGTTTTCACCCCACTACCACATACATTCACCCCTATCGACTCTTTATTTTGCAAGTGCGTCCATCAAGTAACGCTTCCCCCACTAGCACTCCCCTACTGACCCAAAGAGTTGCACCAGTAGGTATTAACCCAATCTACCAAGCAAAAAACCTTCAACTTAATATCTCAACGGGTTTGTGAGTTACTCGCCTTCAAACGTTTCGGCGTATACGGCGGACAGACGGACATATTTTTTGGTGTTTACTAGTCCTAAATTATGAAAATAAAAAATTTCAGGGTTGCACATTTTTTTTAAATTTCAGATCGATCGCAACACATAATTTTTAAAAAATAATAAAATAAGTAAGTTGTAAAGCTGGTGAGATTTTGATCATTAAACAAGAAAATATACGGCTGCTAAGGTGTTGTAACAAAATTAGTATTCCTCTCATCGCAAGTAAGGAATTTTTCTAGAAATAAAAGTCAAGTCAAATTTCAGAAAAAGTGTATTTCAGATAAAGATATTGGTCTTGAAATTTTGAAGGAGTTGACAGCCACTAGCTTGGAGCAATTTATTGACATCAAATAATTTGGACTCAAAATAAAATTATAAACTCAGTTATTGAAATGGAGAGTCTTAAAAGATTGGTTTTCCATTTTTTTATCGCCAATTCTGCCGTGTTATAAATAAATGTCATACATGATAATCGAAAAGGTATTTGATTTATCAACTAAGTGGTATTCCACTTATTAACACTTTTGTATTTAAAAAAAATTCTTAATGTAAAACGCTTGCTTTTAAAAGCATTTTATATCCTCCTAGTAATTTTCTTACATTAAATAATAATGATTTAGTTTTAGGTCCAAAGAATAATTATATTTTTTTTAACACAATTGTCATTTCTGTTCCTATGTTTCATTTAATAGAAAATCACCATAACACCAATCATTTTAGTTTTCTTTCCCGTAGAAATACATACAATAATATTAATTAATTAATTAATTAATAAAATAGAACCACTTAATAACTTTGAATATGGCTCATCAACTAAATTGATTTCTTTCCGCACCCCGGCTTATACCGCTTCCCCGGTTTTGTAAAAAAAATAGTAAAGTGGAACCCAGAATGTTGGAAGATTTTTTATTTATTCAATTTCAACCAAGACATTGCGGAAAAAATATAGACAAAACTCTTTTAGGGTCAAAAAATCTAAAACCAATTTTTTGGCATTTATATAGAAAGTCTGTTAAAGTAAAATCCTATTCGATATCTCATCAGATGTACGTAATATATCAGAATTCGTAAAAACGTTCACAACCATTTTACAACCACCCTGGGGGTTAATATCGAATTCTTAAATCAGTTTTTAAGCGACTATATTTAAAACCCTTAGAAGTAAAAACGAATGCGATATATCAAAAGGCCTAAGAAATCTGTCGGAATTCGTGAAAACGTACACATACAATTATTTCGAAACCTCAGTAGTCCTAAAAGATATGACAAAATTCGTAGAAATGAATAAAACACCTTTTCACGGACAAACTTTATTGGCCCATTTTCGTACGCCAATGCAAATCTGTCCATGCGTTACAAACTTCTGTGCTGAATTAAACTTTTAAGATTTCGTCTAGGGTATTATAAAAATCATTTTTGTTTAAATGGAGTAGCTACACTCCGCTTAATTTTCTTTTTTTACCTATTGGACCTAAAGAATGAAAGCCTTGATTTCTTGAATATGAAATCAGAAATTAGCATACATTTATAGAATTGGTATCACCATAATCAATTATAAGAAAGCCAATGTATCGCCGTATAAACACCGCAGAAACATTTATCGATTTATATGGCAATTGGTAGGTGTACTGTGTATTACTTTGGTTTCAATTAATTAGATATTGAAGGTTCGACCACGATCTTTACGCCTACTGTACTGTATTATATCATCCGCATGCCAGATCCAACATACTCAACGGTAGCAAAATTACGTCATTGAACTGTGACGTCTATAGGAAAAATAATTACAAGGGGTCTCAAATGAGGTGAGTGGTACGAACATGTGCCAAATTCTTTAGGTACAAAAAAATCTCTTTTATTCTGGATGGATAGTAGAATAGTATGTTTAATTTCTCTTGCTAATGAACTTCGTTTATTAATTTTGAAGCATATCGATTAATTCCAGTTAATTCCAAGACAAACAAGGTGGTTACAGAAGTAAGATAAGTTGTTTAAATTTTCTATATTAGTAGAACAAACTATCACAGGTTATTAGCACTGATAGTTTTAAAGAGTGAAAACACTATTCTTTATTACTTCAACCTTTATTAAAATTGGGTAATTTTTTATAAGTCATACTTAAGCAATAAAGAGTGCTACAAAAGAAAATACTTCCCGTAGACGGAAAGAAATGATTTACTAAAATATTTATTTACACAATCGACAACATCGCTATCAATTTGATTAAATAAATTTGTAAACAATTGAATTCAATCAATTTTTTTTAATCATCCTAGGTCCCGAGGGTAAAAATGTATGTAGGATTTTTTTTAAAACAAAAATTGTGGCAGAAAGTAAATAAGTTTTGATTTTATTGATAAAACATACTGCAGTCACGATCGGCTGCAAGCCAATCGTATAATACTCTAGATGAATACTGAACTCTGATTTATATTGTAGTTGGGGATAAAGTAGAATTACGTGTGTGCATGTTGTATGTCCTTTATTAAGGACTGCCATTAGATTGCTACTCAAAACTAAAAGACAATATTCAGTGTTTAATTTAATATCTTGAACTGGGTAATCGAAAAATATGTCCTTTTTGAAGGACTTTCACATGAGAGGTGCGGTAAGGACTCACTCGATTTCTTACATATTTATCCTTTTCCTTGGAACCATTCAAAAATTAATGTGTACAAAATTTCAAAGTCGTAGCTTGAAGCGTTCAAAAGTTATCGAAAAATGTTGTTGAACACGTGTCTTAAGGACATTTTGTATGGCAGCTACCAGAAGGAGTGAAAGGATTCGCTGATTTGTAAACTCAAACTTCGTTTTTACTCAAAACTAATTTGTACAAAATTTCCAATTCATAGCTAAACGAATACTTGAGTTATAGTTAGTTCCGTAAATTAAGTGAAGACGTTTTGACAGGATATTTGTATGGCAGCTACACGAAGGACTAATAGGATTTTCTTCATATTCATACATTTAGCTCCAACTATTAGAAAAATAACACATACAAAATTTTAAAGTCGTAGCTTAAACCCTTCTGAAGTTATCGACCAATATTCTTGAACACGTGTTTTAAGGACATTTTGTATGGCAGCTACCCGAAGGAGTAGGACGATTTTGCCCGTTAACGAACTTAGCCTTACAAATTCAACCAAACATCCAAATTCAAAATTTCAAGATCCTAGGTGAAGGCGTTCTTGAGTTATCGTGTTCACGGACAGACGGACGGACGGACGGACGGACGGACGGACATCAGGCGGATTTGAGGTTTTTGGCCAGAAATAAACAAAAAATAATATATAACTTTTTTTCGTCCGAGGCTTGGTTCTATGCGTTACAAACTTTTGGGCTGGATTAAACTTATAATACTCTATATGATTTCATCTAGAGTATAAAAATAAAGACCATCCCTCTTTTATTGTATATATAAAGAACATTGAATGCATTTTTCATGTTTTAATAAAAACCGGTATTATGTTTCATCAAAAAGAGATCAATTCAATCCAATAATTGGATTGATTATAGAAAAAATTTACCAGTATTTCATTTTCAAGATTTTTTTAAGATAATACGATATCTAATCAATGTTTTACTGAATTAATCCAATTTAAACTAAAATATTGGTCCAACATGAAATAAATAAATTAAAAATTATTTGTCCTTACTTTTAAAGAATCACAATCATATATTTGATTGTTTTCATGAAATTTTTTTAGGTATATTTGTAAAATCGTTAGTTCCTGGTTTCTTTTGTGTGGGGAAAGTCCTTTTCCGATGGCCATTTCCCCAAGTGTTATAAACGACAAATTACTCATGATTTTCGGGTTTTTCTCCTCCTTGTCGTTAACGGTCGACTCAAGAGATACTATTATATGTTTCCCCACAATATCCACAAGCCTAATATTGTCGAAACTAACTTATCTGGAAGCATGTTCAAATGCATCACTCAGCTGAGCACAGGACATCTCCTTGTTTTCAAGTATTGCGAGGTTTTTGGCTCGTAGAACTGGAATGTCACGGTCTTAGTCCTTCACTAATCCCAACATTTGTGAGAATCACATTCGGTTGATTCATTCTGCCTTTTCATTGAACGTGGACAGCTTTATGGTCAATTAGGTTAACTTTAATTGTTTATTTCACCGGACAAAGGAAAAGCCACTACCACTTGAACATTATCGTCAGCTCTGAAGCAAACAAACAATTAATCTCACTACTGGGACCATCTATTAGGAGAACGCAGAGATTTATAACTTTCCATGGAGGTGTCTTTAATCAATCAGAGCCATTTGTCGGCCATTATTTAGCCGTCGAATGCAATAGAAAACGTGCAGTAGCTTTTTATTCTTTTAACAACTCCGTGATTTTTATTGTTTGGTAGTAATAACAATAATATGGTTATAGTCGAACTAAAATTTTGAATAAAATGCTACCTTAAAATTTTGAGCCTCTTAGATCTAATTAATGAATCCCTTAGGAACAGGTTTATAATAAAATTTGAAGTTCTACTGAAGTTGTGAGTTGTGCTCAGTTTTTTAAAGATGCAAATTTTTGCGTGAAGGATGCGGCATCACTACGATTAGCAGGCAGCTTGGCGTTCATTCCAACACGAGAATAAAAAAAAATTAATCTCTTACCTAGAGACAATACAATAGAAGTTATATAGTTTTTCTACGTAAAAAGAACGTACTATTTTCACATATAAATAACTAAAATATTATACGAAGAGACCATGAAAATATTCCACGTATTGTGTTTCCAACTATACGTATAAATAACCGCGGACATCGTTCCTACACTCAAAGAAAAAATATGACTGTGGTAACCATATTTTGGGAGAATCTTACTATGGTTGAATTTATAGTTGCGTGAACCACGTTATAAGATGTAAGATACTTCTGATAACTGATGTTTTGGTTGTACTTACTTTACTGTCTTGTTGCTCTAAACATAGTATGATTATATCTGACCGTTTTAGGTCAAAGTGTGTCCGTGTTCTCACGCGTAGCCACACATACCTACCCAGCGGGTAGGTTAATGAAACAAAAATAAAGCACTACATATCGAAGTTGTTTGGGAGTCCTTTATCACTTATAAAGATTTAAAAAATGTGAGAAGAAGTATTGACACTCCCTTGATATAAATGCAAAGCGTTTTAGAAGCGCTCTAAAAGATGTTGGAGAGATGCAAGACTAATTCATATATTCCCTTTTTATTATTTTGCTAATGGAAAAAAGAAGTAGCAAGTATTACTCATCCATATAAATGCAAAGCGCTTTGGAAGCACTCTAAAAGATGTTAGAGAGAAAGAAGACTAATTCATATATTTCGGGAAATTCCATTGTTTGATTTTGTTAAGAAAAAATTACGTTCCGGTTCATTTCGAATTTCGTGATTGTGCGTGTTGCGTGGATTTTTCATTGCTAAAAGTGGTTTGAAATTTTCTTTAGAAAATCTTTTGTGTGTGAAATCAAAACTTTCGAAAGGTGAGTCTTTTATTTTTTATTTTATTTTGTATGCTAGCCTACATTTTCAATATGTTTTAATTTCAAATAACAGATGGAAAACAGGGTTGGTGGGGTCAGTAAAAGCCATTGTAAACACCTTGTACCAGAGGAAGTGAGCTCTTTACTTTATACTCGTAGAGCTGGTCCCTCAAGGCCGAATGATTCTTTTGGTGCTACGAAATGCGCCTCTTCAAATGGGGTTCCCGAAAATTCTAGCGAATTATCCACTCAGCAGAGTAAGGACAGAAATTTCAAGTGAAGTTTCATTGAAAGAGAACTTTAAGTTATGGTGCATCAAGCATTGAATAACCCGAGCTGCTGGTGCTGATGTGTTCAAAATTTTGAATAAATAAACAAAATTGTTCAAAAAATATATTTATGGTAACAATATTATGACTCCACCCTCAATTATTTTTTACAATTGAGCATTTTTATTTACAGATTCACTGAAGAAAGTTTATTTTGAGAATGAGAAATACGGGAAAGAAATGAGGAGGGGTATTCGGCTCCAGAAAAATAAAATATATCGCGAAACTTTCAACTCAAAAATACGAGTATAACATTAAATATAATAATATAATATATAAATAAAATAATATCAATAATGGATTAAGGATAAAACCGTTTTTTTATTTGGAACATGTTTTTTGAACTACTCCATCCTGATTCAAGATTACGCAGTCCCGATCAGTCGTAATTACTTCTATTCAAATATGAAGTTTGAACTCAATCGGATACGAATATTCAATACTCAAGTTATTGTGTTTCTGAACAGACAGACTTACGGACGGACACATTTTTATCTAACTAAACTTAATATACTCTAAAAAGTATGAATATCATTTACCTGGCTTTCTAAAACGCTTTTTGAAAGTGCCTGGGTAAGGTTTTTAAACTTTTTTTTTGCATTTTTTTTATTTTTTTAACTGAATGTATAATATTGTAAGAATATTGTGTCCAAATTTCAAGTCGATCAGAGCAAAATTAACGGAGTTATGAGCAGTTTAGAGGTGTACGCAGTCGTATGTGACGCTTAGTGTGCAAAAGTTTAAAGCGTTTTTCTGAAACTTGTCATTTTTGAAGTCGGTGTACGCAGCAACTCAAAATGTATTGCGCCGATTCTTTTGAAATTTTGTACACTATTTTTACAAATAAATCACCAGGTAAAGTCGTTCAGTTTTTTTTCTTTTATCATTATTTTTTTTTACAATAAAAAAATTAAGAAATTTTATAGCGAAAATTGCGTTTTTGACTTCCAAGTGCTACCAAAAAATCGATAAAAAAAAAACTCGACGTCGTTACCTCGAGAAACATCTCACCTAATAAACGCATTTAGATTTTTTTGTTTCGGATGATCTAGTCACGAGTTGTAACGTACACCGCAAACCAACTTTTTTCGAGGCGCCTGCGGAGATTTGCTGCCAACGGCTTATTTTTAAATATTTTGAAATGAAAAATTTGGAAAATATAGGTCAAATGTTGTTTTATTATATAAAAAATCTGCCAACAGTCTGGGCGCAACTTTATTATTTTTTGGGTAGAAGTCCGAAACGTGTTTAATGCTGAGATGTGGTGTAGGTCACTATGCGACTGATAACCTGAAAAATAGCGTTCCAAATAGCCTTCTGTTGATTCTTTAGGTTATCAGTCGCATAGTGACCTACACCGCATTACTCCAGCTTTGTACATCAATAAAATTTTGAACTTTTTTTGCTTTAATTACTCCTGTAGTACTTCTACATATACATCCTTAGTTTCAACTTTCTACCATACGCTGTTTCTGAGATATGAAAAACCACCCCCACCCCCGTACCTTGCTACCACTATCAAAAATTTTTTAGGATACTTCTACAGTGACTCTACATAGTCGTCAATTTTTAGCTTTCTATGCTTTGCGGTTTTCGAGAAATAAAAATCAGAGTTCTTTTCGTTCCACTCCCTCCCACCGTTACCCCCTTCGCCAGCAGCACTAAAAATGTTTTTCCTGCTAGAAGTATACTGGGTTTAACTCCTGTAAAACTTCTAAGATCATATCTGGTACGGTTCTTGAGATATAAAAATTAAATTTTTTGAAAATTGGTTATCCCCCCACTTTCGTACTCCACCTCCCCTCCCAAAATTTTTACATTCAGTAGACTCCACTTGTGATCTTATATACAGAAACCAAATTTCATTTTCCTGGTACAATTGGTTCGGAAGATATTGTAATCTAAAATTTTACACCCTCCACCCCTACACTCCACTTCCCCTCTTAAAAATTTTAGCTCTTGTCTACTCTGATTGTATCCCTTAAGATAACTACAAAGTTTCACATTTCTGAGACCAACGGTTCAGGAGATATGGATTTTAGAATGCTTCAATCCCTGCTTTCAAATGTCTCGGACACATTGTTTTTCCCCACATTCCCACACCCCTCAACCCTTATCACGAATTCCAAATTTCAGACTCCTACCATAAGCAGTTCCTGAGATCTAGAAACTAAAATTTCTCGTCTAAAACGCGCTCCCCTCCTTCCCCTTACACTCCACCCTCTCTCACCCCTAAAATAAAAAATACCAATCGTAGGGGTTCATCCAATCTACCCACCATAAAAATTTCAATTTAATATCTCAATGGGTTTGTGAGCTATGCGCCTTCAAAATGTTTTACGTACGGCGTACGGCGGACAGACGGACATTTTTTTTTTTGCTTTTTTGGGGTCTACTAGTCCTAAAACGTGAAAATACAAAATTTCAGGGTAGAAAATTTTTTGGAAATTTCAGGTCGATGACAATACTTTATTATTAAAAAATAATAAAGTAAAATGAAATAAAATAAACCAGCATTACCTGTATCGGCTAAAAAAATTCTTGATAATATGCCTTACGTAGGTTGCTACTTAAGTTTTGAGATAGATAAATAAAAAAAAATATTTGTAATCAAAAATGGCTTTATTGTTTTTCAAAATATTCTCTATGAAGATCAACACACTTTTGAATTTTTTCAACATTTCTTTGCACCAATCGACACGAACTTTTTTTTGAGCGATTGTCAAATTATACGGTATGTAACGCGAACAAATCTTTTGACAGCCAAATGTTCATGCAATATTGAATGTATGCGAGTGGAACTAATACCCAGGAATGCCTCAATCTCACGGTATGTCCCATGACGATCTTGCAATATCAGTTCACTCACAGCATCAATGTTTTCTGGCACAACTGCCGATTTTGGACGACCTTCGTCCTGTAGCGAAGTGCGACCATGATTGAATTCAGAAAACCAGCGAAACACGGTGGCTCGAGATGGTGCTTTATCACCAAAAGTCGAAGCGAGATGATCGGCACACTGCTGTTGGTTTAATCCACGTTGAAAGTCATAGAAAATCATCGCACGAACATGTTCACGATTTAATTCCATTTTTCGACCAAGATCAATATTTCAAGTATCTATAAACAACATAAATAGCACTCGTATGACAACACGTTCTGAGTACGTTCACCACTAAAAATGTCAAACTTTACGACGACAATGTCAGATTTGACGTATTCACATCAGTGTTGCCATATCTCAAAACTTAAGTAGCAACCTACGTATTTTTACTGAATTAACCTTACCCCACCTTAAGGTTGGTTGTTCTCTTCATCAGAGTAGTTTACAACATTTAAGTATATTGTTATGCAATTTCTATTATTTATACATATATAATTATGATTAAAGTTATCGTAGGTAATTTATACAATCAAACTGTTAATACAGTCAAACTTCGATAACTCGCACAACACAGCTCGAACGAAATTGTATGATAATAGCATTTTTTGAAAACTCGAAATCTTGATACTACTCGAACGCTGATAACTCGAAGTTTAATTGATTCGAACCAAATTGCGTAGCAATATAGCGCTTAAAAAAAACTGCCATTCAATTTTATTTTTGGTGCAAATTGTGGTTCGAGTTATCGAAGTTTGAATATATTTGAAAATACGTGTTATAAGCACTTTGTATGCGAGCATTCTCCAAGTGGCTGCACCATATTAAAAAATCTACCTACAGTCCGGGTACCATTTTAAGATTTTCTGGGTAGTAGTTTGTGGAATATTTTGGCATTTGAATACGCCATATACGGCGGACAAACGATTTTTTTTTTAAATTTAAAACTTCAAAATTTGAAAGTATAGGGTGCTTCAGTAGGAACATTCAAAATTTCTTAGATTATAGCGGCCATGTTGCAATATCCATCGAATTTGATGTGAATTATTCAGTAATGTATGGCAAATAACCATGTAAGGTTATAGTGTTGAACAACGTGTGGAAATCATCAAATAATATTTTTAAAATCAGAGCTCTGTTCGAAAAACGTTCCGCACATTGCGTGATTTTTAAAGACGAGGCCCATTTCTTGATGAATGAATGTGTGAACAGCCAAAATTGTTGGATTTGGGACGATACCAATCCACATGAGATACACCAGCACCAAATGCATCCCGAGAAAGTCACTGTTTGGTGCGGATTTTGGTCTGGCGAGATCATCGGTCCATACTTTTTCCAAAACAAAACTGGCATTGCCATAACCGTCAAACGATTGTTGATGAGCAACTTCTTGTGGCCTAAACTAGATGATATGGATACCGACGACATGTTCCAAAAGGACGGCGCTACCTGCCTTACAGCGCATATCACAATGGACATTCTGCACGAGCGAAGTTGCCGCAATATCTTTCGAATCCCAAGTAAATGTTCCTCAACTTAACCTCGGGTAAGATTTCAATGTAATTTTTGTGAAATCCCGCATATCGTCATCAGGTTACAATACCTTTAAGTTTCACCACACACACTGCATTTGGCGTTTGAAATGGACGAACCCTCATCGTCATTAAGGTGCTTCCGCTTGCTTCTTCCTATGCTCCAAAAATTCCCATGAGGACCTTTTCGAAACATACTAGACCGCATCGTTTGTAAGAGAATAATTAACCTGCCAATGAAACACCCAAGCGACCTCTCTCCGACCGTTTCATATAAACTTAATCGCACACATTACCTTAGTGTCGGGGAAAATCTCGAAAAATTTACGATCGGAGCAAATTTTAAAGGCTCTAAGGGGGATGATACGGGTATCTACGAAATCTCTTTAAGGATAAGGATTTGCCCGTTCAGAAAATTAATTATTGTCATGTCGTTGGGGAGCAGACTGGAGGCATCTCGGCATACAGAAATTACGGTCCCGTCCCTTTTTCATAGAAGAGGTTAACGTTAACTTGAAAGCAAACTGTGCGTAACCGAGGAAACGAAAAGTAGTCGACCAAAACCATTCATTCAGGCGCTACTCAAGTGCCGCTTTATACCCCCATATTTTGCCCTTAGAAAACCTTTGGCACTGGTAATGCTACACAAATCGCATAAATCTTTAAAGCAAACCTTCGTCAAACCGAACGACATTAAATCCTAAATGAATTCGACGGTGTTACCATAGGCGTTGTATAGGACGTACAGCGTTGCGGTGTCTATGGTGTCAGCGGCCTAAGCGTAGATGATTTCAGTTCGGTCGTATCTTATATCGAATGGAATCTAACGTTAATGTCAACCGAAGGATTTACACCTGGCTCTATTCTCAACCTGTATGCGAATTTCTTAGAGCGCTTAATTTATGCGAAATCGTCTGGACAGGGTTAAGAAAAAATACCCCTTCAGGCAATGTTAAACGTTAACTTTGTAATATCGTTAGGATCTCGAAACTTGTCAGGATTGAAGAGATATAAGCCGAGAATCACAAGTTATAGCTTTCCCATAAGATGCTCATTCCTTAAGATTTTGTTCTCTGATTTTATGGCTTGACTTTATCGGATATGAAGTGATGCTGCTCGAGATTTAATGGCGGACTTAGTTTGGAGCATGTAAAATATTGCTACGGAAGTGTTCGTTTATTTAAAATAATTGTTTGTAGCTGACTTTATGTATTAAAAATATTCTCATCGAACTGTAATTTCAAAAACATGAATTACGTTTTTGTGTCATAGTCCGGGACGTTGTTGAAGTAGAAGTAAAAAATCAGTTGGTTCTGCCCATAACAGTAAACATATCGAAAAACCCAAGAAACCATCTTAAAAACATCTCCACACGAGTAACATTGTCTTCTATGGCGTGTCGAAGGCTCTGTGGTACCACTTGAGGTCTCAGACCATATAGTCTATTATAACACCAATGATCACATATACCGCTATGGTGTGGTGGCCAAAGGTTGAACAAATTACAGCACAGAGGGTCCTGCAAAAAATTCAGAGGCGTGCTGTTCTTAGCATTATTGGGGTCTTAAATCATGCCCCACTGCTGCAATGGAAGCCATGATAGACATGGCCCCATTACACTTAGAGATAAAGAAGGAGGCTCTGAGAGAGTCCATAAGGCTACAGCAGTTCAATAAATGCAAGGCCGGAGACCTTCTCGGTCACCTAAGAATTCTACAGGCATTTAATCAGAAAGACTTAACCGACTCAGTAAATGATAACATGCCAAAAGTATATGATTTTGAGATATGGTGGCTCTGGGAGATCGTGTATCATGGCAATCTGGTCTACCAGATTTTGGGGAAGGTGCTTCAGTCTGGTACACGGACAACTCTTAAACCTATAATGGGACTAGAGCGGGCCTGTTTGGACCCAATTGTAAAATATGGATGGCAATGGGACAAACAGCCACTGTGTTTTAAGCTGAGGTACATGCCATAGAACTGTGCGCACACCAAGAGAACAATTCGGTTGTTGCAACTTAGTTATATGCCTACCGAATTATTCCAGTTGCAGCAAACGCACGAATTCATTTGTGTTGACCGGGAGTTTCGGTCACTCGAAACAATGTGCATTGATACGAAACGAATATTTATTATTACAATTGCCGGATTAATATGTACAATCGAAAGATTTGTCAAAGAAACCGAATGATGTTCATCTGGAATAAAATTTCAGTTGTTACAACTGCATTGGTTTGTTGTTACAGCCCCAGTCATTCCATTACTTCGAACGAATGTGATGATATTTTCGATTCCCGGAATCGTAAATTTCGTACCTAAATTAAAGTTCCAAAAGAAGAAGAAATACAATCAGTTTATTTTAGAATCTCCAATCTTTATTTTTTATTAAAAAAAAGTTTTTCGTATACAAATAAATATTATACATAGTCAATAGTCCCAAATTAATAACAACATCTGAACCTGAAGCCACAAATACCGTCAAGGGAGAGCACACAAGACGATGGCTAGTGTAAAGGGGAGAGGAGCACCATCTCCATACACAAGGGGTGGGGAGCCAACCCACATGTGCCTTTACCCTCGAGGAGGAGACCCATCCTCGTCAAGGTCAAGGAGGAGTACCATCCTTCTAGATTCCACGAACCAAAATCAATAAGCACATGCATTGAAAATTATATGAAACAAAAATATAAATAAAACAAATAGAAGCACATATTACATAAACAACACTACAAAAACATACTGCAGTCACGATCGGCTGCAAGCCAATCGTATAATACTCTAGATGAATACTGAACTCCGATTTATATTGTAGTTGGGGATAAAGTAGAATTACGTGTGTGCATGTTGTATGTCCTTTATTAAGGACTGCCATTAGATTGCTACTCAAAACTAAAAGACAATATTCAGTGTTTAATTTCATATCTTGAACTGGGTAAGTCATCGAAAAAAAATTTCCTTTTTGAAGGACTTTTACATGGGAGGTGCAGGAAGGACTCACTCGATTTCTTAAATATTTGTCCTTTTCCTTGGAACCATTCAAAAATTAATGTGTACAAAATTTCAAATTCGTAGCTTGAAGCGTTCAAAACTTATCGAAAAATATTGTTGAACACGTGTCTTAAGGATTTTTTGTATGGAAGGTACCAGAAGGAGTAAAAGGATTTCGCTGACTAGTAAACTCGAACTTCGTTTTCACTCAAAACTAATTTGTACAAAATTTCGAAATCGTAGCTAAAAGATTACTTGAGTTACAGTAAGTTCCGTAAATTAAGTAAATACATTTTGACAGGATATTTGTATGGCAGCTACACGAAGGACTAATAGGATTTTCTTGATAATCATACATTTAGCTCCAACTATTGGAAAAATAACACGTACAAAATTTCAAAGAAGTAGCTTAAACCCTTCTGAAGTTATCGGCCAATATTCTTGAACACGTGTTTTAAGGACATTTTGTATGGCAGCTACCAGAAGGAGTAAAAGGATTTCGCTGATCAGTAAAACCAAACTTTGATTTTACTTAAAACTAATTTGTACAAAATTTCCAATTCATAGCTAAAAGATTACTTGAGTTATAGTAAGTTCCGTAAATTAAGTGAAGACGTTTTGACAGGATATTTGTATGGCAGCTACACGAAGGACTAATAGGATTTTCTCCATAATCATACATTTAGCTTCAACTATTGGAAAAATAACACACACAAAATTTCAATGTCGTAGCTTAGGCCCTTCTGAAGTTATCAGCAAATATTCTTAAACACGTGTTTTAAGGACATTTTGTATGGCAGCTACCAGAAGGAGTAAAGGGATTTCGCTGACTAGTAAACCCAAACTTTCTTTTTGCTCAAAACTAATGTGTACAAAATTTTGAATTCGTAGCTAAAAGATTACTTGAGTTATAGTGAGTTTCGTAAATTAAGTGAATACATTTTGACAGGATATTTGTATGGCAGCTACACGAAGGACTAACAGGATTTTCTTCATAATCATATATTTAACTCCAACTATTGAAAAAATAACACATACTTTATTATTATTATTATCTTTATTTGCCTTGATTCAATTTTTGACTTAACGCTAATATATTATATTTAAGAGATCAGTCTTTTTAATTGACTATACAGCTTTTGATAATAATTTCAGTACGAGAAAACTTGAGTAATAATTCGAAAAATTAATCTTCATAATCATATATTTATCTCCAAATAACACATACAAAATTTCAATGTCGTAGCTTAAACCCTTCTGAAGTTATCGGCCAATATTCTTGAACACGTGTTTTAAGGACATTTTGTATGGCAGCCACCCGAAGGAGTAGGACGATTTTGCCCGTTAACGAACTTAGCCTTACAAATTCAAGCAAACATCCAGATTCAAAATTTCAAGATCCTAGGTGAAGGCGTTCTTGAGTTATCGTGCTAACGGACAAACGGACGGACGGACGGACGGACGTCAAGCGGATTTGAGGTTTTTGGCCACAAATAAACAAAAAATAATATATAACTTTTTTCGTCCGAGGCTTGGTTCTATGCGTTACAAACTTTTGGGCTGGATTAAACTTATAATACTCTATATGATTTCATCTAGAGTATAAACACTCAGTGAAACTCACTCGTCTCGTTTTTCAAACGAAAATGCAAATATGAAATGTTTAATCCGATCGCTTCACCTTTTAATTTTTCCAGACAATAATTAAATCCACCACAATCGCAATTATTGTCCGAAATGAATTCAATAACCGATTGATTTTCAATAACTGAGAGCAATCCCAATATAGTACATCCGGAACCAAACAAAGCCCCTTCGTTACAGTCGTTTGCAATTGACTCGATTGCGTTGATAAATTTAAAACAAACTTAACAAACTTCCTTTGCCCTTACGGCCTGGGACACGACACGAAAACAACTGAAGCGCCTGCCGACCAAATCGGCAGATCCCGCATCCACTCACACATACAACCATTCCACGAAGCCCTTCGATTCCAATACCATGACCGAGAACGATCGCATGCTGTCAAGGTAGTAAATGAATTTCGGTTGAGACAACAGAATTTTGGTTGAGACAACAGAACTTTAGTTACTGCAACTGAATAATGACAGGGTTCGTTTGTGTTGATCAACGTACTGTTGGAGTTACGAACAAACATTAGTAGCGATCGAAATTTGTTTGCTAGACATTAAAGTCATTCCATTATGTCAATGTAACCGTTAAATTTCTTACAAAATTTTGATCGTGATCGAATATAATATTGCTAGAACCGAATGTTTGTCCGAAGGAACGAATATTTCTTATTTTGACCGAACACCGTTTGTTGTCAACAAATTGCGATTACAATAATTAAACCACATTTGCGACAAATAATATTTTGTTAAAGGAACCTAATGCCAACTGATAATTTCTCTCGGTGCAGGTAAACTTCTATTGAATAAACCAAAAGGCGCTACAGTTATTATCTTATCTGACAGCCAAGCGGCACTGCCAGCGCTGAAATCTTATTGTTTCCGCTCTAGGCTTGTGTGGGACTGTCATACTCTTCTTAAAGAGCTGGCACATCATAACAGTCTAACCCTAATGTGGTGATGGTATTTTAAGGTGGGTAAATCTTCAGGTGGAAGATTATTGGAACTCACTTTCAGGACTAAGCCAGTCAAAGAAATTCCTGACTTTCTCAAGTAGGATAGCGTCTAAATTCCTTTCCTTTAGCAGGTATAACGCTAGGTTTATAATGGAATATTTTTTAGGACATTATTTCCTTAATTATCACGTTAATTATTACCTTAAGATCATCGGTAAAGTATCACTAGATGCATGTCGATTCTGTGAAACCACATCTGAAACTATGGCACACATTCTGTGTGATTGTGATGCATTGGCCAGATCAAGAAGGCAGACTCTCGGTGGATTTACTCTCTCCTATGAAGACCTGTCGACAGAGTTGCCAACTCTAGCTCAAAGTAAGTAGATCTACTTACTTTTATGCTTATCTCCTTACCTACTTACTGGACACCTCTTTCTACTTATTTTACAATACAATTTTAAAACTCTTTTCCAGTAAAATTTAAAGCACTTATCCTATTATATTGTGTAAACGGAATCCACTGTACTACTGTACATAGATAACAAAATCAACAAGAAAAGCATTTTAGTGAGAACTATACATTGAAAGGACATTATTGTTGAAGACCATAAATTACAAAAACTCGATGATGAATTTACTCTGTTAAATAATTATTTGGAAAAAAATTATTCTAATGTAGCAGAAGATATAGAATTGTTTTGGCAAGATCTTTCCTCTGTACAGATAGGTGAACAGAAGGCTTTTGCAACCTTATGTAATTTTGTATTTAATATCTTGACCTTTCCACATTCATCCGCAAATATCGAACGTGTTTTTTCACCCAAAGCCAGGAACTTAATTGAAAATACGTCAGTCAAAGAATGTTTGCAATCCAAGGTACTTCTTAAAGTTTCAGAGTCAAACTGTTTTGATTTGAAAATATTACCCAAAATGTTGAACAAATTCAAGCAAAATATGTATAGTTTCAAATGAAACGACCAACAATAACTCTATATTCTTTAACATTCATAGATTTCTGTATTTACACGTAAGGTATAATGTTGCATTTGATTAACAAAAACTATCTAAAGTGCCACCAATGTAACAATATCTTTTTCATAAAAGTAGATTTAACCCGTAAGACATTTTGTGTATATTTTAAAGGATTTCGGACATTTTAGTTTAGTTCTAATAAAACAAAACTTTATACTTTTCGTATACAATATAGATAATGTGAATTTTATTTTTATGCTATACATATGTATAACATATTAGTATCAAAATTAAATTAATAAAAAATACTTTATCTACATACCTATTTTGCTTTTCTACTTACTTTGCTGCAAAAAATCTACTTACTTAACAAAAAATTAGTTGGCAACACTGCAGGTCGAAGACTCCCCTGAGTAAAATTATCTCCTTTCTTAAGGGAATAGATATGGTGTAGGGAGTGGTTAAGAGCCAGGAATTAAAGACCACTTAAGTCGTGGTTCGAGAAGCAGAAAGGCTTTTATTGGCTCCGACATCAAATAAATAAATAAAATAATAAACCCATGAAACACTATTTATTATTATTTTATATTTAAAAATCCCGAGTAGACATCTCAAATTTCATCACATCATCGAAAAAACGTGTGCAACCCCTTAACACTTCCTTAGGGGTTGAATATCCAAAAATCCAAAAACTGGTTTACCGGCAATTACATAAGAATCCTTCAAGCAGGACGGAGTAAAATGCCACGCAGGAAGAAGTGAACAATTGCCAATATAAGGGAGTATATACACCTGCGGTCACAAAACCGCACCACTCATTTATATTTGTTGACACGCATATTTAAGCCAACGTTCAGTTGTATGGGTGTTTTATGGGATGAGTGTTTTATGGGATGAGTTTATGTTACGTTCTGATAGAGATACGGCATTATAAATTGGAAATAACGAGAAAACACAAGCAATTAACACGAGATGAGAAAGTGAGAATCTTTACTTTGGCAATTCAAGGTTTATCTTACTGTGCAATTTCAGCTGAAATAGTGTGCAGCCATTCAACTATAGTGTGTCTTATAAAGATAAAAGAAGATTGGGACCCACTGGAGCGGAAGTAAAGATCGGATGTGGGATTGCTTACTAGATCTAAGATAACTAAGAAACTAGCGAACTCAAATGCAGTCATACTAGTATGGGTTCCTGGACATAGTGATATTGTAGGCAATGAGTCTGCGGACCAGTTAGCGAAAAATGGAGCTGACTTAAAATACACAGAACCAGTGTCTTTCTGTGGGATGCCAACAGTTGCGGCAAAGAAAGACTGTTGGACTGGATAGAGACATCCAAGTTCCACTGGACAGGAATGGTGGGGTGCAGACAGTCTAAACTGTTCTTAGTAGGTCACTCCAAGAAACGAACCTCCGGTTTGCTCAAATTGAGCCGGAATCAGGTTCGGCGCTTGATCGCGCTAATTACAGGACACTGTAAGCTTAAAAAGCTGCATATGACTGGTTTCAGACGATATTTGCAGATTGTGTGAAGAAGACGAGGAAACTGCAGAGCACGTTCTATGCCATTGCGATAAGTATTGAACTCGCACACAGAGGACTCAGACTTCTTGGACATTACTTCTTAACACCATTGGAACTCATGCCTAACTCATTCAAGAGCATATTAAAATTTATTGATATACTTAACCGTCCTGAGTAAGTTATAATAAGGGAGGACAATCGCAATAGGCCCACTGAGGCTGCAGTGAATCGGGATTCTTATACCGTCCTCCACCATCTACAAGGATCGGGTCGGACAAGCCTAAGGACAGACAACGTTTTGCAGAGGATAAGCATGAAAGATGGACTTAAAAGTGCTCCTTCGTATAAAAGCAGAAATGAATGAATATCATCAAGGGGAGCTGAGCGCCGAAACGATTCGGAAGAGGTTTCGCGAGAAAGGATTTTGTAGCAGACAACCTACGAAAATCCCGCTTTTAATAAAGAAAATGAATGCAGCTCGTCTGGCGTGTGCAAAGAAGTATCAGAAATGGACACATATCGATTGACGGTGTGTAACTTTGTCTGACGAAAGCAAATTTGATTTGTTGTGTGCGGACAACTTTTCATATGTAAGACGTTCGGCAGACGAAATATTTGTGGTGGATTTACACCGAATGTTTGCGGCGCGACTTCCCCCACAATCCCCATCACAAACCGGTTTTCGTCCGAAAAGTCGAGCACTTTTGGACTTTTTCTTCGCTTGATTGATTGACTTTTATGGGCGGGCGCAACACTGAGGAGTGTAAGTTCAAAAAAGTGTATAATCAGAACCAGGATACTCAATTTCATTCCAAATCATTTAAAAAATGTTAAGTTGTTCGTTAGATCAAGGTCGCATAATCATGCCATTACTTACAGTACGTAACTAGATTGCTAGATTTATTTAGGTCCATTAATCCGTCCTAGATTCTTCCACTTGCAGATACTCATCGTTGAAAGGGAACCGGAGGCAGCCGTAACAATACACTTTACTAGCAAGCACTTAAGGGAACTCATATTTCCAAATGTTCAAGAAAACAGTAAATTTAATCATAAATTCTAAAAATTTAGCACTCGGATCTTATGTACTAGTGCAACTCACTTTCGTATCTGTCAAGTAAGAACCCGTACAGCCAACTCTTCTCTCACCTGCCGTGAAATGACCATAATAAAAAGCTGCGACTCTTTTCCTGGAAACAACTTCAGAAAGTGTTAAGAAAGTGCCCATAATTTTACAATATCAGACACACTTCCGGCTGCGACAATGTTTTTCCTTCTACGAAAGACTAAAGAAACGTAAACACAGGAAATTGTCCTTTTCGGCATCGTCTTCTTCTTTCTCGTTTCATTTTGATCACCATAAAAAGGAAGAAGTTTTAGTTATGCGACTCTTATCTTCCGCACCATTACCACCGGGGATTGGTTGGCCAACGAACGTTATACTAAGGTATAGTCTTTTATTACAGGGCCAAAAGTGATACGGCATTTATCTTTGCCTTCGTTTGGATAAGAATTGCCCATTAGAGTGTCTGGTTTGCAATTAAATAGACTTGCAGAACATAAAATTTCCCACTTCCCCCATCTTTTGCCATATTTGCTCTTTTAATTACTCTTGGACTTATTTTTACTACACGCCGGGAAGAAATACCTATGCCATGTAAGTAATGTCGTCGTACCGACCCTTTCGCACTCAGCAAAACAGAAAATCTAGTTTTATTACTAAGGAGTGTTATAGTATATGGAATCGGGTAGTTTTGGAAAGAACAAAAAAAATGTCTTATTAAATTATACGAAACATTAGAATCTTTAGGAATCCGTCAGATTTAACGTGACTAGGGAATAATCCTCGCTAGGCTAACGTATGAGTACCAGCAATGAAGCTACTCCTAGTAATGGGCTTATTCTTATTGTTCGAAAAAAAAATTTTTTATCAGAAACTTGTTAATGTACATGCACTAACACCAACACGCTCTAACATTTCTGTGAGTCAAAATAACCGAAGGATAGTTTGAGGATAGGAAAACAGTAGATCATATGTCCGAATTGGTGGCTAATATAAGAACTGGAGCAACGATTCCTGACGATAAACCCTTGACCTGTACAACAAAAATTTCACGCCAACTTATTCGGGTGTAAAAATTGAAATAATATTCTCAGTCGGTCATCAGAGACCAATAAAGTGCTACTTCTTAACTCCTTGAATGGCGCTTTTGTTGTGCGCCATTCAGTTCACCCGACCTAAGCCATGCTGTTCTCTTCTTGCGTTCGACATGGGTCTAAGAGAGAGAAAGGAATGAGGAGTAGGAACGTCTCAACTAAAAATATCCATCTAAATGTTGGCTTTCTTATATACTATCAAATTCGTTCAATGTATGGTATGTGTATTTCAAATTATGAATTCAAAGAAAATTTCATTTACGTTTTTCTGTAGTTATTTTATTTGGTTCCCTTTTCCGACGAGTACTTCAAAAATTATCATCTTACACTGTACCTTTATTTATGTATTAATAATTCAATTTTATTTTTCCATTTTTGTAGTATTTGTTTCAGTCTAAGTGAATTATTTATTGTTTTAACTAGAATATAATTTTCCAAGGTAACACTAGAACCAAAATTTATTTTTATCGTTCTTAGGCTATTTTTCGGGGTCTTATAAGACTCTTCTAACGCCGAAAATTAAACTAAAAGTTCTTAAAATATTTGTTAATTTGAATTTTTCGACTTGAACTCACCTTAAAATTAATTATGTCTTTATATGTATATTACTTTTATTTGTTTCACTAATTAGTTTTGTTTTATTTATTTTTACTTTACTATTTCAATAATACAGTATTGTTATCGATTTTTAAAAAAAAAAAATTTGCTACCCTCAAAATTTTTTTTTCACGTTTCATGACGAGTAGACACGAAAAAAGCAAAAAAAAATTTCAGTCCGTCTGTCCGCCGTACGCCGTACGTCTACCGGTGTACGCAAAATTGTTTGAAGGCTCGTAGCATCCAAACCCTACGAGCTACTTAATTGAATTTTTTTTCGTGGGTAGAGTGGGTAGGCCCCCTAAAGTGACCAAATTTGGAGGGGTGGGGGTGTGAGGGGGGAGGAGGGGGAAGCGTTTTAGACGGAAAATTTTGGTTTCTAGATCTCAGCAACCGCTTATGCTACGTGGCTGAAATTTGCAATTTATATAGAACTTCGGTAGTGGACCCATTTGCAAAAAAATTGCCGATATAGGTGAAGGGGTTTGGGAGTGGGGGGAAAAATAATGCGTCCGAAACGCAAAAAAGGTGAGATCGACACATTCTAAAATCCATATCTCCTAAACGGTCAATGTCACTAAATTGAAACTTAATGAATATCTGTAGGTATACTAGGAGAATAGATCGGAACCAAAAATTTTATTGGGGGAAGTGGCGTACGGGGGTGGGGGGTGAAAAACTTTAGATTACGATATCTCATGAACCAATTGTACTAGATAAATAAAATTTGGTTTGTGAATAAAGGTTGACAAATGAAGTTTGATAAAAGTAAAATTTTTCAAGGGGGCGGTGGAGCATGAAAGTGGAGGGGATAAGAATTTTTCAAAAAAATCACGTATCATATCTCAAGAACAGTGTAAGATAGATGCTTAAAATTTTTACCAGAAGTAGGCCTAATAGACCCCTAGCAGAAAACAAAATTTTGGAAGTGTGGGTGTAGAGGGTGAGGGTGGGGGAGGGTGAAAAGGAAAAAGTTTCGATTTTAATATCTCGACAACCTATAATGATATAAAGCTGAAACTTTGTATTTGGATAGAGCTATATTAGTAGCACTTTGGAAAAATATAATTTTTTATAGGGGTAGTATGGTACGGGGGTGGGGGGTGTTTTTCCTATCTATAGAACGGCTTATGCTACAAAGTTGAAACTCGGTACGTTTATGTAGTTCAACTAGAAAACTAATTTAGATAAAAAAAAATTCAAATATCCATTGGCGTTCGGAGGGGGGGCAAAAAAAATTATCAGTGAAAATGGAGTGCATATATTTTCACGGTTTTCGTCATATCTATTAGGTTTTCCCAAATATTGAATTCATTTTTATTGTACATCTTCTTCATATAAATACCTAGAAAGCGTTTTCAGGATTTTTTAAAATTCGACCTCTGAGGGGGTGCAAAGGGGGTTGTAAACTTTTTCACGAATTCTTCTATATCCCCAGGTCTTATCAGATATCAAATATCTTTTCACTTTCACGTGCTTGTGTAATAATCGCCTAAAACTTGTTTTTAAGTTTTTTCCTTTTTCAGCTCCTAAGAGAGTATAAATGATAAGAAGAAAGAAATTTTCCAATGTTTAATCGGCTAAAAATCGCTATTTTAAATATTTTTATTTTAAGAACAAAATTAGTTTTCCAAGAAATGTAATAATCTCGAAGCAACTCATGATACACTCCGACTTTGACCACTCCCGAACTTTGAACCGAAAAATAATAAAGTTTCGCCCAGACCATAGGCAGATTTTTTCTCTTTGTTTCTATTTCACTATTTAATATTTTTCTTATTTTCGATTGTCGCGACCAATTCTGGTCGGGTTAAATGAAACTAGTGACTTCTGGATAACTACTATACTGCATTTATTCTTAATTTTGCACATGCTTATAATCTAAATTAATCTAAATCAATCTAAATCATTCTGGCACTATTAAATTTTATTATGTTTGAATGAACATCGATTTTGTTTTTGTTGTTAATTTTGTACTTTATCTTGTATATGGCTAATTACTACAGAAGTAATTTATGCAAAACAGAAATTGAGATTTGCAATTCGATTCGGAGGTGTGGCAAACACGTCTATGTGAAGGAGAGTTTTTTTATATTTTGACGAATTTCGTCAAATTTTTTAGGTGTTTTGAGGTATCAAATACAATTTACTTCTGCGGGCTCTTTATAAAAACAAAAAACCCTTTTTCCAGACTTTTCTATCGTGAGCACCTCTATTCTGTGTGGTAGTTGTGTTCATTTTTACGAATTTCGATATATTTCTTAGGTGTTATGAGATATCGAATTCGCTTTTACTTCCGAGGGCTTTAGATTATAATCGCCAATAGATAACCTAAGCATTTTACGATATTCAGCCCACAAGGTGTGTAAGGTGGCTGCCCAAGCCATCACCAATGCCGACAAATATTTTTGGTTTAATGAGAAGTCAAATTCACTTTTTAAACTTATGGGCTTTGTATATAATCGCGTAAAAATTACATTTCGTATTTTGCTATATTCAATCACTAGTGGTATTGAAAATTAATGTGTACGTTTTAACGAATACCGACATATTTCTTTGCTATGATGAGATACCGAATTGTCCTTTATTAATATCCTTTTTATGTAATTGCCTAAAAATCAGTTTAAGAATTTGTTGATATTTAAGCCCGAATAGTTAATGTCGATATTTTGTCCACTATGCTTTGATTGGAATTGGAAAAATAAATAAACATATAAAAATTTGCGAACATTCTTGGCGCAACTGCTGAATTCTGGGAAGTGAATTATTCATTTCGATATCACCTTAATTTCTTTTATGGAATTTACAATTATGCAATATTAAGTAAATCATTTAGAATATTGTTTAAAGTGAAACCTCATAAGCACTAAAAAATTCAAATTTACTGGTTTTCGACTTTGGCTCCAAACCCTACTTAGAGGGTGAGACTAATAGAGCATATACAGTGATCCTAGTGCAAGAGCTCTAACCCTTCATCAAAGAGGACATCCGTTTAAATCCCACTCATGTACTAGTCCTACGTTTTTCATTAAGAGTTACCATACTCAACATTTTGTTCGTTCAGTTCTATCTATCAATTTGAGTCATTTCAGGAACACCTGGGGTGGAATAAATCGTATTAATTGAACTTAAAAATTTTTGGCAAATTTATCTTCGTGTCAATTCAACCAGATTGGTCTGTCGTGTATGGGGTCCATACCTGTCCTTCTTTTGAACAATATTCATTTCCTATTATCTTTTTATATTTTCAACCCTGCACTGGGGTTGGGTGATAGGCTGAATAGTTCCACCGAAAACGAATCAGACGAAGTGATAACATCCCATATTTGATCAGAGAAATATAATCGAAAAGGACACGTCCAGATTAGAGATATAGCGCCGTAGAAATCAAGTAGTTTCTTAGTTGAGGACTTTGTCTGCCTGAAGGAGTCATATGGAAGGACACACCTACAGAACATTTTAGACTCAACCACATATGAGTTACGATTTATGAAATCCAAGTTAAGCATTTACGGAAACAAAAAAATTTGGCCAACCCCACGCTGAACACTCGACCTGGAGCCAACTAGGAAAAAGTGTGGATCAATACTACCCTTAAAGAAGCCCGCACTAGGTGCTTAGCTAGAACTTGCTAATTCGCAGTTAAGTGCTTTTAAGTGGCAATAAAAAATTATATATTTTGCTCATCGCGCCGTAGTGTACTGGCCAGTCGTATAGTACAAATCCAAGTGTTCGGTAGCTACATACAACAGAAGGAAAAGATGGTTTATGGGCTTAACGGCGAGTGCAATTTATTGCGGTAAGTTATGGATTTTATGGTTTTAGGGATGCCCGACGACGCCATCTTCTTCGGCACTGGCTTGCCAGCCTTACACGAACGACAATATTTTGCACAAACGATGAACGCTCGACCATTGTTAATTTTCCGAATGAATTGTCTCCTGGCTTTCTGCATAGTTGGTGTGTGGCTGCCGTTTTTTACGAGCGTATTCCTGGCAATTCTGCAATGGATTCCGTTAATGATTTTTCACAAATTAAGAGCCTGCTGGAATGAATTAAAAGGATACACTGCGCGATAAATACCTGAAAATTCATGAGAGTTAAACATAATTTGATATTCTATATCAGATGTATAGCATGAGATTAGACTGGATTTTAGACAAGTTGTATGTCTCTTTTTCGGCATACCGTCGCCAATCGTGCTATACTCACTCTAAAAGGTCAAAAACTGTCTATTTATTTGCGAGACATGAACAGCTTTAGTCGATGTACTAGAAAAGGAAGTACTGGCTACTAAAATGTTGTCTACTATTTTCTAAAGTTCATAGTTGGGACATTCCGTCGAGAGTCGCCAAAAATAACGAAATTTGAGAGCATATCATCGCCGATTCTCTCGAAACTTTGTGTATACTACTCTAAATTTGTTATCAACTACAAAATATCAGATCGTATAGTTTTCTGTCTACACTATATTTGAAGGATTTGATATTCTTTACGATTGTCTAATAGATAGGACGAATAATGGTCTAAGTGCCAAAAATTACCCCGTATTTCCCTGCGTTAAAAGGGTAGCTCATTGTTAAATACAACGCCTACAATGTCAACAAATAGAAAGCCCGAGAAAGTATAAGATATCTAATCAGACTAAGACATTTGACGAAATTCGTGAAAACATATACAACCTCCTGAGGAGAATGTAAGTTCGGAATGAACATTGAAAAATCGGGAAAAAAAATTTTAATGCGATTATTTAAAAAGCCAGTGGAAGTAATAACCAATTTGATATCTAATCCGACCTAAGTTATGTGAAGGTTTTCTGTGAGAACGTATTTATTCCTCGTACACCCCTCAGTGGGTGACTATTAAAAAATGCTCAAACTGCTTTAGAGGCGATTATGTAAAACGCCCCTGGAAGTAACATTAAATTCAAACCTAAGAGATATGGGAAAATTCGTGAAAATGTATGGATCTGTTTTTCGTAGACCATTTTTCCCTACACTTTAATACTTTTCTAGTAAATATAAGTATAGATACTAAGGACGTATAAGAATACTTTGCTTCGTCAACGTTTGCGTCTAGTTATAAGTTTATGACGCGCAGATATAGCCAAATCGTTCGTACTTCAATCAAATTTTGGTTTGTGTCTTGACTATTTTTAAGATCAAAAGATTAAAAGGGCAAAAGACCTTAAATTAAAATTCAAAATTTCACAGTGGCCATTTTTTGGTAAATTTTAGTTCAACCTCAAAAATGTATTATTTATAAAGTAATAGAGAATGGATTAAACCAAATGTTAATATTCCTGCACTTGCCTCCGTTTGAATATATTCTAGCACTCCGTTACATCTTTCAGTAGACGGAATAACGTCATCTCTCTATCAAACCCATAAATTTCCCTACGACTATAAATCCTTTTTCTGAGGCAAGCGCAAAAAGTTTATGGCACTGTTCGAATTTACAGCACTATTCAAGTTTTATCTGCATTTCTTCCTGCTCTTGGTACGTTGGTGCTGGGCTACATATATGAGTGCAATACACCATTTATAGAGGTACCATTTGAGCAGGATGTAGGTTCCAAATCTTCCTGTGTCCCGTGTACTTCAGCCAGCTTAAAGTAAAATGCCATACTGTACGGGATTCTACATTCAAGAATAGTTTCCGAAAGCTATAGGAAAATTCGACTTCGAATGGAAATTGGAAGATAATCCCGCTTTGTTGTATGTTGTGGGAAAATGAAAAGTCGACTTGTGTCATAGAGGCAACGAGCTTCAAGAATTTATAGTCCCGAACAGACATTGCAGATTTGATCAGATACCATAAATCAAAATGTTGCCAAAAAGCCTTTATACTCCAAAACAATCACTCCGAAAGGACTTTTCAGCAAGAAGGACTTACGGCAAACTTACCATGAACCCCAGTCCCATGCAATGGTTAATTAGAAAGGGACTGGATATTTGTTCAGCAACAGCTTCATAAACAAAGTTTCCATGTGTTCACAAAAAAACCGGTTCGATTTCAAAGGGCTACGGGCCTCGACAAATTTGGTAATTTATAAATTCCTGTTCTGCACAAGATAGAGGACGTAAACTTTCCACAATTTCTCTTGTTAGGGGAGGAACCCACCCCAACTAATTTTTCGTCCATTGCTACAGCATTTCGCCACAGCATTCTGGCTACTATCGACTTTTTCGTACAAAAGAACGATGCTGTATGCGTTAGTTCCGGGAACAATACGGCTCACATACTGATAAATAGTAAGATATCTGGTCCCATTTTCATCCTTGTGCCAGAAAATTCGGTCGGAAAATATCAGCTAGCTAGCTAAAAAATTAAACAAGGACATTTTTCAGTAGTTAGATTAAAATTCTCTGAAAGCAAAAATTACAGCGAGCAAGAGTTAAGGTAATAATTGAAGTAATTTAAAGAATTTTTGAAGGAGTCGTTTATTTGTACGTGTAGAAGTAGTTGGATAGTTTCCCGAATTTTCCTTTGACGTTACTTAATAATTCGGTAGCAAGGCATTTGGCTTTGAAGTTATTTTCGAAAAGCGATAAGAAAAGTCGGGTACATTTAATGCATGAAATCATTCTGCCATTTATTTTATGTAATTTTTGTTGGTTATGCTTTAAAATTTATATCAATGAATTATAGAATTGTTTTTACTTGTAATAATTGACTCACGTTATCCGAAAGGCATTCGAGTGTGCCGACCGACTGCAAGCTAATGTTTACCATTCAATTCATTTCTTTTATTGCAGTTGTTTCATTATTGAAAAACTTAGTTGAAGTTTCTATAGCAACAATGAATATTATTTATTGTGTTGCAAATTTTTTGCATGAGACTATTTAACACCATAGGTGAATGGTAGATTGTAGGTACCTACTATTTTCATATTTTACACCATGGGGGTACATAGTACCTACCTAGTTTAACACCATTGGTGAATAGTACACTATGCTTACTATTTTAAATATTTAACATCATGTGCGGATATTATAGTGATGCCTACTTAGTTATTGGTTTAACACCATTGGTGAATTGTACATACTAATAACTCATTTCCTAATAATCATTTTGCTCTATATTTTAAGACACAAAAATTGGATTTCCAATTCTAAATATGGAATGATCTTTTAACACATTTTGTATAATAAGAAAGTTGTCCTTAAATGCGTTAACTATGTGCTATACCTCATTTACATTCATGGTGCAATATGCAACTTATCCATGATCATCTTTTACCTCAGATTGCAATATGCAACATAGATCTTTCAGAGATCTTAATTGTTCCATCCATATTGATGGTATTTTGATCTTTTCTGGAAATAAACATTTGTAAACTGTTCTACGTCGCATAGCGATAAACGATGTATCAATTCAACAAATGTAGATTCATTCAAGTTACAAAATAAAACTTATCGAGATAGCTACACCTTCTCTAGGAGGGGAATGTGTAGTGGCGTTAAATTAATATTATTAATTCTCGATAACTAAGTGTTTCGCCACTGTCAATTCAATTCATACATTGTATTGAGTTCAAATTGCGGTTGGCATATTTTATCAAAAAATAAAAATGTCAGAAAATTATTTTCAGTCTTACTTAAACTCTTGCTGTAAAACGATATAGAAAAGTAATTAATTTTGTTGATTAAAGAAATGAAAAATGTTCAATTGTTAAAGCAAATAATTTTAATAAAACAATAAATAAATGAAGATATAAATAAATAAATTATTTAAAATATTAAAAACGATTAAATGAAAAATAGTGTTTGTTATATTATAAGTTAATCAATTAAAAAGGATTCAACAAGAGATACCTACCTCTCCACAACTTGACATATCCTCTACCCAGTCTATAAAACTTAACGTAAAGGATTTGTGAATCAATCCTCTACACTAGGAGCATAGAAAAGGACTAACATTTTTAAGGAACTGTTGGGATGTGGGGGTGTGGTGGTGAAAAACTTTGAAGTACAATATCTTTCGAAGCAATTATATCAGGTAGGGGGAACTACGTTATGTGGTAGTTAATTTTCCTCTTAAATTCTTCTTGGCTGATTAAAATCTTCGAACAATTTATAGATCAATTCCGTGCAATAAAAATCATTTTCATTAAAATTATTATTTCTCTTTGTCATAAAAATTGATAATAAAATTATCGAACTATAAAAAAATCTGCCAACAGTCTGGGCGCAACTTTATTATTTTTTGGGTAGAAGTTCGGAACGAGTTTAATTCTGAAATGCAGTGCAGGTTACTATGTGTAAGTTCGGGATGCGGTTAAAATGGAGTCGCGCTAGAATACTTACGCCGCTGCCTCATATAACATATGAATTACATAATTGGGTCATACACCGGGACGAGATCTAGTCCTAGTATAATATCAGTTGTTACGCCATTAGAAGGTTTTTCGTGATTTGGTTTCGGGCCAATACATGAAATCGGAAATGCGTTTGTAAGCGATTATATAAAAAGTGTGTGAAAGTGCAAACCAATCTAATGAGGATGGAGGATGGAGGATGGTATATGGAGGATGGTGGATGGAGGATGGGAAATAGTGGGTGAAGGATGGTGGATAGAGGATGGAGGATAGAAGATGGAGGATGGTGGATGGTGGGCGGAGAACGGTGGATGGAAGATGGAGGATAGAGAATGGGGGATGATAGATGGAGTATGGTGGATTGTGGATAGAGGATGGTGGATAGAGGATGGTGGATAGAGGATGGAGGATGGTGAATGGTGGATGGAGGATGGATGATGAAAGATGGAGGATGGCGGATAGAGGATGGAGGATGGATGATAGAGCTATTTCAACATTTGAGTGTTTTTCATATGATTTAGCGGCAGTTCGTTTTCGGAGTATTAGTTATGCCTATTCCTATTACTAAATGGTATAAGAGGATAGTGGATGGAAGATGGAATATGGAGGATGGAAGATGGAGGATGGTGGATAGAGAATGGAGGATGGATGATGGAATTTGGGGGATGGTAGATGGAGGATGGGAGATGGTGGGTGAAGGATGGTGGATAGAGGATGGAGGATAGAAGATGGAGGATGGTGGATGGTGGGCGAAGAATGGTGGATAGAGGATGGAGGATAGAGAATGGGGGATGATAGATGGAGGATGGTGGATGGTGGATAGAGGATGGTGGATAGAGGATGGAGGATGGTGGATGGTGGATAGAGGATGGATGATGGAAGATGGAGAATGGCGGATGAAAGATGGAGGACGGTGGATAAAGGATGGTGGATGGGGATGGTAGATGGTGGATGGAAAATGGTGGATGGTGGATAGAGGATGTAGGATAGAGGATGGTGGATTGGAGATGGGGGATGGAGGATGGAGTAACGGGAGCAAGAAATGGGAGTAACGGGAGAAATGGTAGCAACGGGAGTAAAAGGAGCATCGTGAGAAACAGGAGCAACGGATCAACGGGAGAAATGGGAGCAACGGAGAAATAGGAGCAATAGATCAACGGGAGAAACAGGAGCAATGGATCAACGGGAGCAACGGGAGTAACAGGAGCGATGGAACAACGTAAGCGAAGCGAGCGTAGCCGCGGTACGCGGCTAGTGTATTATATATTCGACATATTAACCTCGAGTAACAAACTTTGTAATACAAAATTGATGAGAAAGCAATAAGTGACTGAAAGTTATAAATAAAGGAATTTGTAATGAAATGTTATATTTTTCTTAATTTGAAAAAAATTATTTCCCGGGATTCTTGAAATTTTATACTAAGGCTCTTTTTTAGAATATCGCACGTGAACTCTTTTAATTGTTTTACGGATTTACCCAAACTTTAAACGCATTCTCGGCTGTATAGATAAGTTATTTTACCAAAATGGTGTTTTATAGGCATCAACACAGTATTCTAAAACGCTCTATCCTTAACAGCACAATGCTGCAATATTATAGGCCTCATGGATGAGTATTTTTAATCGCATTATTTTGGTATATTTAATTACATTCTCTACATTATTAATTTTTGCCGAATTCCGTGACATTTTCAACTATATTTATTCAATTAATTTAGTAGCATTATGCTTTCGTAGCAATAGTTCAATTCTTATAAACTATACACAGTTATGCGTTTCTTTTAACCTCATGAAAATTAAAGCAATCATACTATGAGGCTAAAAAGTCCTTTCTTCTTTTTCTTTTTTTTAAAAGCAAGTATGCTGTTCCGTCAACCACGAAAAGTTGTTGGCTAATTTTTAACGCAAATTGCGGCAATACTAAAAGCAATTTCTAATGTCTGTGACTGCATATTTTTCTGGGTGTACTATTTTAGAAGAAGTGGTAGCCGAATCTAATACTATGATTGCGGATTGCGATTCATTACATATTTCCGTACAATATTCCTTTTTCAGTACGTTCCAGCTCTATATATACTTCGAACCATTATTACACCGACCTTTTCTTACAGTACGCTGTGCTTTAATAATATAAAAAACATTTTTTTTGTCAAATATAATAACGTAAAAGGAAAATGTAATGAAAATTTACTCCGTCATAGTGGGTATGTCGGTTAGCAATATCTAAGCCTAAAGCAGAATTTTCTCGTCATTATCCTAGTCCTCGTGTTATACAGTGGCCATTTTCACGTCGTTCTATCCTATTGTCTGCAATTAAATAGTAATTAAGCAGTGGAGCAAATCGGACACGACCATTATCAAAGGCCAGAAGAAAATCAATTCCGAATCGCTTTCATCGACTTAATCCACAGTTTTAATCGAAAACTACCACTGAAAGAGGCGAAGGCATTTTACATTTCTAAATGCTAAATGCTTGGATATCCTGTTTTTCTCAATCTGACGTTACGTACATTTACCGAAGTTCCAGATTGTATTGGGGCAAGCACACAATTTAATTACAATTAAAATTAAATTCAAGGATTTCTAGGTCGACCGCAACTATTCAAGAAAGCCAGTGATCCTGGCATAAAGAAGGCGTGCCCTTAGCTTCAGGTTCTGGGAATTTGTCGCTGTAATTAGAAAATAATTGGAAATTTAGGATTGGGATTTTCGGCAATGTCTCAGCCATAAATATCGTGAGTAAATTTGTTTGCAAAACTTTCACATATCACCCAACTATTTTCATATGTAGAAGGGAAAGTAGTTTCATGGTTGCTGCTCCACGTGTACTAGATTTCTATAAAATTGGACAATATCCAAAAACCCTTTCAAGATATAATACGTAGATAAATGAATTGTTTTCAAAAGGAAACACCGAAAAAGTTTTCATGCTTCGGAAAAGGGTTGATTGCGTGGGACATGTATGGATTTGATATAGGGTCCGCCTCAGATAATGCCTGCCGCCATTGAAAAATATCAACATTTAATTAACCAAACTTCTTCTAAAATCTTTTCCGTTAGTTTTACGAAAAGACTTCTTAACTTAATTACAAGAAAAATGAATTCCAAAAGCTTATTACGATAATACACTGCTTATCAGCTTAGCTTTAATTAGATTATTAAAATGAACAGCGAATAATTAAAAGTAAATATCTGTAAACTTTGACGAATGAAATAAAAAAAAATTGTCCCGCTTGAGGTAATTTAAAAAGAAATTTAATTAATCCAACTTTAGAAACAAGCTGTCTTTGAATAACAGTTCATGAGGAATATTTCGTAATGAAGTGCACGTTTCTATTTAAGGTAATTTTTTTTATACATTCTTACAATTTACTGCATTACTTTAAAAAAAAAACACATACTGAATTCAGTAAGCCGGTAAAGCCAGGCTTCAGATGACATACTGAGTAGTTGTGAAGTGCTTGACTAAACTAAAAAAAGGGTACTGAATGTTTCCGTAGATGATAAAAGATTCAATGGAAGCAAAAGCATATTTGATCCCATCAAACCTAAAAGATTTTCGAATTCGTGAAAACTTCAACAATACCTTACACACCACAAGTGGGTTTCCTATCGAAAAATACTTAAATAGGGTTTTTTCTCGATAATATTAAAAGCTTTAAAAAATGAATGTGATTTCGATATCTCATTAGACCTAAGAAATATATCGGAATTCGTGAAAATGTACACAACCACTTTAAACCCCCTTAGGGGTTGGATATCGAAAAATTTGGAAAAAATTTTCTAGGCACTTATATGAAGAGCCCGCAGAAAGAAAATTAATTTGATAAATCGACATCTCTAAAAGATATAACGAAATTCGTGAAAATGCGGAAAAAATTCTTTTCACCGACATTTTACTCCACCCTTGTACGCCAATAAAAATTTAAATTTTTCTATTTAATTCCTACAGTAGTACATCCCCATATACGCACCAAATTTCAACTTTGCCGGTTCTGAGATTCGAAAAACAACCCCGTCCCCGTACCTTGCTACCTCTATACCAAATTCAATTCTTTCGGGTGTCTTTATAGTGGCTCTGTCCTTTTTTAGCTCTCTGTCTTTGCGGTTTTCGGGGAAGAAAATCAGATTTCTTTTCTTTGCACTCTCTCACACTATCATCCCCTTCACTCTCCCACCACCCCTATACCCACTTATCCTTTAAAAATTGGCACTTGTCTAATCTCCTAGTATCCCTTAAGACAACCACAAAGTTTCAATCATCTGACATGAACCGTTCAGGAGATATGAATTTTAGAATGTTTCAATCTCAGCTTTCAAGCGTTTCGGACGCATTTTTTCCCAACTCCTAATCCCACATCCCCCAACCCCTATCGATAATTTTTCTAAGCAAAGTGGTCCACTATCATAGTTCTACATACGTTTCAGTCGTCAACCTAGCATAAGCGGTTCCTGAGATTTAGAAACCAAAATTTTTCGTCCTTTTGCTTCTCGGCTCTCACACCTCTACTCCCCCAAAAGATACCACTCGTAGGGGTTCATCCTATTTACCCCCTATAAAAATTTCAACTTGATATCTTATCGGGTTTATGAGCTACGCACCTTCAAAGGCTTTGCATACGGAGTACGGCGGTTAGACGGACATTTTTTTTAACCTTCTTGGGGTTTAAAAGTCTTCAAACGTGAAAATACAAAATTTCAGGAGAGTAAATTTTTGGAAATTTCAGGTCGGTCACAATATTTTATTATTAAAAAATAATAACGTAAAACAACACCTGCCAATATTTAAATTATGTAAATCAATGAAATTAAAATTGTATGGTCAAATCTGATAAATAAAAATTATTTGTGATATTTAAATTAAATAAATTACGAAAAAAATCATAAAATACAAATACGTACAAAAAGGTAACTAGTGCAAGTAAATAGATAAAACTTTAATGAAAATTGATATTAAATGTGCATTACAGAACTATGTATAGAACTTTATCATTATAAGGATTAATTCAAGCATATTGTGGCCGGTGAATCCAACTGATGGTATTAAATGTAATTATAATATAATTTAAAATTAATTGCCTATCAGTTTTAATTATTAATTTGGATAATAGTAATTACATTGTTGCAGAAATGGTCGCGGCTATTAATTTTATAATCTGGAGTATTATTTTTTCTATCAATTGAATGTGAGTGACCAAATTTTAGAAAAGTGTAAAAGCTGCTCTTTACAAAGTATTCTCTCGTGTCAGTTGCTAGAATGTTGTCAGGGTATTTCTGTAGTTACGGAAATACCCTGAGGACATTCGAACAAAAATCCGATGAATGAAAATAAAAAGGTGTTTAACTGCCCTTAAATGGATTGGGGAATTCTTCGGGAAAAGACACTTCCTTGAAAAATCTATCATTTATTATTTGATTGCTTCTGAGTTAGCTTCTGATTTCTTGTAGAAAAGAAGTGCTTTTAGTGTATTCATAACAGAAACCTCATAAATAAATGCTTGATCTCATAGCAAAACAATAACTTGGAAAATATAGGGAAGAATAAAATTGGTGTTGGTTAAATTTGAAGTTTGGCTACGAAGAAACACCTTGGTCAGCAAGCAATTGGAGTTTGTTTCTGAATCATAAAGAAACAGTAATTTACTCTAATAAATTGCTGTAAGGAGGTTTCAAAAATCCGCGATAAGCCCTCTGATGATCCAGCTCATTCGGATTCGGATCTAGCTAAACGCAATTTTCTAACTGAACTATCCAGTCAAAGTTTTTCTAAGTCAGAAGCTAAGATAGCGATCACTTCCAGTAGAGAAGTTTCATATGAAGGTTATCAGGGATTCTCTGTCGTCGAAAGATAGCAAAAAGAAAATAATTAAAAATTATGCTTCTAAGGTAGCTCTTACATTAAAAAATTACTCATTTTTCCATTTCATAAATAATTCCAGTTCCAATGCGAGGTGTCGGACTTACTATAGGTACGAGTATTTCGTGGGAGACTTAGTTATCAAAAATAAAAATATTTACAAACAGATCCATTTTATAGTATGCAAGATATAATAGTCTAAAAAATAAATCTCCGAAGAACACATGAATAAGCGACTCATTACACGTAAATAAACTCAATAGATTGGAATTCATGTGGAAATCGTTTTCAGGACATTAAGCGATTTAGAGCCCCACACATACTTAAATCGAATTTTTGAAGAAATGCTTACTCTCGTATGTTGCAAAAAAAATCCGAATTGAAAACTTATTCCGGAAATTACATAAGAAACGGAAATTGTGCTAGTAGAAATTTAACACTACGGAGGACACGAAATATGAATCTTATGTCATTAGACAATTTAGATTTTACAGCGTGAAAAAAATGTAAAATATGTGTAATGTTTTTATACTGTAGAAGAAATGCATAGAATGTTATTAGTTTTATTTAGCCCAAAAGTTTGTAACGTTTTGTGTTCCGTTGTGGCCTAAAACTCCAAATCTACTTGCAGTCCGGTCTGTGTGTCTGATTGCACAAAAACTCAAGAATCATCTATAGGTCGGTCGTATTTGTGTGAAAGTTTAATTACTAAATCGTCTTTCCTTAATAACTTCAGAATTGTTTAAGCCCACGTGTACCTGCCACACATATTCCTTGAAAACTCATGAAACTACTCCGTCACAATCTAAAAATTTTACCCGAATTATAATAGTTTTTAGTTGAAATTAAGATCGAGTTAGTTAATATCCCATTAAATGCTGATATAAAGAAGTTGACAAGTTCTTTCCTCAGTAGATATGTGGATACAAATTCTAAGTTTCACTATGTTCCTTCCTTACGATGGCGCTACAGTCCAAATCGGACCTTGGCCTCCTATATGTACCGCCTTCATCCTTCTCGGTTCAGTGACCGCGTCCTCCAGGTTGAGAATCTTAGTGATTTGCTGTCTACGCCAATAGAATCTTCCCATTCCGTGGTTTTTCAACTGGTCTCTTAATTTTCCCTTCAATGTGCGTTAGGGGAGCCCATTGTACCTAGCTTCTTGAATTTTTTGAGGATCGATACTTCTGGATTATCAAAGATGTCATACAATTCTCTATTGCATCGTATTCTCCAGATCGAGTCTTCCTTCACAGGTCCGAGGATTCTTCTGAGGACTTTTCTTTGAAAGGCGTTAACTAAGTGACTACGTTAGTGACAGTAAATAGAGTGGTACTGGTACCTTGAGAATAATCTTCAAAGTACTATTTAATTACAAAATAAAAAATCTGCCAACAGTCTGGGCGGAACTTTATTATTTTTTGGATAGAAGTCCGAAACGTGTTTAATACTGAGATGCGTTGTAGGTCACTACGCGACTGATAACCTAAAAAATAACGTTCCAAATATCCTCCTGTTTAATCTTTAGGTTATCAGTCGCATAGTGACCTACACCGCATCCAGCTCTGTACATAAATAAAATTTTGATCTTTTTTTGTTTTAATTACTCCTGTAGTACTTCTACATATATGTACATACTTAGTTTCAACTTTCTAGCAAAAGCTGTTTCTGAGATATGAAAAACCACCTCCGTACCTTGCTACCCCTATCAAAAATTTTGCAATTGGTTCGGAAGATATTGTAATCTAAAGTTTTTCACCCCCACCCCTACACTCCACTTTTCCTTTTAAAAATTTTAGCTCTCTTCTACTCTCCTAGTATCCCTTAAGATAACTACAAAGTTTCACACTTCTGAGATCAACGGTTCAGGAGATATGGATTTTAGAATGTTTCAATCCCAGCTTTGTTTTTCCCCACACTCCCACACCCCTCAACCCTTATCACAAATTTTTTTGCAAATAGGTGCACTATCATAGTACTACATAAGTTCCAAATTTCAGCCTCCTACCATAAGTAGTTACTGAGATCTAAAAACCAAAATGTTTCGTCTAAAACGCGCCCTCCTCCTCTTCCCTTACACCCCTACCCACCAAAAAGATACCAATCGTAGGGGTTGTAGGGGTCCAATCTACCCACCACAAAAATTTAAATTTAATATCTCAACGGGTTTGTGAGCTATGCGCCTTCAAACGGTTTTGCGTACGGCATGCGGTGTACGGCATGCGGCGTACGGCGTCTACGGCGGACAGACGGACATTTTTTTTTTGCTTTCTTGGTGTTTACTAGTCCTAAAACGTGTAAATACAAAATTTCAGGGTAGCAAATTTTTTTTAAATTTCAGGTCGATCACAATATATGTATTAAAAAATAATAAAGTAAAATTTAAAAAAACGAGAACCTAGGTCAAGGCGTTCTTGAGTTATCATGCTAACGGACAGACAGGACAGACAGACGGACGGACGGACAGACTTCAAGCGAATTTGGGGGTTTTGGCCCCAAATAAACAAAAAATAATGTATAACTTTTTCCGTCCGAGGCTCGGTTCTATGCTTTTGGTCTGGATTAAACTTCTAATACTCTCAGATTTCATCTAGAGTATAAAAATTCGCTAACTTAAGTGACATTTCCTCCATTTCACACAATCACAACAGTAGTGTTAATCAGATTGAACAAGATTGGCAAAAATTATTTTTTAGATAGTTTCATTACTTTGATGAAGTAAGAATATGAGTCAGTCTTTCGTTTAGCTGCCATACACAAGTCCTGAAAAAATTTGTGTATTAATCTAGGAAGTTGAAAATCAGTTAGTGTCGACCGACGAGTAATTAATTCAGACTTGGTCCAAGTCAAGTGATTTCAAAATTACGTTGACGTCAACAATTCATATGAAATGTTTAGCAGTGCAAACTTACATTACAGAAAAAGGAAAGTGAAGTATCATTCAACCGTAGTTGTAGCTTTCTGAATAACATACTGTTACGTGTAAGCCTGGCAACCGCGCAACCGTACAACTCGATCGTTACACATAATGAAAACAACAACAACCGAATACCTAGTTGCAAAATAACCCAATTAGAAATAAGGCGAAACAGCACGGTTGTATCTCTCTTCTTATCGAATGCTCTCCAATATACTAGAATCCTCTGCACACACCACTGAACGAAGATCGAAATCGAAAGCTCTAAAGCTTTCGAGAAGATTCCACAACTGAACGATCATTCAAGTACAACCTAGACTGCAACCGGCTAATATATAAGCAGGTGAAGCGTTCAGCGAAGACACAGTAATTTTGATTACGTCGACTGTGACAGCCAGCGGGTACACGCGACCGTGTTGAGAGGGAACGAAAGTGAACGAGTCAAGCGATATATGGAATAAGTGAGCAGTGCTGCCATACAGTGCGAATTACTGTGCGATTATAATTCTGTGAATTAAAAGTGCGGATAAATAAATTATCACTTATTTTTATTTTAACCGAATTGTGTTTTACTTGAAATTCCAGCGAACCCCTAGCTCGCAACAATACGTTATATGAACTAATATTTCACGTTTATGTTCTCTACACTTAATAAGTAACAATGTCCAGAATATGCTGAATGCAGCTTGCAAACTTTTGTTGATATAAGCATTCACGAAAATGCATAATTTGGTTCAGAATTCAATTCAAATTGATGGAGAAGTATGGGAAATGAGAGGATCGTGATTTTGCTCCAAGTCACTAAGCTGACCGAAATCGCTTGAATTCTTCTTAGTGTATGGTATGTACTGCAAGGTCGAGTTTTTCAATCAATGAAATCGTCATGTATCTTCAATACGAAAAACATACTGCAGTCACGATCGGCTGCAAGCCAATCGTATAATACTCTAGATGAATACTTAACTCCGATTTATATTGTAGTTGGGGATAAAGTAGAATTACGCGTGTGTATGTTGTATGTCCTTTATTAAGGACTGCCATTAGATTGCTACTCAAAACTAAAAGACAATATTCAGTGTTTAATTTCATATCTTAAACTGGGTAAGTCATCGAACAAAAATGTCCTTTTTGAAGGACTTTCGCATGGGAGGTGCAGGAAGGACTCACTCGATTCCTTACATATTTATCCTTTTCCTTGGAAGCATTTAAAAATGAACGTGTACAAAATTTCAAATTCGTAGCTTGAAGCGTTCAAAAGTTATCGAAAAATATTGTTGAACACGTGTCTTAAGGACATTTTGTATGGCAGCTACCAGAAGGAGTAAAAGGATTTTGCTGATTAGTAAACTCGAACTTTGTTTTCACTCAAAACTAATTTGTACAAAATTTCGAGTTCATAGCTAAAATAATACTTGAGTTGTAGTGAGTTCCGTAAATTAAGTGAAGGCTATTTGACAGGATATTTGTATGGCAGCTACACGAAGGACTAATAGGATTTTCTTCATAATCATACATTTAGCTCCAACTATTGGAAAAATAACACATACAAAATTTAAAAGACGTAGCTTAAACCCTTCTGAAGTTATCGGCAATATTCTTGAACACGTGTTTTAAGGACATTTTGTATGGCAGCTACCAGAAGGAGTAAAAGAATTTCGCTGATTAGTTAACTCGAACTTCCTTTTCACTCAAAACTAACTTGTTTAAAATTCCGAATTCGTAGCTAAAAGATTACTTGAGTTATAGTGAGTTTCGTAAATTAAGTCAATACATTTTGACAGGATATTTGTATGGCAGCTACACGAAGGACCAACAGGATTTTCTTCATAATCATATATTTAGCTCCAACTATTTGAAAAATAAGACATACAAAATTTCAATGTCGTAGCTTAAACCCTTCTGAAGTCATCGACCAATATTCTTGAACACGTGTTTTAAGGACATTTTGTATGGCAGCTACCAGAAGGAGAAAAACGATTTCGCTGATTAGTAAACTCGAACTTTCTTTTTACTCAAAACTAACTTGTACAAAATTCCGAATTCGTAGCTAAAAGATTACTTGAGTTATAGTGAGTTTCGTAAATTAAGTGAAGACATTTTGACAGGATATTTGTATGGCAGCTACACGAAGGACTAACAGGATTTTCTTCATAATCATATATTTAACTCCAACTATTGGAAAAATAACACATACAAAATTTCAAAGTCGTAGCTTAAACCCTTCTTAAGTTATCGACCAATATTCTTGAACACGTGTTTTAAGGACATTTTGTATGGCAGCTACCAGAAGGAGTAAAGGGATTTCGCTGGCTAGTAAACTCGAACTTCCTTTTCACTCAAAACTAATTTGTACAAAATTCCGAATTTGTAGCTAAAAGATTACTTGAGTTATAGTGAGTTTCGTAAATTAAGTGAATACATTTTGACAGGATATTTGTATGGCAGCTACACGAAGGACTAACAGGATTTTCTTCATAATCATATATTTAACTCCAACTATTGGAAAAATAACACATACAAAATTTCAAAGTCGTAGCTTAAACCCTTCTTAAGTTATCGACCAATATTCTTGAACACCTGTTTTAAGGACATTTTGTATGGCAGCTACCCGAAGGAGTAGGACGATTTTGCCCGTTAACGAACTTAGCCTTACAAATTCAACCAAACATCCAGATTCAAAATTTCAAGATCCTAGGTGAAGGCGTTCTTGAGTTATCGTGTTCACGGACAGACGGACGGACGGACGGACGGACGGACGGACGGACGGACGGACGGACGGACGGACGGACGTCAGGCGGATTTGAGGTTTTTGGCCACAAATAAACAAAAAATAATATATAACTTTTTTTCGTCCGAGGCTTGGTTCTATGCGTTACAAACTTTTGGGCTGGATTAAACTTATAATACTCTATATGATTTCATCTAGAGTATAATAATATATAACTTTTTTTCGTCCGAGGCTTGGTTCTATGCGTTACAAACTTTTCGGCTGGATTAAACTTATAATACTATATATGATTTCATCTAGAGTATAAACATTGTTTCACATATTCCAATAGCCCAACCAACATAAAGTTTTACTTTTCTTTAAAACAATAATTAAAGCGATCAAAAATGCTTAATTCATAGTACTAGCAACAAAGTGCAAATATCAAACTATAGGAAATTTTTGTTTCTTATAGTACTTGCGGCCGATTCCCCAAAGTACAATTTCAGTACACTTTGGATAATTAAAAAGTACGAACATTTTATAGACCGTAAAAAGTGTTCGTCCCCAGAAATAATGAAAAGATGGTCACCGCAGGTCCTAGCTAACAAAACAACGTCTATAAAACTCATTTTTATGATGAAATAGAAATTCATTGTGACTGAAATTGTAACAGAATGCGACAAATGGTTCAGAAGTTTCTGGTACCCAAGGACCATGGTCCTTTTAAATTGATGAACTGAAGTTTATTGTAAAGTAATATTAACTGGAACGCATTACTATACCAAATTAATGACAGGATTGTTAGTTTTACTTTATTCTTTTTAAATAATAAAGTATTGTGATCGACCTGAAATTTCAAAAAAGTTTGCTACCCTGAAATTTTATATTTACACGTTTTAGGACTAGTAAACCCCAAAAAAGCGAAAAAAAAATGTCCGTCTGTCCGCCGTAGACGCCGTACGCCGTACGCAAAATCGTTTGAAGGCTCGTAGCTCCCAAACCCGTTGAGATATTAAATTGACATTTTTATGGTGGGTAGATTGTAGAGAAATAACCAGGAGGCTATTTGGAACGTTATTTTTTAGGTTGTCAGTCGCATAGTAACCAACACAGCATCTCATCATTAAACACGTTTCGGACTTCTACCCATAAAATAATAAAGTTGCGCCCAGACTGTTGGCAGATTTTAAGTTTGTTGGTGAGCACATGTGGGTAAATTTCTTTGGAAGTGAAAAGGGTTCAGGTTTGGAATAGGTTTTTACTTCACCCGTATATTCATTTCGATAATTTTCAAATTCCTCAAAATCTGAGAGGCACATTGATATATCGAATTGATTTTTTTCTACAGGTGTAAAAATCGAACTTATAGTAACACGTAGGTGACAACATTTACATCAGCTAGATGCAGCAGATAGCCCCCACCGCACGAACAACCAGCATCACGTACCCCATCTATTGGAAACCAAAACCAACTCTTACTCTAGACTGAAAGCTTTAGCGATTTCGCGAAAACAAGACGATTAAGTTTTCAGCACGAAAATCAACTATAAAAGAAGCAACATTCTAAGAGCAGCCATCTTTCCCTTTGTGCCGTGGATGAATATCAATGTAATTTTAAAAGTCGAACATGTACGCATCACGTCCCTTTCTGTATGCTCTACACATTTTTCCACCTTGAGTTTTTCATCATGTTACCAATGAAAATCACTTTACACATCCCATTTTCAAGTAAAATTGATCCTCGTCTCTCTCTCTCTGGAAGTATAAAAACTGAACCCGTTTACAAGACTTGACATGCTTATATACTGCATGTGCTGGGTCAAAATTCTTCCAGCATATTCATTGGTGTGAAAATGCGGGAAATGTGTAAAACATGCGAGAAGTGTATAGAGCTTTCTACGCGATTCTGATTGGATATTCGAGTACTGTAGTTTTCACTTGAAGGTTCGATTTCGTTCATAAGTGGTTCCGATTTTAAGTGAGTCGCAATCAAATTAATTTGACGCGCACTCGAATCGATCTATAAAAAATGGCGGTAAACAGACAGCTTCGTTTATACATTTTTTCCACCTTAAGTTACTTTATTATTTTTTGTGTTATCAATGAAAATCACTTTACACATTCAATTTTCAAGTAAAATTGATCGTCGTCTCGCTCTCGAAGTGTAAAAACTGAACCCGTGTACCAGACTTGACGTGCTTATATACTGCATGTGATGGGTCAAAATTTTTCCAGCATTTTTTTTCTATATACCGAACTGGACTTAGGGTGTTAGCCTTTAATAGACAGTAGTGTACAGTCCAGTCAGCTTTTAGGGATGGGAGGTCGGAAATCGGTGTGTGTGGAAAATGCGGGAAATGTGTAAAACATGCGAGAAGTGTATAGAGCTTTCTACGCTTCTCTGATTGGATATTCGAGTATTGTAGTTTTCACTTGAAGGTTCGATTTCATTCATAAGTAGTTCCGGTTTCCAGTTAGTCGCACTCAAATTACTATTTATATATTTTAAGCAGTAGCGGTGCCGCAAAACAGCACGGTTTCTGCCTTATTGGAAAATTGAATAAGACAATCGATCTGTACCTAATGTCCAAATAGAATTTTTCCGTGAATAATTCCTATTTCGATTATTTTAAGTCAACACAAAATTTTCTATATATAAAAATGAATCGTCAAACTTTTCGGAAACTTTATCAATGATCGAAATCATTAATGGACGTAAGAAGAAAACGAAACAACTGTCTTCTAATCAATTTATTCTTGTTTCATTGTTAATTTACTGATATAGGTAGGTACAAGTAGCATATAAAGTAGTTTCTAACCGAACAAAGGGGCAGTCAAATAGATTTTCTTTCCCTTAAGCTCGGGAATTTATAAGAAAATCAGCCAAGCGTAAAAGCCAAAGCGACAAGGGACATGGCGATAAGAATTTATTATCGGTTTGGCTTGCCTTTTGTATGTTACATATGAATGTATGTATGTCGGATGAACGGACTAGACTGTTAGAAACAAGCTAAAGGGAATTAATACTTTAGTACTGAATACACCTTAACCTAACTGATAACTGGAAAGAGAAATGGAATGATTTTCCGGCAATTCACTAAATTTAATCAAGCAGAGTGACATCGATATGCTCGTAATTTTCGTGTTTCTAACACTTTCCTTTCGATTCGGTATATTAATTGTTTTTTATCACTTACTCGATAGTATGGGTTGTTTGTTACTGAAAAGTACTGCAGCAGTTATACCAATCGAACAGGCATTATTCAGTTGCTGTTCTATTCCCGCTATACTGCAAGTAATTCCTTGCTAGCTTCAATTTGTATTGTTACGTGTAAGCCTGGCCACCGCGCAACTCGATCGATTACGAATAGGAAACAGCAACAACCGAATACCTAAGCTGCAAAGTAACCCAATCAGAAGCCTAGTTGAAAGTAAATAAGAGAGCGATACAACACGATTATACCCCACTTCTTATCAAATGTGCTCAAATGCGCTCGAATGTATTAGAACAGCGTAGAGGGTCAAATGGAAAGATCTCAAGCTTTCGGGTATCATCTACACACGCCACTGAACGAAGGTTCAAGAACAGTCTCGACTACAGGCAACTGGTATAAAAGTAGATAAAGCTTTCAGCGAAGACACAGTAATTTTGATTACGTCGACTGCGAAAGCCAGCGTGTATACGCGATCGTGTTGGTAGAGAGCGGAAGTGATCGAGTCAAGCGATATATGGTATAAGCGGGCGGTACTGCCATACAATGCGAATTATTGTGCAAATAGAATTTAAAGTGCGATTAATAAATAATCACTTATCTTTTATTTTAACCGAATTGTGTTTTACTTGAAATCCCGGCGAACCCCTAGCTGGCAACAGTATGTTTTTCTTGCCACCCTCACCAGTACTCTACTCACTTCAACAACATGCACTGCAGGTAGCGGCATATTATACTTTCTCCGTAAAAATTTATTGTATTATAAATAATTGGCCGCCTTTGAATACACAACGAGAAAGGTTAAGTTTGATAGTCCTGCCTATTCGGTTATTTTTACATTCCACGTTCACCACCAGAACAGCATGGAAGCCTCTCGACTCTTCTCGCATGCAGCCAATACTTTTGGCAATATACCACCGAATATTCCGGAGGACACTCGACTGCGGCGCCTGCAGTATATATGTAATTGTCCCAGAGCTTGCATACAAGGGACACCTATTTCTACTACGTGAAGCGACTCATACAGTTTGGTACGACCAAGCGACAACATGGCTCTAAGTATTGTCCAGAAAAGCTGTTTTTGATGTATTTATTTTCTTTTTTCAATGACCATCATAATCAATTTCAGGTCGTTCATTTAATAACCGCATATACATTTTCATGAGCTCCAAGGTTTTCCCATGTGATTTTCTAGATTCTAAGAACATTTCGCTTTTCTTAAAATTGCCTTCACTTCAATAAATGGCTGCCAATCATTCAAAAAACGAGGGTTTCAACTCTTAGGGTCGACTTTTAACATAATTTTATTGATGATGGCACGTCGTATCGCCTAGCAGCAGAGTATTATACCGAAATAATTGACGTTTTGAAACTGCGTATATACGGTAAAGACAGAATAGGATGGTGTCCATGACGTTTCAAAACTGTCACTTTTTAATCGAAAGGCAAATTGAGTTATTCATCTCTGTGGGGTTGCTTTACCACCAAAACACTTTATGTAGCCATCAATTTATCTCTTCAAGATATCGGATTCATCTGAAATTCTATTACAAAAGTGTTGAAAATACTGACCTGTCAGAGGCTGAGTGGTTTTTGGTAACAGGGTTGTAATTCAATATTAAATCGGGAGATATGCTTTTTATTGCCGGCGACATGACAACGATATTAATTTAATTTGTCGTGTGAAATAAAAAGTAATTGAAGAAGAACTGAACGAGTTGTATTCAGTTGCGTAGATGGGGGATGAAGAAGTTACCCCTCTCAGTTCCATGAGTCTACGAAATATATAGGGAAATTTCCAGTATATTTCATTTTTTCAAGCACTTTTACACGAAATTTAGTAATTTAGTAAATTATTCATGTACTTTTCAACTGAACCTTTCAATTTACATGAAAAGGCTCACAAAATTACGCAACATATCGTGTAAAATTAACTAAATTTATATATGAATTTAAAATATATGATTTAAAAATTTTCATGTAAGTCACGGAGTTGGATGCTTCGTTCGATTTTGTTTTTTACTGAAATGAAAATGAAGCGCCTTCGGTGGCGCAGTGGCCAAACCTACGCAGCACAACCAGAATTGATCGCGGGTTCGACTCCTACCTACAGCCAAGTGTTTTATTAAGAGTAAATAAGTAAGAAATGGATATTAGAAGTAGAAATAAGTGTATCTTAAAGAGTGCTAATTATACACTTTTTTAGAGTGTAAATTCAAGAGAATATCCAGTGAACTTTCTGCTTTCGAAGTTGAAATTTACTGATTGCAAATTTAAATTTACTGACCGAAAATTGAAAATTACATTCAAATTGACTATTGCATCCCTATGTAAATTTACTTGAAAAGGTGAGGCATATTTGCCTACTACCCAATGTAAAATTGAATGAATTTTTTTTACTGTGTAGGTTCAATTAATAAAATTAGTTTTTGTTCACATCTAATAAAAACCGAAAGATATTAAACGAAACTTAATACTTCAAATCTTTTTTTAATTTTTTTATGGATACCAAATTAAAATAATAAAGTAAAAACAAATTGCATTGGCGCACAGAGGTGAGGCTAAAAAATAGTTCGCGAAAAGGGGTTTGCTCACATGTTCACGAATTTCGTCATATTTTATAGGTCTATCAAGGTATCGGATTAATTTTACTTCTGTAGTAACTTTAAAATAACACCTAGAAACTGTTCTTAACATTCTTTGTTATTCAACCCCTAAGGGAGTGTAAAGGAGTTGTGTATATGTTTTCACGAATCCCGACAAATTCCTTATACTTCTAAAGACTGCACATATTATCACACAAAAGTAATTCAAGCGCTTTTTGATATTCAACATCCACGGATCAACCCCCTTGGTTGTGCAAGTTTTCATGAATTCCGACAAATATCAAATTCGCTTTTACTTCTATAGTTTTTATATAAGTTCTTCTAAAAATCAATTTCAGGATTTAGACACAGTAACTTGGTGAAAATGATTGAATAAGTTTTTACGATATTATCGCGATGAAATTCTCAACTGCTATTTGTTCACAGGTTCATCTGTTTCCGTCTCACTACATCACGAAGGCGAGGCAGAATTTTTTGGTAGTACTCCTTGTTGATAGTAGTTCCGTGTGGGGCGTTTACATGATGAACCACACCACTGGAGTCAGAAATACGGTCAACATAACTTCGACATTGCTGCGGACCTGCCTTGATTTGATGACTGGATCTTGGATTCTGGGTCATATCCTTAAACCTATAACTCATCATCAATGACCACTGTATTTAATAAGTTTGGATCACTGTTCACGGCATATCATGTGCGATCTCCAAACGAAGTTTCTTCTGCTCAATATTAAACAAGTTTGGCACAAACTTAACTGAGGTCAACTTTTCAGATAAAATGGAACTGATACCCACCTGGTCTGCAAGTTCTCTGACCGTTAGTCGATGATTCCGCAGCACCATAAGTTTTATTACTTGGTCATTGTTAGCCTCATTTTTTGATATTTGGGACCCACTAGAACGTGCCTCACTCTGAGCGGCCATCTTTGAAGCGGTTGTAGCACTCCTTTATCTGTGTGCTACTATTGCTTCATCCACAAACACTTGTTTACTTTTGTGGACTGCTTCACCTTAAGAATTCTCAAGCTTTAAACAAAATTTGATGCAGTAACGTTGTTCAAACTTTTCTGCCATTTTGTCCAAAACAAAACTCAGACGACTCTTACTTACATATGCACACTCTTCTATGGCGTGGCGGCGACTAAGTGGTGCAGATAGTGAAGAAATTGAGAATGGGGGCGCCAGCCATCCTTTCCGAAAGGTCTGTTCTCCCTCCCTAGACCGGATCACGGGTCTGGAAAGGTTTCTTTAAAAACTTCGCAGCACTACACTGGAGGAAATGCTGAAAAACGGCACAAAATGTATGACATTGAAGACAACTAGTAGTTAAATTCAAATTCAATATAATTTAAGGATAATAATAAGTTTTGAGAATTAAAAGCTTAACGCTAACCTGACTCTAACTATTTCATTTAAGATTAGGGCGCCTCTGGTGCAACTCTCGCTCGACGATCGCTGACACTCGTATTTTTCGACTTCGATGTTGCTCGACGCCAACTCCACGCCTCGGCGATTCTTAACGACTTCTCCGACACTACGTCACCAACTTGTGACACTTATAATGCGAATCACTACGTCTCCTCGGGACCTCCAACTTTCTCGACCGACTCCAAACCAAAAAATCTGCCAATGGTCTGGGCGAAACTTTATTATTTTTCGGGTCAAAGTTCGGGAGCGGTCAAAGTCGGAGTGTATCATAAGTTGCTTCGAGATTATTAGATTTCTTGGAAAATTAATTTTGTTCTTAAAATAAAAAAATTTAAAATAGAGATTTTTAGCCGATTAAACATTGGAAAAGTCCGAGAAGAATATTCGAATTTCGGTATATTATGTACACTAAAAGCCCATAGAAGTAAAAACGAATTTGTTGCCTTATCAGAATTAAGAGATATGAAGAATTGTTAAAACGTATACAAACCCATTACTTCCACTGGGGGTTTGAATTTGGAAAAAATTGTGAAACAGGTTTTTAGACGATTTCATAAGAAGCAACTTGATATCTCATGAGACAAGACGGATTTTGAAAAATTTGTGAAAACGTAAGCAAACCCTTCACACCTCCTTGGTTCTGGAAATTCGAAAAATCGTGAATTGGTTGGCTGTAATAATCAATTTTATATCTCATCTAACTAGGGATGGCAAAAATTGTTAAAAAATTTACAAACATTTTGCAGGCGATTATATAAAAAGTCTGAGGAAATGAAAAGCGATCTAATATGTCATCAAACCTAAGAAATATGTCGAAGCTTTGAAAAGCATACAACCCCCTTACACCCATTAGGATTGAATATATAAAATTCTGAAATTGACTTTTTGGCTTTTTTTATATAGGAAACCTTAGGAAGTAAAAATGAATTCGATATACCATCAGATATGCAACCTCGTTACATTCACTTAGGGGTTGAATATCCAAAAATCCTGAAAGGAGTTAATAAATAAATATGAAGACGGCACGAGAAAGTAGAAACCAATACAATTTCTTATAACTTCTAAAAGAAATGACGGAATTCGTGAAAACGTGTTCAACCCTTTTATACCCTCTTAGGGACTGAAAGAAAAAAAACTTAAAAACAAGTTTTAGGCGATTATTACGCAAGCACGTGAAAGTGAAAAGATATTCGATATCTGATCAGACCTGGGGGATATGGCAGAATACGTGAAAAAGTGTATAACCCCCTTCGCACCCCCTTAGGGGTTGAATTTTAAAAAATCCTGAAAATGCTTTCTAGGTATTTATATGAGGAAGTCGTACAATCAAAATGAATTCAATATTAGGAAAGACCTAATAGATATGATGAAAACCGTGAAAATATATGCATTCCATTTTCACTGATAATTTTTTTTGCCCCCCTCCGAACGCCAATGGATATTTGAAATTTTTTTTTATTTAAAATACTTTTCTAGTTAATTTACATAAACATACCGAGTTTCAACTTTGTAGCATAATCCGTTCTATAGATAGGAAAAAAAACCACCACCCCCGTACCATACTACCCCTATTAAAAATTATATTTTTCCAACATGCTACTAATAAACCTCTATCTAAAAACCAAGTTTCAGCTTTATATCATTATAGGTTGTTGAGATATAAGAATCGGAACTTTTTTCTTTTCACCCTCCCCCAACCTCACCCTCTACACCAACACTTCCAAAATATTGTTTTCTGCTAGGGGTCTATTAGCCCTAGTCTTGGTAAAAATTTTAAGCATCTATCTTACACGGTTCTTGAGATATAAAACGTGATGTTTTAGAAAAATTCTTATCCCCTCCACTTTCATGCTCCACCGCCCCCTTAGAAAATTTTACTTTCAGCATACTTCATTTATCAACTGTTATACACAAACCAAATTTTATTTGTCTAGTACCATTGGTTCGTGAGATATCGTAATCTAAAGTTTTTTACCCCCCACCCCCGTACGCCACTGCCCCCACTCAAAAATTTTGTTTCCAATCTATTTTCCTAGTATACCTACAGATATTCATGAAGTTTCAATTTTGTGACATTAACCGTTTAGGAGATATGGATTTTAGAATGTGTCGATTTCGCATTTTTTGCGTTTCGGACGCATTATTTTTCCCCCCAGTCCCAAACCCCTTCACCTATATAGGCAATTTTTTTGCAAATGGGTATATAGACCTTCAATAGTGGACCCCACTATTGAAGCTCTATATAAATTCCAAATTTCAGCCTCCTAGCATAAGCGGTTGCTGAGATCTAGAAACCAAAATTTTCCGTCTAAAACGCTTCCCCCTCCTTCCCCCTCACACTCTTACCCCTCAGAATTTGGTCACTTTAAGGAGCCTACCCAGTATATTCATAAAAACAATTTCAGTTTGATAGCTCAAAGGGTTTGGGTGCTACGAGCCTTCAAACGATTTTGCGTACAGCGGTCGACGTACGGCGTACGGCGTACGGCGGACAGACGGACTGAAATTTTTTTTTGTTTTTTTCGTGTCTACTAGTCATGAAACGTAAAAAAAAAAATTTTGAGGGTAGCAAATTTTTTTTTTTAAAAAATCGAGAACAATACTGTATTATTGAAATAATAAAGTAAAAGTATCCGGTCTTATTTTCCGTCGCTTCCTCGAAAACTCCCAGCGGTTCTTCTCGTCGACGGTTATCTCGAATCAGCTTTCTGAAACTTTATTTTGAGTTCAACGATCTTCCACTCTCGTGAAATTCGTCCTTCTTGCATGATTCCGTCGTACGGCCTTCCAGCATTCCATTCGGGTATTTAGCCGGGGTTCATACCATTTCCACCGTCCATTTCCTCACTCGGACGACCGCAGGACGGAATAACCAGGCATGTATGATCGCTGATGTTGGTAACTACGATTTGCTCGCGTTGTTCCCGCGACGTGATAATGTTAAAATCAGTACATTGCCTGAAATTTCCGATAATTCCAATACTAACCTAACTACGCCTAACCTTACCCTAAATAATACAATTAACCTAGTATAATTCAGATGATAACAATAATTCTAATATTAACCCAACACTATAACTAACGTTAAACTAACTAATAGAAACTAACGTAGTATATAGAAATAATCAATGCTGTAATACACTATTATAGATTTTTCAGCCTTTCCTCCAATAAAGTGACTCTTACTAATTCATTACTTTACATTTACTTTTAGGTAAGTTATTATTAACTGTGGAGCCGTGCTGAGGGACGTCCGCCAGCGCATCGGAGGAATTAAATAAGCATAAAAGGTAATTCTTTTCACGATTTGATTTTTATAAATACCGGAACTAACGAATGTTCTCTCTTGTATTTCCAGAAAGTATGCTCATTACGAGTTAACCTCGTAATAATGCCTATAAACGGTCACTAAGGCCCGCTCTTCAAATTATGGTCGGACACTTTTTGAGTAGACCTCGTTCATATATTGCAAGTTTCAACTTTGAAGCTTAAGCGTTCAAAAAGAGAAATAGAAGCTAAATGTTGTTGTCTAAATTCCTCAAACGTCCTAGCACCACCTCCGAATCTCAAACACCAGTTAGGTTCTCTTTATCTGAAAAATATTAAAATTTGAATTTAATATGATTTATTGAGTCACTAGTCATTAAAGGCGTTTACGTATGGCGGAAGTTATGGAAGTTAACATATTTTGCTTAGGACGGTTAGTATCAAAATGTCAAAATTTAAAATTTCGCTCTAACGTTCTTCGGGAAAATCAAGTTTACTACTAGAAATGTTCTTAAATAATCTAATTTTTTGACTCCAGACAACTTGAAAATACGAAAAAACAGAAAAGTGCGTATTTTCCTGCACTTTTTACGTAGCAAACAAAAGTTATAGTTAATGCGTTCTACTTCTTCAAATGTGCCTTAAAATTAGGGTTAAATAATTTTTTTTAAATTTCAATAATTTCAACTACAACCACATCTCATCCATACAAAGTATAAAAGAGTTCAGCACTTTATCTTGAGTATCACATTAATGGCTGTGACCTATCGTGACTATGAGGCAGAAGTCTATAATTTTTTACAGCTTAATTTCGCTTGCCATACCGTTAAAAACAATCTTTTTATCACTTTTATAAACGGCACTCGATATAAATTCAATTTCCTGTCATTTCGTATCGTTACGTTGCTCAGCAGAAAATATTGAAAAATGAAACGACTCACGGCATAAATTCAACAAAATGCCTCTAACCTGCATCCAGTCCTGAAGTATTTTTCCTTTTGACAGGCGAGCTATTGACTCTGCAATGAAAAGGAGCCAGCACGCATCCTTTTCAAATACGCTCATCATTTATGTCCGCACTGGCTTCTTGGTAGCGTTCTGAATGCTTACAAATATCTCTTTATAGGGTGCTTCATAAAAAAAACTTAATCACGAATGCTCTCAAGCTGGCAGATTTTACGAGGTGCAAAATACGAGTTTCTATAAAGCAAAGGAAATAGCAGAAAAAAATGCAAATATAAACCGAATGGAGAGTGTCACATTATAGCGCTATTATGAAGATAATGCCGAGCACTTAGTAAAACGGAGCATTACTATACAGGGCAAAAGCGAGACAGGGTGTCGTAAATTTGAAAGAACTTTAGTTCCAACATCGTAAAACTAAGCTGGGAACGACACGAAAACCAGCCGTCAACTCTTTCGATTCTGCAAAGGGTGGCGGTGGTCCCAAGGGATGGGGATTAAAGCAAGAATTACTTAGAAAGAAGAAGTTTACACGCTTATTCGCGCTGAAAGCGAGCACCATGTAAATCGCGTATACGAGCCGGATATAAGGCGCTCTGGTTGAATAACCTTCTTAAACAAAGTGGCACTTAAATGAATTCAAATAAGCAAACAATGTCCTTAGAGTCCTTTAACGATTCTCGAGCTATGTGATTTGCATTATTAATGTGCGGGTATCTAGGACTCGAGACCTTGGGTCATAAAATGTCTGTCTACCAAGTCTGCAAATTTGAATAAAAATTTGAATGAAATTAATACTGCAAAAAAGCGCCATTTTTATTCTAAGACGAAACTTTTCAAATTTGCTGTTTTTAAATTTTTAATAGGTTAAAAGAACATTGAGATTGAATTTATGCTGTGAAAGTTCTTAACATATTATACAAAAAAGAAGTCACTAGTCTTTATGGGTTAAGTCTGGTTTGAATCAACAACTTAAGGAATGATTTAAATAAGTATTGTTACGTGTAAGCCTGGCCACCGCGCAACTCGATCGATTACGAATAGGAAACAGCAACAACTGAATGCGCTCGAACGTACTGGGACAGCGTTGAAGATCAAATGGAATGCTCTCAAGCCTTCCAGTACCGTCTACACACACCACCGAACGAAGATTCAAGAACAGTCTCGACTACAGCCAAGTAGTATAAAAGCAGATAAAGCTTTCAGCGAGGGATATAGTAATTTTTATTACATCGACTGTGACAGCCAGCGTGTATACGCGACCGTGTTGGTAGGGAGCAAAAGTGATCGAGTCAAGCGATATAAATAAGCGGGCAGTGCTGCCATACAGTGCGAATTATTGTGCGAATAGAATTAATTGTGCGATTTTTTTTTTTTATAATTAATTGATTTAACCCCTTCATGCTACATGGGCAAGTTATCCCTACCTCAAGAGTCGGAGGCAATACAGCCTCTTAGCTGAAGCCAAAACGGAACAGTACCGCCTCATAACTCAATGAAATAGTAAGATAAATTGCCCCGTTTCGGGTACACTTTCTCAGCTCAAGGAGCTAGAAAATTTTCACCATATCAACATACACATGCATGTATGATGACATTGGGCTCAATACCTAATAATATACCTTAACCCCTAGTACTCCTCAGTCAGTACAGCGCACTGGTATAAGAGGTAGTACAAAATAATTTAGTAAAATTTTATATTAGTAATTAAAAGAAATTAAGGCAATAAAGTGATTTATAAGGAAAATACGAATATAATAAAATATTAAATAATACATGCAAATTTATAGTAATTTTTTTTTTTTTTTTATAATATTTTACTTAATTAATAAAAGAAAAACAAATAATATATATAAAAAAATAAAATAAAAAGGATTTAAAATATAAGATAAAAGACGTATACATGCTACAACAACACAAACCACAACCGTTTCTTCAAGCGTCTTTCAGGACTGCTTGTCTAGGAAATATCCCTTCACTTGGGCTTTGAAGTCGGCAATACTGGTTGCATTTTTTATGGAGTTGGGTAAGGAATTGTACTCAATGATTGCTTCGTAAATTGGGTCTCTTCTCAGACGGTTCGTTCTTGGTCTGCATAGATTTACAATATTGTTCGCATTGAATAAATTATCACTTATTTTTATTTTAACCGAATTGTGTTTCACTTGAAATCCCGGCGAACCCCTAGCTCGCAACAGTATATTGCCATCGCGATATTATCAATTAATAAGGCATTGCCTACACAGTACAAAAAATCCATTGAATTTTACATTTTTTGGATAGTAGGCAAATATGCCACACAAGGAAATTTACATTGGGATGTAATAGTCAATTTGAATGTAATTTTCATTTTTCGGTCAGTAAATTTCAATTTGCAATCAGTAAATTTTAACTTCGAAAGCAGCAAATTCACTGGATATTCTCTTGAATTTACACTCTAAAAAGTGTATAATTAGCGCTCTTTAAGATACACTTATTTCTACTTATAATATTATTTCTTACTTACTTACTCTTAATAAAACCCTTGGCTGTACCGAAGGTCTTTCATTTTCATTTGTGGTTTCAATATTACATGTTTTTCGTCGTAAAATTCAAATAAATAAGTAGAATTACACGAAAAAGAACGCAATTTTCAATTCATATATAAATATAGTTAATTTTACACGAAATTGTGTGTAATTTTGTGAGCCTTTTTCATGTAGGGTAGAATGGGTAGCCCTGCACCAGTAGTAGAAATGCACCACTCGTCATTGGCGCTCGCTCGTAAGCAAAATCTACAAAGCAGAGACGGTATTCTCTTCTCTTTCCTATCCATACTATCACCTTCAGTAATCGTTAAAATATCGAGTAATTTCGAACAGTTATTCGGAGAAAAAGAAAAACGCTAAGGAAACTAAATTTTGTTACATATGTTACATTTTTGTTTAAGGACAAATTATCGGTCGTGAACCTTTCTAGGTAGACATATACATAACGTGTAGTCTAAGGTGTGTTTTAGTAAAGTGCTAGTTTATTATTTGTTTTTAATTTTTTTTTTTTAAAAAAAATATTCGCCTGGTCGGAATCGGTAGAATTGCACCAAGAGCATATAATGAGATAAGCACCAGATTGTTATGCCTCTTTTGCCGGAATTCATGGCCACAAATCTTTATGATATTAAAATGACCAAATTGCAATCAAATTTTCAAATTTAAATATCCGTTCACTTATCAAAACTTATATAAAACCATTGAATTATTATTATTTGCTATTATCTGTTATTTTTTAATAGTATAAAAATCAAAAACGTTTTAATATATTTACTGTTTAGTTCGTTATTGTTTATTACTTTTGTAAATATATTTTATTTTTTTGTTTCAACAAATTTGGTTTAGGTTGGCTATATATTTAAAATGTGGTGCATTTCTCCCGTATGATGGGAAAAATGCACCATTTGGACTAACAGCGTTCTTCTACACTATGCTCAAGATCTGTTTATATTTTATTCTTCATTATGAATACAATATTTGCGCAAGGTATTTGATCAAATAAAGAAAGAAAAATTAATGAAGCTCCTCTTTTTGCTACGGATATATGGAGTAATTAGTGAAAAATGGTGCATTTTTACCTAATCTACCCTAAATTTTGCAGTTCAGTTGAAAAGTACATGAATAATTTACTAATACCAGTAATTTCGTGTAGAAGTGTTTGAAATGAGTACTTTTACTTGAAAAAATTAAATATACTGGAAATTTTAAGTAAAACTTGGATTGAAAATTCAATTTTTTTAAAACAGTGTACTTTAAAAGTTATCTCCAAAATTGTGACCTTACCATCGTCGATTCTTTTGAAAATTTTTGTACTTGAAGAACTAGTGAAAAAGAAAATACAATTTCATTCTTTTGTTTCTATCTCATTTTTTTTGTTAGTTATAATATGTTAAAGTTTTCGCAAAAATGGTGTCCGAATCCTCTTTCAAAATTCATATCTCTAGTAATTTTTATCCCAGAATAATAAAGTAGGGCTTATTTTAAAGGGGAATGTTGTCGCAATATAAACAAAATACGAATACAAATTAGCCTTGGGATTTTTTTTAACGATTTTGTCCTTTATCCTTGAATATCTCAAAATCAGTTTTTTTTTATTTTTAATTTTTTTATATTTTATAGGTTATACTTTTTTACAAAACATACCAAAAAAATAATTTGGGATCTGAATGGGATCGTGGTCAAAAAAATCTAAGAACGTCAGTGCTTCTCAACTATGTTATAATTGTAATTTTTCTATAACATATTATAATTGAGAAGCACTGATGTTCTTCAATTTTTTTGACCCTGATCCCATTAAGATCCCAAGTTAATTTTTTGGTATGTTTTGTAAAACAGTATAACCTACAAAATAAAAAAAACATAAAACATATTTTGAGATATTCAAGGATAAAGGACAAAATCGTTATCCTTGAAAAAAAATTTCAAGGATAATTTTTATTTATATTTTTTGTATACTGCGACAATTTTTAAACAAGAATCTTTAAAATAAGTCCTACTTTATTATTCTAGGATAAAAATTACCGAAGACATGGATTTTCAAAGAGTACTCGGACACCATTTTTGCGAAAACTTTAACATATTATAACTAACAAAAAAAATGAGATAGAAACAAAAAATTTAAATCATATTTTTTTTTCACTAATTCTTCGAGTACATAAATTTTCAAAAAAATCGGCGATGGTGAGGCTACAAATTTTGTCATTTTTGGCGATTCTTGATGGAATGACCCAATAGAGAATAATGTAATTTATTATAAACAACAACAAATATAACTAGTTACTTCTAAAATGTTTACAAAAACTATAAAATACAAGGCAACTATTTAATATTTAAACAAATACCTGTTATACTTTAGGTGGAACTATAGTGAACGCGACGCGGACGATTTATGCGATGCGACGCGATTTACAGCTGATTGGAATTCATGTTAATAAGTGCAACTTTAGTTACAGTAACATCGCATCGCTATAATCGCATTGCTTTTTTTGACACTTCCGTCGGATTTATTAAGAATTTTTAACAATAATAGACGGCAAACGGCTACTGAACATTGAAAATTGAATTCCTAGTCAAATCCTTTGCAAGCTGCGAACCAAATGTCTTAGTATTTTACAATATTATTTGACAGTTACGGGGAGCAATTCAGCGCGCGCACAATAACTAGTGTCGCGACTTAGCGCGCGCAATGCGATTGGTTCATCGCACGCATCACTTGCATTGCTCACACTGTAATTCCACTTTTATAAATGTGTACATATGTAAAGTATTCTTTACATGCAATTCTAAAGTATTTGAAGCTCAATCTTTGGTGAAAGCTTGTGGATTGCGGATTCCCGCTTTATTATTATAGAAAGTCGGAAAAGGGGAAATTACGTAAAAATACGGATCAGAAAAGGTAGAGAAATTATTAAAAAATTATATTTTAGACGTATAAAAGCTTTGATCGGATAAGTATTTTGTTAAATCCAATTTGGAAAAACTTTTAAAATACCTGTAATCCGAAATTTTTTTTTCACAATCCAGTTTAGAACAATTCAAAAGGCGAATTAATCTGTGTATGTACACGAATGTTAACAACTTTTGACGGAATAAGTGTGTGGATACGAGTACGTGTTGCTTTAAGAAAAATTGACAATCAGAGAAATCTTATAAAGAATTTTACATTAAGAATTTTCGTTCCACACTCCTCAAGAAATTGGAAATGAAAAATTTTCCTTTCGCATTTCTTGACCATTTTTTACTTTATTGTATTAAGATAATAAATTATTTTACATAGTTTTTAGAATGGAACAAAAATTAGTTTAGGCATATCGAGCTATACAACTGAAAATCTTGTGACTAGTGGTGACCAGAACCGACTAATTCAATGTTAGTTAGGAAGGCTCCCGAGGCCTCATCTCTGAACTACTCGAATTGATTCAAGCTTGAAGCATTGATCTAAATCCGATACTTAATAACGCGTTTACATAGCAATTTAGAATTTGGTATTTACTTGAATTTGTACGTTGCTAAGTGCCGATATCGTCCTAATCCTTCAGAGAACATGTGTTCACATATAATCTCAGAACAGTTCAACCTCGAAATTTTCAATTTGCCACACATGAATTTTCCAATATTTTGAAGTGGAAGAATGCATATGAAAAAATTTAAGGTCATTGGTGTAGCCTCCATAAAAAACGTTGGTGAAAAAATTTTGCTTTCATCACGATTTCTTCAATTCCGATTATAATTCAGGAGATCGTTCGGAGAGGTAGCTAAAATCGACCTCGGTTAAGTAAGAAGTAATGTCGAGTTCAATATTTCCGGTATCTTCCACACAGAAGTCCAGTAAAGTGTTTGCGAATATTATCCGAAAACTTCAGAACCTTTGAAATTTAACTTTAAATTTGTGATTATGACTTTCAGTTCAATTATGTACATATGGAGAAATTCTCTGCAAAACTGTAAGGGTGTTGAAGTAGAATCAATATCCTGGCACTATTAGTCGAAGACACTTCCATACATATTGTTAACACTGATCCCTTTTTAAGCCCTTAATACACAATAGTGTGCAGCTCTGTCAGTTAAGGGATGGGAAGGTCAGAAATCTGGTCAAATAAGACACTGTGCCAGGTGTTAAAAATTTGTAGTGTTATGACCTATGATAATTATTATTAGTAGGGGCAACCCGTGTACCTGTGGACAATTGTAATTTTTTCCCATAGAAACTGCTCTATCTTTAATTAGATTTAATTTGTTTTTATTTTTATTTTTTTTGTGTCTAGGAAGATATTAGTTTTTTCAGAAGTTGTTAGTTACTATTTTCTGGTATAAGATTTTTAGTTATAGAATGTTTTAAGAATTGGAGCTTTCGTCCACTGGTACACGCTGTGCAATGTACCTATGAACATAAGTAAATGTACCTATGGACGCGCTTGTAATTGAAGACAGTTTGAATGAAACACATTTTTAACAGAAATTAACAAAATTATTTATTACAATAAAAAAAAAAAAAAAAATTTTTTTAAAACAAATAATAACAGATTTAAAACTTATGGACAATATGTGTACCTATGGACAGTCCAAAAGTACAAGTAAAATGTTATCCACAGGTACAATTTATGACACTCTGAACAAAACCCTTCATAGCATTTTATCTATTTAACAAAAAGGTCTCCCGGTACAGTTACAATGTAAATAATATTTAATAAACTTCACACAGCATAAAGATTAGTAACGAAATCGAGTTTTGAAACTTAAAATACATTGAGTAAAAGAACTCAGAAATTTGGTTTTATCGAAAATTTTTTTTATCAGCCTAGAAAAATGGAACCGTTGAAGAATGAGAAATGACACTTAGTGATGGTTACCACATATGAAAAAAGATCCCTAAATACGTTTTCTTAGTTTCTGTAAGTACATAAATTTGGGCAATACTTAAGCTGTCCACAGGTACAACCGTCCATAGGTACACGGGTTGCCCCTACAATCGAATTAGGACTACAGGAAGTATCGTATTATTTTCAAAATTAGAAATTCAAATCAATTAAAAGGTGTTTTTTTTTTATAAAAAGAAGAATCCCCAAATCAGTTTGTGGTCGATTATATTCAAAGCCCTTAGAAGTAAAAGCGAACGTGATATCTCATTCGATGTAAGAAATATGTCGGAATTCGTGAAAACGTACCTACATAAATATTTTACACCTATATCAGGGTTGATTATCAAAAAATCTAGTAATCAGTTTCTAGGCGTTTATATAAAGACTCCGCAGAAGAACAATGTCTCGATACCTCAACAGACTTAAAAGATATGACGAAATTCGTGAAAATATAACCTAACGTCTTTTCACAAAGCCGATGCAAATCTGCTTTTTCTTATTACTAAAATTACTTCTGTAGTACATATACGTATAAATATTAAGTTTCAACTTTTATCCGTAAACCGTTCCTGAGATACAATAAACATCCCGCACTCCTGTTGATCGTTTCAACTATTAAAATTGTTAAGATGCCCCTATTGTGGTTCTATGCAGATATTAGTTTTTAGCTTTCTGTCTTGAACTCGAGAAATAAAAATTATAATATTTTGCTTTCCTTCTTACCCTGACCCCCAACTCCCTTACCCACCCCCTCTAGTAGAGATCTATCGGGTCTAAGTTCCCTAAAAATTTAAAAGTCAGATCCAGTAAAGATCCTGAGACATTCAAATTTATTAATTTTTTTTATTGGGGAAATTGCTGCAATAAATTCCAACTTCAAGTGTTATATCATAAGCGGTTTCAGAAATATAGAAACTTCTTTTACTAGGTACATTGTAATTCTAGTATTGGCAACTCACAAAAAACGTAATAACTGAAATGAAATTGATGTGTGATCGGAAATGTACGAAAATAAATCTCCAAAAAAATAACGAACATCTTAGGAAAACTTACCAACGCCGGAAAACAACCAACATTTAATCAAATTTGCTTCTATGGTAGCTTACCATGAAAAAACTCCATTCTTAAAATTAGCGAAAAAAATAAAATTGCTGTTGGCGGGTTTCGAAGTCACGCTCTTAGCGTTCAGCTCTGTATATCCTGGCTTACAACCAAAAATTCCACCAAAATTGGTTGAAATATTAGATGATCTTCAGCGCCACCTCCTTTAGTATAGGGTTGCGATGGCGGGAAATTAGCTAAAATTTATAATTCGTGATCGTAAATTTGATTTCGAGTGTGCCATATAGAAATTATGCTCAGCAATTCCATCAGCTGTAAGGGTGTTTCGGATAGTAGGCATGATACACCCTCTGACGAGTCTATGCCCTCCGATGACGAAACAGCTCCTTCGGACCTAGTCCAACACAATCTTATGAAACTGGCGTATCCAGTGAAGGTTTTCCAACTGTCATGTCCTCAAGGACAGCGATTAATCAACAGTCGGGGATTTCGTGTTGGGGTTTCACACCAGAAACCCTACTGACGCCGGAAAACAACCAACATTTAATCAACTTAATTAATGTGAGAACTAATAATAGTCGTCAACAAATCAACAACAAACATCTAAAGAAATTATAGCATTATACTTGACTAGTCATTTCTTTTCAACCTAATTGGAATAGATGGAAATAGAAATTTTTATCGCCAAGTTATTTTTGCTGAGATATACGCTGTAACTTTTCGCTCCTATATATCACAATAATATAAGTTCGGATATTTTTAGTACTGAAAGTTGGCGACATTTTGCTTCTACTATCCGGAAAAATTTAGTAAAACCAAACTCTTAGTTCTAAATTTTTTAAATATGATTATTGAAAAAGGCTAACTGAAGCCGGAATACATCAGCTACATTAAATTTCAAATTTATCTATAACTTAAATGTAATAAAAAATCATTGTTACATTACGTTCAGGACAACCGATTTTCGAGTCAGAAATAAACAAAGTAGTTACCCCGAAGTCAATACTTTTCCGGAGTTTCGGTTTTCAAGAGATAAGGGATAAAAACCCTGTAGTCCATTCTTCGCGGTAAGAAAAATGATATAAAGCCGCTCGTCCTTAAAGAATACTGAACTGAAAATCGACCAACGAAATTGTAAAGTCATCGGTTTATCTCTGGCCATCAAATGTTCGATTACTTACAGAAAATAAATTTTTATATCTTTGCCATTCGAAAAAAGGATGGCTACAGAAAAGAAGTCCGAAACCTTCACATTTCTGAATTGAATTGGCCTTTTAAGACTCCTTTTCTTCGTTAAAAAGGGCTTTTAGCATGACATTAAGCTGATACCTTATCGGTTATAATTCGATATTTGTGAAAAATTTAATAGCCGTTTTAATTTTAAGAGAGAAATTATTACTAAGCAGAGAATGTATTAATAAGCAATAAAAAGATCTGCTGCTAATCGGGTCAAATAACTTAATTTTACTAGTTTTGAAGTAAACTTGCCTCAAAATACTAATTCATTCTGTTGAAAATTACAACAGCATTTTATGTTAGAAATGAACTTCAATTTTAACTGGGCTAAACTCTGTAGATGACAAAAATTGCTTATGTAAACAGTCCGTAGAAGTAGAATTAAAATAATATCTCAATAGATCTACGAAGTATGCATATAAATTCCATAGCAAATCTGCATCTTAAATCTTCAATTACTTTTTCTAGTACATCTACAGTCTACAGTTTCAAATTTCCAACACAAGCTGTTTCTGAGGTACAAAAAACAACCCCGACCCCAGTATCTTGACCCCTATTAAATCCTTACAGTCGTCATAGTTGTCTATCTATAGAGGTTTTCGAGAAATAAGATTCGGAATTTTTTACTTTCCACCCTCTCCCACCATCATTCATTACGCCTTCATCAACAAATTATTTGTTCTATTGGACCAAGGGCCTGACAAAAATTCACTAATATGTTTGAAACAGTTTTATTGAAAAATTGTTATCCTCTGCCTCTTTTTTTGTATATCAAAAACGGCTTATGCTGGAAAGTTAAAACTTGTTACGTATATTTAGATGTCATCATCATCTGTGGCACGACAGCCGAAATCGGGCCCTGACCTCCTGCAGGTTTCTAGACAGTGGTCTTTTTTTCGGTGATGCGTTGTCGGCGCCTCGCCCAACCACCCGACTTAGAGAGCCAGTCCTACTTATTTATTACACCCCGGTAAGAAAAGGGAGTTCTCCCAACTATGCTGCGAGTCCGACTAGGTCATACTTGTTGCCTACTTCATGAAAGGCACAGTTGTTACTAAGCATTCAGGTTAACTCCATATTCCCTCCTCTTTTCTCAACCGTTCTTGGGATCGGCTATGGCGGAGTTTCGCAGTAGTAATTAAAGCAAACAAATTTTGATTTTCTTTGGAGTATGGAGTAAAAAGAGTTTTTTCCACATTTTCACGTATTTCTTTAGATCTTTTAGGTATGTTGAGTTATCAAACTAATTACTTTATTATTTTAATAATAAAGTATTGTTATCGATTTTTAAAAAAAAAAAATTTGCTACCCTGAAATTTTTTTTTATGCGTTTTATGACTAATAAGCACCAAAAAAGCAAAAAAAATGTTCAGTCCGTCTGTGCGCCGTCCGCCGTCCGCCGTCCGCCGTCCGCCGTCCGCCGTCCGCCGTACGCAAAACGTTTGAAGGCTTATAACTCCTAAACCCTATGAGCTATTAAATTGAAATTTTTTTTATTAATAGACTGGGTAGGTTCCTTGAAGTGACCACTTTTTGGGTTGTGGGAGTATGAAGGGGGAGGTGGGGGAAGCGTTTTAGACGAAAAATTTTGGTTTCTAGATCTCAGCAACCGCATAGGCTAGGAGGCTGAAACTTGGAATTTATATAGAACATCGATAGTGGACCCATTTGCAAAAAAAATGATAGTATGGGTAAAGGGGTGTGGGAGTGGGGGGAATAATAATGCGTCCGAAACGCTCGAAAGCCGATATCGAGACATTCTAAAATCCAGATCTCCTAATCGGTTAATGTCACGAAATTAAAACTTAATGAACATCTGTGGGTATACTAGGAGAATAGATTCGAAACAAATTTTTGAGAGGGGGCAGTGACGTACGGGGGTGGGGGTTGAAAAACTTTAGGTTACGATATCTCACGAAGCCATTGTACTAGAGAAATAAAATTTGGTTTCTGTATAAATGTTGATAAATAAAGATTGGTGAAAGTAAAATTTTTTAAGGGGGCGGTGGAGCATGGAAGTGGAAAGGATAAGCATTTTTTAAAAAAATCACGTCTTATATCTCAAGCACAATGTAAGATAGATGCTTAAAATTTTTACCGAAAGTAGGCCTAATAGACCCCCAGCAGAAAAAAAAAAATTTTAAAGGTTAGGGTGTAGAGGGTGAGGCTGGGGGAGGGTGAAAAGGAAAAAGTTCCGATTTTTATATCTCGAGAACCTATAACAATATAAAGCTGAAACTTAGTATTTAGATAGAACTATATTAGTAGCATGTTGGAAAAATATAATTTTTTATAGGGGTAGTATGGTACGGGGGTGGAGGGTGTTTTTCCTAACTATAGAATGGCTTATGGTAGAAAGTTGAAATTCGGTACGTATATGTAAATCAACTAGAAAAGTAATTTTGATTAAAAAAAATTCAAATATCTACTGGTGTTCGGAAGTGGGGCAAAAAAAATTATCAGTGAAAATGGAATGCATATATTTTCACGATTTTCGTCATATCTATTAGGTCTTTCCAAATATTGAATTAATTTTTTTTCTACGAGTTCTTCATATAAATACCTAGAAAGTGTTTTCAGGATTTTTTAAAATTAGACCTGTAAGGTGGTGTAAAGGGGATTATACATTTTCACGAATTCAGCCGTATCCCTCAGGTCTGATTAGATATCGAATAACTTTTCACTTCCACGGGCTTATTTAATAATCACCTAAAACTTGTTTTCATGGTTTTTCCGTTTTCAACCCCTAAGAGTGTAAAAAAGGGTTGAACTCGTTTTCACGAATTCCGTCATATCTCTTAGGAGTAATAAGACATCGGATTGGTTTTCACTTCCTCGGCCTTTTTTTATATATGTCTAAAAATTAATTTCAGGATTTTTGGATATTCAACCTCAAAGTGGGTGCAAGGTTGTATATGTTTTCACAAATTCTTACATTTTTCTATTTCTAATGAGATATCGAATTCATACTTACTTCCAAAGGCTTCCTACATAATCGTCAAAAAGTTGATTTCGGGATGTTTGTTATTCAACTCCAATAGGACGTATGGTTTTCGACATATTTCTCAGGATTGATGAGATATTAGATTGGTTTGCACTCCCACAGACTTTTTATATAATCGTCTTCAAACGCATTTCCGATTTCATGTAATGGCCCGAAACCAAATCACGAAAAACCTTCTAATGGCGTAACAACTGATATTATACTAGGACTAGATCTCGTCCCGGTGTATGAACCAATTATGTAATTAATATGTTATATGAGGCAGCGGCGTAAGTATTCTAGCGCGACCCCATTTTAACCGCTTTCCGAATTTTTTTTTGGGTTTTCAGTCACATAGTAACCTACACCGCATCTCAGAATTAAACTCGTTCCGAACTTCTACCGAAAAAATAATAAAGTTGCGCCCAGACTGTTGGCAGATTTTTTAGTTCTGTGTGCTCTTTATATAAGCGTCTAGAAATATTTTTCCAAATTTTTCGATATCTAGCCCCTAAGGAGATGTAAAGTGGCTGTGAACATTTTTACGAATTCCGATATATTTTTTAGGTCTAATAAGTTATCAAATTCGCTTTCACTTCTAAAAGCCTAACATATAATCGCGGAATAACTGATTTAACCATTTTTCGATATTCAACTCCCTAGAGGTGTAGGATATTGTCCAAGATTTCACGAGTTCCGACATATCTTCTAGGTTTAATTAGATCGAATTTACTTTTATGGGCTTTATATATAGATAATTAGCAAAAAACTAATTTTAGGATTTTACGTTATTCAACCCCTAAGAGAGTATAAAACGATTGTGTACGTGTTCACGAATTCCAGCATATAACTTAGGTTTAATGAGAAATCGAATTGTTTTTTAATTTAAATGGCTTTCTATATAATCGCTTAAAAATCGATTTTAGATTTTTTATATTCAGCCCCTAATGGGCTATGACGATATTTTATTCTTTATGTCTTCTTGAAATTGAAAAAAAAAATAATAAAAAAAAAATATACCAACAGTATGGGCGCATCTTTATTTTTATTTGGATAGAAGTCCGGAACGCGTTTTATGATGAAATGCGGTGTAGGCTACTATGCGACTAACAACGTAAAGAATAGTCAGTGGGCCATTTAAAATTTTATTATTTTTAGGTCATCAGTCGCATAATAAACTACTCGGCATAAAACACGGCCTTCTACCCAAGAAGTAATAAAGTTGCGCCCAAACTGTAACTAGTTAAGTTCTTTTTATTAATTTCTGCAAGTTCTTTTTTTTAATTTCTGCAAAACTTTATTTTTATATCTGAACAAAATAGTAGTAGAATTCTACGTAAAACGACGTAGGTAGGTACCTTATTGTTAACTTTTTTGTTCAATGCTATAAAACTGCTGAAAATTGTAACAAATTTGAATGAAAAATGCTTGTAAAAAAGGGAATGATAGATAATTAAAAACTAAAAAAATCTGCCAATGGTCTGGGCGAAACTTTATTATTTTTCGGGTCAAAGTTCGAAAGCGGTCAAAGTCGGAGTGTATCATGAGTTGCTTCGAGATTATTAGATTTCTTGGAAAATTATTTTTGTTCTTAATATAAAAATATTTAAAATAGAGATTTTTAGCCGATTAAACATGGAAAAAGTCCGCGTATACTATTCGAATTTCAGTATATTATGTACACTAAAAGCCCATAGAAGTAAAAACGAATTTGCTGCCTTATCAGAATTAAGAGATATGACGAATTGTTAAAACGTATACAAACCCATTACTTCCACTTGGGGTTTGAATTTCGAAAAAATTGTGAAACAGGTTTTTAGACGATTTCATAAGAAGTAACTTGATATCTCATGAGACAAGACGCGAATTTAAAAAAATCCTGAAAACACTTTCTAGGTATTTATATGAAGAAACCGTAGAATAAAAATGAATTCAATATTTGGGAAGACCTAATAGATATGACGAAAATTGTGAAAATATATGCATTCCATTTTCACTGATCATTTATTTTGCCCCCCCCTCCGAACGCCAATGGAAATTTGAAATTTTTTTTTATTTAAATTAGTTTACTAGTTGATTTACATAAACGTACCGAGTTTCAACTTTGTAGCATAAGCCGTTCTATAGATAAGAAAAACACCCCCCACCCCTGTACCATACTACCCCTATAAAAAATTATATTTTTCCAAGATGCTACTAATATAGCTCTATCCAAATACCAAGTTTCAGCTTTATATCATTATAGGTTCCCGATATATTAAAATCGGAACTTTTTCCTTTTCACCCTCCCCCACCCTCACCCTCTACACCCACACTTCCTAAATTTTGTTTTCCGCTAGGGGTCTATTCGGCCTACTTCTGGTAAAAATTTTAAGCATCTATCTTACACTGTTCTTGAGATATGATACGTGATTTTTTTGAAAAATTCTTATCCCCTCCACTTTCATGCTCCACCGTCCCCTTAAAAAATTTCACTTTCATCAAACTTCATTTGTCAACCTTTATACACAAACCAAATTTTATTTATCTAGTACAATTGGTTCATGGGATATCGTAATCTAAAGTTTTTCACCCCCACCCCCGTACGCCACTTCCCCCACCCAAATTTTTGGTTCCGATCTATTCTCCTAGTATACCTACAGATATTCATTAAGTTTCAATTTTGTGACATTAACCGTTTAGGAGATATGGATTTTAGAATGTGTCGATCTCACCTTTTTTGCGTTTCGGACGCATTATTTTTCCCCCCACTCCCGAACCCCTTCACTTATATCGGCAATTTTTTTGCAAATGGGTCCACTACCGAAGCTCTATATAAATTCCAAATTTCAGCCTCCTAGCATAAGCGGTTGCTGAGATCTAGAAACCAAAATTTTCCGTCTAAAACGCTTCCCCCTCCTCCCCCCTTACACCCACACTCCTCCAAATTTGGTCACTTTAGGGGGCCTACCCACTCTACCTACGAAAAAAAATTTAATTAAATAGCTCATAGGGTTTGGGTGCTACGAGCCTTCAAACAATTTTGCGTACACCGGTAGACGTACGGCGTACGGCGTACGGCGGACAGACGGACTGAAATTTTTTTTTGCTTTTTTCGTGTCTACTCGTCATGAAACGTGAAAAAAAAATTTTGAGGGTAGCAAATTTTTTTTTTTTTAAAAATCGATAACAATACTATATTATTGAAATAATAAAGTAAAATTGGTTACTTAATACTGCACCCATCTCACACATCATAGTTTTGTGAGACGGTAGTTCAAATGAAAATACATTTCAATTAAATTAATAAAATAACAAATCGCTTTATTGTCAATGCATTGTATTAATGTTTCCGGTAAGCAATTCTTCGCGCTTCTATTTATTACATGGTTGCTGATACCAATGAAAATCACTGCATCCACTTTCCAACAAACTGACAAGCTTTCGCAGTAGAAAAGCCTTATCATTGTGTATAAGCCCTACTACGCTAATATACTGCATGTGTATGATCAAGATATTTCAAGCACATTCGGTGGTGTGTGTAAAACATGCAAGAAGTGAGTTGAACATGCGAGAACTGTGTAGAGCTTCCTACGCTGTTTCAATTGGATATTGAAGTTTTTGCTGAATCCACGAGAGTGCACCTGGAGCCGCAATGCAAAATCTTTGTAATTAAATTGTGTTTTGGAGTTATGTAAGAACTAGTGAATTTTGGCCCTCCTGAATTAAATACATTTATGGTGTCTAAATTGTTTACTAGTTGACTTTCTTTCCGTCACCAGTTTTCTCTCTTGTGACTCCCACAACATAAAATACAGGGTACGCCCCTGGGTGATTTTTTGATTACATCTCATCTAAAACCACATTGCTAAGTAGGTTAGGCCCGCATAGAGCTACCAAATCGAAAATATTAAATTCACAAAATACCCAATCACAACTGAGCAGACCTTAAAACATTCTTGCCATTGGCGTATAAACTGACTGTAGCAGAAGACCATAATTCATAATATTATTTTTGTAAACCGTCTTATATTTTTATATTTCTGCAAATTGGCAAATAATTTATGATACTATTGGAAAAGTTTCGCCACATCCATACACAAACACATCGGTTCTTCCGATAGAAAGCTGGAGTTTGTATTCGACTTTGTCGGTATTTTATTTGCAAATCTCCTTCGTTTGCAGGTCTCACCGCTTCCTTGCTCCTATTCAGGATTATTTTCATCGGCTACATGTAGTTAACCATAAGAAAGCGATTCCTCTAAAAGGTCCAATATAAGATGAATGTATCTCGATGGCAGTGTTAACACTCATATCTATTTTATATATCTAGAAGGCAATTGGGTTCGTAGATAGATTTATCTATCGGCCGATATATCGTACGGCTTCACCTTCTTGAATTTGTAAGTAAAAATCGACACAACAGCAGCAACTTTTATCGATGTTCAGCTGCGTTTATCATTTTTATCGTAGGCTATAAATACTCAAGGATTTCATAAATAAATTATTGATTATCCGGTAAGAGAGCGGGTTCAGTAAGAGGCAAAACCAAAAATAGCTGTGAAAAAGCTGGGCAGTTATAGGCTTGTATAGTGCTTTATATCGATTTAAGATTAACCACATCTTTAGATGAAAGGAGTTTAAATACCATGAAATCATATTGCTTATACAGAGTGAACTTATTTATTCATAATAATTAGCAACTATATACCCTCGATATAGGCTCAGTTTGCGAAATGCGATGAATTTGTAGATAGTATTAGTTTCCAGAAAAGATTGTAAATCATGGAGCAAAGTCTCGGAAGCAGAAAAGTTACATTAGTTCAGGAGTCGTTTTGAAAACAACCATATATTTTATACAGTAGCAAGATTCCGTTGCGAAATATTTGAGAAAGGGATTAAATGGGGTAATCTACAAGAGGCGGAAAAGAAACCATATCAATTTTATATCTGAAGAAACTATTATGACAGAGAACTTTCACTTGGCAATTATGTGGTTATCCTCCTAACTGGGCTTTGCGATAGGCTAACAACCTATCCCCGGAAAAGCTAGGATACTTCTACATACGATACGTATTCAACTCTAATTCCTTTACTGAGATGTGGAGAGATTACATGTTAAGCCCTTCACCCCCCAAATGAATTTTGTAGTTTTCTCCAATGGATCTACCATACGCGCTATAAATTTTAAAGTTCAATTTTCAGAAAGTGAAACTACTTTTGAAACATTTTGCGAGGCCCACCATCACCGAACGCAACTACCACCTTCTGCAATTTTTTTTGAAAGCTTCCCTTGCATATTCCTATGTATCTACAAAATTGTATTTGTTTAGTGTAAATTATTCCATAAATATACGTATAAATTCTCTTCTATAAATTCTCAAATTTTTCCTTTAAACCCCCTCACTCGTGAAAGGATTGTCTCCTATTGGGAACGACCTACTATAGTTAAAATAATGTTGCGATTTAGGGGTTCGAATGAGTTCTCACGCAAAACACAATTTGTTTAAAATCAATAACAATAATTGTACTATTAGTCGCACTACCGGTAACGCCCCCAACATTTTATATAAGACTCGATCACTCTCGCTCGTTGTTTCCCAATCCGAAATCGTTTTTACTTCCGCGTAGTACTCGCTTACTGTCGCAACGTTGCAGAAAAGTATTGTGTTGGCTGTAGACTATGTCGTTCTTATATACTGCATTAGTGTAGTCTAGAGCTTTCCCAAATATTCGATCGAATGTGTGGATCTTGCCAGCAGCTCAACCGAGAAGATTCGAAAGCTTTTCATGCTGTTCTGGTGGAGATGAGAACCGATGAAGGGGAAAGTGATTCCTCTTGAACATTATCGAACTTGGCTGAACATTTTGCAATGCCTTTCTCTCTCTCTCTCTATCTCTAATTATTTATTGCAACGTTGCCAATTGGATGTTTTATCCGCTTTTGGGAATGGGAGGTTACTATTTTTCTCATGAAAAACAGATTAAGCTGCCAGGTGTGCATGTAACAATATAAAGGTAATATCTTTAAAAGATATTTAGTTATAACATACTAAAATTTTTATTTTAGTTTTTGGGGTACACTAGTCTTAAAACGCGATAATAAAAAATTTAAGTACCAATTTTACTTTATTAGAATATTTCAAGATCTCAAATTAATCAAGACAAAATCAAACAAAATCTGTGTGTCCGCCATATCTAAACGCGTTTCAAGTTTCATAGACCTTTTAGCTATTTATTAAAAAAAAGAATGGATAAATTCTTCTAAGTAGTGACTTTTTGGAAGGAGCATTTCAGACTAAATATTTGGGTTTTAATATCTCAGGAACCGATTACGATAGGAAGTTGGAACTGATATATTTCTATGATAGTGGAGCCATTTGGAAAAAGTTTTGATTTGCAAAAAAAAAATCGTTTCAGGTTACGGGAGTGGGAAGCCAGTGATAATTTATTAATCGCACTTTAAATTCTATTCGCACAATAATTCGCACTGTATGGCAATACCGCCCGCTTATACCATATATCGCTTGACTCGTTCACTTTCGTTCTCTCTCAAGACGGTCGCGTATACACGCTAGCTGTCACAGGCGACGTAATAAAAATTACTTTCTCTTCGCTGGAAGCTTCACCTGCTTATATACTAGCCGGTTGCAGTCTAGGATGTACTTGAATGTTCGTTCAGTGTGGAATCTTCTCGAAAGCTTTAGAGCTTTCGATTTCGATCTTCGTTCAGTGGTGTATGCAAAGGGTTCTAGTATATTGGAGAGCATTCGATAAGAAGGGAGATACAATCGTGTTATTTCGCCTTATTTACTTCTAGGTTTCTGATTGGGTTATTTTGCAACTAGGTATTCGGTTGTTGTTGTTTTCATTATGTGTAACGATCGAGTTGCACGGTTGCGCGGTTGCCAGGCTTACACGTAACAATATATTAAAGCGATTGTTCCAGTTTCAATCAGTTCTAAAGCAGCAACGTCTCAATTTGTTTGCGACACGCGTAGATTACTAAAGCTAGTATTATACTGTATGCCACACTATCAAATATTTGACGAAAACAATTTGACGAAAAATACTGTCAAATTTTGTTCGTCAAAATAGACTTTGTGTAGAGCAAATAGAATAATGTTGCAAATAAAAATTTAACGATTACACTATCTGACAGCATTGGCCAGTAAGAACAACCAAATATTTGTCAACGTGGCATAGTAGTAATACTAGCTTAAGAATATGCTGGCTTGCAGCTATCTTCTTAAATTTACTTACCATATAACGAAGTGTGTAATGATCCACTGAAATCACTATCCATGTAGAAATAGTGTCGATTAAATATATATTAATTTTTCTTATCACTAGGCATGTGATTCTTTTACTTAACTTCTATTAAACTTGATTGTTAAAATCACTTGCAAATTTAGTTCCGAAAATCTAAAAAAAAATTTCATTTCATTTCTAGGGTACTTTTCAAAATTAACCTTTTTCATCAAAACAACTTTTTCATAGGAAATTGTGTTAAAATTTTGTAGTGCAGGTCGTCGTTTCGCTGTCAAGTCATTCGAAAATTGGTTAGTTGCACTTTGTCTTTGCTGGCAGCAAAATTTTAATTAAAAGTTATCCATTCCATAAGAGTTTTGTTGTTCACTTGTCGTTAGTTATACACTCGAACACGTTCCCACTCATCGACGAAGGAAAATGCCACATACCGAGCTTCTATTAGTTTATAGTGCACCCGTATCATTTCTCTTTTAGAGTTTCCCTTAGCCATTGTGACATGTAGGAAAAACGTTTGGCCTGTATCCCGTTTATCCTTTTATAAATGTACGTAATGTTTTAATACTAAAAGTTTTATAATTTATTTAGTAAAGTACATGAACTTTGTTAATGTCATTGTTTTTAATAATAAAACTTACTTCACCTACTCGGAGTATCCATATAACATTCAGTTCACAGGTATTTTGGAATGACATACGTGTTTAGTGCCTACATAAAATGAAACTGATGCGATGCAATTTTACATCGAATTATTTAGTTTTTGATTAAAACTTTGGTTCTTGAAAACAAATTGGGAACTGACGTTCTCATCTAATAACTTCAATGTTGAGAATGGGCACAGTACTCGTATGTACCTAGTTCCTAATAGGATCATACCAAGTGTTCGTAAGATATGAAACGTTAAAGCCATTTCCGCTCAGTGTATTCTACCTTAGCAAAAACGGGTTGTTGCAGGCCCTCTGACCAATGCCGTCGTATATATTCATAGATGTTGATCAGAGATCCATCTTTTCTATAGTACAGTGCAAGGGAAGATACACAGGATTAGTTCATATTATATGGTAGCCTCAAAACTTTCACATATCCTTCTATCTGCAAGACTACTGTAGGGACGATATATCGGGGTTAAAGGCGATAACACTTAATTCAAATCATTCTGCCAGTAGAATTATATATTTTTGAGACCTCAATCACATAATAATCACTCTTTCATAGTTTGAATAAAAATCTGCCAACAGTCTGAGAGCGAAATTTTATTATTTTTCGGGACAAAGTTCGGGAAACGGATAAAATGGCAAGAATGTTTATGCCACTGTCACATATGTATAACACATGAATTACGTATTTGGGTCATAGTCCGGGACGAAGTTAAAGTTGGAGTATAACATCAGTTGCTTCGAGATTATGAGGTTTCTTGGAAAGTTAATTTTGTCCATAGAATCGAAATAAACTGGGCGCAATTTTATTATTTTATGAGTAGAAGTCCGAAACGTGTTTAATTCTTAGATGCGGTGTAGGTTACCATGCAACTGACAACCTAAAAAATAACGTTCCAAAAAGCCTCCGGGATATTCCTTAGGTTGTCAGTCGCATGGTAACCTACACCGCATCTAAGAATTAAACACGTTTCGGACTTCTACCCATAAAATAATAAAGTTGCGCCCAGACTGTTGGCAGATTTTTTTTATTTAGTATTATAACTTATTTTTTTTATCAATAGAATATTCCATAGAAGTCAAAGTGAATTTGATCTCATTCAACCTAAAAAAATTTCGGAATTCGTCAAAACTTAAACAATTTCTTACTCCCCAGGGGCTGTAATATCAAAAAATACTTAAATCGGTTTATTCCCCGACTATATTCAAAGTATTTTGAAGTGAAAGTGAATTCTATATGTCATTAGACCTAAGAAATATATCGGAATTCGTGAAAAAGAATGATACATATCCGCCATACATCCCCTTAGGGGTTAAATATCGAAAAATTTTAAAAATGTTTCTAGGCGCTTATATTAAGAGGCCGCAGTAGTAAAATTGATTTGATAGCTCGAAAAGTCTCAAAGATTTAATGAAATTCGTGAAAATGTGAGAAAAAACCCTTTTAACGGATATTTTTATACTCTAGATGAAATCATATAGAGTATTATAAGTTTAATCCAGCCGAAAAGTTTGTAACGCATAGAACCAAGCCTCGGACGAAAAAAAGTTTTATATTATTTTATGTTTATTTGTGGCCAAAAACCTCAAATCCGCCTGACGTCCGTCCGTCCGTCCATCCGTCCGTCCGTCCGTCCGTCCGTCCGTCCGTCCGTCCGTCCGTCTGTCCGTGAACACGATAACTCAAGAACGCCTTCACCTAGGATCTTGAAATTTTGAATATGGATGTTTGGTTGAATTTGTAAGGCTAAGTTCGTTAACGGGCAAAATCGTCCTACTCCTTCTGGTAGCTGCCATACAAAATGTCCTTAAAACACGTGTTCAAGAATATTGGCCAATAACTTCAGAAGGGTTTAAGCTACGTCTTTGAAATTTTGTATGTGTTATTTTTCCAATACTTGGAGCAAAATGTGTGATTATAAAAAAATCCTATTAGTCCTTCATGTAGCTGCCATACAAATATCCTGTCTAAATGTCTTCACTTAATTTACGGAACTCGCTATAACTCCAGTAATCTTTTAGCTATAAATTGGGAATTTTGTACAAATTAGTTTTGAGTAAGAACAAATTTTGGGTTTACTAATCAGCGAAATCCTTTTACTCCTTCTGGTAGCTGCCATACAAAATGTCCTGAAAACACGTTTTCAAGAATATTGGTCGATAACTTCAGAAGGGTTTAAGCTACGTCTATGAAATTTTGTATGTGTTATTTTTCCAATAGTTGGAGCTAAATGTATGATTATGAAGAAAATCCTATTAGTTCTTCGTGTAGCTGCCATACAAATATCCTGTCAAAACGTCTTCACTTAATTTACGGAACTTACTATAACTCAAGTAATCTTTTAGCTATGAATTGGAAATTTTGTACAAATTAGTTTTGAGTAAAAACAAAGTTCGAGTTTACTTATCAGCGAAATCCTTTTACTCCTTCTGGTAGCTGCCGTACAAAATGTCCTTAAGACACGTGTTCAACAATATTTTTCGATAACTTTTTAACGCTTCAAGCTACGAATTTGAAATTTTGTACACGTTCATTTTTGAATGGTTCCAAGGAAAAGGATAAATATGTAAGAAATCGAGTGTCCTTCCTGCACCTCCCATGTGAAAGTCCTTCAAAAAGGACTTTTTTTTCGATGACTTAACCAGTTCAAGATAAGAAATTAAACACTGAATATTGTCTTTTAGTTTTGAGTAGCAATCTAATGGTAGTCCTTAATAAAGGACATACAACATGCACACATGTAATTCTACTTTATCCCCAACTACAATATAAATCGGAGTTCAGTATTCATCTAGAGTATTATACGATTGGCTTGCAGCCGATCGTGACTGCAGTATGTTTTTTACTCTATCTTTGTACACAAATAAAAATCTAAGTTTTTTTAGTTTTAATTACTCTACAAGCACATCGACATATACGTATTAAGTTTCAACTTTCTAGCATAAGCCGTTTCTGAGATATAAAAAACCACCCCTCACCAATGTACCGTGCTACTCTTATCAAAAAATTTATTTTTCTAGGGTGTCTCAATAGCATCTCTATAGAGTCGTAAATTTTTAGTGTTCTATTCATTACAGTTTTCGAGAAATAAAAATCAAAATTTTTTTCTTTCAACCTCCTTTTACTATTACCCCCAACACCCACACTCTCAAAATTTTTCCTTACTAGAAGTCTACTGACTCCAACTCCTGTAAAATTTTCAATTTCATATCTGGTACGGTTCTCGATATCTCGAGAACCGTACCAGATATATCTACAAATTGAATTTTTTGAAAAATTGCTACCCTGCCACGTTCGCGCTCCACCTCCCCCCTCAAAAAGTTTACGTTCAGTAGACTCAACTTGTGATCCCATATACAGAAACCAAATTTTATTTTCCTGGTGTAATTGGTTCGGAAGATATTGTAATCCAAAGTTTTTCACCCGCAACCCCCACACCCCACCACCACCCTTAAAAATTTTAACCGTGGTCTAATCCTGAAGTATCCCTAAAGACAACAACAAAGTTTCAACCTTCTGAAATCAATCGTTCAGGCGATATGGATTTTACAATGTTCCAATACCGGCTTCTAAGCGTTTCGGACTCATTGTATTTCCCCCCCACTCTCACACCCTTCCACTACTATCGATCATTTTTTTTCAAATTGGTCCACTATCATAGTTTTACATAAGTTCCAAGTGTCAGCCTCCTAGCATAAGTGGTGTCTGAGATCTGGAAACCAAAATTTTTCGTCTAAAACGCTCCCCCCTCATACCCCGTCACACCCCACCCCCTTAAAAGATACCATCCGTAGGGGTTCACAAAATCAACTCATCATAAAAATTTTAACTTAATATCTCAACGGGTTTGGGAGCTACGCGTCTTCAAACGATTTTGCGTACGGCGTACGGCGGACGGCGTTTACGGCGGACAGACGGACATTTTTTATTTTGCTTTTTTGGTGTTTACTAGTCCTAAAACGTGTAAATACAAAATTTCAGGGTAGCAAATTTTTTTTTTAAATCTCAGGTCGATCACAATACTTTATTACTAAAATAATAAAGTAAAATATCTAAAGTAGAGATTTTTAGGCGATTAAACAAATAAAGAGGCCGTTTAGACGACTCGAATTTCGGTATGTTATTTACACCAAAATCCCAAAGGAGTAAAAACCAATTTTCTGCTTCATTAGACTTAAGATATATGACGAATCGTGAAAATGTATACAAACCCATTACATTGGGGGTTGAATTTGGAAAAATCGTGATATTGGTTTTTAGGCCATGACTTGAAATGCCCGTTGAATTAATAACCAATTGCATATCTCATCAAAACTAAAGTATGGTGTAAAGTATGAAGAACGAGTTTTAGGCGATTATAAAACAAGCCAGGAAGTGAAAAGTTATAAGATATCTAATTAGACCTAAGGGATATGGCTGAATTCGTGAAAATATATTCAACCCATTCTTTGCACACCCTTAGGCGTCAAATTTCAAAAAATCCTGAAAACGCTTTCTACGCATTTATGTGAAGAATCCATAGCATAAAATTTTTAATCAATATTTTATAAGACCTAAGATATATGATAAAATTCGTGAAAATTCAATCACTGATCATTTCACCACCCAAATTTTTTTTTACTGCTTGGGTGCTATTGGTCTTAGTTCCCGTAAAAATGCTAATCATCTATCTTAAACTCTTTTTGAGATATGAGTGGCGATTTTGCTCAAAAAGTTTTTCACCCCCACCCCGCGCACTACTGACCCCCTCCAGGCCATTCTCTATCGATACAGACGAGTCTAACCGTTTAGGAGATATAGATTTTAAAAAATCTCGATTTCGGCTTTCGAACGTTTTGGACGCATTGCTTTTTTCCCAGTCCCTCACCCCTTCAACACTTCCAAGATTCAACCTCCTGGCTTAAGCGGTTGCTGAGATCTAGAATTCAAAACTGTTCGTCTAAAACACTCCACCCCCTCCCCCTCACACACCATCTCCTTATCCTAACTTTTCTCACGTGAAACATCAGGGAGGAGAATTTGTTTATACAAAGTTGAAAATTTCAAAATTTATTAACGCAATCTGAAGTTGAAATTTGACTTTGGCATATTTTCAATGAATTCTCGACAATTCAAAAGTGATCTTCCCTTCACATTCAAATACACCCAAAAATCGTAAAATATTTTCGGTTTTATTACAACTTTTGTGAAAATTTTCGGAAAGCCCCTGGCTTATATTGACTGACTACATTAGTGTAAATAGAAAAATATACACAGAATAGAATATGCCGTACAGGAAATGTTTATTGTTACGTCATACCAAGCATTAAGTCGTTGGTTTAATCCTATCAAATTTTTTTTTTAAGTCTCATCGTTCGTCCTTGATACCGTCAGTATATCACAACCCGTCCAATCCAAGTGTACGTTTAAGTGAGTCTAAAAAGTTTTTCCTTTCTTAAAATTCAAATCGTATTCATATTTGAACTCTTTACAACATAAAATGTAAAACGTATGTGGATCTAAGAATGGGATGTGAAACGTAAACATTCGTGAATGTTTGCTTACCAGCCAAGTATCTGCAGACATAATATGAAAAGGAAAAAAAAGCTTTCAAGGAGATTACCTTCGAAAGGAACAGGAATTCTTAAGATTTATCTTCAGATGGATTTACGTTGCAGATTTTCATGAATATATCACAGAAGAAAATTAAATTGTTTATTATCTTGGTTTTTCTGTGACTAGATGAGAAAAAATTCAAATCCCTGATACCATCCAGATGCACTTTTCTATTTGAATTTTAAAGAAGACCACATTCTTGCCTTTTCGGGCATTTCAAAAGAACACTTTCAATAAAAGGATAACTCCATGGAAACAATTTTAAATTCGCTCATTGTATCTATATCTGCTGAACATTTAAAAATTCGGAAATTACGTTTCACCTATCGAAAGTAAAAACCAATTTGACATCTCATTATGTTCAGGATTGATGAATTTGTGAAACTACGTATTCAATACACCTTCTGAATTTTCGGGTGGAATTTCCAAAATTTACTTCCAAATCAAAACATATGTCACTCAACAAATTTACTACCGAAAACTGCATATTTCTAGGTGAAGTACACTGCTCATTCTGCATTTTTCTAAACTTCAACATAAATCGGAGTTCAGAATTTGATTTAAAATACACTCTTAAAAAAGTGTTTAAAATTAAACAGATTTTGCAATAATTATTACTAGTCAAAACTACAACAATTACTGAAGTAAACCATTCGGAAGGTTGTATAAATACACTGTTTTAGTAATATTAAATTAAAACGATTGGTTTTAGATAAAATTTACTATAAGTTTGTGTAATATTAGTTTCTAGATGTGTAAATGAAAAATAATCAATTTTTGCGTAAATTTACTAACACTTTTATAATAATAATCAAAAATTTGTGTAATCACGAAAAATATTAACAAGAAAGCGATAGAGCTTCAGTTGTTACACTGATGTCGTGCATTAAAGTTTATTTGTTTTTTGTTGTGACATAAAAAATTAAGATATTTAGCAATACGACAGTCATACCACAGTGCGTCGCTTACTAAAAAAATATAAAAATAAAAAAAAAAAGATTAGGGTAGATTGAATACTATTTAAATTTTAATTACAAACCTAAATTTGTATTATTACTTAATTACGAATATATTCTTCATTTAATTCTATATGTTGCGTTTAATTATGAAATCTTTTCTTCTGGAGCTTAAAAAAAATATGTGGATTTGCATTGTGGGATGTAATTAGAAACCCATGGACTATGGACTTTATTTATTGCAACGGAAGTAATAAATTACCCCTATAATTATTGATGTGCGCTTTGGAAAGCGGTTCAAGTATGTGCTACAGTATTTGCTCAAAGTACTCTACTTTTGTTTAAAAATCAACAAGTTTACAAGTTGGGGTAGTAATTTTACATCATTTCTAGTGTAAAAATTACTTAACTTTAATACCAATTTTACACTATAACTCATTTATTTTTACACATCAACACAAAAATAAAAATCTGCCAATGGTCTGGGCGAAACTTTATTATTTTTCGGGTCAAAGTTCGGGAGCGGTCAAACTCGGAGTGTATCATGAGTAGCTTCGAGATTATTAGATTTCTTGGAAAATTAATGTTGTTCTTAAAATAAAAATTTTTATAATAGCGATTTTTAGCCGATTAAACATTGGAAAAGCCAGTGTAGACTATTCGAATTTCGGTATATTATGTACACTAAAAGAAGTAAAAACGAATTTGTTGCCCTATCAGAATTAAGAGATATGACGAATTGTTAAAACGTGTACAAACCCATTACTTCCACTTGAGCTTTAAATTTCGAAAAAATTGTGAAACAGTTAATAAATAAATATGCAGACAGCACGAGAAAGTAGGAACCAATTCAATTTCTTATCACTTCTAAAAGAAATGACGGAATTCGTGAAAACGTGTTCAACCCGTTTATACCCTCTTAGGAGCTGAAAAAGGAAAAAACTTAAAAACAAGTTTTAGGCGATTATTATGCAAGCACGTGAAAGTGAAAAGATATTCGATATCTGATAAGACCTGGGGATATAGTAGAATTCGTGAAAAAGTTTACAACCCCCTTAAGGGTTGAATTTTAAAAAATCCTGAAAACACTTTCTAGGTATTTATATGAAGAAGTCGTACAATAAAAATGAATTAAACATTTGGGAAGACCTAATAGATATAACGAAAACCGTGAAAATATATGCATTCCATTTTCACTGAAAATTTTTATTGCCCCCCCTCCGAACGCCAATGGATATTTGAAATTTTTTTTTATCTAAATTAGTTTTCTAGTTGATTTACATAAACGTACCGAGTTTCAACTTTGTAGCATAAGCCGTTCTATAGATAGGAAAAACACCTTCCACCCCCATACCATACTACCCCTATAAAAATTTATATTTTTCCAAGATGCTACTAATATAGCTCTCTATACCAAGTTTCAGCTTTATATCATTATAGATTGTCGAGATATTAAAATCGGAACTTTTTCCTTTTCACCCTCCCCCACCTTCCCCCTCTACACCCACACAGCCAAAATTTTGTTTTCTGCTAGGGGTCTATTAGGTCTACTTCTGGTAAAAATTTTAAGTATCTATTTTACACTGTTCTTGAGATATGAGACGTGATTTTTTAGAAAAATTCTTATCCCCTCCACTTTCATGCTCCACCGCCCCCATAAAAAATTTTGCTTTGAGCACACTTCATTTGTCAAGCTTTACACACAAACCAAATTTTATTTGTCTAGTGCAATTGGTTCGTGAGATATCGTAATCTAAAGTTTTTCACCCCCCACTCCCGTACGCCACTGCCCCCACTCAAATTTTTGATTCCCATCTATTTTCCTAGTATACCTACAGATATTCATTAAGTTTCAATTTTGTGACATTAACCGTTTAGGAGATATGGATTTTAGAAAGTGTCGATCTCACCTTTTTGCGTTTCGGACGCATTATTTTTCCCCCCACTCCCAAACCCCTTCACCTATATCGGCAATTTTTTTGCAAATGGGTCCACTACTGAAGCTCTATATAAATCAGCCTCCTAGCATAAGCGGTTGCTGAGATCTAGAAACTAAAATTTTCCGTCTAAAACACTTCCCCCTCCTCCCCCCTCATACCCCCACCCCTCCAAATTTGGCCACTTCAAGGGGCCTACCCAGTCTATTCATCAAAAAAATTTCAATTTAATAGCTCAAAGGGTTTGGGAGCTACGAGCCTTCAAACGATTTTGCGCACAGCGGTCGGTTTTTGCTTTTTTCGTGTCTACTCGTCATGAAACATAAAAAAAAATTTTGAGGGTAGCAAATTTTTTTTTTTTAAAAATCGATAACAATACTGTATTATTAAAATAATAAAGTAAAATGAACCAAAAATTACTATTCTTACTATAAGAAGAAATTTACTATAATTATTGTTGGCATTTAGTTGCCTACAAAAACTGTAGTGAAATTCAACCAAGTTTTCTTAGAGTGTATCATACGATTGGCTTACAGCCGATCAGTTTATTAAAATATAAACACTGTATAGAAACCCCAACAAATATAAACTCTACAAATATGCGGGAGAGTCTGAACCCGAATTATGTCCCTTTTTTTTATTTTTACTTATTCTTATTAAATTATAGTTTATATTTAGTTTTACTTTAAATTTAACCTAAAAAATCTGCCAACAGTCTGGCCACAACTTTATTATTTTTCAAGACAAAGACCAAAAAACACTTAAGGTCGAAGTGCGACAGAAAAGCCTTTAAAACACCAACTAAGATTTTGACCATACTCCGAGACGCGTTCAAAGTCGAACCTTAATAATATTTCTATCAAGACAAGAAGGATATTTTGAAAATTAATTTTGATCTTTCTGAGATACATCTTTCAACGCTCAGCAGCCCGTGGAAGTAAAAACCCATTCAATATCTAATCAGGCCTAAAAAATCTGGCGAAATTTGTAAAAACGTGTACAAACCCCATACTCCATTTTTTTAGGGGATGAATATCGAAAAGTTCTGAAGTTTATTTTAGGTACAAAAACCTGTTCGATATTTCATCCAACTTTTATGATGTGGCGAATATATTGAAACGTCCTAAGTTTTTTTCCGAGTGGCCAGAGTATCCAGTGGAGGTAAATAATCAATTCGGTATCTCATCAGACCTAAGAAATATGTCAAAATTCGTGGAACTGTATGCAACAACAGCAAACAAAAACTTCCTTAGCGGTTGAATATCAAGCAATTTTGAAAACAGAAAACTCTAGCGTTTTTTAATACGGTTATTCAATAGGGACATAACCATTTTATATTTAAATGAAAGGCAGAATAATTTAGATAATTTTCAAACGTTGTTCGTTCGTGAACTGCACCATGATAAAAATGTAAACCTTGACTGACGCTTTGACATTGACAAACCAGCAAAAAAGTTCAAGGGTGCGTTTGTATTAAAATACAAAATTGTTATGTACCTATTGAATAACCCTTTTTATTTAAAAACAAAAATTTCATCTTTCCAGCGTAATTTGTTCGCGCGATATTGTAATCCAATTTGTTTACCCTCAATCCCGTATGGCACTATCATTTTCTCCTTTACATTAGACATTTTCTTTTTAAGATACTGCCATAGAATACCTACAAAAAACTACAGACTTTTAAACGTTTCACCTGAACCGTTCAGGTAGTATGGGTATTAAAATGTCACGATTCCTACTCTTACTCCACTGTACTGATATTTTAATTTTTCTTTGAAGGGATCCACTATTATCACACTATATAAGTTCCAAGTTTCCACTTCCTACCTGAACCAGTTCCTGGGATACAGACACCAAATTTTTCGCTTAAAAGGCTCCCATGTTTTCACTCAGATCTACACCTTTAAAATATAACTATGGGGTCCAACAAATCTCCACACTAAACTAATTTGAACTTAATATTAATAGCTCTAAGGTTTTGTAAGGTACGAATCTTAAAAAGTGTGCGCTTACAGCGTATTGGGCGGATAGACGGCCTTTTTTTTGTTTTTGGGCTCTACTAGTCCTGAAATGTGAAAATACAAAATCTTAGGGTAGCAAATTTTTTTTAATTTTAGTTCTATCACAATTCTTTATTATTAAAAAATAATAAAGTAAAGGTATAAATTTAAAAAATAAAAAATGGTTAGGCAAACAAATAACAAAAATTAAACCGTGATAGCTAATGATTTCTGTTTGAAGTTTTTGGGAACAATAGAAATTTTAATTTTGAAAAATGGCTAAATGAATGGTTCTCCCAACCGACTCTCGACTGAACTTCAACCAGGCTTAACTTCCTTACAAAAATAATGAATATTTGTTTTTAATTATTTATCACAATCTGAATAATAATTCAATACAATAGTTAAAACCTTGGTGATATTTTAACCCTTTTTGGTTTGGGTAAAATTGCAAATAAATTAAATACCTCAACGAATACGAAAGGTTTTTTTTTCTCGATTCTGTTGTTCAAGAAAAGTAATCAAAATGCAGATGAAAAGAGCATTTCTTGAATATCATTCTGGTCTGTTTTGCAGTTTTCAATTTACCTTAATTTCAATGCCGACATAACCATTTCGACGGTATCGTTCAGAGTACAGAACAAAATACCAGACTGTGGAACATTTTTATTCAAATTGCTATGCAAATTTTTTCAATTAGAACGAATAAGTTCTGAATGGAACTAGTGCTCTTTTAGGCATTTTTTTTGAATTTGTTATTGTAAATATTTCTTTCATTTGCACTTACGAGTACTTCCTGTAATTGTTTTCCTCGAACATTGCAAGCGCTACGTAGTACAAATTTAAATGCAATTATTAATATTTAAATTTGTTTAATGAATGGATTGATTATGAGGAAAAGGGTGAGCTGAGAGCTTATCTTAAGAGTGAGTGAACTTTTGGAGTATGAAAAATTCTTGAAAAGTTGCCCCCATTGATGCTTAGATGCTCAGAATTTTTACGGGAAGGAGGTCTAATAAAGAAAATTTTGGAGGTGTGGGTATAGGGAGTGAGGCTGGCGGAGGGTGATAAAGAAAAAGTCCCAATTTTTATATATCAAGAACCCATATTGATGTATAACATGGTATTTGGATAGAGCTATACACTGAGAGAAATAAATTGTTGGAAAGAGATTGCTTCAATAAAATTTTCATTGCAGCAATTGAACTTCATTTATGCTAATAAAGGTGCTCTTACAAAAAACAAGTGGAGCGATTAATGGGGCAATACAGGGAAATATCATGCTAGTTGCGGCAATATTTCGGCAATGTGGCAATGTTTTCACAGATTGCTGGTATTGCTCGCCCTATAGTTGCTGTATTTCTACTAGCTTGGGAAATTCCGAGCAATTGTCCTCGTTCGGTGATTCAGTTGTCAAGTTTTGTTTTGAGTTTTGCATTTATTTGTTAAGTTTCGTGTTATAATGGCTTGGAATTCAAATATTTTCAAGTTTTATCTTAAGTTTTAGATTTGTTTGTGAAGTTTGCTTTCGTGTTGTTCATAGACTGAATTGTCCGTGTATGATCTCATTGTCAAATTGCTGAGTATCGCTCGCTAGTCTCTGCTGAGCAACGAATTAACCACCAATTGATCCATATCGTCAATTGCTCATGTTGCTGTATGTTTTTGTGACGTCAAAATTGTCTGGAATCGCTGCAAATTGAGCAATTTTAACCGCTCGTGTAAGAGCACCTTAAGAATTAGTTGGGAGCAATAGATATGCGTTTGTACAAAAAATATTCGATTAAGTATAAGTATGTAATATGTTCAATAGAACCATTCTGTCGAGACAATCTACTTACGTTGTTTGCGCGATTCTTTTGAAAAAATCGAATAGAAAAATGTCTAGCAACTCAATGTTGATTGCCACAATATAATGTTGGTTGTTGCAATAGAATATTGTTCATAGCAAACGATTTTCGGCATCATTCTGCTGTGGTAACCAAATGTGTGTTGCCCCAGCGGAATGCATGTTGCGGTAACTTAGTTAATCCCCACTAAGTTAAGTTGCACATAGGGAAATGAAAATGAAAGGTCTTCGGTGGCGCAGTGGTTACGCGCGCCAATCCAAAAACTTTCAACACCGAGTTCGATTCCTACATACATACAGCCATGGGTTTTATTAAGTCAGTAAGTAAGAAATAATATTTGAAGTAGGAAAATAGTATCTTAGAAGAGTGCTCTACCTCCTCCTAGGTAACGAAAAATAAATTCAGTGTAGGATTTAACACAAATAGCTCAATTTTTTTTTTAGAGTTTACAACAACCCGCGCATTTGTGGCAATCAAAATTTTAAGAGATTCTGGTTGGCTAGACAAATAATTCAGTTGTCCGAAAATATATTGGATACCAGTAAATGAAAATTCGGTTCGGCCAACCCAGAAATTTGGTTCCAACAATGGGATAGGAACTTTTCCTGCAACCGTTGTAATTCATTTGGCATATATTTCTATTGCAGCAATGAATCTGTTCTCTCAGTGTAGGATATTGAATTAATTTCTATTCTACGGGTTCATCACATAAATGCCCAGAAAGCATTTTCAGAATATTTTTATATTCGACCCCTAGGAGGTGTAAAGGGGTTGTGTTTGAACTTCAAACACAATGTAAAAATCTAAAACTTAAAAATTCACCACAATCTACTTTTATGGGCCGGACTGTGAAGCGACGTTGACGGCTTTGACTGTGTATCTCGATCAAAACAACGGTAGACAAAGCTACATGGCCCTATAAAAGGCGCGTCCGCCATCAATACGACCTCTTTTGGATAGTGTACTTTATCGTGAATATCTAGTTGCGATTCGCATCAACGCTGCTTCAGCGATATTTCGAAAGGTAACTATTCTAAACCAATAGCAAACGGAAACCTTTGAGATCTGTCTTCACGCTGCTTAAGCTGGGGACCTTTTTGAAAGGTAATACGTTTTCAACGAAACCTACTCTCGTTCGCGAAATCAAAACTCATATCTCCAACCTTTTCATTCCCTCCTGTTCAACGAGTAAAATTACCATTGAATAAGATCACCTAACAAGATCAAATATCCTGATCGTATACTCGTACATTGATCCGTCGAGCCGGATCAAATATCAAACAAGCTGCAATTTTGCCCTTGTGAACTTGCCAACAAAATTCCAGACCAGCAGATATCAACTTGCAACGATCACCTGATCGTAAACATGTGTATTTTCACGAATTTTCCTATGTCCTTTAAGTTAGACTAGATATCGAATAACTTTCCACTTCCACGCGGGTTGAACACGTTTCCACGAATTCCGAGGACTGATAAGTCATCAAATTAGTTTTTTCTTTCTCGTACTTTTTTTATATTTATCTAAAAAATAATTTAAGAATTTTTGAATATTCAACCCTCAAGTTAGTGTAAGGGGGTTGCATACGTTTTCACAAATTTTTTAATATCTATAAAGGTTTGATGAAAAGTGATTGGTTTTAACTTCTGCAGAGTTTTTATGTAATAGCCTACAAATTAAATTTTTGGGTTCTCTGATATCCAGCCCCAAGGTTCGCACATTTACACAAATTCATATTATTCACATATCAAATACATATTTCTTAGATCTGACAAGATATCGAATTGATTTTCACATCCTAAGGCTTTCTGTATAATTGCCAAAACGTTAATTTCAGGATTTTTAGATATTCAACCCTAAAGGGTTGTAAGGGGGTTGCATACTTTTCACAGTTTTCGACATATTTCTAGGGTTTGATCAGATATCGGATTGGTTTTTACTTCCACATTGTTTTTATATAATCGTCTACAGACCTATTTCATGATTTTTTGATATTCACCCCACAAGTGGTGTAAAGGGGTTGCACATGTTTTCACAATTTTTCCCATTCCTTAGTTCTGATGAGATATAGAATTGGTTATTAGTTCTACGAGGCATTTCAAGTAATGCCCTAAATACCAATTTCCCGATTTTTTGAAATTCAAGGGGTTGTGTACATTTTCACAAAAACAACTGATGTTATTGTCCGACTTAGACCGCGTCCCGAAGTAAGACCCAATTACGTAATTAATGTGTTAAATGTGGCAAGAAATATTTTGATTTTTGCTCCTTGTAGGATAGAAACCTTAGTATTTCACATTAACGCCACTACAAATCACATCCGTTAAAACAATAATTTGTCTGAAAGAAAATTTAAACATCGTAACCATTCGTTCAAATTTTCTTCAATCCTCGTATTAAATGGCTACAAAAAGAAACTTGCATTTTTTAAGCTTATCCCAAATCTTACCGGGTATAAACTTTACTGCCAGCAACATCCTAACTTCGTGTTTGTTTGCCCATTTATTTTTTACGTGTGTATAATGTCCATTTTACCTTCATCAGAACAGGGTTACACAGGGGCTTAGCCTTCATTAATCTGGCTTTCGTGGTAATGGTATGGCAGTAGCGAGGATGACTCTCGAAAAGACCTACTTTAAGGAAGCGAAATTAATGGGAAGTTGATGCTATCAGCTACGGTGGATATACTAGAAATTTACTATAGTGAGTCCTTTCTACTATTTAGGTACTTTCGACAGAAATCCCTTGTGTTAGTTGTCAGATCGACCAATTTATTGGCTTCAGGCGAGGTTATCGTTTTGTCGGCGGATGAATAGGTCGACACTAAGTCCATGTAATAACATTGGATACAATCGATGAATAGTTCGTAATGAGAAAACAAGTAATGTCTTTATATTGAAGGAATTATCAGTTTCAGAGCAGAAGACTATTTTGATGACTTCACAAATTATTGCGAACCGTTTACAATTTTCTATACGGGCCACAAAAGAACTCTCATTTTCTAATCCAATTGAAATGTGTTCCGTAATTTTTACTAAATAAAAGATTGTTTAAGCAGTTCTGGAGCGAATTAATTGTCCGGGATAAAAATCGAATGGTTTAAAGACTGAATAATTTGACAAAGAAGAAGGCCAAGTTCTACAAGCACGCAGCGGGCGACTGCCAGAAAAAAAATACAAAGACCCAGTACTATAAAAAAATATTCAGTAATAACAATTTTTGAAACTTTTTTTTTAAAACAAAAAAAGGGGTATTTGATTTGATAGCAGCAGACCTAGAATTCATTAAAAAAAGCTTATCCCAAAAATTTAGAAGTCTTCTGGAGAGGAGAGGTGTAGCTTGTGATAGTTTAGTCTAATAACCTAGGCAGACCACGCAATCAAATGATCATTCCTAGTCGAATGATCATTCCGCATCACGTCTGTCACAATGAAATTGTCGAATTGGTCGTTCATTCGATCATTCGAATTACAATTGCGAAATGGTCATTCCGAGATAAATTCGTAATTCGTTCAAGCGCTGACAATGCCATCTAGCGTCAAGCCCTATGAAACTAGTGGAACAAGTGGAAAATCAGGTGTTCCATCGTCCAAATTTTTCTATTTATTTCATGTGTGCATTAATTACGATCAATCTTTTTAACGTTTCGTTTACAATTGCTGACATATTAGCACTTTTCTATCACTTTATTTCAACATATAAAACGTATATGGCAACTTTTATTGAGCATTCCAACAACAATAATATTTTGACAGATTGAATGTAATCATTCCCCGAATGATCATTCGAATGTGTCATCTGCCTAGGGTATAATATGTGTGCACCATTCTGTACAATCACGCCCCAAAGAGGAGGTCAAGGACGGGATTCAACCGCACAAATCCGGCACAAAGCAACGAAGACCACACTTACCTGGATCATCCTGCGGTTTCCGCACCCACCAATCAAAGCTTCATCATGTGCACAACACGCACATGAACCACATCATGAACTGCACAGTGCACGCGGTACTGAGCATAACCAAAAGCAACACAATGAAAATTTTTCCTTTGAACAAAGTCAAACGAAATCAAATATGGCGTAGCTTTCGAAAATCGAGATCGAAAGAGTCGAAGATGGTAATGCAGTTTATTTTTGGTGAGTGGATCCTGGAAAGCGAAAGTCCAGATTAATGACGGAGAACCAACGATCGTTCAACCTGCGAAACCGACGGTTGCATTTTATTTGTTTTACGTATTGAGCTGCAGCAGTGAAAGACCGACACGAAAAGCGTTTAGAGTATGTAAATTAACACTAGCGGTTACTTTCATATGTTATTTTACTGCTTTAATCAACAGAGCTATTTCTAAGATCGCTTTAGACCTACATATGTGGGCTGCAAACAGAATTCCCCTAATGCTGTTATGATACTGGTTATTTTTCACGCTTCAAAAAACTGCAATAATAACCAATCGTGCGATAAGGCGAACAACATTAAAAGAAAGAGATACCGCTCTTTCCGACGCTAGCGGCATCTAGTAAACGAAATTAACAACTGGTTTGTTAAGAAGAAGACCGGTTCTAGCGCGTTTCTTAACATAACATGACACTTTCCATAATTTATACGTATCGAACTGTCAAAAAAAAGCGTGTAGCGGCTGGAAATGAAGCTCCTGCTGTTATGAAACTGGCTAGTTCTCAAGTGCAATAAAAGTCAATCGCGCGACAAGGCGAACAATATTGAGAGATAAAAAAAATACCCTTGCCGATGCTACCTGCATCTAGTAGATGAAATTAACAACTGATTTATTATTAAAAAAATACTGATTTTGGCAAGTTTCATAACATAGTATGACACTTTTCATAATTTATGCACAACGAACTGTCAAAAACAAGTCGGTAGCGGCTGGAAAATCTAGCCGCCAGCGGATTTTTCTTGGATTAACTGCTAGAATGTTGGGAAACACTGCTCGAATACGATATGAGGCGAATTTTTTTTACAGTTATGCTGTTATGACACTGGCTATTTCCTCGCTAGTTTCAAGTGCAATAAAAGTCAATCGTGCGACAAGGCGACCAATATAGAGAGAAAGAGATTACCGCTAAAAAATACCCTTGCTGATGCTACCGGCATCTAGTAGACGAAATTAACAACTGATTTGTTATAAAAAATACTGATCTTAGCGCGTTTCATAACATAACATGACACTTTCCATAATTTATACATAACGAACTGTCAAAAACAAGTCGGTAGCGGCTGGAAAATCTAGCCGCCAGCGGATTTTTCTTGGATTAACTGCTAGAATGTTGCGAAACACTGCTCGAATGCGCTTTGTTGCCGCTTTTTTTTGACAGTTATGGATTGTTTTTTGACAGTTACCCATAGTTTGCTGTTCGGACTGTCTCTCTCACACCAATGTCTAAATTATATGTTAAAGTCTCTATCCCTCTCCATTTGGATTGTCTAGCCGCTTTAAAGCCGCAAAAATAAACAGTGTCATAACAGCATTAGACTTTGAAATTTTAGAATTAGTGGAGGCCAACATCACAGACGTCCAACCGTGCCCTAGCTTCAGTATATAGTTAAGTTAGTATCGAAGAACGTGGGCCTTAAAGCAGAAATTGCTGTAGGTCATCACTCTTCTCTGTGGTTGCCAGGTAAATTCCCATTCGTCCTCTTTGTTTGGGGGGTCACCAATTGTTATTCTTTATGAATTTTATGTTGGTGGTTTAATAAATCTTGGTTAGTTAAAAAAATGCGTTGTAGTCTTAATTACACTTTATCATAAAAAAGAATTGTCCAAGTGGTGAAATCGATTTCATTAAAATTTGATAAGTTCTAAAGTAATAAAGCTAGAGGAATAAATTTACCTTTAAATTGAAGGTTATAAAGTGAATCGTATTATTCCTAGAAAACCATTAAAGTCAACGAACTAGTTTATTAGATCATGGGCAAATACATCTTCAGTGTTCTACCGTGAGGAGAGCATATCTTTTAGTTCAAATGTAAGCTGTCTAAAATGGAAAATACTACTACTAAACTATTACTTTATTATTTTTTAATAATAAAGTATTGTGATCGACCTGAAATTTTAAAAAAGTTTGCTACCCTGAAATTTTGTATTTACACGTTTTAGGACTAGTAAAGCCCAAAAAAGCAAAAAAAAAAAAATGTCCGTCTGTCCGCCATAGACGCCGTACGCCGTCCGCCGTCCGCCGTCCGCCGTACGCCGTACGCAAAATCGTTTGAAGGCGCGTAACTTCCAAACCTGTTGAGATATTAAATTGAAATTTTTATGGTGGGTAGATTGGGTGAACCCCTACGACTGGTATATTTTGTGGTGGGGGTACAAGTGCAAAGGAGAGGGGAGTGTTTTAGACGAAAAATTTTGGATTCTAGATCTCAGGAACCGCTTATGCTAGGATGCTGAAACTTGAAACTAATGTAGTACTATGATAATGGACTAAATTGCAAAAAAATGGTCAATATTGGTTAAGGGGTGTGGAAGTGGGGGGGAAAACAATGAGTCTTTAACGCATGAAAGCCGGGATTGAAACATTCTAAAATCGATATCACCTGAACAATTCATGTCAGAAGATTGAAACTTTGTTGTTCTCCTTAGGAATACTTCAAGATTAGACAAAGGCTAAAATTTTTAAGAAGGGTGGTTGGGTGTGGGGGTGGGAGCTGAAAAACTTTGGAGTATAATATCTTCCGAACCAATTACACCACTAGGATAAAATTTAGTATCTGTATATGGGATAACAAGAGGAGTCTACCGAAACTAAATTTTTGGAGGGGGGAGGTGGAGCACGAAAGTGGGGGGACAGCAATTTTTCAAAAAATGTAATCTTTATATCTCAGAAACCGCATCAGATATGATCTCGAAAATTTTACAGGAGTTGGGGTCGGTAGACTTCTAGTAGGGAAAAAAATGTTGGAGGTGTGGGTGTTGGGGGTGATGGTGAAAGGGGGTAGAAAGGAAAACATTCTGATTTTTATTTCTTGAAAACCATAATGAATAGAAAGCTAAACATTAAGGATTATATAGAGCCACTATGGAGACATCCTAGAAAAATAAAATTTTTGATAGAAGTATCAAGGTACGGTGGAGAGGGGTGGTTTTTTATATCTCAGAAACGGCTTATGCTAGAAAGTTGAAACTTAGTACGTATATGTAGATGTACTATTAGAGTAATTAAAGCAAAAAAAAGTTCAGATTTTTATTGGCGTTCAGAGGTTGAGTAAAAAAAATGTCCGTGAATCCACATTTTCACAAACTTCGTTAAAACTTTTAGACTTGTCGAGCTATCAAAGCAATTTTACTTCTGCGGGCTATTTATATAAGCGCCTAGTTACGATCTTCAAAATTTTTCGATATCCAACCCCTAAGAGGGTGTAAAGCGGGTGTGTACATATTCACGAATTCTGATATATTTCTAAAGTATATTGAGATTTGGAATTCACTTTTATTTCTATAAGCTTTAAATGTAGTCGGGAAAAAACCGATTTAAGTATTTTTCTCAATTAACCCCCTGGGGGTATTGTTCAAGTTTTCACTGATTCCGAAAATCTTTTAGGTTTATTGTGATCGAATTCGCTTTTACTACTATGAATTATTCTATTGATAAAAAAATACGTAAATAAATAAAAAAAATCTGCCAACAGTCTGGGCGCAACTTTATTATTTTATGGGTAGAAGTCCGAAATGTGTTTAATGATGAGATGCGGTGTAGGTTACTAGGCGACTGACAACCTAAGAAATAACCAGGAGGCTATTTGGAACGTTATTTTTTAGGTTGTCAGTCGCATAGTAACCTACACCGCATCTCATCATTAAACACGTTTCGGACTTCTACCCATAAAATAATAAAGTTGCGCCCAGACTGTTGGCAGATTTTTTTATATTGTATTAACACTTATCCACCTTCTAAATTGTCCATAATTGACATCATATAAACTTTGTGGTAGAATAGATACCAAATTAAACAATTTTGATGAATTGCAGATTAACTAATTATTTGCTAATTGCTCCCATAAACTACAACTGAACTCCACTACCTTAAACTTTAATTTTCAACTTTCTAAAGCCAAACGGTTTTTGCGATATAAAAACCGTCCTGAAACTCCCACAGCACACCTCAAGAAGCTTAAGGAGCATCCGCCTAATATTTCTCGATTACATCGCATAAAACGAAGAGGAAAAATCAAGTTATAAATAAATTCGTTCTTATCACTTAAAAACTGTTTTCTCATTATCCTTTTTTGAGTACAGTGAATTTACCTTTCCTATGGGCTCTAGCTCGTACGTATGCTCTATAAAAAGAATCCATGGCCTAATCAAAGTACCTTTTGTGCCCAGATGTCCCACAGGGGAAACATTCGTAAATAGCGAAATCGAAAAAGTAGCATACTAAACTGAAAGGATAAAAGATCGTCGGTTCCATCCTTGTGCCATAGTTTGGAAGCAATTCCCAGACCCATCGACATGCTAAATAGCTTGTGGATGCTAAAAAAGGACACCCATGTACAGCAAATCAGGACGACCTACTGCGACGTCGATATAAAAAAAATCGAAAAAGTTGGACGTATGTATGTCGTTACAAATGTCCTTGCTTGCGTCTCATATGCCATTTAACGTAAGGTCGGAGATCCACGGAAGGTATTGCAGAATCTCCGATTTGGAGTGACAGGCTATTTTGAAAAATACAGAAATAAAAGAAAACAACGAAAATTTTCAAATTGTTAGCAAATAAAATCTTTTTATAGTCGGACTGAAACTTTGTGTTGCATTTAAATGCGAACGAAAGTTACCTTTGTGCTGGTCATAAATTTTCCGGAAATTGCCATAAAGGTAGAAAGGTTAATACAACACGCATGGTGAAAAGTGTCAAGAAGCCCGTTTCGATGGAATTGCCCTGCCTGTTTTGTATTTTATACACCTCTGCACGTGTGAAATTGTATTTCGGCGACAGGAAATCTCTTCCATAGATTCGAAATGGCGATGAGCACATTGCCGTACAATGGCCGTAATATATTTTCCAAAAGTGCTGTAGTTTTCGACACAGAGAGGGCAGCATCGTCGCATATCTCAGAACGAATGAGATGGCGCTAGAATGACTGGTGGATGAAAAAGCTGTCTTTTTTTACGGTTATCAATTTTTGTATAATGCTTGCTGAACTGCACTCGACTCACTCTCAGCTTTTACGAAACAAATTCAATTGAAATATGAAACCAGATTGCTTGCGAAATATCATTTGAAATTGAATCGATATGGGAATGAACGCATGAATACAAAGGTCCTACCTTAACGCAACTTCATGGCTGAATGGATAATGTCGTAACAGAGTGTGGTATCAGGTGTATGGTAGTCACGTGATAGATATGTGTTTATTGTCATATGAATCGAAGCCAAGGTAATGTCGACAGGTAAGTGATGTCAATGATGATTTTGCTATCAAAATTTACGTGTGGTCATTGCAGTTAACTTGTCATTCGTACATATCCGAACATGTCGATTAACGTGCAACTCTTTCATTATTGACTACGGCAAATAGAGCATGTCCTTTCCGGGCGTTTTGGCTGCGTGTAGAAGAAACCATCATCCCTCATACTTTGTCAAAGGCATTGGACATCCATTTAATAATGAGGTCTTGCTATAATCGTCTCTGCAATAGAAGTTTGTCCTCTCAAACCTATGTGACATCAGGGCTTTGTTGCCCATACCAATTAAAAGGTAAAATTTGCCAATTTTAACATACCAAGAACCGTCTCATATATGATCTTGATGTTTTTGCAGGAGTTAGACCACGTAAAACAATTTCTGGGTCGAGGGTTGTAAGGGGTGTGGGTCTGAGAGAGTGGAAACCAAAGTTCTGATTTTTATTTCTCAAGATCCGCTAAGAAAAAAAAAACTAGGAGTTGACGTCTATATAAACTATAGGAGCAATTTTCACCATGATAAAAATGTAAGCCTTGACTGACGCTTCGACATTAACAGACCAGCAAAAAAGTTTTAGTGTGGGTCTGTATTAAAATACAAAATTGTTATGTACCTATTGAATAACCCTTTATGTCTCTATTTTACGTCAAATGTATGGTGTAACAGCTTAGTAAATGTAATATCTACTAAAAGGATGCCAATACCGGCGAAAGTTCTTCACCTTGTAAAATTTTCTGTAGTTTACTTACGCTATGTACAAGCACTATTCGAATACCATCTTCTCCGATCAACGCAAAAATCTTTGGAAAATAGTATAACCCAGATAGAGATCAAATTCCTTAAATAGGTACGTTAAAACTTATAGGACATAGGTGTAAAGACTACAATTTGTTTCCATTTAAAAGGAAGAGATGCACCACCCGCAATTCTGTACACCATTGCATTCTACATACGAGAACTTAAAACAATAATCTAAGGAAATCGATATAGAAATTATATTAGATAAGTTTTCTCTTTAAGCTATTTATTGGTCATCTTTTCTGTAAAAGCCAACATCTGGTCGGTGAAAGTTCTTGTTCTGTTACCACAACTTCATAAAACTGACACTTAATTGCATTTGGCCACTGGTTTTGTGCAAAGTCAGTTCAAAACGCTTTCACTGATCACTGCTAAAGGACTTCCGTCTATAAGTAAATATCCCAATGCTGTATGTTGTTTATGGAGGACTCCTGGAAGACTGATTGGCATTCTGCTATTCGCATTTATGTCCATCTAAAGACTTCATCATCTAAACTACTTCAGAATGAGAATGAGGACTAACATTGTTTTGTATGTTTGTGGTATGTCAATTGGATTTAAAAGGGTCTGAGTAGTGTCGCTATTTGTTAATGTTTAATTTGCAAAAGTGTAAAACGGGTATAAGCTCTAATTAAAACGGGAGACAAAATTTATGGAGTTATGTTGTTCAAGCGTGCAATGTCGCAAATAATTTCTTACCCAAAAATAGTATTATACAATCTAGTAAAAGATTCGAAGCTGCGCCAATTTGTTGTTAGAAAATTTTCAGAACAATTTGTTCGCGTTCCATAGGACCAGGTGGAGCAACTGCGTTGGGCGTCAAAATTTTAGGACGCCACACGTAGTGTTCCACCTACACTATTCTTAGTTCATGTAGAGCCTGAAAGTACTCGTATTCACGACTTACAAATATAGCAAACTATATTTCCACTATCCAAAAAAAAAAAATACTTAATGGATGGTAATCTCCAGAAAAAAAATAAATTTTCGATTACTACTCATACGTTTGGCCAAAGTGCAAGAAGCGGTCAAAGTGGGGTGCGATATATCTCTTACGCCACTGCCATGAAAAACGCACCAGAATGCGGTCAAAGTTGAAATAATATCGGTTATTTCGAGAGAAGAAGGTTTTTTAGGACAATTGTAGACGTAAAACGTATGTTACCACTTTACACTGCCTTCTGGGTTAAATCCTGAAATTAGTTCTTAGGCGATTATACTAAAGGCCCATAGAAGTAAAAACCAATTTGCTACCTCATCAAACCTAAGAGATATGACGCGATTCGTGAAAACGTATCCAACCACTTCACACCCCTTGGGCGTTGAATATTAGAAAATGCTAAAATTGCTTTGTAAGTGATTACCAAAAATGCTGCATAAGTAAATGCCATATCTCATCAAACCTAAAAGAACGAAAATTGGAAGTGAAAGTAAAAAGTTAACCGGACCTGCAGGAATGGCTGAATTGATGAATGAATGATGAATGGCTGAAATGAAAATGTATGCAGAACCTTTACACTTTCTTACGTTACGAATTTCAGAAAATTCTGAAAACGCTTTCTAGGCATTTATTTTAAGAACCCGTAGGAAAAAAAATTAGAACGATACTTCAGAAGAGGAAATTCCTAAAAATACATACACCACATTTCCACTATAGTTTTTTACGGAAGTACGTGAATGTATACTTAAAATTTGTTTTTATCATAATTACTTCTCTAGTATATCTAGATATAACCACCAAGTTTCAAGTTTCTAGCAGGAGTTATTCCAGAGATATGCAAAGCATGACCCACCTCTGTACCATACTCCCCCAACTGCCACTCACAGCACCACCTTTCAAGAAATGGTCACTGTAAAGTGGTCTAAGCAGCCTAAGAATACATTTTTTAATTCAATAGCTGAAACAGTTTGGAAGCTTCGAGCTTTCAAACGAATTTGCGTGCGCGGAATATGGCGTACGGCGGACAGACGGACTTTTTTGGTGTCTAATAGTCTTAAATCGATCACAATATTGCATTATAGAAATAATAAGGTAAAACAAGTTGTTTTTATCTTGCTTCTTGGTTACTTTTTATCATCGGGAATTTTCGACTTGCCATCACGCAGTACGTTTTGAAAATAGTAACTTCATTTCAATTACACTGTCAGATTTGAAATTTGAACAGACATTGGTACAAATGAATTCGCTTGGAGCATTTACAATTTGAAACAAAACTGTGCTGAAAAACCTCTTATAATTGCAGAAGTCTGACCGACAAAATGGAGACACTTTTATTTCAATATCTTTACCGTCTATGGCACCTAACGTATGTGCAAAATCCCATAGAAAACTCTAACGCAAAGTGTATCAAATAATCTTGTTTCGTTGGCATCTGCAATTGTAACAAACAGTTTTGTGTAGTAAAACATTATTAAATTTTCATTACCGCAAGGTATTCGTCCTTTAGCGCTAGAATACCCATTGTTTATTGTTTTTCGTGAGACAGCACTCAAAAATTTCAAGGGACGGTAAGAGCCGCCGGAAGCAATGTACCTCATAGCAACGCATTCGTGAGCGAAGATAGCATTCCACATAACCGAATTTTGGCATTTTATTGATGGCTTCATTTTTCAAGAAAGGTATCCACTTACCAATGCAAATACTTTCTCAAAGTTGTTCATAAACATTTGACAAGCATTTTGTTCTACATCATCATTCTATATCAAATTGTTCATTACATGCTCTTCTATCGAATTTATTTCCGTTTTTTTTTTTTAAAAAAAAAGGATTAATTCACTTCTAAAATTGCTTATTTTTAAGTACTAAGTGTATTTATTAATCACAGCTCGTTGCCATTTTAATAGGCGAGCTTCTTTTAGCCTTAGATAAAAAATAACTTATACGGATAGGCTTTAATTATAAAGAAATATTTTTGTTCAAATTTATTGCTTGCCATAGTTACCTTGAACGGCTTGAACCTTGGCTTCAGTGGCAAAAGAAAGTTATATTTGGGGCCATTCAAAAGTGTCCAGTACTCTTTCCATACTCCATTTTCTATTTGCTTAATTGTTAATGCCTGCGATTCTCTTCTAGTGTATTTCAAAAACTGTATTCATCACTTCAAAATGATTTTTCAGATTAACTGCAAAACTGAAATACTTCCAAATTCCTGAAAATACTCCTCTCTTCCATAAGTCTTAATTTTACTTTTTACTATATGCCTCATCCTATGGAAACGACAGCACTGTTTATAATATTGAGTGAGTGAGTGAACTAGCTCGTTTATTTTGGTGAACTCAGTTCAATTCGAATTGTGAATGAAAATTAATGAAGGAAGAATGAAGCACTCACAAACGTACGAACATGTTGAGAGATAGACGATCAACGAATAAAGGCATAAAGAAATGCAATGAATCGGAAGAAGTGAAGATGAAATCATAACACTTATGACACAGTGGGTATACTGTTTGTTTACATAAAAAATACAAATTGCTTTTAAATGGAGTACGAGACGGTTTATGACATATGCACCGTCTCGTTTTATAGCCAGTGTAAGTTCAGCGGTTGCCATGCTTCGTTACAAATATTTATTTAAGCTTGACTTCACTTTATTTCTTATTCGTTTTAAAACTCATTCAAATTATAATCCCCTAGCGTTCTGCTTGCTTTCGATGTCAGGTTTTGCTCGCCTTGTCTCGCCTTCGCTTAACGTACCTCAAATCTGCTCGCTCGCCTCAGTTCATCGTTATGCGCTCGTCTTAGCTCACTGTGTTACGTCTTTGCCCGTCACGTATTACGTCTCTGTCCGTCTTTCGCTCGTCTGCTCTACTCGCCTTGACTTGGTCCTGATCAACGTAGTTCGACTCTGTGGGTACGACTCCGCTCGCCTTGCCGTGACCCTCTCTGCTCCGCTCTCTCCCTATCTTCATCTCTCTGTGTGGCCTTTACTCTCCCTGTCTTCGTCCTTCTATGTCTTCATCCTTGCCTGTCTTCGTCCTTCCCTCTCATCGTTCTTCCCTCTCTTCGTCTCTCTGTGTGGCCTCTGCTTCGATCTTCTTGGCTCTGCTGTGTCTGCTTGTCATGGTTTGGCGTAGTTCATCGTGGTTTGTCGTAGCTGGTTTTAGCTCGACTCCTGGCACGACTCTGCTTGCCTTAACTTGACTCTGTTACTGATAGTCTCTTGTCTCTGTTTACCTAAGCTGCTCTGATCTTGCTTTGCTCTGTTCGGATCCTGTGTTTGTTGTGGCTTGCTCTGTGCTTTTCTCTACTCGTCGTGGCTCGCTATGCACGTCGTGGCTCACTGTGCTAGTAGCGTCTTCGCTCTGCTCTGTCTCAGATTTGCTCTGGGCTACTCTCTGCTCTGCTTGGCTCTGCTTTGCTTGGCTCTGCTGGGCTTGTCTCTGCTCTGCTCTGTTCGTTTAGTCTCTGCTCTGCTCTGCTGGGCTAGTCCCTGCTCTACTCTATTTGGCTCATCTCTGCTCTATCTCAGCTCTGCTCTGCTTGGCTCTGCTCCGCTGGTCTAGTCTTTATTCTGCTCGCTGGGCTTATCGTCTCTTGTTGTAGGATTTGACTGCTGGCTGCTTGTCTGTGATGGCTACGCTTGGCTCAGTGCGATTGTCCTACTGACTATGATTGGCTTCGACTACGCCAAGCGGATTTGTAGAAACCACAGCCTTAGCCCAGACTCAGCGTCCTCATGGCAGTCCCAAACTACTTGAAGCGGATTTGTGGAAACCACAGCCTTCTTGTAGGATGGCACTGGTCAGTGACGGCCGTTAATTGGGTCTTCAGTTTTCACTCCACCGGAATTGTAGAATCGACAACCTTCGCTACTGGCTGATCGCTGCCCACTCCCCCCCCCCCTGGTCGTTCGCTGGTTCTTTTACAGTAATTTTTTTTACTTTACTTTATGATTCGTGGTTGGTGTATGTCGTTCTCCGATGCTTCTATAGTGCATTTTTTAGTTTACTTTATAATGCGTGGTTGGAGAATGTACCCTTCACTGTATAGTAAAATACAAAATTGCGAGAGAAAATGTGTCCATCCGTCTCTGTGTCCATCAGAAACAAGATCAAGGAAGACACAACTTAATTCTTCACAAATAACAGCTCTTCTCTCAATGGTTATTCAATCATATACGTGTGAAATGTTGCATGATTTTGCATTCCTTTATTAATTTTCATTCAGATTTCGAATTGAACTGAGTTCTCCACAATGAGTGAATTAGTTCACTCACTCACTTCCATGAAGTATTCTTTTAGAGTAGTTCACTCGTGAAATCGTAGGAACTCTGGAACACTATTGGAATATGTGTGTAGTGGAATATGAGTAAAATCGCAGGGTGTTTAGTTGACATCTTGCAAGATTTTTATCAAATCATTTCTGGAAAACTTCACCAACGATATTTATAAGAGTATGCGGTTTATTTTATCACTGGGTTCAGCAATTATTTTCCGGTTATCATTCATGTACATATACACATTTCACAAGAACTTACTCGTAGGAAGCCTTTCCAATGATTCATTCGGTACTAAAATTTTTGTTGTAGAAAGTTTTATTCATCACAGGATGCATAAAGTTCGCTCCCTTGCCTGCAATTTTTGAACCCGAACATACGGAAAATGTAAGAGCTCATCATATGGAGTGTAGTGTAACAAACTTGAATATAATCCTCTGTGTAAAGTTGGCTCTTTTCCGCGAAAACTTTGGCGCCCTGCTACCCTAAACAGGCGCAATAACTTGTAATATTCAAACAAAGTTAATCGGTGAGTTGAGCATATTTTAGCCTAGAGCTCGGTGTAAGTTGTACCTCACGTTAGTTATTAAAACTTTTCGACGTTTCGCACCCAGTTTACGAACACTTTTACACCCATGAAACATTTTATAAATGAACTCACCCCCTGTTCAAGTGCCTTTCTTTCGCACACACATTCAAAAAGTACTTCAAATTAAATAATAATTTTGTGTGTACTTAACTCGAAAATTAATTTTGTTCGCGAATAAACTGCAGGTTTTTTAGCATCCTTGCGTGCACAGGATGAGTGCATTTTAGAGCACGATTAACAAGAGCAAACTTGGAGTCTTTGTATCATCCCCAAAGTGACTGAAGCTATGATTATTCTGTGTTTAAGATTTTCCTGCTCGCGCGTAATTTTTACGCAAAGCGACGAGTAACTTTCGAAGAATTTTATGTAGGAAAGATAGTTTCAGCTAGACGAAAATCTTGCTATCAGAAGAAACTTTCCAGGCGCCATAAAATTAGCGGTTTATTACTTTTATGCTGGAGTTAAATACACCGTTTGAAGCAACATGGCGCAGCTTGACGCAGCCATTGGAGCAACAAGACAACAATTCTCAGCCTGCGTCAGTTTGATACTTATCACTTATTTAATTACGATGGCGCTACAGTCCAAATCGGACCTTGGCCTCCTGTATCTGCCGCCTCCAACCTTCTCGGTTCAGTGACCGCATCCTCCAGTTTGTGAATCTTAGCAGTGATTTGCTGTCTGCGTCAAAAGAGTCCTCCCAGCGCATTGAAGATCGATACTTCCGGATTATCAAAGATAGCATACAGTTCTCTATTGTATCATATTCTCCACATCGAGTCTTCCCTCACAGGTCAGAGGATTCTTCTGAGGACTTTTCTTTCAATGGCGTTAACTAATTTTTCGGACGCCTGAGTCAAAGTTCACGTTTCGCTGCCATAGCATAGCACAGGTCTTAAAATTGTTTTGTATAGTTTAAGCTTTGTTTTCCTATGCACATTTTTGTTTTTAATTATTGGGTGTACCGAATAATACTTCTTATTTGCCAACATTATTCTTCTTTTAATTTCGATGGGTTTGCTTCCATCCTTTGATAGATTTGCCCCGAGATATATAAAGTTGTCTACGTTTTCTAGGTTAAAGTCTCCTACTGTAATATTTTGTCTGATTGGCGTGTTTTTCCTAGTTTGTGTCATGATTTTGGTTTTGTTTTCGTTAATACGTAGTCCAACTTCCCTTGCTACCGAGTCAAGGTTTACAAATATTTCTTTGGCACTCTCCGGAGATCTTGCAAGTATATTTATGTCGTCGGCATATGCTACTAGTTGTTTCGATTTGAAGCTTAGTGTTCCCTTTGTGTTTCCGCACAACATATTCGAGTGTCAAATTAAAAAGCATTGGTGGCCAGGCCATCAACTTGTTTAAGCCCGTTGTCAGTTCTAAAGCTAGAAGTCAGATCATTTTCTACTCTGACTTGTGACAGAGAATCGGTCATTATCATTCTTGTTAGCCGAACCAGTTTCGGTGGAACTCCAAAATACATCATTACTAATCACCAGGGAACGGATTTTGTGGACTTTGCCTTTTTTTTCCTTATTTGATCCATATTACTTTTTTTGTCCATTTGTTATCTATTCTGCCTTTTTGTCATTTTATGATCTATTCTGCCTTTTGTCCTTTTGTGATCTATTCTGCCTTTTCTGCCCTGTTCAAGGAGAAGGATGGATAAATTTAAAATAATTTATCAAATTACTTTATTATTTTTTAATAATAAAGTATTGTGATCGACCTGAAATTTCAAAAAAATTTGCTACCCTGAAATTTTGTATTTACACGTTTTAGGACTAGTAAACACCAAAAAAGCAAAAAAAAAAAAAATGTCCGTCTGTCCGCCGTACGCCGTACACGTCGTCCGCCGTACGCAAAATCGTTTGAAGGCGCGTAGCTCCCAAACCCGTTGAGGTATTAAGTTCAAATCATGGGTAGATTGGGAAAACCCCTACAGATGGTATCTTTTGAGGGGGTGGTGGTGTAAGGGGGGATGAGGGGGGAGCGTTTTAGACAAAAAATTTTGGTTTCCAGATCTCAGGAACCACTTATGCTAGGAGGATGAAACTTGGAACTTATGTAGTACTATGATAGTGGACTCATTTGCAAAAAAATTATCGATAAGGGTTGAGGGGTGTGGAAGTGGGGGGGGGGGGGAACAATGAGTCCAAAACGCTTGAAAGCCGGGATTGAAACATTCTAAGATCCATATCTCCTGAACGATTGATGTCAGAAGATTGAAACTTTGTGGTTCCCCTTGGGGATACTTGAAGATTAGACAAGGATTAACATTTTTAGGAGGCGTGGTGGGGTGTGGGGTTGGGGGGTAAAAAACTTTGGATTACAATATCTTCCGAACCAATTGCACCAGGAGGATAAAATTTAGTTACTGTATACGGGATCACAAGAGGAGTCTAATGAACGTAAATTTGTTGAGGGGGGTGGTGGAGCACGAAAGTGGGGGATAGCAATTTCTCAAAAAATGTCATTTTTATATCTCAAAAACCGTATCAGATATGATCTTGAAAACAGGTACTATGCGATTGACAACCTAAGAAATAACCAGGAGGCTATTTGGAACGCAATTTTTTAGGTTGTCGCATAGTAATAATAGTAACCTACACCGCATCTCATCATTAAACACGTTTCGGACTTCTACCCATAAAATATTAAAGTTGCGCCCAGACTGTTGGCAGATTTTTTATATGGTGATTGACTTCATGGATATACATTAATTTTGAACAGGTACTTACTCGATAAAGCGAGTTTACACTGTACGCCACACTGTCAAATATTTGACCATTTTCCTAGTCAAATGCTGTCAGATAGAGTAATGGTTAAATGCTGTTTGACAAAATATTTCATTTGACCGTCTGATACCATTTGACAATCAATCTGACCACATTTGACTGTTTGCGATTTCTGTAAAAACAATGATGCCATATGGGTCAAATGGGGGAAAGAGTTCGTTATATAAGGGGCACTCCAAAATGATATTTAATATTTTTCTTCAATGGATTTAGCTCTTTAAAAGCAATATCCAATCCCGGGTCGACTTGAAATTAAAAGATATACGTATTTAAAAATTGCGGATTTTCTCACCTTTTTGATGTCAGCTGGACTTCACTATGACATTTCGCATGGCACCAGCATTGCGATATTAAAACTTTTGTGGTATTTGTTCCACATTAGAATTGGAACATGGCGGGAAATGGCGCGAAAAGTTTGAAAAAATTTACAAAAGTTATTGTTTTTGGGTGATTAAAACTCCCTTTTCGCTCCAACTACCTTTTGCGCGCGCACCGTTTGTAAGCTATGCACCTTCAAACGATTTTACGTACGGCGTCTACGGAGGACAGACGGACAAATAACTTTTTTTTTTTTGTGGTTTACTACTCCCAAAACGTATAAATGTAAAATAGTAGCAATTTTTTTAAATTTCATTTCGATGACAACACTTTTATAAAAAAATAATAAAATAAAATTCAATTGAGTATGAACAGAAAAAATATATTGAGGAATAAGTTTCAATTTGCATAAACTCCTTCTGCTCCCTAAAACAGTATGTACCTACTATTCCCTAGTAGGAAACTGTGCAAGTTCTGATGCAAACACATTTTCCTGGCTCAGAGGAGATAGGGTATCATACGAATGAAATTAGGCCCTATGGGATTATGCCAAATAACAGAACTAGGGCTTTATCTGGCAGAATCTTTACTCCTAATACAATAGAATGGGCGGTAATGTCATTCCTCCCATATAAATCCCCAGGAGCTGATGGCATCTTTCCTGCATTACTGCAACAAGGACTCGATGTGCTTCTTCCCATACTGGTCAAATTATTTAGAGCCAGTTTTGAATACGCTTACGTGCCACTGGCATGGCGAGACGTAAATGTGACTTTTATTCCAAAAGTGGGGAATAGATGTTGGACTCACGCAAAGTCATATCGCCCAATCAGTCTCACCTCTTTCTTACTTAAATCTATGGAAAAGGTATTAGACAGATACATAAGGAGCTCTGCTGCTTTCAGCCGGCTCAACAAATATCAATTCGCTTATCAAGCTGGCAAATCGACTGTTAGCGCTCTTCACAATTTAGTGCAAAAAATTGAGAAATAGCGTTATGCTCTTTTCTTGACGTTGAAGGTGCTTTTGACAGCACTTCCTACAAATCCATTGAATTACTTACTCGTAAGATAGGAGTAGAAGAAACGGTAACGAGATGGATAGTAGCGATGCTTGACTCTCGTAGAATCTCGGCTCAGATCGGAGGTAAAGGTCTCACTGTACGAGCGGTGAAGGGATGCCCTCAGGGAGGTGTACTCTCCCCACTACTGTGGTGCATTGTTGTAGATGATCTCCTTAAGGATCTGAGCATCAAGGGTTTTGAGACTCAAGCATACGCTGATGACCTGGTGATCACTGTAAGAGGTAAACATGACTGTGTCATTTCGGACCGCATGCAAGAGGCCCTAGAGATAGTAGATCACTGGTGCATCCAACAGGGATTAAGTATAAATCCAAGTAAAACAATTATAGTGCCATTCACTAGAAGACGGAAGGTAAACTTAAGGCCCCCGATTGTGAGAGGAACTACAATTGAATTCTCTTCCGATGTCAAATACTTGGGAATTACCTTGGACAAGTGTCTGACTTGGAATTTACATCTTAATAACATCTCCACACGAGTAACATTGTCTTTTATGGCGTGTCGAAGGCTCTGTAGTACCACTTGGGGTCTCAGACCAAATATGGTATACTGGACCTACAAGTCTATTATAATACCAATGATCACATATGCCGCTATGGTGTGGTGGCCAAAGGTTGAACAAATCACAGCACAGAAGGCCCTGCAAAAAATTCAGAGGCGTGCCGTTCTTAGCATTACAGGGGGACTTAAATCATGTCCCACTGCTGCAATGGAAGCCATGATAGACTTGGCCCCATTACACTTAGAGATAAAGAAGGAGGCTCTGAGAGAGGCCATAAGGCTACAGCAGTACAATAAATTCAAGGCAGGAGACCTTGTCGGTCACCTTAAAATTCTACAGGAATTTAATCAGAAGGACCTAACCGACTCAGTAAACGATAACATGCCAAAGGTATATGATTTTGAGAAACCATATATGGTGACTCTGGGAGATCGTGTATCATGGCAATCTGGTCTACCAGATTTTGGGGAAGGTGCTTCAGTCTGGTACACGGACGGCTCTAAAACCTATAGTGGAACTGGAGCGGGCGTATTTGGACCCAATTGTAAAAAATGGACGGCAATGGGACAAACCGCCACTGTGTTTCAGGCTGAGGTTCATGCCATAGAGCTGTGCGCAGGTAAACTTCTACTGAATAAACCAAAAGGCGCTACAGTTATTATCCTATCTGCCAGCCAAGCGGCACTGCTAGCGCTGAAATCTTATTGTTTCCGTTCTAGGCTTGTGTGGGACTGTCATACTCTTCTTAAAGAGCTGGCACATCATAATAGTCTAACCCTGATGTGGGTGCCAGGACATGAGGGTATTCCGGGTAATGAATCGGCTGACCAGCTAGCTAAGCGAGGAGCCAACTCACCAATGATTGGCCCGGAACCATTCTGTGGAGTAGGTAAAGGCTTCATTAAGGATGGTATTTTTAAGTGGATAAATCTTCAGGTGGAAGATTATTGGAACTCACTTTCAGGACTTAGACAGTCAAAGAAATTCCTGACCTTCTCAAGTAGGAGAGCGTCGGAATTCCTTTCCTTAAGCAGGTATAACGCACGGGTCATAATGGGATATTTTTCCGGACATTATTTCCTTAATTATCACCTTAAGATCATCGGTAAAGTATCACTAGATACATGTCGATTCTGTGATATCACATCTGAAACCACGGCACACATTCTGTGTGATTGTGATGCAGTGGCCAGACCAAGAAGGCAGATTCTCGGTGGATTTACTCTCACCTGTGAAGACCTGTCGAAGACTCCCCTGAGTAAAATCATCTCCTTTCTCAAAGGAATAGATATGGCCTAGGGAGTGGTTAAGAGCCAGGAACAAAAGACCTCTTAGGTCGTAGTTCGAGAAGTAGTGAGGCTTCTTTAGGCTCTACCAGTCTTAAATAAATAATAAATAATTCCCTAGTTCTAATAACTCACTCCTTGGGGAATCATCTTTTTTGTCTAATAAAAATTATGTAAATTTACTCTCTTTTTGCTTTTATCGGTTGTCTTAAAACTAGTCAAGCTAAGCCAAGACACCAACCAAAATTTAAGTGGGACAAGAATCGTCTAAGCTTCACGTCAGACATACAAGGTCGTTTGAGTGTTCGCCGAATTTTAGCGCAGTATATCCCAAAATAACTGCTACTTTTGAAGAAAAAATAATATAGAGTAAGCCATAAGAAATTGTAAACAAGGACAAAAATATAAATGCAGAGGTAAGGAGCAATTGGCGTGACTTTTTTTTTTAAACAAAAACAATTAGTTTTCTTTTATGCCAATTAGAGAGAGAGAAGTTCCGAAGGTAGACCGAAGATTCTTATTTTGACTCAGAAAACGTGAAACAAACTGAATGAAACGAATATCTGATGGATTGGAATTATGCTAATTCATCACGAACTCTTCTTCTAACCCCTACAGTATTACACACTTGGATGTTACTGCTTCTACTCCTTGTGATATTGCTGAACTTTTCTCGCAATATTTCCAGTCTGTATACTCCGCCAGTTCACCTTCATCTACGCCTTGTTTCATTGATATTCAGGTTAATCTCTTGCCAGAGTTCGATAGTCACGACGTTCTTGCTGTCATTAACTCTTTAGATGGTAATGGTAGTGCTGGACCAGACGAAATTCCAAACATTTTCGTAATAAATCTTGGACACATCCTAGCTGAACCTTTGGCGAAACTTTTCACTATGTCCCTCACAGAAAGAATTTTCCCCACTCAATAGAAGGACTCTTACGTCATTCCTATCTTTAGGAAGGGTGAAAAGCAAAAGGTTGAAAATTACCGTCCAATCTGTCTACTTTCTTGCTTTTCAAAAATATTTGAAAACTTACTACATAAATAAATTTTTCCACGAGTCAGCTCCCTAATATCAATCAAGCATCATGCATTTTTTAAAGGACGCTCTACGGAGACGAATCTTGTTTCCTTCTCAAATTCAGTCTCACGTGCGCTCGAAAATCGATTCTCTGTCCACACGATTTACACTGACTTTTCTAAAGCCGTTGACAGTGTTGACCAGTCTATACTGCTTAATAAACTGCAATCGTTTGGAATAGATGCTGCTTTGTTGCAAAGGTTTTCTTCCTACTTAAGCGATCGTAAATAATACGTCATATTTAATGGAGCTCAATCCAATCCATACTTCGCATCGTCTGGTGTTCCCCAAGGCTCCACCTTGGGTCCCCTACTTTTCGTTTTGTTTGCGAATGACCTTCTTACGGGTTTTCAGTCTGATCATTTAATGTATGCCGATGATCTCAAATTATTCAGAGTCGTGAAATCTATTTCTGACTGTAAAATCCCATAAGATCACATTAATAAATTAAACTATTGGTGCATGCTGAATAACCTACGTTTGAACACTCAGAAATATTTTAAAATGATATATACAAATAAGGATTGTTGCCTTAACTTTGACTACCACGTTGATAATGCTCTGCTCGTTGAAGTCTCACGCATAAAGGATTTAGGGGTAATGTTTGACAGCAGATTAAAGTTTGATCAGTACATAATCGAAGTCTGCAAACACGCATTTAGATTATGTGGTTTTATATTAAGAACTGCTCATCCATTCCATAATATTCATGTTTATACGAATTTATTTAATAGTCTGGTTCGGTCTTGTCTGGAGTATTGTTCTGTTGTGTGGAACCCTCACTACCAATAACTTGTGACTGCATTGGAATCAGTACAACGACGTTTTACAAAATCTGTTTTCCGAAGGCTCAATTTATCTGACATTTGCTACGAGAGTCGATTAGAGTTACTTGGCCTATCACATTTAAAGGACAGAAGACTATATTTGGACACGGTATTTTTATTTAAAGTAAATTTCGTTTTTAACACTATTCTTCAAAGTGAACTTCAATTGCGTACTAATGTATTTGCGCGGCTAAACGTATATTTTCACTCTCCTTTACTTGGGCTGTCTCGTATGTTCAATACTCGTTCTCGGAGATTTTAATTTACCACTGGTAACGTGGTCCCGATCTGGAGATGAAGACTGCCTTATCCCGTCCTTCGCCTCATGTCCTAGGCAGGATGAACAATTTCTGGACTGCATGCTTTCAACAGGCTTGCACCAGATCAACACGAAAGCTAATACCTCTGGACGATACTTGGACCTCGTTTTCTCTTCCGATGTAACCCAAACAACAGTCAATCATTGTACATCACCACTGTTACCGGATTCAAATCATCATCCAGCACTTCACGTTGTTCTTAATTTTGGTTCACGAATTAATCACTTATTTCCTTCTGAAATAACATATGGCTATAATTTTAATAAAGTCGATTTTTCTGCTTTAAATCGCGACATCTCTACATGTGATTGGTTGGGTGTACTAAGTGAGCCGGATGTTGAAACTGCCACTTTAAACTTTTATAACACGATCTTTCGTAGTTTCGCGCGATGTGTACCGGTCACATCTACTAGACAGCCTAAGCGTTTTCCGTGGTTTGACGACGACCTGATACATCTGAAAAATTTAAAAACGAAAGCTTGGAAGACATATTGTCTCTCAAGGATTGATTCAGACTACGTTTCCTATTCAACCTTACGCGACCTGTTTATTAGCCGGTCTAGTACGGCGTATACCTCGTACGTCAATAATGTTAAATTATCGATTAGGGACAAACCTAAGCGGTTCTGGGATTTCGTCAATTCAAAAAGGAATTCCGACGGATACCCCGCTTCTATGTCTTTTGATGATGTGGTCAGCGATGACCCTTTAGTCATTAGCAACTTCTTCGGGAACTACTTCCAAGCTGCTTTCACATCTTCTAACTGTGATAATAGATTTAAGGATCATAAACACCTGACAAAGTTTCCTTCTACTTCATTGGAGATGAAGGATCTGCACATAGACGAAGCTACTGTTTTGAAATTTATCTCAAATATTGCAGATAGTTTTTCTGTTGGTCCAGACGGCATCCCTCCAAGCGTTCTAAAACGATACAGCTCTTCCCTAGTAGCACCCTTGTGCTATTTATTTAATTCTTCTCTTCGTACAGGGGTATTTCTCAGTTCATGGAAATATTCTACTATTAAGCCGTTATTTAAGAAAGGTAAAAGAATGGATGTACGAAATTATCGGCCTGTCGCCAACCTTTCTTGTATTTCGAAGCTTTTCGAGGCTATTGTTTGTGATGTAATGAATTTTCATTGCAAATCAATCATAAGTCCATCCCAACATGGGTTTACTAAGGGTAGGTCTACTACCACAAATTTAATGGAATTTGCTAATTTTTCCGTTAAAGCGATTGAAGGTGGAAATCAGGTGGACTGCATTTACACTGATTTCAGCAAGGCGTTCGACAAAATGAATCATTCCATCCTGACTTATAAGCTACAATTACTGGGTTTTCCATTCACGTTTATTAATTGGATCAGTTCGTATCTACTTAATCGCACTCAAAAGGTGTTTTTTCGTGGAGCTCTTTCATCCGATATATATAATACTTCTGGAGTACCTCAGGGGAGCCATTTGGGTCCGCTTTTATTTATCCTTTTCATTAATGACGTGAGTTCGGTTCTCTCCCACTCTAAAATTTTAATGTATGCTGACGGTGCAAAGATTTTTCGTAATGTAACCAATGCGGCTGATTGTTCTCTTCTTCAGAGTGACCTGCAACGGTTTTATGACTGGTGTACACTAAATTGTATGCCTTTGAATATTAGTAAGTGTATCACTGTATCGTTCTCTAGAAAGAAAACTCCAGTTACATTTGATTATAGTTTAGAAGGAAACCCATTATATAGAACTGACAAAGTGAACGATTTAGGTGTATATTTTAATAACGAAGTTACTTTTAATGACCATTTTGATTATGTTGTCAGTAAGGCTAACTCCGTCTGGGGCTTTGTGCGAAGATGGTGCAAGGATTTCAATGATCCGCATGTTACAACAATGTTGTACTGCACATTTGTCCGTTCTATTTTGGAATATGCCTGCCCGGTATGGGCTCCATACTATGAGGTTCATAAAAATAGAATTGAGTCGGTTCAGAGAAGATTCTTGCAATTCGCACTTAAAGGTCTTCCTTGGCATGATCCACTGCATCTGCCTCCTTACCATGAGCGTCTTAAACTCCTGCCGATGGAGTCGTTGGTTGATAGACGAGATGTCCTTAGAGCTGTTTTTGCTTTCAAGGTAATTTCTGGTGATATTAACTCCCCGTCATTGCTGGAAGCCGTTACTTTCAGAGTTCCATTTCAATCCTTGAGAGACTATGTGTTGCTGGATATTCCTCACCATCGGACAAATTACGGCCAACACGAACCAATCACATCTCTTTCACGCATTTTTAATTATAATTACAGTCAAATTGACTTTAACATTTCTGTTCAACAGTTAAAATCGGCTTTATCAAATAAATAATGTAATATTATATTTAGGCATTCATAATACTGATGTATTTTTGTACTTATTTTGTTGTACTTATTTTTTATTTTTTCTAATTATTTTATATTTTGTAATTTTTTGTTATAAGTAATCAGTATTTGATGAATTTGAATAATAAATAAAATAAATTTTGCCTTAGTTTTCATGACTTCAGTCTAAAATCTTTCAAGTTGTATTTAAGATTCACGTTGCCTATTAAATAACTATATTTAATTCTATATCATTTTAATTTTTCTTCATTTATATTTTTCTATTTTAATATGAATATCATTTATTTTGTTCTTATTTTATTTTTTTATCACTTGGCTACATGTATAATTGGAATTTTTAAACTTTCTGTTCATTGAGTCCTTCAATAAATAAAATAAAAATAAATAAATATAGCGGCATGCTTGCTGTCGTTCTGAATAGCTATGGCGGTCAGGAAGATTATTGCCTGGCAAATTGCGGAGTCGGACAAATATCAGTCTTTTATTATCATCTGTAAAAATATCTCGAACTCTCAATTGTCTGGCAAGTCGGCGGGAAATATATTTGTTTTTCAGGCCTGATTCCCCAAGTAGCGTACTCTTCCACTTTTTAACGTTAAAATAACCAACCTCGGTCAACCTTCACATCAGTTTAGTAATAGTGGGGTGGATTCTGATCTTACTTATCGAAATGAAATTCAATGTAGTAGAAGTAGCATGCTGGTAATTCAACTTAATTTTGAATTATTAACCAAATATAATGCCATCAATTAGAATTAATTTAACGTAAATTTAATATCCGTAAACAGCTTTCACAAAACAGGAATTTCAGTATATATATAATATTCAATATCAATTTCATTAAATTTTCCCGTAAACCACACTACACGTTACCATTCCTTTGCTGCTTCGTGCAAAATTAAATTAAACCTAATGATTATTTTCATCCTGCACTTTCGTACATTTCCCTGAAAATTTCCCGAAGGATTCAAAGCATATTAGCACTAAAGTACACACATCGCATGGAAGTGGTATAGCAGCAACACTTTTATGTAGTTAAGCGCTATGCTAATTGCATGCTTCGGGTCCTACAGATCCTGTAATATCCTGCCACGCCTAAAATTTCAACTGCTGTTACAGCAGCTTTCTATGGCGATACGAAGATGTGATTTGCTGTCTTCCTGCCGTACAAAATTAGAAGAAAGAAAATTTGGCGTAGCATATCGCGAAATCCTAGATCCTGCTCCGTTCCAAATCCTGCGAGAGTGCCAGCTTTGGATCCGACATTGTCTATCTTATTTTTGTTGGAATTAATTCATCTGGGAGCAGTTAATTCGCCCAAATTCAGTCATACATCTTTTGCCGCAGTTCGAGTGCAAGGATTTCACTAGGATCCAGGAGGCTCTTGCCGACATTCAGCTGGAGTACATGCAAAATGGGAACTGGTTGCATCCAGCTATACATTTTGCTGCCGTACAAAATGGAATCTTGTTAAGTGTTGAAAACGTTTTACAATTCCCTCTGAAATGGAATAATGGCGGCAGTGATGGTGGAAGTATGGAAAAATAATTTATAGTTGTGTTGGCTTTAAATTTTCATTTTATAACCGAAATTTCAGCGAAATATTTCGAAAATATGATCATTGCTCCACCACACCACTTCAAAATGAAAAAAATAATGGGATATACAAATTTAACCCGTAGTTGATTACGGACTTTTAACATTAATAATTGAAATAGGTCAGATGCAAACAAAAACTAATTGGAAAGATATTCCAATTTTCTTCTTAATTTTTTTCATTTACTGCATGACGTCCTATAGGAGTTCAGGGATAGTGATCGAAACTGGAACCAAGACTATACCGTTTTACTTTATTATTATTACTTTATAAATCGAAAAATTGTTTTTAAGTTTCATGACTAGGAGACACCAAACATTTAAAAAAAATGTCAGTCCGTCTGTACGCCGTCCGCCATACGCGAAACCGTTTGACGGCCCGTACCACTATTCAGTTGATTTTCTTTGTTCTGGAGAGCCCGTGTGGACCCCTTTAAGTTGTCACCTTTTGAAGGTAAATAAAATTTTAAGTGTCGAAATTTTGGGGGGTTGGAGAGGTGGTAGAGGGTGAAAAAGAAAATATTCCGATTTTTACATCTCAAAACCCCCTAATATTGGATATATGAAACTTAATACTTACGTATAGTTGTACTAGTGGCATGTTCTAAAAAATATTAACAGTTGTGGTAAAGTATGGAGGGAAGGGGTGTTTTTCCTATCTCTGGAATGGCTTATGCTAGAAACTTCAAATTTGATGGGTATATGGAGATGTACTAGTTAAGTAATTCAGGTAGAAAATAATTCATTTATCCATTAGCGTTCGGAGATGGGCCAAAAAAAATACTCAATGACAATGGGGTGCATATACTTTCACAAACTTTTTTATATCTCTTAGGTCTTCTAAAATATTGAATACACTTTTCTTCTACTAGTTCTTCAGATAAATGCCTAGAAACTATTTTCAGGATTTTTTGAAATTCGGAGGTGTAAAGGGTTTGTATTAATTTTCATAAATTCAACCATATCCCTCAAATATGATTGGAAATCAAAGAACTTCTTACTTTAGCGTGCTTTTTATATAATTGCCTAAATGTATTATAGTTTCCATGATTTTTCCTTTTCAACCCTTAATAGAATATTGTACACGTTTTCACGAATTTCGATACATCTCTTAGGAGTGATGAGTCATGGAATTGGTTTTTGCTTTCTAGGGTTCTCTTTGTAATCATCTTTTTTGAATATTCAACCGACTAGTTGATGCAACAGCTTGCATACGATTTCACAATTTTCGCCATATTTTTTATGTTTGGCTTTTACTTCTACTGAGTTTTTACATGAGACCTACAAACTAATTTTAGGATTTTCTGATATTCAACCCGAAGGGGGTGTAAATGGGTTGCATATGTTTTCATGAATCCTCCAACATAGTTCTTCGATTTTATGAGATAACGAATTGATTTTTACTCTCAAAGGTTTCGTATATAATCACAAAGAAGTTAAGTTTAGAAATTTTGGATATTCAACCCCAGGGTTGGTGGACTTTTTAAATAATCGCGATTCATACATTTCGCGATTCATACATTTTCACGGATTTCAACATACCTCTTAGATCTGATGAGATATCAAACTGCTTTATTTTCTTCGGTCGATCTACGAGGGCGGATTGATAATGACGTGCAAAAATCAAGAAGGAGTGGGCAGGTAAGGAATTCGTTATTTTTTTTTACCTGGACCATCCTTAAATAGATTACCTGCAAAGTTTAAGCCTGATACCTCGTTTAGTTTTCGAGAAGCAAGTCGACTTATAAAAATTTTTAAAAATGGATAAAAATGAATTTCGTGTGTTGATTAAACACAATTTTTTAAACGGGAAAACAGCTAAAGTAACCAAAGAAAAATTAGGTAAGCATTATGGGGACTCTGCACCATCGATCCAAATGATTTACAAATGGTTTTCTGAATTCAAGTGTGGTCGTACGAGCACACAAACCATACCAAGTCCAGGTCGTCCAAATGAGGTCACCACGCCAGAAATGATCGATAAAATCCATGATATCGTGATAGAAGATCGTCGAGTAAAAGTGCGTGAGATAGTTAACGTAGTAAACATCTCATTTGAACGTGCTTGGAATATTTTGAAAAACCATTTGGACATGAGAAAGCTATCCGCAAGATGGCTGCCGCGTTTGCTCACAATCGACTAAAAACGCAATCGTGTGACAACTTCGCAGCACGGTTTGCAACTGTTTTAACGTAATACAAATGAATTTTTTCGTTGATTCGTAACTGTTGATGAAGCATGGATTCACCACTACACTCCAGAAACCAAACAACAGTCAAAACAATGGAAGGATGTCGGTTTAAGGAGGCAAAACAGTTCTATCGGCTGGAAAGGTTATGGCGACAGTTTTTTGGGATTCAAATGGAATGGTATTCACCGACTACTTGGAGAAAGGAAAAACAATGACGGGAGCATATTATTCTGAGCTATTGGTTTCATTGGATGTTGAAATCAAGGCAAAACGCTTCATTTCGCGAAGAAAAATGTGTTGTTTCACACGTCCGTTGTTGCAACGGCAAAACTGTTTGAATTACGGTACGAATTGCTCCCTCACCCACCGTATTCTCCAGATTTGGCACCCTGCGACTTTTTATTATTTCCAGACTTGAAAAAATGGCTTGCTGGAAAGAGATTTACCACGAATACTGACGTCATCAGTGAAACCAACGCCTATTTTGAAGGGTTGGACAAATCATATTATTTGGAAGGGAACAAAAAATTGGAAAAACGCTGGACTAAGTGTATCGAGCTAAAAGGAGACTACGTTGAAAAATAAAATAAATTTTTCCGGATAAAATTATGTTTTCTCAATTTTTCCACGTCATTATCAATCCGCCCTCGTATAATACATAATCGCCTAAAAATTGATCTAGGATTGTTACATATACAGTAGTCTTGTGTAGTTCGCGAACGAACTAGTTCAGAAGAGCGTTCCCATAACTGAAATGAACGAACTAGTTCACAGTCATTCCCGATTCTAGTTCGTTTTTTTTTTGCTCATGTTCTACTAGATCTACTGATTTTTTTTGCTCATCATGTTCTACTAGATCTACTGACCTTTTTTTTGCTCATCATCTTCTGCTAGATCTACTGACCTTTTTTTTTTCATCTTCTACTAGATCTACTGACCTTTTTTTTGCTCATCATGTTCTACTAGATCTACTGACCTTTTTTTGCTCATCATGTTCTACTATATCTACTGACCTTTTTTTTGCTCATCTTCTACTAGATCTACTGACCTTTTTTTTTTGCTCATCATGTTCTACTAGATCTACTGATCTTTTTTTTGCTCATCTTCTATTAGATCTACTGACCTTTTCTTTTGCTCATCATCTTCAACTAGATCTACTGACCTTTTTTTTGCTCATCATCTTCTACTAGATCTATTGTCTTCGAATTACGACTACTCATCACTGAACTCCTCTGAAGTAATGAACTAAAAGAACGAACTAGTTCGCAAGGATCGGGAATCGGAAATGATCGCTCACTATGGTGAACTAAAATGCGCAAGTCTAATATACAACCAAGGTGATGTAAGGGAGTTGCATATGTTTTCACAATTTTCGCAAAACTGGCTATTACATCTACGTGCATTTTAGGTATTGGCCTAAAAACTGATTTCACTATTTTTTGAAGTTCAACCCCCAACGACGTCTGAAGGTGTTGCTTATTCGTTTTCACAAATTTTCCAATATTCTGAACCAAATTGGTTTCATCGGTTTCATGTATTTGCTTAAAAACACTTATTTTACAATTTTTCCAAATTCAACCCTCAAGGAGATGTAATGGGTTTGAATCTATATTCACAAAATTCGTCATTTCTCTTAGGACTGCCTGATGAGACTGCAAACTCTTTCTTTAGGGCTTTTTTAGAATTTTTCGATATTCAACCCCGAAAGAAGGGGTTACTTAAGTATAACGAAATTCGGGACGTCTACACGGGCCTTTTATATGTATAATATAATATATGAACATAGTGCGACAAATAAGTTCCGAGACTCGAACCATATCTGAGTAACTAGTAGGACCATCTATGTGTACAGACCGGCATTTGAAAGCTGTGACACTCCTCTTCCCGGTAATATCAATTTTGTTAAAATCGGTTGATAGATAGCAAAGTTATGACAGTTCTCCCAAAACAACTTTTTTGTCGATGTTGAAATATTAAAATGTTGCTCAAACAATGCTCATTACATTCTTCGATAGCAAAGGAATTGTCTACAGGGAATTCCAACTGGCCAAACAATTACTGGCGCATTTTATCTCGAAGTTTTGAAGTGAGTGATGGCCAGAATCCGTCGTATTCGACCCGAATATCGTGATTCAGAGAACTGGATAATGCACCAAATCACACCTAACTCATTATTCGTCAATTTTTGGCTCAGAATCAAGTCTGTGTATTGAATCATCCACCGTATTCACCTGATTTGGCCACATGCGATTTCTCTCAATTCCCGAAATTGAAATTGAAATTGAAAGGATGTTTTTTTAATTACATTTCGACCATCAAAACAGCTTCAACATGAGTACTAGAGGCAATTCCACAAAATGAGCTAGAACACGCATTTGAATCACTATTGAATCGCTGTAACAAGTGTATTGAAACTAGAGGAGAATATTTTGAATAAAAAAATAAAAAATTTCCAGATTTTTTTTTTTAATAATGTTTTCCATGGCCTATCTCGAAAATTATTTGTCGCACTGTAAATGTATAATCGATATTTTTCCATCTATTCTAATAGCAAAATTAACTTTCCAAAAAACCTCCTTATCACGAAATAACCGACGTTACATTTTGACATTGATCGCATCTCATACATTTTTTCTTCATAGTCCGAGATGCGATCAATGTCTCCACTTTAACCTCTTCCTAGCCAAATAATCAAGTTTAGCCCAGACTGTTGACCGAGTTTTATCTTTGTATTTATGAAGCAATTTGTTATATCAATACTGAACCGTAATCGAAATACTGAATCGTCATTGTAAATGCAATTCATAAAATCAGAATTCAGTTAATACTTACTGAAACAGAAACCGTGAGTAGAGAATTCAGTTCCGGGACGCCAAATTTTTCAGGGTCCCCAAAATTCCCAGGATTAATGTTCATTAAGTAGGATCCTATTGTGAGATTCAAAAAACAGTAGAATTCTTTCAGTAATTCTACTGAACTAAAAGTTACGATTCCGTATTAAAAACGAAAATTGAAATGAAGTATAAGAAAATTGATTCAGTACTGGTGCGGAACTAAAATGTCGGCTGCTACTACTGCTGTCAACTGAACTACATCGAACAAAGAAGTAAAAGTATTTGAATTCCGTTCTGAGCTATTTTTATCAGTACTGATTACACTGTTATCAGACTTTCCAATTCCGGATTAGTTCCGGTTTTTAATTAACGCATTTCAGAACAACTTTACATGAAATTTGAACTCTAGTTTGACATAAAATTCTAGTAGCATAAAAGAAAGTTGATGCAATTACCGCAAACACAATAAACGCGGACCTCCCATCATTTTTTTGGCCCGAATTACAATGGAAATTGGATTCCATAATTTCATGAAGAGCGTCATACGACTGGCTGACTATCGTGAATATGTTTGGGTTTTTTTTAAAAAAGTAAAACCTAAAGTCAAAGACGAACAATCTCGTGTAATTTGGCATCACATGTTAACGCTATCAAAATCAGAAAACACATTAAAAAAGCAAAAACAACCATAATCATAGATAGCTTTGAATTAATTTTATGTTCGTAGTAATAAAGTCTGAAGCACGGTATCTTCCTTAAGAGTCCTTTTATTTGAGAAAGTTACGCTAGCCCCCACTATACGAGTATGCGTCGAATTATTTATTCGCCAGGGTAACATTAAAGTAATGCTACGATCCTCAATCTCTTCTCGTACTGCTGCGTACTAAAAGAAACATACCATATCACACACTTTTATTATAAAGACGAGTTTATTACAAAAATCTAATTAAACGCTAAGGAGATTTGCCCTAATGGCACTCGACAGCTCAGCAAGGACTTTCGGGACAGTAACGGCAAATAGGAATCAAACCTTAATGAATATTTGCTCTAGCGTTGAATAATTTCATCGCCAATGGACTCACGATAAAATAAATGGCGGCGTCGACCTCTTTTTTTTCTTGGGCGAAAAGTCATGATTTTCTATATTAGTCACTCAAACTCTTCCAAATGATTGCAATATAATAAAAGTGGTAAGATGAAGGACGAGATGAAGCGATAGACTCGTGTAAAGTCCGTCATCCTTAATAATTATGACACGTGATGCTATTAAATTATATTGAGTAGTTGGATTGTAGAGTTGACTCAATTACATTGACACGTTACATAAAGAAACTATGCAACTGAGTCCGGACTCTGATAGTATACAAATTTTCACAAATTTTAAAATTTCACCAGAAAAATTATGATGTTGAATAATACCTTTGACAAAACTAGTGTTCGAAATACTTCGCTAGTATATTTATTGCTAATTGCTTTTATTTTAACTTTATAATTAATTGTTTAAGCCGGTTAAGAAAATTGTAATGTTGTACACTTCAGAGCTTTGCTAAAATATGGTGGAATTCGTGAAAACGTATACAAACTTTTTATAAAGTCAAAAAATATTAAATTTGATTTTTAGGCGATTGTACAAAGAGCCAGTGTTTGATATTTAATCAGACCTAAGAGATATGTCGGAATTCGTGAAAATGTATACAACTCCTTTACACCTCTTTAGGGGTTGAATAAAAAAATCCTGAAAGTAGTATCTGCGGACTCGTAAAAGTTTAATTTTTTCGATAGCTCAGGAGCTAAGAGATGTGACCAAATTCATAAAAATAAATCCCCTCCTCCGCAGCAAAATTTGCTGCCCTAAAATTTTGTATTTTTACGTTTACGACCTCAAAAAAAACGAAAAAACAAATCCGTTTGTACGCTGAATATGCCGTATACGCCGTACGCAAACGCTTTCGAAAGGTCGGAACTCACAAACCCGTTGTGCTATTAAGTTTAAGTCCTTTAAGTTGTGACTTTGGTGAGTTGAGGACAAAAGTGGGTGGAGAAATTTAGACGAAAAATTTTGTCTTCTATTACCGCTTACGCTAGGAAGGTGAGACTTGACATTTGTAAAGAGCCATGCTAGGTGAGCCATTTACAAAATGTTGGATATAGGTGAATGAGTATGGGGGAAGCCAGAAATAACGCGTCCGAAATGCCTGAAAGCTGGAATCGAGACATTCTAAAATTCATGTGATGCCATGAGAGCACTCGCTGCCTAACCCATAATAAATGACAATAACATAAATCTTAATTTTACTTTATTATTTTAATAGTACAGTATTGTTATCGATTTTTAAAAAAAAAAAATTTGCTACCCTCAAAATTTTTTTTTCACGTTTCATGACGAGTAGACACGAAAAAAGCAAAAAAGTCCGTCTGTCCGCCGTACGCCGTACGTCAACCGCTGTACGCAAAATCGTTTGAAGGCTCGTAGCTCCCAAACCCTTTGAGCTATTAAATTGAAATTTTTTTTATGAATAGACTACGTAGGCCCCTTGAAGTGGCAAAATTTGGAGGGGTGGGGGTGTGAGGGGGGAGGAGGGGGAAGTGTTTTAGACAGAAAATTTTGGTTTCTAGATCTCAGCAACCACTTATGCTAGGAGGCTGAAATTTGGAATTTATATAGAGCTTCGGTAGTGGACCCATTTGCAAAAAAATTGCAGATATAGGTGAAGGGGTTTGGGAGTGGAGGGACAAATAATGCGTCCGAAACGCAGAAAAGGTGAGATCGACACATTCTAAAATCCATATCTCCTAAACCGTTAATGTCACAAAATTGAAACTTAACGAATATCTGTAGGTATACTAGGAGAATAGATCGGAAACAAAAATTTAAGTGGGGGCAGTGGCGTACGGGGGTGGAGGGTGAAAAACTTTAGATTACGATATCTCACGAACCAATTGCACTAGACAAATAAAATTTGGTTTATGTATAAAAGATGACAAATGAAGTTTGCTGAAAGCAAAATTTTTTAAGGGGGCGGTGGAGCATGAAAGTGGAGGGGATAAGAATTTTTCTAAAAAATCACGTCTCATATCTCAAGAACGGTGTGAGATAGATGCTTAAAATTTTTACCAGAAGTAGGCCTAATAGACCCCTAGCAGAAAACGAAATTTTGAAAGTGTGGGTGTAAAGGGTGAGGGTGGGGGAGGGTGAAAAGGAAAAAGTTCTGATTTTAATATCTCGACAACCTATATTGATATAAACTTGGTATTTAGATAGAACTATATTAGCAGCATCTTGGAAAAATATAATTTTTTATAGGGGTAGTATGGTACGGGGGTGGGGGGTGTTTTTCTTATCTATAGAACGGCTTATGCTACAAAGTTGAAACTCGGAATGTTTATGTAAATGAACTAGAAAACTAATTTAGATAAAAAAAAAGTTCAAATATCCATTGGCGTTCGGAGGGGGGGGGGGCAAAAAAAATTATCAGTGAAAATGGAATGCATATATTTTCACGGTTTTCGTCATATCTATTAGATCTTACCAAATATTGAATTCATTTTTATTCTACGGATTCTTCATATAAATACCTAGAAAGTGTTTTCAGCATTTTTTAAAATTCGACCCCTAAGGGGGTGCAAAGGGGGCTGTAAACTTTTTCATGAATTCTACTATACCGTCTTATCAGATATCGAATATCTTTTCACTTTCATGGGATTGCGTAATAATCGCCTAAAACTTGTTTTTAAGTTTTTTCCTTTTTCAGCCCCTAGGAGGGTATAAACGGGTTGACCACGTTTTCACGAGTTCCGTCATTTCTTTTAGAAGTGATAAGAAATTGAATCGGTTCCTACTTTCTCGTGCTGTCTTCATATTTATTTATTAACTCCTTTCAGGATTTTTGGACATTCAACCCCCAAGTGGGAGGTTGCATATCTGGTGATATATCGAATTCATTTTTACTTCCTAAGGTTTCCTATTTAAAAAAGCCAATTTCAGTATTTAGATATTCAATCCTAAGAGGTGTAAGGGGTTCTTAGGTTCGATGAGATATTAGATCGCTTTTCATTTCCACAGACTTTTTATATAATCGCCTACAAACCCATTTCTCAATTTTTCGATATTCAACCCCCAAGGGTTTGAATGTGTATTCATAATTTTTGCCATCCCTTAGTTCTGATGAGATATAAAATTGATTATTACTTCCAACCAATTCACGATTTTTCGAATTTCCAGATCCAAGGAGATGTGAAGGGTTTGCTTACGTTTTCAAAAATTTTTCAAAATCCGTCTTGTTTCATGAAATATCGAGTTGCTTCTTATGAAATCGTCTAAAAACCTGTTTCACAATTTTTTTCAAAATTCAAACCCCAAGTGGAAGTAATGGGTTCGTATACGTTTTAACAATTCGTCATATCTCTTAATTCTGATAAGGCAAAAAATTCGTTTTTGCTTCTATGGGCTTTTAGTGTACATAATATACCGAAATCCGAATAGTCTACACGGACTTTTTCAATGTTAAATCGGCTAAAAATCTCTATTTTAAATATTTTTATATTAAGAACAAAATTAATTTTCCATAAGAAATCTAAAAATCTCGAAGCAACTCATGATACACTCCGACTTTTACCGCTCCCGAACTTTGACCCTAAAAATAATAAAGTTTCGCCCAGACTATTGGCAGATTTTTTTTAATGTTGACATGAGATGAACATAATAATTTGATTTAAAAATGGGCTGATAGATGGCACCACTTTGGCCTATTAAACAATGAGATGTTTAAAATAATCTGGAATTGCATTTATCTATAGGCATCCTGATTAAGTGGAGTGATGAGATAAAGCGCGAAAGTGGAGTACAACAATCTTAAAAAACAACTTTTATATCTCACGAATCGTACCACATATGACCTTAAAATGTTTGTAGGAGTTAAACTCAGTAGATCTCAAATAGAGAAAAAATAGTGAGAGGGTGTAGGAGATAAGGTTGAAAGAGGGTGAAAACTAAAAAATCAAGTTTTTATTTAACGAGTGATAAAAGGTAAGAATTGATGTCACCATACCACAATGGAGAAACCCTAGAAAGAATAAAATGTTTGATAGTGGATAAAAGATGTGTGGATGGGAGTGTTTCACGTTTCTCAGTAACAGCTTATGCTAGAAGTGACACAAGAAAAAAATTCAGATTTCCATTAATGTACGGAAGTGAGCAAAAAAATTCCCGTAAAAAGGGGTTGTTTACTTTTTAACAAATGTCGTCAGATCTTCGGTCTGTTGTGGGATGGAACTAATTTTAGTTCTCCGAGCTCTGCCTAAAGACCGTTTTCTATATTTTTTGATATTCAATTCTTAAGGAGTGTAAAAGAGCTGTATGCCTCTATACGAATTCCGACATATTTCTTAGTTCTAATGAGATATCTAATTCGATTATACTTATACTATATAGGCTATATTTCAAGCCGTGTAGAAACCAAGTATTAAGTATTTTCGGATACTCAACCCTCAAGGAAATGCAAAGAGGTTGTATAAATTGTGATTGTGAATTCCATCGTATCTCTTAGGTCTGGGATAACATTTTTTGATTTTAACGAGATTTCCATATAAACGCCTAAAAATCGGTCCAAGATTTTTTGATATTTAACCCTTAGGTGATTATGTCAATATTTTATACCCCATGCTTTTATTGAAATTGGAAAAAGAAATAAATAAAAAATATTATAATAACTTAATTATTTTTTGAATAAGATTTTAGTTTAATTTACGCAGTGGAAATTATACGAATCCTTGAATTCGTTGGAAGTTGTTTAATAAATCGCAACAGAATTTGATAGTTATGCGTTCAATGCGAGAATTGAATTACAGTTTTGAATCAAAAACTGCCGATCTTTCATTTTACTGGCACGAGACAAAGGAAGCTCATCAATGCCATAATGGAAGAAAGTTGGGTTGGGCTATATGTAGAAAATGTTCTGCACTTAGAGCACTCACCAGCTATTTCGAGTCACGAAATTCGAGAAAGACTATGAAAGAAAATCTGTGGGAATGATAACGCTTGACATAGAAAAGGCTTTTGATACAGTCTGGCACGAAGGTTTAATATTTAAATTAATTAAACTATCACTCCCGATATATCTAGTGAAAATTGCTCAGTCTTTTCTATCAAACAGATCATTTACAGTTAAAATCAACTCTTCCTACTCTGATAGTCGCCAAATCTCTGCGGGAGTCCCACAAGGATCATGCCTAAGTCCAACGCTGTTCAATATCTACACGGCAGATATCCCATCACATCCAAATTGCGAACTAGCAACCTTCGCAGATGATACATGCGTCTATACCAGCTTAATTGATCCAGACACGATATTAGCAGTACTCGAACTTTATACTCAAAGACTTTACCAATTTTACCACCGGTGGAAAATTAAAATTAATACAGCAAAAACACAAGCTATGTTTTTCACTAAAAAGAGGAAACGCTCAAACCTTCCAAGTCGCAAAATCAATTTTATTGGTCAAAAAATTCCGTGGTCTGATAACCTAAATTACCTTGGTGTTCTACTTGATAAAAAACTCTCCTTCCGTTGTCACATAGATAACATATGTTTCAAAGTCAGCAAGACCATGTATGCCCTGTATCCTCTTATAAATAGAAAATCCCAACTTTCTGAGGAGAACAAGATCTTATTGTTCAAAATGGTAATCCAACCCATTATCGCATATAGCTCTCCTGTTTGGGGTCATTGTGCAAAGTCACATATTAAAAAGCTTCAGGTCTCACAAAATAAGTGCCTTAAAATAATAATGAAGAAACCATTCTTCTTCTCCACTAGAAGTCTCCACGCAGAAGTTAAAGCGCAAACTGTACTTGAATTAATTTCAACCAAATACTCATCTTTTGTAACAAGACTGGAACTAGTCGACAATCCGATAATACTATCACTTATATAACATCCTACTACTTGACATGTATTAGTGTCTAATTTGCTTTTCTTAAGTTAGTTAATTACCTTTTACTATTTTTGCCTTCCTTTAATTTAAGTTAGTTTGTAAGTTAGTTTTAAACTCACTACACAAGGTTTTTTGTATAAATTTTTCCTTGAACTTATTTCACTAAAATTCCCGTAGATGCTTCGCCTTGCTGTGCTAACTAGATTTAATTTAGCTGTTAAGATATTGAATTATCTGTTCTCTAAATCATAAATTATAAGATGCTAGTCATAAGTGAAAAAACTAATAAACATTGATTGAATTGAATTGAATTAGAGCACTCAACACTCAAATTCAGCGAGATAAATTTACAAATCAAAAATTCGTCAATGTCTCGCTCAGAGTTATAACAGTTTTACTTTATTATTTTAATAATAAAGTATTGTTATCGATTTTAAAAAAAAAAAAATTTGCTACCCTGAAAATTTTGTTTTATACGTTTCATGACTAATAAGCACCAAAAAAGCAAAAAAAAAATTTCAGTCCGTCTGTGCGCCGTCCGCCGTACGCAAAACGTTTGAGGGCTTAAAGCTCCTAAACCCTATGAGCTATTGAATTGAAATTTTACTTTATTATTTTTTAATAATAAAGTATTGTTATCGACCTGAAATTTCAAAAAAAATTTGCAACCCAGAAATTTTGTATTTACACGTTTTAGGACTAGTAAACACCAAAAAACAAAAAAAAAAAAATGTCCGTCTGTCCGCCGTACGCCGTACGCCGTACGCAAAATCGTTTGAAGGCGCATAGCTCCCCAACCCGTTGAGGTATTAAGTTGAAACTTTTATGGTGGGTAGATTGGGTAAATTCCTACGACTGGTATCTTTTGGGGGGGTGGGGGTGTAAGAGGGGATGAGGGTCAGCAACCGCTTATGTTAGGAAGCTGAAACTTGGAATTTATATAGAGCTTCGATAGTAAACCGATTTCAATTGAAATATTGATGATATGAGTGAAGGGGTGTGGGAGTGGGGCGGGAAAAGTAATGTGTCCGAAACGTTCGAAAGGCGAGATCGAGACATTCTAAAATCCATATCTCCTAATCGGTTAATGTCACGAAATTAAAACTTAATAACCATCTGTAGGTATACTAGGAGAATAGATCGGAAACAAATTTTTGAGAGAGGGCAGTGACGTACGGAGGTGGGAGTTGAAAAACTTTAGATTACGATATCTCTCGAACCAATTGCACTAGAGAAATAAAATTCGGTTTGTGTATAAAGGTTGACAAATAAAGTTTGCTGAAAGTAAAATTTTTGAAGGGGGGGGGGTGGAGCATGCCAGTGGAGAGGGTAAGTATTTTTTTTAAAAATCACGTCTCATTTTTACCAGAAGTAGGCCTAATAGACCCGCAGCAGAAAAAAATTTTCAGGGATGAGAATGTAGAGGGTGAGGGTGGGGGAGGGTGAAAAGTAAAAAGTTCCGATTTTTATATCTCGAGAACCTATAATGATATAAAGCTGAAACTTAGTATTTAGATAGAGCTATAGTAGCAGCATGGTGTAAAAATACATTTTGTTATAGGGGTAGTATGGTACGGGGGTGGGTGGTTTTTTTCCTAGCTATAGAACGGCTTACGCTAGATAGTTGAAATTTGGTACGTATATGTAAATCAACTAGAAAAGTAATTCTGATTGAAAAAAAATTCAAATATCCATTGGCGTTCGGAAGTGGGGCAAAAAAAATGGTCAGTGAAAATAGAATGCATATATTTTCACTGTTTTCGTCATATCTATTAGGTCTTTCCAAATATTGAATTCAAATTTTTTGTACGGGTTCTTCATAGAAATACCTAGAAAGTGTTTTCAAGATTTTTTGAAGGTGGTGTAAAGGGGATGTATACGTTTTCACGAATTCAGCCGTACCCTCAGGTCTGATTAGATATCGAATAATTTTTCACATCCACGGGCTTATTTAATAATCACCTAAAACCCGTTTTTAAGTTTTTCTTTTTTCAACCCCTAAGAGTGTATAAACGGGTTGAACACGTTTTCACGAATTCCGTCATATCTCTTAAGAGTGATACGACATCGGATTGGTTTTTACTTTCTATGGCTTTCTTTGTATATGTCTAAAAAGTCATTCCAGGATTTTTGGATATTCAACCCCAAAGTGGGTGCAGGGGTGTGTTATATGTGGCAACGGCGTAAGTTTTCTATCGCGATCCCATTCTAACCGCTTCCCGAACTTTTTTTTAGGTGTTCAGTCACATAGTAACCTACACCGCATCTCAGAATTAAACTCATTCCGAACTTCTACCGAAAAAATTATAAAGTTGCGCCCAGACTGTTGGCAGATTTTTGAAATAATTTTTATGTAATCTGCATACTTTAGACACAAAGAATGCTTCAAAATCGAGGGCACATTGTTAATAAAAATAACAAAAAGATAGGTCCCAACTGGGTACCTTGAGGCACTCCTAATGTTACATTATGCATTATCGAACTCGATGGTATGGACTTTCTCTAATTAATTTATATCCGACAGATAGGACGATAACAAGTTTTGAAGATTCGGATGTATAAAAGAATTCCCACTTTTTTTAGATATTAAAAAAATTACTCTAACTAAATATAGGCTTCCACAAACAAGATACAATTTTCTACCTATCAACTTCACACCCGGCTGATTCAATTTAATTTATTTTTAAACAACCTTCGAGTACATTATTTTTCTTTCCAGGTTCAATTGTGTATGGGAAGCCAGAAGTTACTCCAATGTTGATTTTTGTTCCCATCTCCGCACGACATCCCAGTATAAATTTGGAGTCTTGTATAAACATTTCTTTTGCAGTTTCTAGGTACTTTTACATTCGTACCATGTTTCAACTTTTCAGAACAATCCGTTCATGATATGGAAAGAAGCACTGCTGCGACCACTAGAACCACCACTAGAAAAAATTCAGCTAATTCAAAACCATAATTCTTTGTTGTTCAGACGAAGTTAATGGCCGCTTTCAAGTTAACTAAATTGGAAGTCAACATGCATGAGTTATGACTCAGTTGGTAATTCTCTTAAAGCTATACAATTATCCTCACGAATACAAAACGTCTTTTTGATGGAGAAACACTAGAAGATAACAGGTAAATCGTTTTTTAATTAACTAGCGATGTGGAGCACCAGCTACAGTTAGTATAGGGCAATCAGCATTTTGCACGAGTATGTTGCAGCCTTTACGTCACAACCGATTGCGAAGAAATATCACTGCCACTTGGTTAGTACAAAGGATTGCCTTCTACATCCTGCTCCAGCGTTTTTATTTATAGTTTTTTATGTTCCCGTCTAATACAAACAATATGGTACAATACTCACCGTTTTTTTTTAAAGCAAAACATTTCAATTGGAAGTAATCAACATTAGAACAAAAAAAACACAATCAGGACTCACAGCCACAATTCTTTTCATAGTCAGAGAATTATTCGCATTTTAAACATTTATCGAAGTCAACATATTTTTAATCACACACAGCTGGGTAAATTTCACTCTAGTAAGCATTTTAAACCAATGGAAATATTTGGTTCGAGTGAAAAAAAATGGACAATCTGGTTTATTCGAGGGTTTTATGGTGACTGTGGCTGCGGTACTGTAAGCCAATAGCTTTAAAATGGTTTAATCTTGCTGAATTTTATCCGCAAATACACATGCCTATAAAATCTATTATGAATGTCTAGATTTTAGCTATAAAAATATTTAATTTAGACTATCAATTTTTATTTGCCCGATTAAATATATAGTCTCGCTTATGAGTCCAAGTGAAACTCGTACAAACCCAAAAAAAATAGAAGCAAACAACTCCTTGACTGGATTTTTTATGAAATGTTATCCTTTACTTATTATTTATTAAAAAACCAAAATGTCAACTGTTTATTATTGCGAGCTAGACTTTCGCCGGGATCTTAAATCAATTATTTTAATAAAAACAAATCACTTTAAAATTACCGCAGGTCAATTATTACACTGGCAGTTCGCCTAATATTTTTGGTTGCACTTGGTAATACTTCGCGGTTATATACTGCATATACGATGCGTACCTCCGATTAGAGCTTTACACGATACTTAGTCGGTCGTTTTGAATGAGAACTACACCCGTGTCACTGACATCAAAAGCTTTTTTTTCATTTCACTTGAACAGCGAAAGTCATGCAGTCTGTGCTTTTATGCAAGGCACTGAAGTGCTGCGAGACTTCCAGTACATTCGATGATGTGTGTACAAAATACATCAAGTGAGCAGAATTTTCTACACTATTCTAATTGGACATTTGGAAGTTGTGGCCGTCTTTGGAAGCTTCGACTTAGTTTATTCTGAACTTAGTTTTGTCGGAGTATGGATGTAATATAATATATAGGCTTGTGTAGTTCGTGAACGATCAACTTCCCAATCAATGCCGCTCCTAGTTCGTTTCAATTTATTCATTCATTCATTCATTGCCGTTCGCGAACTGTGGAGTATTATAGTGGCGTTTAACGAAATTGAAATTTTCTTGTTAACTGAGTAATATTTTCGCCACTGTCAATACATCTAGGGTTTTAGATGACTTTGTGGAATTTAAGAGTCAATCAAATACGTCAACGAAATCATTTTTTCAAAAAAATTGAATTCGATTTTTCAGTCTGAATAAAACGTTCAAGTAGATCACAACTATTAATATAATAAATAATTATTAAAAACGATTTCATAAAAAAATGTAAAGAAAATTTTTAACCGCATTGTATTAACGACTCTAGTCAATAAAAAAATATGGATTTAATTAACCTTCGATTTAATTACATCAAAAAGTTTAATTTATATTTTTATGGATCATGTTTTATGTTTTAAATCATGATGTCAAATTTCATCACAAAAGCTTATAATTGTTTTGGTGAATTTAATTTTTATTTTGAGGAATTGTGTTTGAAATTTAAATTAAACAAATCAATCAAAAGTCAATTATTTAAACGATGTTCTAAAAATTAACTGAAGATTTAATCAACAGAGAAGTTTCGAAACACTATTGAATTTAAGAAGAGGATTTACAACTGCATACAGCATACCTTTCAATATGATCAAGATATGGAGAATGGAAGATGGAAGATGGGTGATGGAGGATGAAGGATGAAGGATGAAGGATGAAGGATGATGATAGAGGATAGAGGATAGAGGATATAAGATAGAATATAGAGGATAGAGGATACAGGATAGAGGATAGAGGATAGAGGATAGAGGATAGAGGATAGAGGATAGAGGATACAGGATAGAGGATAGAGGATAGAGGATAGAGGATAGAGGATAGAGGATAGAGGATAGAGGATAGAGGATAGAGAATAGAGGATAGAGGATAGAGGATAGAGGATAGAGGATAGAGGATAGAGGATAGAGGATAGAGGATAGAGGATAGAGGATAGAGGATAGAGGATAGAGGATAGAGGATAGAGGATAGAGGATAGAGGATAGAGGATAGAGGATAGAGGATAGAGGATAGAGGATAGAGGATAGAGGATAGAGGATAGAGTATAGAGGATAGAGGATAGAGGATAGAGGAAAGAAGATAGAAGATAGAGGATAGAGGATAGAGGATAGAGAATAGAGGATAGAGGATAGAGGATAGAGGATAGAGGATAAAAGATAGAGGATAGAGGATAGAGGATAGAGGATAGAGGATAGAGGATAGAGGATAGAGAATAGAGGATGGAGAATTGAGGATATAAGAGAAAGAGCTCAAAAAAATCAAAGTTTTCAACAGGAGCACCTCCAAAAAAAACTCGCACAAAAACACATCTAATAGGACATCTCTGACCCTTTCATTCATAAAAGTTTTTATCTCTCTCATCATTGCTTCATCAGCTTTCTCCCTCCCATGCCCTCACAGTTATCACTTCATTGGCTCTCTCTACGATTACGAGCTTTTGTCATTTCATTTCTCTAATCTCTTTGTATAGTTCTCACTATTAAGTTAATGCGATTGCCGTTTATTTTGACTGAAGGAAAATATTGTAGAACTAACGATTAATTCAATAGCAAAGTAAAGTTGGTAAACTTTTGTTAATTTTATCTTGTAGCTCCACTGCACCGCAATAATAGATAGCAAAATATTTGCAAATTCACGGCGTTCTAGTTCACATTTACATTTCTGTTTTAGTCCGTCATTTCAAAATAAGTCACAACAAAAACTTTTCTTGAAAACGAAAAAATTACAAGCTACTAATCAAACTATTCAGATTCAGAAATTTTTATTGAGACTAATAAAACTATTAAACTTTGACAGTTCAGGTCCAGCAAATCGGGAAGACTTGTAAATTCAAACTAAACCTTAAAAAATCTGCCAACAGTCTAGGCGCAACTTTATTATTTTTTGGGTAGAAGTTCGGAACGAGTTTAATTCTGAGATGTGGTGTAGGTTTCTATGTGACTGAAAACCTAAAAAAAAGTTCGGGAAGCGGTTAAAATGGGGTCGCGCTAGAATACTTACACCGCTGCCTCATATAACATATGAATTACATAATTGGGTCATACACCGGGACGAGATCTAGTCCTAGTATGATATCAGTTGTCACCGCATTAGAAGGTTTTTCGTGATTTGGTTTCGGGCCATTACATGAAATCGGAAATGCGTTTGAAGACGATTATATAAAAAGTCTGTGGAAGTGCAAACCAATCAAATATCTCATCAATCCTGAGATATATGTCGAAACCCATACGTCCTATTGGAGTTGAATAACAAACATCCTGAAATCAACGTTTTGACGATTATGTAAGAAGCCTTAGGAAGTAAAAATGAATTCGATATCTCATTAGAACTAAGAAATATGTAAGAATTTGTGAAAATATATGCAACACCCTTGCACCCACTTTGGGGTTGAATATCCAAAAATCCTGAAATAAGTTTTTAGATATATATAAAGAAAGCCAGAGGAAGTAAAAGCCAATCCGATGCCTTATCACTCCTAAGAGATATGACGGAATTCGTGAAAACGTGTTCAACCCATTTTTACACTCTTAGGGGTTGAAAAAGGAAAAACCTTGAAAACAAGTTTTAGGTGATTATTAAATAAGCCCGTGGAAGTGAAAAGCTATTCGATATCTAATCAGACCTGAGGGATACGGCTGAATTGGTGAAAATGTATACATCCCCTTTACATCACCTTGGGGGTCCAATTTTAAAAAATCCTGAAAATACTTTCTAGGTATTTATATGAAGAACCCGTAGAAAAAAAATGAATTCAATATTTCGAAAGACCTAATAGATATGACGAAAATCGTGAAAATATATGCATTCCATTTTCACTGATCATTTTTTTGGCCCCACTTCCGAACGCCAATGGATATGTGAATTTTTTTTTAACCAAATTTTATTTCTCTAGTATAATGCGTTCGTAAGATATCGTAATCTAAAGTTTTTCAACCCCCACCCCCGTACGTCACTGCCCCCTCTCAAAAATTTGTTTCCGATCTATTCTCCTAGTATACCCACAGATGTTCAATAAGTTCTAATTTCGTGACATTAACCGATTAGGAGATATGGATTTTAGAATGTCTCGATCTCAGCTTTCGAGCATTTCGGACGCATTATTATTCCCCCCACTCCCACACCCCTTTACCTATATTATAATTTTTTTTTGCAAATGGGTCCACTATTGATGCTCTATATAAATTCCAAGTTTCAGTCCCCTAGCCTATACGGTTACTGAGATCTAGAAACCAAAATTTTTCGTCTAAAACGCTTCCCCCATCTCCCCCCTCACACCCCCACCACTCAAAAGGTGGCCACTTGAAGGGGTTTGCGCAGTCTACCAACAAAAAAAAATTCAACTTAATAGCTCAAAGAGTTTGAGAGGTATAAGTTTTCAAACGTTTTGCGTACGGCGGACGGCGTACGGCGCACAGACGGACTGAAAATTTTTATTGCTTTTTTGGTGTCTATTAGTCATGAAACGTGGAAAAAAAAAATTTCAGGGTAGCAAATTTTTTTTTTTAAAAATCGATAACAATACTTTATTATTAAAATAATAAAGTAAAAGGACTATGTTAATACTGGTGTATACGAGACCACTTACTATTATTTTTGAAGAAAAAAACTTTTTCAAATGAATCAGTTGCCGACTTTGGCCAAAAGATGGCACTAGTGCCGAAAAGGACATGATCCGTTTATTAAGAGCCGTGATTTGTATTGATAATAATTTTAATGGGCTACCAGGTCATTTTATAAAAATCGCCAGGCTGAAGTGACGTAGTTTTGCTCTAAAACGCGCATCGTAATAATTACTGCAACAGCCACTACAAGCGCTGGTTGTCACACATAGGGAATACTTACCAGGGCAAAATTAAATTTCATTACGATTTTATTGCACATTCCTCATAAAAACGTAAGTTCCATTTGTGAAGTTCTAGCGCACGGTCACATACTATTCGGGGGTCTGGACATGCTTTTCGCGTGAACAAATCCAATATGCTACCATAGACTGTTAATAATAATTATTCATTTATTTAAAATGCCATTACCTCGAGCAGTTTGCTTACAGCGATTTTAGTAAAAATAGCTTTTATGCTGCAAACTGAGGTAAACGACAAACTAACAATTTTTGTGTTAAATTACTTTGTCCTCGACGTTACACTACAATTACAATATCCGTTTTGGAAATTCCGAAATTTTGTTTCGAGCGGATTTGCATAGCGCAATGTACCACTAGCATTAAACCTGACGCCCTCAGGCTTATTATTAATTTCCATTATGTCAAAATTAGACAAATTTACTTGCGGTTTCCTATCATGAATAATTTATGGTGAATGCAAATGCAATGGAAGCTATAAACTCGATTGCGGTTTATCTCTCAGGATGTGGACGGTAATGGCAATATTCTGTGTTTTGCTGTTTGTTTATTCGAAACCAAACGAGAAATTTGTCACAGCAGATTTAAGATCGGATGTTATACATTATTATAATTATAATTGATATCTAGTTATACTATTGCAATTGCTAGTAGTAAGCACCATCACAAGATTTGCCCAGGTCATCCAGTCAGTCCATCCTAATGAGTCCGAAATTTGTGAACGGACTAATTGGCCCTATCCATCCAGCATTTAGTTTTCTTTTCCAGCTCCCTCCAAAATTTCAAATAATTCCGGAATTGAAAATTTGCATTTCAACTATCGCTTTATCGATGTTCTGAATAAATGATGCTTTTAGGACTGCATGCATAGGCCACGGCTTCAAAACTCATAGCCAATAGATGTGCCCTCGCCACCTCGAATAGGATCAAATAAATTCGGTCCATCCGTGTGGCCTTATATTTGATTTGAAATTGGGCAGTCACTATTTTCAGTGCAGCGTTTCACCCATTGGACGTTTGTCAGTCGAATTTAATTTCAATTCGCTTCAGGAAGGAATGTGATTTAATCATTCGTGGCATTGCCTTTTTACATCGATTAAGGTACATTTTTAATGGATTCTAAACCATTAGAGAGGATTCATAAATATTGCAGAAAGTAAGTACTAACATTGTAATTGGGTTGAAAGAGCTTCCTTCCGCTTTTGTGCTGTAGTAAATAAAACCAACTTCATAAAAGATGTGAAAACACTACCTTGTAAAATAAACATTTTTATTCTGAATCAATGTAATCGAAGTCTGAAAATTACCGAACCTGTTCTTCCTATTACTTTATTCATTCCAGGTATTTTAATTCTAGGCCGGGACGTACTCATACTTACCCTTCTCGGTATAGGTAAGTCCTTCTTGTACGCATTACCCAAATTCATGCGCCGCATCGAAACTGACTTGCATAAGATGGGAAAGTACGTTGGAGAATATCGACATAACTCATTATAAGTTAAATATATAAAATTCTTAAACTGGTTATAAAGAAAGCACATGAAAGTAAAAACAATTCCATATTTTTTTTTTATTAATGCAGTATCTACAACAATTCTACAAACATTTCGCATAATTACAAAATTTAGCACTACTCCCCGTTTTAAGGGATGACCTGGCGTTAGGGGTGAGGAGTATCCATGCTCATTCGCATATAATAATATAATAATATAAAGATATAATAAGCAATAATACAAAATAAATAATAATAATATAAGAAAAGATATAATGGGAAAAGCAAAATCTCAAAACAAACTCCTTCATATATAGTAATAATATTAGATAAAATATAATAAGAAAGCAAAACTAATAATAATTATAACACAAGTGAGAAATATAAGCAGAATAAGTAGTAGCAGTAGTATAATTATAGAAAAATAGTAATCCGATAATCATTCATATAAGATAATAATGTAATCTTCAATTCAAGACCTTACCACCATATACAATGATATAATAATATAATATTATAAAAATAATAAGCAATAATCATTCTATAAGATACTAATGTAATATTCAATCAATTCATTATTTGTAAATAATAATAATACAATATTATAAAAATATAAAATAACATATAAAATAGACATATAATAAGATAAGCAAAAACCCAGAACATTTCAACATAAATTACTCATTTTATTACAGATAAAATGAGTAATTTATGTTAAAATGTTCTGGGTTTTTTTAAAATGTTCTGGGTTTTCGGTCCAGAAGAGAAAATTTATAACAAATTAAGAATTAAAAAGATAAAAAATATTTAAGACAATTTTAGATCAAAACTAATTACCCTCCAATACATCTTTATATCTTAGCATTTCCCAATGTAGTAAAGATTTTTAATTTGATATTTAAAGCTGTGAAGCGTTTCACTATTTCATCAGACCTAAGTGATACGCCGGAATTCGTAACAACGTACACAATCATTTTACACCCTCTTTACCCTCAATCCCTATTGAATAACGCAAAATCATGAAATTAATTTTTAGAGCATAATTTATGGAGCACATAGAAAAGGGAATTCGATCTCATTAAACCAAAAGATTTGTCGGAATTCGTGAAAACTTGAACAATACCTTACGCCTCTAGGGAAATTCAAAAAATGCCTTACTCGAGTTTTCCCGATTGTATTTTAAGACTTTTGATGATGAAAGCGAATATCTCATTAAACCTAAGAAAAATATCGGTATTCGTGAAAATGTGCGCAACTACTTTACACTCCCTTAGGAGTTTTCGAAAAAAAGTTCTAGGCGTTTATATAAAGAGCCCGCAGGAGTGAAATTAATTTTACAACTCGACATGCCTAAGTGATAAAGGGCTATTCAATAGGTACACAACAATTTTGTATTTTAATATAAACGCACCCTTAAACTTTTTTGCTGTCAATGTCAAAACGTCAGTCAAGGTTCACATTTTTATCATGGTGAATTTTATGAACGAGCAAAAATCGGAATCGAATTACTCGAATTACTAATTTTATTTAAATACAAAATGTCCCTATTGAATAATCCTTATCTGTTTACATAGAAAATTTCAATAGGGACATAGGAATTTTGTATTTTTGACACTGAATAATTGAAATGATTCCCAAGCATTGCTCGTTGGTGAACTTCACCATGATAATAATATAAACCTTAATTGACGTTTTCATATTGACAGACTAGCAAACAAGTTGAAGGGTGCGTTTGTATTAAAATACAAAATTGTTATGTACATATTGAATAACCCTTTACAATGAAATTCGTAAAAAATGTGAAAAAAAAACTTTCGCGGACAAATTTTTTGTCCCACTTCCGTACATCAATAAAGATTTTTATTTAGTTACTCCAGAAATACATCTTCATATACATACCAAGTTTCAACTTTCTAGCGTAAATCGTTTCTGAGATACAAATAGCACTCCACCCCCGTACCTTCTATTTTTCTAGTATGCATCTATAGAACCTCTATGTAGTCGTCAATTTTTAGTTTATCCTTTGCGGCCTTCGAGAAATAAAAATTACAATTTTTTTCCTTTCCACCTACTCCCACCATCACCCCCTACACTACCACCCTCAAATTTGAGGCAGACAAACGGATGTTTTTTTAGGGGTTTACCAACGTAAAAATACAAATTTTCAGGTTAGTCATTTTTTTTTGGAAATTTCGGGATAGCAAATTTTTCTGAAATTTCAGGACGAATACTTTATTATTAAAAAATAATGAACGGCTTATGCTAGAAAGTTGAAGCTCGGCATGTGTTTGAAATGTAATTTCAAAAAATTCAGATTTGGATTGGCGTACGGAAGTGAGCAAAAATAATGTCTGTAAAGAGAGACCGTATACATTTTCACGAAATCCGTCATATCTCTTGGGTTCGTCGCCACAGTGTATTAAAGGGTAGTGCTCATACCCACTGACATCATGCCCTGATAAATATTAAAATTTCACTTAAGGTGCTCTTGCACGAGCGATTAAAATTGCTCAATTTGCAGCAATATTTTGATATTTGCAGCAATTTTGACGTCACAAAAATATGATACAGCACATAGCAGAAATAGCAACAGGCGATGTGGATTAACTTTTCATCAACTCGTTCCTGAATTGTGATTAGCGATATTGACCAATATCTAGCAATTCGGCAATAAGGGCTTATACGAACAATTCAGTCTATTGAACAACACGAAAGCAAACTTCACAAATAAATCTAAAACTTAAAATAAAATTTTGAAATATTTGGATTCCAAGCCATTATAACACGAAATTTGACAAATAAATGCAAAATTCAAAACAAAACTTGACAATTGAATTACCGAACAAGGACAATTGCTCGGAATTTTTCAAGTTAATGGAAACACAGCAACTATAAGGCGAACAATACCAGCAATCTGTGAAAACAATGCCACATTGCCGAAATATTGCCGCAACTAGCATAATATTGCTCCATTAATCGCTCCACTAGTTTTGGCAATAGTCACCGAGCAATTAATTGCTTGAAAAATTGCTCGTGTATGAGCACCTTTATACTTTGATTGCAATTTCATAATTTTAGAATTAAAGTCCGAAACGCGTTTAATACTAAGATGCAGTGCAGGCTACTATGTGGGGCAACTGGCAACAAAAACAAAAATTACTTATTTAAATAACCTGGTTTTTATTCTTTAAGTGGGTCGTTCCATGTGACGGCCAGTTTTTTCCGCTTTTTTCGGGAAGGAATGTTTTTTGCAGATTTTGAGTTACCCATTCTTGAAAGTTTTACCACATATTTGTTTATATTTCAATAAACATTAGAAATTTTTTGAAGGAGAAATATTGTTTTTTTATCGCGTAGCTCTTGAAAGTGACCGCTATAAAAAAAAGTTGTCAAATGGCTGCCATGATTCCGGCTGTCCTCCTCATCGGAAATCAAAAATTTTAATTGATACTTCATTTATAACTGTTACCAGAATTAATTCAAAATTTTGAAAATTAAAAAATTGGCCTAACTTTGAAATTTTTTTTTTAAATTTTTGCGTTTTTTTCGATGAATTTAGCTTCAGTTAAATAGAACTGTGACAAATATCGCTAAAATTCTGCTTCCAGTTGTAACTAGGGATCCACTGAACATGTTATTCAAATTTCAGCGCAATCGGTTCAGTAGTTTTTTTCTGAATCGTGGCAGCCAATTTGAAAAATGCAGTTTTGAGAAAAACGTAATTAAAGATCGGTATTGGCCCGGACGAGCTCCGAACAGCTAGTCCATTATACAGCTATTACTTAACAACGACTTTGAATTCCGAGAAATCCTTTTACATACATATTCTAGGGATGATTTGGAAGTAATTTAGTAAAAAAAAAATATTTTTCTCACCCGGTGCATAGTACAACCCCCTTAAGTTATCAATCGCAAAGTGACCTGCACCGCATCTCAACATTAAACGCATTTGATATTAAGTTAAGGTTCATCGAAGTATCAAATTAATATTTCATCTGTGGGTCTCTATACTATATGCGTTTTGAAATTTCTCTCCGGTTTTTTGATTTAATTATTTTTGATTTGACATATTTAATATCGGTTTCGCTTTTACTTCAAAGTACTTTAAATATAATCGCCAAAAAAATTGTAGCACGTTTTGATATTAAACTCCCAAGAGTCTGTATGCTGGTTGAGTAAATTTCACGAATTCCGACAAATCTTGTAGGTCTAATAAGATTTCGAATCGCTTTAACTTTTATAAAATTTTTATGTATTTCAGCATTAAAAATTATTTTATAATCGACCAAAAATTTATTTCAACATTTTGCGATATTCAACCTCTAAGGGTTAAAATAATGGTGTACGTTTTTACAAATTCCGACATATCTCTTAGGTGAAAAACAATTCGATAATGTTTTAACTTTGAAAGCCTTATAAATAGGTTCCAGAATTTTCGTCGATAATTTACTCCTTGAGATTGAAAAAATTAAGAAATAAATAAATAAAAAATCTGCCAACAGCCTGGTCGGTAGAAGTCCGGAACGTGTTATTTTTTTAGGTTATCAGTCGGCTAGTAGTCTGCGCCGTATTTTAGCATTAAACGCATTTCGGACTTGTTCCCAAAAAATAAGAAAATTGCATCCCATTTTGCATTTAGCTCGGAATTAAGTAAATTTTAAAGTTTCATCGAATTGGCCACAGTTTTACCACGAACACGTTATTTAAACATCGATCCAAAGGTATTATTATACAATGGCAAAAACGAACGCCATAAAATATTAGGTGCCTGCATAGTTTAACAATAATAAGGAATCAATTGGCAACAGGAAAGAGTGTCACCCCCATCCTTGCATTGATAAAGCTTACAACAATCCTACCATCCCCTAAAGTGTAGATACTTCAAACCGTAGCTAGACGTTAGACGGGGTTTGAATCGAGCCTAACTCGAAGACATTACAGCAAATCCTTTTAGCGCTAAACTTTCACCATATGTTTAGTGAGGAGACTGGCACGCCAACAGAACCTTTTGTGCCAATTTCACGTAATTTATTGCGTAGGGATACAAGTCCCACATTTAAATGCCTTACGACATGGTTTGGATTCCTGGATGCCATATAATTCGATGCCAATAAAAGTGGTACTTTTCAGTAGAAGGAACTTTCTTCCCTTTATTCGTCGTCATCGTTGAAGTCTTGAAAACTGCGCCACAAAGTGCTGAAGCTGTCGGATTTGCCAAAAGTAAATTTACAAATCCCAAACGTTGCGAATAATTATGCGAAGACAAGGGGTGATGTTGGTTAGACGGAAACAAGACCACCGTCTGTGGCACTGAACTTTTTGGAACAGGTATTATGTCGATGTCGTTTAATACCTGTAAACCTCCTTGTAAGATAATTGATTTCGAAGGTAAAGGTGGGTGCTACGTTTTATACAAGACTATCAGTGGTTTTTACTGAAAAGTGTTTACAACTTGTTCTGAAAACAGAGTTACTTGAAATAATAACATTAAAGCGAAAACTTGAGACAAAATCGTATTCAACAGTAAGGACTAAGATCAAGAATAATTTTAGAAATTTATGTAAGAAATTTGTAGTGTTCGCTTTTTTAAGTTAAGAAAAAACGGGAAGGAATACTTAAACCAGCAGATGTTGTCGATAAAAGCAGTTTCACTTACATGAAGATTGCAGTGTCTCTTCAAGAAAAGGGATTGTACTTAAATTTCATTAGACTCCTTACGACTTTTTGTAAGCATTTAAAAAGAAAATGGAAATGCAGCGTCCTTTTAGTGTAGACCGAAAACTATAAAAAACATACTGCTTCCTGAAAACTTTAATGACATGTGCAACAAAGGGTAATAGTAAATTAGTTATTTATTATTTTTTAAGTCTTCAAGTGGTTTTAATGTGAAAGATCTCGATAAGTTACACGTTCACTTCATAATTGCAGTTACTCGTAACTAATAGTTAGTCGTTCTACGCTAAGAACTCGTATTTTGAGCTAGGCTGTAGCGATTATCAGCTCCAAAAAGGCTTCAGCGAAATAGTAAGTCTTCCTCAAAGTTGAAATTTATGTTTAACCTTTCTCGAGCTCCGTTCGCCCTGAATTGCGAAAATTCGGAGAAACTATGTCCACGGTCTCAATGATTTAAACGCTGTTTGACAAATAATACTTTTGCAAATGTTACACAACCTCTTTTCAATTTATTTGCAAAGAAGTAATGGTCCCATAACTAGTCAGGATCCGATCCCACAGCTCCAGTGTTTTGTATGCTAGCGTGCATAGCCCCTGAAACCGAGACCTGATAAATAATAAAAATTTGCAAAGTGAACTGCAACCCATCTCTTGATTAAACGAGTTTGAGATTCGGGGCGCATTTGTCTCGATGAGTGTATTTTTTCCATAAGCTGTTTTAAAGAGTCTCACGGATATGCCGGCTTGTCTTCGAGACATTTCTTCTAGTGGATGTACTCTTCTTATATACTCGTTCTACTGTTAAAGGCATGTTTGACTTTAATTGGACTTTAAATTGGAGCCTTCAAACCTCCAACCGGCAACCACCTATAGTTGAAAGGTAAGAATAAGTATGTACATAAGCAATATGAACACTAAGAGCACGCGCCATCCGAGCTCAGAAAGCTTCAAGTTATTAATATATGTCGTATAAATTTCTTTTAGGTATACAACGTGGTTAATTTACCAGTCAACTATCAGGTAATATTCACTGATAGGAGTCCGGTAATTTTGTTCTAAACTGCAGGGTGCGCCATCTTTTATATCGGTATGTAAACATTGAATTTTCAACAGATTGACTTGATTGGACAAGTTTTGGAAACGTCAATTCAGTAGAATATTGCCGACAAACCGTCCACGTCGCTTGGAATACGGCCAAACAGTCGCTCGAATGGTTGACACTGAACCTGATTCTTGGAAGCAAATTTTGATGACCGACGAGGCCCATATCACACTCTTTGGCGGCGTTAATAAGCAAAATTGCCGCATTTGGGGAACGAAGAATCCACACGAGATCCATGAAACGCCATTGCATGATCAAAAAGTGACTGTTTGGGCCGGTGTTTGCGCCAAAGCCATCATTGGGTCATTTTTTTCCGACAAAACGAAACAGTCGATGGACAACGATATCGGTGGATGTTAGCTCATTATGTCTCACCGCAAATGCGTGAAAAAGGTCTGAATGGTTACTGGTTTCAACAAGACGGTGCGCCATGCCACACTGCAAATGAAACAATTCAGTTTCTGCAACGAAAATTCCCTGGACGTCTGATGTGGAAAAGAGGCGACATTGACTGGCCACCGAGATCTCCAGATTTGACTCCTCCGGACTCCTTTTTATGGGGTTATTTGAAAAGCAAAGTGTACGCCAGCAAGCCTCAGACCATTGACGAGCTCAAAGCAAACATTCGTGCCGAAATCATCGCTATACCGCCCGAGATGCTCGAAAAAGTATTGGAAAACGCAGCAAAAAGAGCACATTTCGCTGTGGCCAATAGAGGCATCCACTTGATTGATGTTGTATTAGTTTTTGAATATAAAGGACCAAATTGAATAAAAATACCTCAAATACAAAAATCTGTTGGTTTTTTTCAAAGTTATTCCATGTTTACATACCGATATAAATGATGGCGCACCCTGTATAGTATCGGCTTAACGAGGAGTAAAGAAGAAGGCAATATTGAAGGAAAGAGCTAGAGTATGACACGCATGTACACCGATAAGAAGTATATAAGTGGATTTTGTCGTAGTATAGGTTTTAACTGAAAGATTTACGGTTAATGCAAAAGCGGAGCTAACTGGTAAATTTCTCGCTGGGTACCCTGGAATAACGCGCCACCCGAAAGTACAAACATATGCATTAAATCCAACATCCTGACATCAAAATTGTTTAATTGTATGAGATACATTTAAACTTTGAATACATGGTCCTTTTCTAGTCTTACGAGTATATGCCATCAAATTTTCGCGTAAATTAGTCGAGCGGACCTATCCCGTAACGCTGTAACCACTGCTACACTACAATAATTTTTGTTCTACTGTACTTAGGTACCTGACGTTTTTGGACATCTCTAAACTTCTTGCTTTATTTCTTATTTAATACTTGTCATTTTTTTTTAAGTTTTTCCTAGCGAAAAAAGGATTTTTTTCTTCTACACCAATCAGGCCTAAAAGGTACCGGAGTACCTGCTATGGGAAATTGAAAATTAGACGCATTTTAAAACGACTATAACCATTTAATACTTTAATACTAAGTACGCATATGTATTGTATAGTACTGGCTTAGCTTACAAATTTCCCTGTATTTATGTAGTTAATTTAGTATTCAACAATCGGGACCATTCACTGGTAGTATTCCAGATAAATCATACTGGCCTAGTTAACTAATTTATGCTATAGGATTGGGTTAATTTAACGGTGAGTTACCGGGTATCATTAACTAGGAGTGAAAGAGATAGAGATATTGATAGGTAGAGGTTGAGAATGAAACGTATGTACACCGATACAAAGTATATAAGTTAATTTTGTCACGAGGCGTATACGTTTTAACTGAAGGATTACCGGTTAATGATACGCCGGAGCTCTGGTGGACTTAACCGGTAAATTATTAGCGGTTTAATTTCACAAGGCCATTCAAAGTTGTCCTACCTGAAAGGCAGAGTTGGGCCACAAACAAACCCACTCCAAAACCAGGATCCATAATCTGGTACACAGACGGATCCAAAACAGATCAAGGTGTAGGAGTAGGAGTTTATGGAGTGCGCCCAAATGTAAAATTCTACTGTAGCATGCACATAACATCCACTGTTTTTCAGGCGGAGACTCATGCTATTGAGAAAATATCAGACTGGGCTACAAAAACCAACAAATATGTATATCTGTGGCCACATGGAATAAGTAGGTAAGTCTAATAACGAAACTATTCAGGTCAGCACTTTTCTCCTATTTTTACTATTGAACTATTCCCGTAAATCCAGTTTTTGTGAAAAAATTAAAATTGTTGACATCTCAGTGATCAAATAACATATAACAATAACTTTTTCACAGAGCGCGTAAGCCTTGGGAGATCATGACAGTACACTTATCCCATCTAACTATTTTTCGACTTACCATGTTATTCCCTGTGACCACAGATATATTCTCTCGGACAGCAAGGCAGCAATAATTGCACTTCAGTCCGTTCAAATCTACTCCAAACTTATTTGGAATTGCCTCCAATGCCTGATTGAACTCGGAAATAGGAACAGAGTTAATCTCATTTGGATTGCGGGACAAAGCGGCTATGAAGGTAATGAAATGGCCGACTTAATGGCTAGGAAAGGTTCAGACGCTGACTTCCATTCTGTGTGATACCATTAAGCATAGAAATAATGAACATCCGAATGTGGCAAAAATCGCCAAGTTCCATTCACTGGGACTTGCCCCCGGGCAACAGGCACTCAAAGCTTTTTATGCCAAAGCATTCGGAAAAAAGAACATCTGATTATCTAAAATTAAGCAGATATCAGACCCGAACCTTAGTGGGAGCTCTGACTGGACATTGTCACATGAGGAAGCATCTCAATAGGATTGGTCTCTCTGAGACTAAAATTTTGCAGAATATGCAATGACGAAGACGAAACACCAGAGCATATCCTCTGTGAATGTGAGGGCTTAGCACACAAAAGACTCCGTCACTTCGGTCAGAGTTTCGTGGACCCATCGGAATTCCTGACCATTCCTCTTCGCAAAATACTAAGCTTCATTGAAAGCGCAGGGATTGAAGAGGAATTATAGTCGATCCGGCGGGACGTTATAATAGGCCCAACTGTGGCTGCAGTGACAGAGGTTAACCATACCAACCCCTATTTCTAATCTATCTATCTAACCGGTAAATTTCTTGCTGGGTAGTGCGTTCTTCCATGGAGATAGCGCATACCATATATGTGTGCGTCTAATGTGAATTGAACCCGCGCTTCAACGCGATACTTGTTTTAAGAGTACGTTACAGGGTATAGTCTGACCTTCAAAATACTGTCAAAGGGTGGAGCACTAATAATCAGTCTCTGAAGGAGAAAAGTGTAGATGAAGTATACTCACTTGATCAATTCTATGCTAGGTGGTCTTCACACTAAACCAAAACCTAAAACAATTAATACTACAAATGAAAGATGATCGAAATTTGCTACCGTTTCATAAAACCCGAATGATGGTATGAAATCATATTTCCATTGAAAGAATTATGACCCTCTCGTAATGAAAAGATATATTTTCTCATAACGTCCTGCCAATATTTTTCTGATATATCCCTGATATATGATCGTATTATCTCTGGATCCATTTATTACGCCGACAATAGATTTATCCATGGTTACGCCCTTGCATAACTAATAACACCCGACCCTGATATCTTCCTGAAATGAAATCCTTTCGCTTACATAGAATAGAAGAAACTTTTCTTAGTGCCGGTGTGCTTACAAATTTAAATCCATTCATAATGCAACCCGGCGGATATTTATTATCGGATTTCACAATGTAAACCGGGTCGTCCTAAGCAAGAACCTGGCTTACAATCGCTTTATGGTGAAACGAGAGCGAAAGTCGAGGGTATAATTTCTTTTTTATTATTATATCAAGGATGCGATTATTTTCGAATATCATTCACTTTCAGGAATCGGCACTTGTACTCAGTTTGCAATTTGAATGGAAAAACAACTCAAGCTTATCCCGACGCTGAACCTAACAATCACCTATTTAGCCTTCGAGTAAGGAAGTACGATATCCTTGTCAAGGGAAGGTTTTCTCGGACTATCGATTGTTCAATAATTATGTTCCGGGAAATCGAGAGTTCCGAACACGAATATTTGCGGGCTATTCTTCTCGGAAACGTCCTCAAATACAAAAGTCTCGTTTCGTATCCTCTTATCCTTATTGGAAATAATCTCATAAAAAGCTTTACTTTCAGCAAATAAATGGTGCTGGGAAGTTGGTTGGCTCAAGAACAATTTGCAGGTATTACATTTTTTTCATCTACAACCGAAGGATATCCAGCAGGTATGTACCTTCGTTCCCATTGAAATCATTTTCACAGTCGATGCTATACCAATAAGATATACAATAGCCGGGCAATTGTAAAGAGCCAATTGGAACAGATACAACCGAAAAAGATTTATCTTATTATTGGTCGTCCTGTCGAAGAATGTACAACTACGAGTGTATGCCAAAGGTGTCCTCTTGATAGAATTTCCTTCATCGCTTCAATGGACTTTGGGGAGAAGTTTCGCATTTCGATTACAAATCACCACATTATTATTATTGCTGTTGTAGAAAATCAATGAAATGTAAGGAAAATACGCGTGCGATAAGAAGCTCTACAAGATATTTTGAGAGAAATTGCTATGAAATTCTGAAGATAAGTTTTCTGACAAAATTTATTTGAGGAACGCGTGCATGTGAAATAAGTGAATGACTACCAATTATAAAACCAAGAGTACTTTGATTCATTTGAACCGCAGTTGAATCAATTTAGTTTTGAAAATTCAATTAACTGACTAAATATTCCGGAAGCTATAGAAGAGGTACCTAAAATCATGTCTTATTCCTTGGAACTTTTTTTTGTGAAGGTTACAATAACTTGGGAACACATTGCGATAGAAACGCAAAAACTCTAAATAAGAATTGGTTTTCAGATATTTGACGTGATTTGTAACGCACGGTTCGGGTAGTTGCCATACAAAAGTTGTGGTCACTTCACCGTACAAATATTCGGTATTTCAAACTATTTTAAATTTACAATCCACATGAATTGAAAAACTCAATTGTCAAAATTTGGTTGTATTAGAAATTATAAATAGATCCCAGAATACCACGTCAAAGAGTAGTGAATTCAGAAATCATTCACCAAGCGATTGCGAATTCAAGTCAAAATCAGGGGATTTTTCAGTTCTAATTCCGTTTAGATTCATCTTATAATGAACATTTTTCGCCGAGATGAAATCATTTAGTGAGTTCATTCCAATTCTCCTTCGACGGCAGCCCACCTTGTCGTGATAAATAAATAAAAATTGATTTATTTATATCCGTGAGCGTAGCTCGTATGGATTGTATATATAAAATACATTTAGTGATTGATGGCAGATAATAATAAAGAGAAAAAGCAAAATGAGCAAGAAATAGCAAGAATAATAAAAATACGATGTAATAAAAAATATGTAAATATTAAATATGTAAAATGTAAAATGTAAAAGCAAGTGTTAAAAACAAAGATAGGAGTGATAAAATAGGTGGCGGGGTTGCTATCTTTATTCCAAGTGGAATAAGACATTCGCTATCTCAAGCAATAAACACCAGCGTGATCGAATCATTAGCTATTGAAGTTACGGACGCTAATTTAAAAATAATTGATATAAGATTATTGTTTAGGGGTAGTTCAAGTACTTTGATCTGTGGAGATCTAAACGCCAAACATAGGCACTGGAACTGTTTCAGTGCTAACCAAGCCGGTAAGATACTGTTTGATGAAAGCGCTAAATCTAATATGGTAATACATCCACCCTCTAAAGCGACATACTACCCTCCTAAAGGTAGATGCTCCACACTGGACTTAATAATAAGCAATGGGCTCTCAGTGATTTCACCACCAATAACACTAGATGAATTATCATCTACTCATCTTCCAGTATTCTTCTCAATACAGCTGGCTAATGCAATTCCCAGGTTTATCGCTAGTAAACCGTGCTTCTCGAAAACCAATTGGTTAAAATACAAGCACCTACTAAATAAGGGCTTTTCAAACTCATGTCTCAATCTATCGAAACCTATTACTACCGCGGAAATGCCATGGTCTCTCATTTATCGAATTTGATTACTGATGCCGCCAACATATCAACACCACGCATCACATCAAACGATTTTAACTTGCCGCTCGAAAGCCATATCGCAAATTTAATACGGCAAAGAAATCTTGTGAGACGACAGTGGCAACGAACTAGAAATCCTGATTTGAAAACGTATGTTAACAAACTTAACAAGGAAATCCAGCAGCAAATAAATTATACTAAGAATAGGAGATGGAGTGATATGCTGTCCAGCTTACCAAAAGGTTCAACAAAACTCTGGCAGCTCAACAAACTTTTTAAACGTGGGCGTAATATCCTGCCGCCACTCCACATGAACAACACGACGATATCTGGCGATTCATTAAAAGCTGAACTGCTTGCTGATAATTTTCGTTCCTATCACAATACACCTCAAACTTCTGGAAACAGTGAATTTGAGACGGAGGTACAAGATAATCGTCTACGAATTTCCTCGATGAATATATCCAATCTGCCACCATCAGTACTGTGTAAGCCTAAAGAGATCAAGAGAATTATCCGCACGCTTAAACCAAAAAAAGTGCCTGGCCACGATGGGATAATCGTGCCCATGATCAAAAACCTGACAAACTCAGCAATAATTTACCTGAATTTTATTTATAACTCCTGCCTAAAACTAGGCTATTTTCCGCAGGTATGGAAAGTAGCAATCGTCACACCAGTACCCAAACCAGGTAAAGACCTTACTAATCCAACAAGCTTCCGCCCAATCAGCCTCCTACCTATATTAGGCAAAATATTCGAAAGAATAATCCTGAAGCGAACATTAGACAAAATAGAAGAATACAAAATCATTCCGGACTTCCAATTTGGCTTCCGCACCAAACACTCTACAGTTCACCAACTACTGAGAGTCAAATCAAAAGTTAAAGATGCTATATCCCGAAAAAAATCTCTTGGCATGGTAACTCTCGACATAGAGAAGGCGTTTGATAGAGTGTGGCATGATGGTCTTATATATAAACTGAGAAAGTTCAATATGCCACCATACATATGCAAAGTTATAAGCTCATTCCTCGCCGACAGATCGTTCAGAGTAAAGATTAAAAGCAAATGTTCAGAAAGCAGAGACATACCCGCAGGAGTACCACAAGGCTCTTGCCTAAGCCCAACACTTTTTAATTTATACACTGCTGATATGCCTAAGGCTGTCAACTGCGACTTAGCAACATTCGCTGATGACACCGCAATTTTAACTACAGCATTGGAACCACAAATTATCATCAATAACCTCCAAGAGCAGCTTGAAACCTTAAATATATTTTACCAAAAATGGAAGATTAATCTTAACACCTCTAAAACTCAAGCAATATATTTCTCGAAACGTAGAGCAACTCGTTTCTTACCACCCCCAAATTTGAACATATTAGGTGCTTCAATACGTTGGGCAAAAGCGATCAAGTACTTGGGACTACACCTTGACACTAAGTTAACATTTCAGTACCATATAGAACAAACCACCTCAAACACCTCGAAAAGTATTAGAATTCCATACCCACTTATAAACAGGAAATCTAAGTTGTCCCAGGAAAATAAGCTTCTATTATACAACTCTGTAATGCAACCCGGTCTAACATACGGAGCGCCAGTTTGGATAAACTGTGCAAAGGTCCACAGACAGAAGCTTCAAATCATACAAAACAAATGCCTCAAAATTTTATTAAACAAACCATGGTATTTCTCGACTCGTCTATTGCATGAGATATCTGGATTACAACAGGTCAATGAACGCATCGCGAAACTTACTAGCCAATTCCGGAGTAATTGCGCCAACAGCGAGATTCCACATATTTTATCACTAACAAATAATCTGTAAGTTATGTCCACATAATTAAATTACGTTATACTAAATTCAATAGAATTTGTATTTAGATTTAAGTATTAGTTTTAGTTAAGATGAGATTAGGTTTAATTGTAAAATTAAAGTTCAAAGGGTTTTTGAAAAAATCTTTTCCCTGAAAATGTCAAAAACAATAACTAAGAATTAAACTAGTCTGCAAACATACTAGCATAAAGAATTAGAACTAAGCTGTAAAGATAATTTAATCTAAACCCTTCACTGTTATGAAAATGTAAAAGCAAACTTGTATATAATCATGAAATATAATTATCTATCTATCTATCTAATGTAATTTTAAATTAAGAAAGTTCAAAGTTTAAGTTTAATATATGTTCTTTTAATTTAGTTTTGAATTTGACTGGGTCCATCTTGATCGTTTGTGGAAGTTCGTTGTAACTTTTTATCGCTCTAGTCATTATTCCATTTGTACCATATCGTGTAGTGCGCGCAGATTCAAGGTGGATATCATCTGCATGTCGAGTATTGTAGCCGTGGTTGTGGCTATGATATTCCAGAATTACGATCGTATTATTATATTGGGGCTGAAGCGAAGATATTGTCAACCTCTCTATTTTCTTTCCACTTCCTTCATTTGGATATCGAAAAATTTTGAAGACGCTTATATAAATAGCCCGCAGAAGTAAAATTGCTTTGATAGCTCGACATGTCTAAAAGTTTTAACGAAATTTGGGAAAATGTGGATTCAAGGATATTTTTTTCTCAACCTCTGAACGATAATAAAAAATCTGCCAACAGTCTGGGCGAAACTTTATTATTTTTAGGGTCAAAGTTCGGGAGCGGTAAAAGTCGGAGTGTATCATGAGTTGCTTCGAGATTTTTAGATTTCTTATGGAAAATTAATTTTGTTCTTAATATAAAAATATTTAAAATAGAGATTTTTAGCTGATTAAACATTGAAAAAGTCCGTGTAGACTATTCGGATTTCGGTATATTATGTACACTAAAAGCCCATAGAAGCAAAAACGAATTTGTTGCCTTATCAGAATTAAGAGATATGACCAATTGTTAAAACGTATACAAACCTATTACTTCCACTTGGGGTTTGAATTTCGAAAAAATTGTGAAACAGGTTTTTAGACGATTTCATAAGAAGCAACCTGATATCTCATGAGACAAGACGGATTTTGAAAAATTTGTGAAAACGTAAGCAAACCCTTCACACCTCTTTGGTTATGGAAATTCGAAAAATCGTGAATTGGTTGGCCGTAATAATCAATTTTCTCATCAATCTCATCAGAACTAAGGGATGGCAAAAATTGTGAAAACATATACAAACCCTTGGGGGTTGAATATCGAAAAATTGAGAAATGGGTTTGTAGACGATTATATAAAAAGTCTGTGGAAATAAAAAGCGATCTAATATCTCATCGAACCTAAGAAATATGTCGAAACTTTGAAAAGCATACAACCTCCTTACACCTCTTTGGATTGAATATCTAAAATACTGAAATTGACTTTTTGGCTTTTTTACATAGGAAACCTTAGGAAGTAAAAATGAATTCGATATATCACCAGATATGCAACCTCCTTACACCCACTTGGGGGTTGAATGTTCAAAAATCCTGAAAGGAGTTAATAAATAAATATGAAGACAGCACGGGAAAGTAGGTACCAATTTAATTTCTTATCACTTCTAAAAGAAATGACGGAACTCGTGAAAACGTGTTCAACCCATTTATACCCTCCTAGGTGGAAAAAGGAAAAAAGTTAAAAACAAGTTTTAGGCGATTATTACGCAAGCCCATGAATATGAAAAGATATTCAATATCTGATAAGACGTGTGGATATAGTAGAATTCGTGAAAAAGTTTACAACCCCCTTTGCACCTCCTTAAAGGTCGAATCTTAAAAAATCCTGAAAACACTTTCTAGGTATTTATATGAAGAATCCATAGAATAAAAATGAATTCAATATTTGGGAAGACCTAATAGATATGACGAAAACAGTGAAAATATATGCATTCCATTTTCACTGATAATTTTTTTTGCCCCCCCCCCTCTTCGAACGCCAATGGATATTTGAAATTTTTTTTTATCTAAATTAGTTTTCTAGTTGATTTACATAAACGTACCGAGTTTCAGCTTTGTAGCATAAGCCGTTCTATAGATAGGAAAAACACCCCCCACCCCCGTACCATACTACCCCTATAAAAAATTATATTTTTCCAAGATGCTACTAATATAGCTCTATCTAAATACGAAGTTTCAGCTTTATATCATTATAGGTTGTCGAGATATTAAAATCGGAACTTTTTCCTTTTCACCCTCTCCCACCCTCACCCTTTACACCCAAACTTCTACTAGGGGTCTATTAGACCTACTTCTGGTAAAAATTTTAAGCATCTATCTTACACCGTTCTTGAGATATGAGACGTGATTTTTTAGAAAAATTCTTATCCCCTCCACTTTCATGCTCCACCGCCCCTTTGAAAAATTTTGCTTTCATCAAACTTCATTTGTCAACATTTATACAGAAACCAAATTTTATTTGTCTATTGGAATTTGTTCGTGAGATATCGTAATCTAAAGTTTTTCACCCCCCACCCCCGTACGCCACTTCCCCCACTCAAATTTTTGTTTTCACTCTATTCTCCTAGTATACCTACAGATATTCATTAAGTTTAAATTTTCATTGACCGTTTAGGAGATATGGATTTTAGAATGTGTCGATTTCACCTTTTTTGCGTTTCGGACGCATTATTTTTCCCCCCACTCCCAAACCCCTTCACCTATATCGGCAATTGTTTTGCAAATGGGTCGACTACTGAAGCTCTATATAAATTCCAAATTTCAGCCTCCTAGCATAAGCGATTGCTGAGATCTAGAAACCAAAATTTTCCGTCTAAAACACTTCCCCCTCCTCCCCCCTCACACCCCCACTCCTCCAAATTTGGCCACTTCAAGGGGCCTACCCATTCTATTCATAAAAAAAATTTCAATTTAATAGCTCAAAGGGTTTGGGAGCTACGAGCCTTCAAACGATTTTGCGTACAGCGGTCGACGTATGGCGTACGGCGTACGGCGGACAGACGGACTGAAATTTTTTTTTGCTTTTTTCGTGTCTACTCGTCATGAAACGTGAAAAAAAAAATTTTGAGGGTAGCAAATTTTTTTTTTTAAAAAATCGAAAACAATACTGTATTATTAAAATAATAAAGTAAAATAATATAATAATTAGAATGGAATTTGTTCACGGTGAAGCTATCATAAAAGGTAATTTTAATAATTTGTCGATTCGATTCGATTTGTCAAGTTTCTGATACGAGCACGAAATTAATTTCAATAACATTCATTGAATGATTTCATGTCGCCCACTTAGTGTGAGAATTAATATACCCTAGTGAACAACCAAAAATTGCACCAAAATGGTTAAAATATAAGATGATCTTCAGTGCCATCTATCTTAAACAAACAAGTACTATGGCAAATTTCGCTACCTTATAATTCGTGAAAATGAATTTCGGTTGAATATCGCATATATGGAGATATCCTCAGCAATACCAGCAGCTGTAAGCGTGTTTCGGATAGTAGGCGTGATGAGGCAATGCCATCAGATGACGAAACTTCCTTCCTCCTTCGAACCTAGTTTAATAAAGTTATAAACTGGCTTCTCCAGTCAAGGTTTTCAACAGTCATGTCCGCAATATCAGTAGCCAGGATAGCGATTAATCCCAGTTGGGCTTTCGTAAAAAAAATTCTTTAAAATTAATAACAATTAACAATTTTTCGTCCGATGCTTCTGTCTGTGTTACAAGCTCTTAGGATGGATTAAACTTATAATAAATACTCTACAGATTTCATCTAGAGTATAATACCACACAGCTCTTTAAGATAGTTATAATACTTAGCGGATTTGTTATCAATATTGACATCAATATGGGCTTTCACCTATAACTTGTCCCACAAGAAAGGACCCATGTTAACCTTGTAGCTCACATCACCACAGCCATATTACGAGCGATAGGTTCTGGATATAAAATGATTCACTTCTTGTCAAAACTTCTAAACCGAACGAGAATCGGAAAACCTTTTCTACGATTTCCTTTTAGTCATATTCCTACGTGACATGGTTCACTACTGCTAATGTGACGAACGTGATTTCTGGTAGAATGCTCCAAATACGGCCAGGATATTACAGAAACATATTTCCGATATAATTTTAGCAAATTGAATTTCATGGGTTCGAATAGTATCGGACCAGTAAGGGTTGTTAAGAGAAGAACCCAGCGTAGATACTTCTAATCAGATATGGTAAGTGGGTAGTTAAAAATTGATACGCATCGCATTGCTTTTAATATGTGCTGTTTCTTTCGTTCGGTTATGTTATTAAATGGAAAATGCAGTTCACATTCTTGTAGTAAACTAAAGAGGTTTTCTCCTTTTTTGTTAGCTTATTGTTAAAAGTGCAGAAGGAAAATTACAGTACAGACGGAAATTAAAGTCCAGTCCATTTGATAGCACAGTAGTTTCTGCTATTTTTAAGTTTCACTGCCATGAACTAAAATAAACTGCTGTGCAGAGCGGGTGAAACCTTGCGAAAAAATTCATTTTGTTCTAAAAAAAGTTTGTTATATCTGGATTACCTACTTCACTTAAATAATATTTCTACAGTGTAATGTTCCGTACAAATCTTTAATCGCTTTCGAGTAGGGTTTCCATAGTTTTCAGCAGAATTCAATCCCTGTATAAGGTGTGGTTTGACTTGCTAGCGTTTGTTTCATATGTGTTATTAAGGATCATATATCTAGTATAAACCGTTCGTACTTTCTTAACCATTTTTGGTATAATTCCATTTTGACAATTTATCTTCTTTACAGACTATTTGTTTGGTTTATGCTTGTAAAGGCCTTAGAGCTTCTCGCACCGCCATTTACATGTTTTTTGTCCCATACTTTTAATTATTCCCTACGTCATATTTACCTTTTTCAAGAAGGAGATACTTTTACACGGGAGAGTCTTCGACAAGTCCTGATAGACTAGAGTAAGTTCACCAAAAATCTGCCTTTTTAAACAGCAGTTTTAGATGTGATTTCAGTGAATTGACTTGAGTTTAATGACACCTTTCCGAAGATTTTAAGATGACAATTGATGAAGTGATGTCCTGAGAAATATATACTGGGGAATATGTCCTAAGAATTATGCGATCAAGACCCTCATATTTAGGGAAAATAATTCTAACGCCCTCTTACTGGAGAGAGTCAGGAATTCCCTTCACTCTTTAAGTCCTGAGAGTGAGTTCCAATAGTCTTCCATCCCGCTTTCAAATAACTTCCTCAAAGAAACCTTTGGATACTCTAAGGAATAGTACACGGGAGATTCACACCTCCCTGGGAACGGACACCACAAGGGTCAAAGCAGGCAAAGGATACCGCAGGGAGGAGTACTATCGCCCTTCTATGGTGTCTTGTGGTGGACGACTTACTGAGCTTGCTCAGTCATAGCGGCCTTACAGTCCAAGGATATGCTGACGACTTAGTAATAATGATTAAGGGCAAGTTTGAGAAAACCCTCTGCAACCTAATGCAGCAAGCACTAAATAAAACACAAACATGGTGCCATGAGAAAGGCCTAGAGGTCAATCCGGGCAAAACCACGATTGTGCCTTTTTCACGAAAGAGAGACCTGAGCAAAATAAGATCGCTCATGATGTACGAGACGGAAATCAAACCCGCGACAGAAGTAAAATGTCTAGGAGTAATTCTGGATCAGAAACTCCTATAGAACAAGCACCTAGAAAAAGTATCAGAGAAAGCCGCTATTGCTCTACTCTTGTGTAGACAAGTCGTCGGCGAAACCTGGGGCTTGAAACCCAAAATAGCTTTATGGACCTATGCAGCTATTATAAGACTTATAATAGCATACGAAGCATCAGTATGGTGGCAAAGAACAAAACTAGTAAGCGCCAGGAGCAAACTGGACAAGCTCCAAAGGTTGACATGTATCAACACAACAGGAGCAATGAGAACCTGCCCCACGGTAGCTATGGAGGTTCTTTTAGATCTGACTCGCAGGCAAGATTACCCGCGATAAGAAACAAATTTAACGGCAACCCATCCAGAGTAAAAAGTGGACCTAATAATTTATCCAGACTTAGAATTAGCATTCAAATGCAAGACATGCCTGTGAACTATATGACAAAGAGATATCGCTTCAAAATCCCTTTCAATTCTATAGTCTGCGACAGAGAGAACGGGGCAAGGGACCCACCGCAGTTCGGACCGGATAGCATTGTATGGTATACCGATGGATTTAAGACGACTGAAGGCACCGGAGCTGGCATAAGTGGACCCCGCGCCAGGATAACGGCATCCCAGACGGAGGTCCATGCTATATCCAAGTCCATAGAAATAAACCTCGAAAGGGGTTACTCAAATAAGAACATAGTCATTCTCACAGATAGTCAGGCAGCGATAAAAGCCTTGACTGCACACACAGTAAACTCAAAACTGGTGTGGAAATGCCAAGAAAAATTACGTATCCTTAGTACCAACAACAGAGTCCTCTGGCACTGGGTACCCGGTCATGAGGGCATAGAAGGCAACGAGATAGCAGACCAACTTGCAAGAGACGGAGCAGCGGTCCGCCCTACTGGACCAGAGCCGTTCTGTGGAATCTCAACCTGCTATATTAAGAGGAGCATAAGGGTATGGGAGGAACAGAAGAAATGCCGACACTGAGCCACACTGCCCAGACTTAGACATGCAAAGAGATTCATACCGAACCACTCAACTAAAAGAAGCAAACAGCTTCTACAGTTTGATAGAAACAAAGTACAGGTAATAACCGGAATACTCACGGGTCATTCGTGCTTGAGAGATCATCTTAAAAGAATAGGAATCATAACCGATAACCTTTGCAGGTTCTGCCAACTGCAGGCAGAAACCTCTGAACATATTCTGTGCTGCTGTGAGGCAGTCGCAACTCAGCGCCACAAATGTTTCGGAGAACACTTTGTGGACCATAGTACCATTGCAAAAATAGATCTACACCAACTATATAAATTCCTAAGAGAAATAAAGCTGTGTGAGGACCTCTAGGTTAAAACTGGAGAAAGATCTATGAGGTGTAGCACAATAGACCACTGGTTGCGGTGCTTGGAGGAATCCCTCCGCCTTCGATGAAATCTAATCTAATCTAATCTAAGGAATAGATCAATGGACAGCACGCTTAACAAACTCGTCGGCCGCTTTGTTTTCCAGAATACTCTCGTGTCCTGGTAGCCACAAATGGGTTAGCTGTTACGATGTGTCAACGCTTTTGCAAGAGGATGGCAGTATCAAACAAGCCAAGATCTGAAACAATACTAAAGCAATGCTAGCAGTGCTACTTGTCTATTAGACAAAAAGGAAACTAGTGCGCCTTTAGATTTAGTTATTTGAAATAAACCTGCCCACAGTTCTAAAGCATATACTGCGGACTGAAACGCGGTGGCTCTATAACTGTCTGACTTCCATATTTTCCAATTGGCTGCATGTAGGTACATCAGTTCCAAAACCACACTTCGTCTTTGAGACGTTTGTATACCAGACTGAAGAACCTTTTCCAAAACCAGATTGTACTCCAATCTTCTATAGGGCTACCATGAATCCTTTTTCAAAAATTTGCACATTTAACATGTTATCGTTTACTGAGTCAGTTAAGTCCTTCTGGTGGAACCGAGAAGGTCAATTCGCTTAAATTTAGTATATTGATGAAGCATGCAGTAGAGCATCCTTTTCAGTTTCTAGGTGTAATGGTATGGCATGTTTAGAGCAGTGGGATATGATTGAATTCTCAAGAAATGCCTGCTTGTTTTTTGTTTAACCTCATGCCACCATACCATGGCGGCATATGTAATCATAGGTTTTATAAAAGACCTGTAGATACAGTACGGGTGTAAGACTCCAAGTGGTATCAACGCACTATTATGGAAATATTTTTCAGATGGTTATTCCATGACTGACACTTGTCCAAAGTAACATCCAATGATTTTACATCAAATTGTAAGTGACTCTTAATCGGAGGCCTTAATTTTATTTTCCGTCTCACCGCTGCTAAAGTTTAATTAGAATTTGCAATTGAATTAGTACTAAATTTGTGATATATTTACTATCTCTTCATGAGACCATACCTATTCTGAGGGGTACCGCTAAGCACAGCCAAAATGAACATCCGAATGTGGCAAAAATCGCAAAGAGCAATTCACTGGGACTCGACACCGGGCAATAGACACTCAAAGCTTTTTATGCCACAGCATTCGGAGAAAAGAACATCTGAGTATCTGAAGTTAAGCAGACATCAGACCCGTACCTTAGTGGGAGCTCTGACTGGACATTTTCACACGAGGAAGCATCTCAATAGGATTGGTCTCAATGAGACTAAAACTTGCAGAATTTGCGATGACGAAGACGAAACACCAGAGCACATCCTCTGTGAATGTGAGGGTTTAGCTTACAAAAGACTTCGTCACTTTGGTCAGGGTTTCATGGAACCATCAGGATTCATGACCATTCCACTTCGTAAAGTACTAAGCTTCATTGAAAGCGCAGGGATTAAAGAGGAATCATAGATAATCCGAAGGACATCACAATTAGATCCAACTATGGCTTCAGTGACAGAGGTTAAAAGCCCGACCCTTTTACCAATCTATCTATCTATCTATCTACTATCTCTAGGGCTTCTTGCATTCGGCCCAAGATGACGTAGTCATGCTTGCCTCTAACAGTAACTACCAGATTATCGGCATATGCCTCAATCTCAAATCGCTTTGGTATTCAAGTCATGATGGAGATCTTCTACAACAATGCATCAAAGTAGTTCGAAGAGTATGAGTCCCTAAGAGCATAGCCGTGCTAGCAGCATAGTGAGCCTTTACTTCTGCGAGATTTGAGAATTAACACTATCCATACAGTCCCATTTAGTCTTATTTTTCGAGTAAGTAATTCCAAGGAAGAGGCTGGTCGCGTATTTTTAGGGCCTGATCCGAACAGTCCAAAGCACTCCAATAATCTCACTCCTTAAATTTAATTTTTTGGTCAAAACTTAGAAAAAAATGCAGTGGGATAACAACGGACCCAGATAGACCCAACTAACCTAACCTAACCATGGTACCTTCTACCAGAAATTAAAATCTTCGATGGAAACACTTGACGCGTGTGAAAAATTTGTCCAAACAACGATTTAATCATTGCTTGTGTTTGCCAAACAAATCAAGATATTTGCCATAAGAAACCAAAAGGTGAGCATTCGTTAAGACTATACACAATTAAATTTATGACTTAAGTCCCTTAGGAATGAGATGGCCACTCTCACTCTCATCTTTGACGATCAAGTCAAAAATATTGTTAGATAGTAAGGCGAGAGTCCCGCCTTCCGTGATGAATGAGAACCATGTCGCATTGGAATGTTCGCAGGTGCAAGTACATATATAGGTCTAACGAGTTCAGGCTAAAACAGAACACCAACTTCGACGGCGGACTTTGGCGCACAAGACTTAAAAGCATAGAGAAAGATGTGGTGAGAAATATAATTGCGACCTCAAAGGTACTTCGTCACAGTTGATCAGATGCACATTGCACATACAATTTGAAGAACGAAAAACATACGTGCATATTCTCAATAGGTAAAGTTGCAGTTGCAATTCTGTTGCATTTGAGTGGCACGGTGGGACTTCGCTGCTGCAGTCGGAAGTCGAGGTAGACTTCCACCGTATGAAGAGCGTTTGAACCTGGTATCAGTATACTCACTTGAGAAGAGCAATATATTCCATGTTGCAGGAATTTAATTCGCATTTCGCAGATCTCGCATATTTCCACGTGTCCTCTTAGGTCCTACTTATTTGACTAGACGCTCACCGCTTAGTACAAAACTTTGGGTTCGACTAAATAAATTTAACAAAATAAAGGCGCCTAGTGCTATCTTAATTTCATTGAAGTTCTTCAATTACGCAATTAAAGCCAATACCATCAAGGTCAATTAAAAGTTAATCATACCGAGGACGCTACTTGTGTTCCCAACGAAATACCATCGCGGCCATAGAAATATTTATCCAATAATGAAATAGATAATGTCGACATTCTTATAATTCCACCCACATGGAACGGTCCAAGTCTTATCCAGGGAATTGATTCAGATAGAATGTGAATGGGGACTCCCCTAATATCTCCGAACCTCTTTATCACATTCTTCTCATCTTAGGGTTGAGAAATTTTGCGGTAAAGGTAGATAGATTGTGAAGGATCGAGCTGAAGTAGATGTCAAGCTACACCGAACACTTCTGTACAGCATTCCTTCCAAGAATATGAGAGCCATCGAAAGGAGCCGGATACCACCTGATTGCTTTCATTCAAGACAAATATCGATCTCGGTTTCTAAGACATATGAATCCTGTGGATAATGGGTTAAACAAAACGCTATACATATATCTACCTCGTATATGTAACAAGCACATGTACTCTATGTGTGGTTGAGGAGAAAACAAATTATTCAAATTATTCTTATGCCGAACAGGAACCATCTTTTCGGTCCTGGCAGCAAGGAACACACCACAATTCAGTTCTTCATCCCTTTCTGTAAATTTCCGCTCGAAAACCTAATAAAATACGTTCTCATTTCAAGTACCTCCATAGCATCCGGTACCATGTGAGGAATCGATTGTTATTTTAAAATTATACTTGATAATTTTCTCATTAGCAAATTTTCCGAATTTGAAACGAACAAAGTTTACTATTCATACAGAGATATTAATTTTTAGGATCATCGTATCAGAAATGATAGCTAAAAGAACCATTGGAATTTATTAAAATTTAGATGAATTATGTATTCACCATAGCATCTTGCATTACGTACCTTACTATGGTTTCGAGAACTTAGCTGAATTCTTCTCCTAGCAACAATAAAAACCCAATCAATCAAATATTAAAATCGAGACATCCAAGAAGACCTCATTAACATATACGTTTGAAGTTTTCAGATTTGTTAGGCTGGTATTACACTGTATGCCATGGTGTCAAATATTTGTCTAAAAAAATTTTACGGAAAATTCAATCAAATTTTTCTGTTAAAATAGACCTTGTACAGAGCAAATAAAACAAGGGAAAGGAGCCAAATATTTGACAGCGTAATACTAGCTTTACTATTTTCGAAACAGAGAGTGTGCAAGTCACTCACGCCTCAGTAAGACCACAACATTCGACACTACTTTTGCTAAGGCTTAGGTTCGTAGCTGATCCCCCTCAGTTAGACATTGTTCATAGAAATTTTAGGCGTTTTTATAATTAGCATGTAGAAGAGAGTCGAGGTCTTGAGAAGTTCGTGGAAACATACTTAACGCCTTTACATCATTTTGTTGATCGAATGCCCAAAAATTCCAAAATTATTTTTAAGTGTAGTATGCGGAATCTCATCGGTCCTAGAGACATTGATAAATCCGTAATAACGTATATTGTTGCGATCTAGGGGTTCGCCGGGATTTCAAGTAAAACACAATTCATTTAAAATCAAAATAAGTGTTAACTTATTTTATTATTCGCACTTTAATTCTATTCGCACATTTATTCGCACTGTATGGCAATACTGCCCGCTTATATATCGCTTGACTCGATCACACGCTATATCAATCGCTTTTCACTAATACGATCGCGTATTAGTTGACTGTCACAGTCCATGTAATAAAAATTACTATGTCCCTCGCTGAAAGCTTCGCCAGCTTTTATACTACTTGGCTTTAGTCGAGACTGTTCTTGAATCTTCATTCGGTGGTGTGTGTGGAATATTCTACAAGCCTTGAGAGCTTTCGATTTTGATCTTCTACGCTGTTCTGGTGCACACGAGAACATTCGAGTAGAAGGTATTTCGTATTTGTTCCGCCCCTTACATAGTCAACTAGGCTTTTGATTCGGTTACTTTGCAGCTAGGTATCCGATTGTTGCTGTTTCTATTATGGTGCGTTTACACTCATCCCTGAGGCTCGCCTCGAGGCGAGCCTCTACCCCCATCAGGCCATTGCAAACCGGTTTTCATCGGCTGTGTTCTTTGCTGTGTTGAAAGCAATTTACACTCAAAATGCCTCTGCGGCGCAACATGCTTATGAGTGCGAAACGACAGAAATACGATGAGCTTCGAATTGTGTGCTGCCACAGTTCATTGTATGTGTGTACACATATGGAAGCGTGCGTCGGAGGAAAGTTGAAGAATGTTAGACTCTTGCGACTCCACAAGCCATCTGATTGGGTGATTTTTTGGTGGGGATAGAGGCTCGCCTCAAACGCTGAGTGTAAATGCACCATTATGCGAAACCGATCGAGTTGCGCGGTTGCCAGGCTTACATGTAACAATATTTATCCCTTCTTCTCAGGGCCAAGTACATGCACTTGATATAGCAAAACCTTTCGATAGAGTCTGGCATAAATGTCTTCTTCTCAAACTAGCTCCAAAGTGGATCAACAAATTTGTCCGTGAAAGGAATTAAACAAATTTTCACGAATTTCATTATATCTTTTAGGTCTGCCGATTCATTGAATACATATTACCTCTGCATGCTCTTAATATACGAGGAAGCTAATGAGATATCGAATTCACTTCTACTTGTAAGGGCATTATATACAAGCACCTGAAAACCAATTTAAACATTTTTCGATAGTCAACCCCTAAAGAGGTGTTTACGGTGGTTGTGCAAGTTACACAAATTCCGAGAAATATTTTGGGTTTAATGAGATTAAAAACTCGTTTTTACTTCTATCACGATTTTGGAATATTCAACCCTTAAGGGGGTCTAAAATTTTAGATAGATTTTTACGAATTCAGACATAAAAAAATAAATAGTATAATCTGCCATCTAAGTTGTTAGCCTAAACATTATTTGGGAGGCTATTTCAAACGTAACTTTTTTTAAATTGTGAGTCGTATAGTAACCTGTATCGCATGTTATTTACTTGACATCAATATAGACGTTGATAAAAACGTACGTTTGGAACAGGTATTAAGTCGTGAAGGAAAATTAATAATTTTTAAATTTTAAAATTGGTATATGCTGTAAAGTTGAAATTTTGTTCCTTCATGTATGTATATATTGTGACTGGAAGGGGCGGGCTGCAGAGTGATTGTTTATGCAGATGATGTTGCAATTGCTGTCTCGGGAAAGCACCTCAACACTCTGAGTGAGATATTGCAGAATGCTCCCTCTATTCTCTCCTAATGGGCAGCTGAATGCGGGTTAGGCGTGAACCAACGCAAAACAGAATTAGTCCACTTCACCAGGAAATACAAAATTCCTCACGTAGACCCTCCTTCCCTGAATGGTACTAGTCTAATTTTCACCGATAGTGCAAAATATTTGGTTCTTATTTTGGACAGAAAACTTCACTGGAGACTTAACATTCAGGAACGGGTAAGGAAAGCAACAGTTGCGTTGCAAAAAGGCCATTGGCAAAAAATGGGGTATGCAACCCTGAATAGTTCATTGGCTCTACGTGTCCGTCATCAGACCGATACTTATGTATGGTGTTATTGTCTGGTGGGCGGCCTAAGACAAAGCGGTTAACCGCACCACCCTATGGAAGGTACGGAAATCAGCATGCATATGCTTCAGTGGAGCTCTGAGAACAACTCCCTCTGCAGCACTAGACATGCTATTCAGTCTCCCACCCCTAGACATTTTTGGCAAGCAATTGGCAGCCAGTGCAGCTATTCGACTTAGGGCCTCTACACAGTGGACTGGCATATATGCAGGTCACGCAACAATCTAGAATCACTTCAATAGCATTCCTGAAAACACAGACTACACCCCTCCCAGTTATGATTTTGACAAAAATTTCCTAACAAACACCCCAACCCGTCTAGAATGGGAAAGGGATTCGGTACGGACGGAAGAGTCCGCCCACATATATACGGACGGCTCCAAAACTGAACGCAAAGTGGGTGGAGGTGTTTTCTCTGACATGCTTAACATTAGCAGCTCCTTCCGCCTTCCGGACTACAGTAGTGTCTATTAGGCGGAGCTTATGGCGATCAAGGAGACCTTGTCCTGGCTTAGGTGTAATGTCTACTAGGGATATTAGCATTTTCACAGACAGCCAAGCGGCAATAAAATCGGCCTCGACAACATCAAAGATCGCAGCAGAATGTCGATCATCTCTTAAGGAGATGGCGGTACCACCCTTCAGATTATGCCGGAACATCGGAATCTGGGTGTCCCTCTCTCTACATGTAAACTGCTGCAAGGATTGAACTCAATTGAGAAAACCAACTCAAGATGGGCTGACGGTATTACAAGTCACACGGCGAGACAGATCTGGCCAAAGCTGGATCTAAAACGCTCTAAAAGGCTGGCTTTGCTCAAAAGGGCGAATATCAGCACCACAGTCGGTGTCCTGACCGGACACTGTCTTATAGGTCAACATGCTAAGAAACTCGGCCTCTTCTCAAACGACTTCTGTAGAAGCTGCCTGGATGAGGAGGAGGAGGAGACAGTCCTTCACCTTCTCTGTACCTGTCCAGCTCTATCCGCTAGAAGGAAAGCTTATCTAGGAGCTTGCTTCTTCAACTGTTTTGGTAATCTTGCCGCAATGGAGGTCACGAGAATCCAACGCTTCATTGCAAGCTCTAAATGGTTCGACGAGTAGGACCGGATTTAATGATCCTGTGGTAACACAACGGACCTTTTAGGTCTAAGTGTGTCCGTGTTCTCACGGGCAGCCACGCGTACCTACCTACCTACCATATATTCAAGCCAAATATTCTCAATATTTGAATTTTGTAGAAAGGGCCTGAAGTTTCCTCCTTAGGTTAGGTTAGGTTATAGTGGCAACCATCCAAACTATGGATCGACTCACTTAGACCATTTGGTTGGTCCATTGTAATACCACACCCGTGATACCTTAATGAAGTCCCATATAGGGCGTTACCGTAACATTGCTACAGGGAAAAGCTAGTCGAACCAGCCACAGATGCGAATGAACAGAATAAAGTTTCCGGCTTAAGGGCCAAACCACACAGAAAAATACGTCTCAAAATGCCGTCTAAAATGAAATACACATAATGTAGATACGATGGTAATGTTGTAATAACCGCTGTAGTACGCCGATTTAAATCAAACTCCTAACTATGTCCGAAAAATAAGTAAGTTGTGGCTGTATCATTAAGTCTTTTTAATGATTGTGTAAGATTTCAATCTGTTACATCTTACATTGACACCAACAATAAAAGAAAGTCAGTAAATCCAAACCCTTCTATAAATATTCTTGATAAATCCGGAGCATTCCAAGTTCAAGACGGAATTGGAAGATTAAATCTCAACAAAAGCTGCGGAAAATCGTTAATGGCATTTAATATTGCAGACTCTTCATGAACTATGGCAATATCCTGGATGTACCCTTTTTTTGTAATTTTCTGAACATCAGTTTCAATAGAATGTACCTATATCTAGGATTTTCATCTGTTCCATTCTCGCTTGGCTTCCACCTGACTCCCACTAGTTTTCGCCCACAACCAGGTAACATATTCCAATTGTTTTCCATTGAAAATTCTGCAAACCCGATTTTAGTTTTACACTACTTGCACGTCTTTGTCTCTGTAAACAAACCGTATCCCCAGGATTCAATTTATTTTTAACTTCTTCCTTCCTTGAAAAGGACGGAGAGCACGAAAAAATTCGAATTCCAGAACTGGCTTAACTCATCTTCTTCACACAATTCAGATACCACGTGTGAGTAAAAGACGCAATGGAAGACGTACCGGTATAAATGGCTTTAGGTGTTTTCAGACATATACTCGTATATCGTACCTATGTATACAGAGATTCGAACACTTACCTGCCAGGTGCATCTGCCTTCAAGAAACCTACTTACTTCCAGGTCAGCAAGTGTTTCACTCTGGTGTTTCGACAGTAGTCCTTATGAAATCCCATTGGTAGGGTGGTATCGTGTCCTATGCAGTAGCACCTAGTGTACAAGTCCTCGAATACGTCGTTATCCTTCTACTCGAAGGTGGCGCTGGAACGCGACAAATGTATGCAATTGAATTCCCAGACAGCGTTTCTGACTTTTATTGAGCAGATTAGAAAACAATTGGATAAATGGAAGAACTCACTTAAGGATCGAACCGAATAAAAATCAATTACTGTCCAAAACTGCAAAATTGAAAATTGTATAAGACGTTAGATAGTTCTGAGTATTGTATTGCAAAAGTACATATTTCTTGAGTTTCACCTTATGAAATGGCTCTTCCTAATCAAATTGAATGCTACACTTGTTATTATCTTTTTATATATTAGAGTTACTGTCCATCATGATATCGAGAGTAGTTGGTGGAAAACTTGTCCTTTTTATTTACAAAAAGGAGTCGCAGGCGTGACTGGCTCCTGCGTTCTACTGCAATGAGTGTTAAAGTGTCAAGAAATATGCTGTGCATCTCACTGTGAACTGATAGTCTAAAGAATAACCAGGAGGCTATTTGAAGCCTTATTTTCTTAGGTTGTCAATCCCATAGTAACCTACACCTCATCTTAGCATTAAATGCGTTCCAGACTTCTACCAAAAAATAATAAACTTGCTCCTGTACTAGGTATTCTTTACTTTTTTTTTCAAATTAAATAAAAACAATCCGTGCGTACGTAGTGCCCGTAAATGTAAAGAATTCGTAAGCAACGTCACAATAAGCCCAACTGTGGCTGCCGTGACAGAGGTTATCCACACCAACCCCTATTTCCAAATCTATCTTGCCTTCTTTTAACTGCCATTAGCACCATCTGTTACTGAAATCAACTGAAATTTCAATGAATGGCAGTTGCGGATTTTTATATTCTTCCGTCAGTTAAAATTGTTTGAGCGTGTTTTCATTTTTGTGTGTGATGTGATGGACCACTTTGTACATTTCTTTATTAGCAATGAAAATGCTTTCCGCCGGAACATCATACTGCGTCGTTTGGCACGAAGAGCTAGCAGTCGAAGCCGTTTTTTCTTCACTGCTAAAATTTCGGAATGTACTTTTAGCTGTCCCATATTAATTAAAAATTCCATTAAATTTTGTTGTTGCATTGAATTCATATTAATTTTAAAATATCACTATATAAGCACAATACTACGATTGATAGACGCTTGAAATTTTGTCTTTGATAGCTAAATGTCAAAGTATAACATGTATGGGCTGTGTATCATATGCTATCTTGTATCGCATATCATGATTTGAATAAAGTAATTTGTATACAGTGTATTCATGGTATAAGCCTCCTTACCCTTACCTTAGAGGTTGAAAATCACGTTACCTCATAGGATTTACGAAATATGAACCTAAACGAACCTTTTTATGCAACTCAGGGGTAGAGTACATCAGTGTTAGAGCTCGCACAAGTTAAAACAAATAGGATATCTCATCAGATTTAATGCGGTGGAACGCAGAACAACGTGTAAAACTCCTTTATAGTGTCTTAGGGGTTGAGTTAAAAAATATTGAAATCAATTTCTCTTCGACTATACGAGTATAAAAAGCCTGTTGAAGTGAAAACAATTCAATATGTGATCAGACCTAAGAGATATGTCGGAATTCGTGAAAACGAAAACAAATTTGCTATTAGTTGAATATCGCAAAGTCCTCAAATTGGTGATTATGCGATTACGAGATACAGAAGGCAAAACTGAACCTGAAGAACATTCTCGTCACTTTTAAGATATTAAGATCATCTGTTGACGAGTATCTTTTACAGATATTATACCCCCGTCCCATTTTTCATTATTGCGCATAGCTTCCTAGTGATTAAAATATTGATTTTTTGTTATATTGTTATGTAAACCAAGCAATTTTTAATCAGCTTTCAGCTTAAATAAATACACTAGAATGAATTTAATTTTTCAGCATACCTTGAATGATAAAAGCATCCTTCAGTTTCAGAGCAGGGAGAAGCAAAACAGTTATAAGCTCGATATTTCAAATGTTGTCCAACAATACCCAAAAGATGAAACAGACGGTCAAACGGAACACATGTATCGTTTTGTCTTTAAGTTTATGGGCAAAACGATGGTATCAGTCAATTTTAAAATATAGTTGCGGTTTTAAAATTAATTCACATTTATTGTTCATATTATAATAACATAAAATACCAGTTTTCACCTTGTTAATTATGAAGAAGATTTGTTTTCGTTTCTCGCTTATACTGGAGCTCACGAGCGTCTTGATAAGAGTTTAATAATAATCCGCTAGCATCGTGGGTTTCCATTTTCTCTGGTATCGCTTTACTATGCTAATACAAATCTGCCATTAATGTTCTGCATATCTTATGCATAACAGAAGATGCTTTAAATTTTCATATGATTCCTTTAAATGGACTGTTTGATCAACAGGGATTGAAGGTTAGGTGTTACCAATGTGCTGTAGACTGAACGTAGAGCCATCTATGAACAATCTCCATTCAATTGGTTTGTGCTTTATATTAAGACCATTCATCAAGCCATTTACATCCTCACAGGATACCAAGCTGCTTACCATTTTAAAAAATGGAAAATTTTTGTGGCGTGTACGGTAAGTAGTTATGGCCACTGCGACAACCTCGATCCAAGAAGCTCTACTTTACGCTTCGGTAACTCTAGGTCACCAACCAGGTCGTTTAATTCTTCTTGGCTTCTCTATGTTCTTGACGTTGTGGATCACTGAGTCGAAAGTCAGGATCTGCCGATGTCGATATTATAGGCGCTTCATCATGTGAACTCTCCCTATCATCTACTGTGGATATAAGCATTTCCGGGTGGCTCTGAAATCGAAAATTCCTCGAAATAGGACGCGTAGCTAACACTATGTCCGAATTGTTGAGAAGAGATTTATTCCTTTTCAAAATACCTTTAATTTTCCTTGTCCAATGGGAAGAACCATATAGAAATAGAATCGGTGACGTGATTCCCATACTATTGGAACAGCAAACCCCAAGGACCGTTGTTGACTCTTCAGCCACCTTCGTAGACCCGAAGCACGTATATTGCACCATATATGTGAAGCATAGGTTTTCTCCTGATCCCCCACCTACCAACTACCATAATGAAAACTTTACGCTTCTTGTATCATTCCAATAATGATTGGTTTTTGCGCTAAGAAAGTAACCTCACCACGAACTTAACAAAATTGGTCTGGATTATTTGCACACATACGACACACCCTGGAAAATCATAGTTCACCAACTAGATACTTACAGAGATGGAACAGAAAATACAACAGAAAATTGTTTTCAGATTCTTTCGTTTCCGACACACTGGACACATTGCCTACAGTCCGTACATGTTCCGTTTGTCAACATTTTACACAGGTGTAACTTAGAACTGTTTCAGAAGTAATTCAGATTTAGGAAAGGTCCAAATGCAGTTTAAGATTGAAAAGATTGCAGTGTGTTTTTCTTCATGTAGTTGCATTATCATCGCTCTATCCAAGTTTCAACTTCACACCATAAGTAGTTTCTGAGATACAGAAACCAACACTTTTTGGACCAGACCCTCGTATCCTTCACCCTGGAAAAGTCACCACCCAATCTACAACCCAAAAGCATTGGAACTAAATATCTCCAATAGTTTGTAAGCAAAGAGCCTACAAACACGATTGCAGATGGCGTATACGGCGGACAGACGGACAGCACTGAAACGTGAAATTACAAAGTTTGAGGATATCAAATTATTCTGAAAATTTCAGGTCGATCACCATACTTTATTTTAAACAACAAAATAAGGTAATTATTATATGTATACTAGGGTGGTTGATAAAAATTAAATTTTTTCAGGCGCCCACTAAAAAGTTTCTTCGTGTAAAAACATGACGAAATTTTTTTGAAAAAATTAAAATAACACGTGCCGCAAGACGAACAAAGTTTTTATATTTTTTGATGAATTTACAGTTTTTCAGAAATATCTTACGAAATATGAAGATTTGACAAAAATCTGCCAACTTTATGCAACTTTATTATTTTTCGGGTAGAAGTTCGGAACGCGTTTAAGATTGATGCGATGTAGGTTACTATGTGACTGAAAACCTAAAAAAATGGGTCGCGCTAGAATACCACATATAAAATATGAATTACATAATTGGGTCATACTCCGGGACGCAGTTTAAGTAGTAATATAATACTACGTAGTTATTACGTGATTAGGAGGTTTTTCGTGATTTGGTTTTGGGCCATTACATGAAATCGGAAATGCGTTTGTAGGCGATTATATAAATAGTCTGTGGAAGTGAAAACCAATCTAATATCTCATCAATCCTAAGAATATCTTGAATATCTAAAAATCCTGAAATTAACTTTTTGACGATTATATAGGAAGCCATAAGAAGTAAAAATGAATTCAATATCTCATTAGAACTAAGAAATATGTGGGAATTTGTGAAAATATATGCAACCCCCTTGAACCCACTTCGGGGTTGAATACCCAAAAATCCTGAAATGAGTTTTTAGATATATATAAAGAAAGCCCGAGGAAGTAAAAACCAATCCGATGTCTTATCACTCCTAAGAGATATGACGGAATTCGTGAAAACGTGTTCAACCCGTTTATACCCTCTTAGGGGTTGAAAAAGGAAATTATTTGAAAACAAGTTTTAGGTGATTATTAAACAAGTCCGTGGAAGTAAAAAGTTATTCGATATCTAATCAGACCTGAGGGATATGGCTGAGTTCGTGAAAATGTATACAACCCCTTTACACCATCCTGGGGGTCGAATTTCAAAAAATCTTGAAAACACTTTCTAAGTATTTATATGAAAAATCCGTAGCATAAAAATGGATTCAACAACTGAAAAGACCTAGTAGATATGATGAAAATCGTAAAAATATATGCATTCCATTTTCACTGATCATTTTTTTCGCTCCCCCTCTGTATGCCAATGTATATTTGAATTTTTTTGCAATCTAAATGACTTTTCTAGTTGACTTACATATACATACCGAGTTTCAACTTTCTAGCATAAGCCGTTCTATAGTTAGGAAAAACACCCCTCACCTCCGTACCATACTACCCCCATAAAATATTATATTTTTTTAACATGCTACTACTATAGTTCTATCCAAATACCAAGTTTCAGCTTTATATCATTATAGGTTGTCGAGATATAAAAATCAAAACTTTTTCCTTTTCACCCTCCCTTACCCTCACCCCCTAGCCAATCACCTCTAAAATTTTTTTCCCTGCTAGGGGTTTATTTGGCCTACTTCCCGTAAAAATTCTAAGCATCTATCATACACTGTTCTTCAGATATGAGACGTGATTTTTTAGAAAAATTCTTATCCCCTCCACTTCCATACTCCACCGCCCCCCTTAAAAATTTTACTTTCAGCAAACTTCATTTATCAACCTTAATACAGAAACCAAATTTTATTTTTCTAGTGTAATTGGTTCGTGAGATATCGTAATCTAAAGTTTTTCACCGCCCACCCCCGTACACCACTTCCCCCACTCAAAAATTTGTTTCCGATCTATTCTCCTAGTATGCCCACAGATGTTCATCAAGTTTTAATTTCGTGACATTAACCAATTAGGAGATATGGATTTTAGAATGTCTCGATCTCGGCTTTTGAGCGTTTCGGACGCATTATTATTCCCCCCACTCCCACACCCCTTCACCCATATCCTCCCTTTTTTTTGCAAATGGGTCTACTATCGATGCTCTATATAAATTCCAAGTTTCAGCCTCCTAGCCTAAGCGGTTACTGAGATCTTGAAACCAAAATTTTTCGTCCAAAACGCTTCCCCCACCTCCCCCCTCACACCCCCATCACTCAAAAGGTGGCCACTTGAAGGGGTCTTCTCAGTCTATCAACAAAAAAAAATTCAACTTAATAGCTCAAAGGGTTTGAGAGCTATAAGCTTTCAAACGTTTAGCGTACGGCGGACGGCGTACGGCGTACGGCGTACGGCGGACGGCGCACAGACGGACTGAAAATTTTTTTTGCTCTTTTGGTGTCTATTAGTCATGAAACGTGGAAAAAAAAATTTCAGGGTAGCAAATTTTTTTTTTTTAAAAATCGATAACAATACTTTATTATTAAAATAATAAAGTAAAAATCTATATTAATGATTTTATAGGAAATTTAATTCTCTATAAATAATGTTAAATCCTTTTTTTTCAGAAAAGTGTATTTATAAAGATATTCCAAACAATAGAGTAGACATAATTATGTTCCAGTTGTACACATTAAAACCCATGAGAATTTGATCAATTTCTGATACCCAAAATAATAATACTAAATATGTACATATTCCCTTACCAAATAGATCAACTTGTATTATGCATTAGACTTACATTGAATTCTGAATTGAGAAAATAAATACATACCTACGTCTACGAGACTACCTATACGTTCGCTACCATGGAAACAACAAATCATCATTTCTACCAAATCAACATTGACACTGTACAGCACACAACTCCTTGGAGATGGAGACATGACGCAACTGAAATTTATTTAAATTCATGCTGAACTGAAGAATAGCTGGGTGCCATACAACTTCGAAATTGGGTCAAACATACTTATCCGGTGAACTGAAAGGAAATGTTCTGCCTGGTTGAACTTCGACATGGGATTGGAAGACTTATTTGTACACACCATCACCTCAGAATCTCCAATTTAAAGAAACACAGTCTTTCTTATGCACGTTTCAATAATGTTTAATTATGCTCGATATTGAAACCTCCTTTGTTTCAACATACAACATATTGTTTTCGCGATCTCATGTATTAAAATCAATTCCGCAGATAGTCTTCACGGAATTCTATCCGAGCTTCTGTCAACCATAGACAAATTGAAACAGAGAAGTTTCCGCAAGGTTGGTTTTCATCGGGGCTATTATCCGAAAAGGATACTAAAGGAACGTATCGTCCATCAAGCTTGTTCGCAAACGTAGTGTTCTTATACAACCGGAAACCGATGTTTTGTTAGGCTAAAGTGAAATCAAATAGCAGTGGATGACACTTTTGTGAAACATGCGAATAAGTTGATAGGCGTTTAACATATCCTTGTCACTTAGGGATAACAAATACCATCAGTTATGGCTGTACAAATCCGTAGAGGTACTCAATATGGAACGACTACATATATAATTATTAATATCCGTATGTATTCAGTCATTCTTCGGAATAATGTCGATATCAGCCGTTTATGCTTTATGTCAATCATAAATTTCTGATACTCATGCGAGAATTGGAGAAACCGTTTCCGTACGAAACATGGCGCATTTTCATCCAACGCATCATATGCCCTCTATGAGTGAAAATTTCTGAAACGTCAGCCATCATGAAATATTGTTGATTCGGTGATTTATTTGATTGTTAGACAAGCCCAATTCGTTCTCATGGATGGAGAGATGGCAAGGCTCGAGTGTGGAATAGCAAAAGCTTAAATTGTCATTCAATCTATGATTGAAGATGAATGTTTTCGCACGCTCCTCTGTGTTTGGAATTTTGTTTGATGATTTAACAACTCAATGTTGAAAGAAGATCGATATCGCCGCCATGGCCCTTTCTCATAGATGATTGTTGTCTCATTTTTATGGTATGCATGCTTTTCATTTCGTCCTATTTTCGTTTGCGTAATTTTCGTCTTTCTGCGAAACCTTTCCAAAACAACTGAACATAAATGCGAATAAATTTTAATGAATTGGCAATTTTTTCCTATTTGTCGGTGAATCACGCAAGTCTGCATACTGCAGTTCGGTCTGGGCGCAACTTTACTATTTTATAGGTAGAAGTCCGAAACGTGTTTAATGCTGAGATGCGGTATAGGTTACTGTGCGATTGACAACCTAAAAAATAACGTTCCAAATAGCCTCCTGCGAGCGGTTCCTGAGATCTAGAAACCAAAATTTTTCGTCTAAAACGCTCCCCCCTCTTCCCCTTCAAGCCATCAAACCGCTACCCATCCAAAAGATAACACTCGTAGTGGTTCACCCATTCTACTAACCATAAAAATTGCAACTTAATATTTCTAGGGTTGAGAGCTACGAACCTTCAAACGGTTTTGCGTACGGGAGACAGCGTCTACGGCGGATAGACGGACATTTTTTTTTTCTTTTTTAGGGTTTACTAGTCCTAAAGCATACAAATACAAAATTTCAGGGGAACAAATTTTACTTTATTATTTTTTAATAATAAAGTATTGTGATCGACCTGAAATTTCAAAAAAGTTTGCTACCCTGAAATTTTGTATTTACATGTTTTAGGACTAGTAAACACCAAAAAAGCAAAAAAAAAAAAAATGTCCGTCTGTCCGCCGTAGACGCCGTACGCCGTCCGCCGTACGCCGTACGCCGTACGCAAAATCGTTTGAAGGCGCGTAGCTCCCGAACCCGTTGAGATATTAAATTGAAATTTTTATGGTAGGTAGATTGGGTGAACCCCTACTACTGGTATATATTCGAAGGGTGGGGGTACGAGGGGAGAGGAGAGGGGAGCGTTTTAGACGAAAAATTTTGGTTTCCAGATCTCAGGAACCACTTATGCTACGAGGCTGAAACTTTGAACTTATGTAGTACTATGATAATGGACTCAATTGCAAAAAAATGGTCGATATTGGTTAAGGGGTGTGGAAGTGGGGGGGGGGGGGAAACAATGAGTCTTTAACGCATGAATGACGGGATTGAAACATTCTAAAATCGATATCTCCTGAACAATTCATGTCAGAAGATTGAAACTTTGTTGTTGTCCTTAGGAATACTTCAAGATTAGACAAGGGCTACAATTTTTAAGAGGGGTGGTGGGGTGTGAGGGTGGGGGGTGAAAAACTTTGGATTACAATATCTTCCGAACCAATTACACCAGGAAGATAAAATTTTGTTTCTGTATATGGGATCACAAGAGAAGTCTATCGAAACAAAATTTTTTGAGGGGGGAGGTGGAGCACGAAAGTGGGGGTACAGCAATTTTTCAAAAAATGTAATTTTTATATCTCTGAAACCGTATCAGATATGTTCTTGAAAATTTTACAGGTGTTGGGGTCGGTAAACTTCTAGTAGGGAAAAAAATTTTGGTGGTGTGGGTGTTGGGGGTGATGGTGGAAGGGGCTAGAAAGGAAAACATTCTGATTTTTATTTCTCGAAAACCATAATGAATAGAAAGCTAAAAATTTAGGATTATATAGAGCCACTATGGAGATATCCTAGAAAAATAAAATTTTTGATAGGGGTAGCAAGGTACAGGGGTGGAGGGTAGTTTTTTATATCTCAGAAACGGCTTATGCTAGAAAGTTGAAACTTAGTACGTATATTTAGATGCACTATTAGAGTAATTAAAGCAAAAAAAAAGTTCAGATTTTTATTGGCGTTCAGAGGTTAAGTAAAAAAAATGTCCGTGAATCCACATTTTCACAAACTTCGTTAAAACTTTTAGACATGTCGAGCTATCAAAGCAATTTTACTTCTGCGGGCTATTTATATAAGCGCCTAGTAACGATCTTCAAAATTTTTCGATATCCAACCCCTAAGGGGGTGTAAAGTGGTTGAGTACATATTCACGAATTCTGATATATTTCTAAGGTATATTGAGATTTGGAATTCACAGCTTTAAACGTAGTCGGGGAAAAACTGATTTAAGTATTTTTCTCAATTAAACCCCCTGGGGGTATTGTTCAAGATTTCACTGATTCCGAAAATCTCTCAGTTTTAATGTGATCGAATTCGCTTTTACTACTATGAATTATTCTATTGATAAAAAAAATACGTAAATAAATAAAAAAAATCTGCCAACAGTCTGGGCGCAACTTTATTATTTTATGGGTAGAAGTCCGAAGCGTGTTTAATGATGAGATGCTGTGTAGGTTACTATGCGACTGACAACCTAAAAAATAACGTAACCAGGACGCTATTTAGAACGTTATTTTTTTAGGTTGTCAGTCGCATAGTAACCTACACAGCATCTCATCATTAAACACGTTTCGGACTTCTACCCATAAAATAATAAAGTTGCGCCCAGACTGTTGGCAGATTTTTTTTTTTAAAAATCAATAACAATACTTTATTATTAAAATAAAATAATGGTGTGGGCGAAACTTTATTATTTTTTGGGTCAAAGTTCGGGAGCGGTCAAAGTCGGAGTATACCATCAGTTGTTTCAAGATTATGACATTTCTTGGAAAGCAAATTTTGTTCTTAAAATAAAAATATTTAAAATAGAGTTTTTTAGCCTATTAAACATTGAAAAAGCCCGTGTAGACTATTCGAATTTCGGTATATTATGCACACTAAAAGCCCATAGAAATAAAATCGAATTTGTTGCCTTATCAGACTTAAGAGATATGACGAATTGCTAAAACGTATACAAACACATTACTTCCACTTGGGGTTTGAATTTCGAAAAAATTGTAAAACAAGTTTTTAGACGATTTCATAAGAAGCAACTTGATATCTCATGAGACATGAGCGATTTTGAAAAATTTGTGAAAACGTAAGCAAACCCTTTACACACTCTTGGTTCTTGAAATTCGAAAAATCGTGAAATTTGTTTTTAGGCCATTACACTAAATGTCCAACAACCAATTTTGTATCTCATCAGCCTGGGTATGAGCACATAGGCTGAGATTTTTACAAGTGACCACTTAAATTAAAGTTAAAATTAAATTCAAATCCGCAAACAGCTTTAAAAAAAAAATTTGAGCCCAGGCGAGCGGAAGTTCATGGGGTTTTTCATGGTGGGTACGTGGGTGGTACGAAACGTACCCCCACGTACCCCTCAATGGGTATGAGCAAATAGGGTGAGATTTTTACAAGTGACCACTTAAATTAAAGTTAAAATTAAATTCAAATCCGCAAACAGATTTAAAAAAAAAATGGGCCCAGGAGAGCGGAAGTTCATGCAGTCGTACATGGGGGGTAGAGACATCTCGATATCTCATCAGACCTAAGTTTCAATTCGTAAAAACGCACAGAAGCATTTTAGACCCTCCTAGGTGTTGTATATCGAAAAACCATGAAAGTATTTTTTTAACGTTATATATAAAGGCAATAGAAGTAAAAGCGAATTCGATCTCAATAAACCTAAAACATTTGTCGGAATTCGTGAAAGTTGAACAATACTTCACACCCCCTAGGGTGTTGAATATAGGAAAATGATCAAATCGGTGTTTCTCGATTGTATTTAAAGGTGAACGCGAATTTGTTGTTCTATAAGACCTATGAAATACATCGAAATTCGTGAAAATGTAGACAACCACTTAGGGGATGGATATCGAACATTTTGGAAAAAAACTAACTAACTAACTTGATAGCTCTACATGACTAAATGATATAACGATAATACCTATATAATAACGATTTTATCCCATCATACAAGACCCACACCCCAAAAACGTTTTTATTTGCTAGAGGCCTACTTGGCCTAGTTCCTGTAAAAACTTTTAAATTTATAAGACTTTTTTGAAAAATTGCTGCGAACTACTTTCGTGCTTCACCTCCCCCCTCAACAATTTTGCTTTTAGTAGAGCTTACTGGTCCTGAAACGAGAAAATACAAAATTTCAGGGTAGCGATTTTTTTTTAATTTCAGATCGATCACAATACTTTATTATTAAAAATAATAAAGCTCCACCACCTCCCCCTTCATACCGAACCATCCAAAAAACATAATATCTATCATCCAAAAAATTTAAAAACTTAAACAGTTTGTAAGATTCGAGCCTTCAAACTCGTTTGCATACGGCGGACAGACGGATTGAAATTTTTTTTTGCTATTTGGGGTCTTCTAGTCCTAAAACCTGAAAATTCAAGAAAAATATGCAGAAGCCAATTCTTTTTTGTAAAGTGGAATTAATAGAAACTAAATCGTGCGAGTCCTCTTTCGTGCCTTCAAAGAAAGGTTCTGGAAATTTTATACATTTATTCGACGGAACGCACTACAGCCTCAAATAATCGAACAGGCAGGAAGTTAAAATTTTACAACAATTTGTTCTGTTTAAAGTTTAGCCTGAGTTCATTAGTTAGCTAAATTCCTTCACTTCTTCGAGTATCTGCATTACAAAATATTGGCCAATACGCAATTACACTCCTTGACGAGCCTATGTAACACGATTATGAAACAGCTCCTTCAGACCTAGTCGAACACAGAACTGAACTGGCATTGCAAGTAAAAAAATTTTCAAGTGTCATACCTTCAATTTTACTATCCAGGGCAGCGATCAACTCCAGTCGAAAAATTTTTGTGATGGTCTTCAAAAAGAGACCTACTCTGACCCTGAAAAATAAAAGAAGAATTCTTTAAATATTCTTATTAATTACAGTGGAATATTTCACTTTTCTTCCAAAATATGAGAACTATTTTCCTATAAACGCCATTAACCGCAGAACGTGTTTCTAAAAATCACCTGAGAATACTTTTTCCTCATGCATAACTAATGGACCAGTACGAATATTCGTAATTTGACGAAAACAACAGGGACCAAAAAAAAATTGTTTTCTTGAAGGAAAATTGAACCCGAGGCTTTATCTTGTTAACTTTGTGGAGCGTAGTGTCAACAGGGCAAACACCGGAAAAATAAGAAAAACCCGTGAGCTAGTTGTATTCTAATATGAAGGAAATGTAATACGCGACTGACGGAGCTTGACATCAAAATAATTTTCTTTTGTAGAACCTACGTGAAAAATGACTTACTTTGGCGTTGATATTGCACGTGTTTTGTATAAATAGAAGTTATTTGTAGGTGCGAAAGTATCAAAAAGATGATATGATTGTGATGTGACTATGTCCTGAGCAAATGGAATTTTTTATCCGAAGAAAATTTTTCAAAATGAAGAAAAGAAAGCAGAACTTTCGACGCTTATTTGAATTTAAGGGGGTACGTAGTTAAGTTGTATTTCTATTATGTGGGATAATTTTCAAATGCTTGGGGTTTCCGGGAGATATTCCTTATTTCGATGTACTATTTACGTAAAATATCTGCAAATAAAATTAAATTAAATTATAAAAGCTGTATTGCTTTACATAGAGGGCCAATGGCTGCTTGGTATAATTTTATTGTATTACTGGAATGTATACTAGTTCTACGGTTTCAAACAACTTCCATCAGTTCCTGTACCCTTTCAGCCATATCACAAAACATTTGAGAATCACTGTTTTAATATGTAGCTTGCTTGCATGTCATATGGGAATGCAGGTGAATACCCGTCTCAGAAAGTGATACCAAATGTCTTCAGACAAATTTAAAAAAAAACCATAATGCGCATTCTAACTTTTACTAATCTATGGAATATCTACGTAATACTACTTTATTGATACTTTTATGACGATAGCTCCTAAGCCAGTTTAAAGTCACAGTGTATAAGTGCACCCGCGATACTCGTAGTGTTGCACGCGCCAATGAGTATGTCCTGAAACATTGTCGAAATACCTTGAAATAGCTGAAAAACATTTCCCATTTTTTATACAGGGTGTTTGGTACTCCGTGCACGACCTTGTAAGGGGTTATTCCTTGATATATTTGAAGAAAAAAATTGTTCCACAGGGTGGGTTAATTTTCAATAACAGTGGAGATACAGGGTGGTTAAGAAAAGTGTGTTTGACCGGTACCCTTACTTACTTAAAACGTTATATCTTAAAAACGAATAATCACAAGGCAAAGTCTTATAACTCATTTTTAGGGAATCAAATTATGATGTAACAGTCTAAATTGTAACTGCACCCAATCTTGAGATATTTACTCGAAAACACCAATTTTTGCTACGTGAACCCTTAAAATTCAGTGATCAATGTAGTTTTTCTCAGAAAATCCCATTATAAACATGTCATTTTAATTTTATTTTTTTATGTGCCGTATTATTACCTACAAAATCTGCATATATATGTATGAGTTACGATTAACATTTTGGAAGTAATAGGTAAAAATACATATCGCATAAAAATTAAATATTCCAAAAGTCAGTGCATGTGCATGTTGATCTACACTACTTGTTTGAACTAAAAGAATTTAATAATGGTTTTTATGTTTTATTTAAAACAATGTTGTTATAATACATGTTCAAAATGGCCACCTTCATTTTGAATGCACGCTAAAGCTCGTTTGGCGAGTGTTCTCTTGGTATTCATATTCCTCAACTGCTGCCTTACTTCTATTGCTGCCGCATCGATCCTGATATTTAGATCTTCCAATGTTTCTACTGGCGTTGCGTAGACTAGGTCCTTTATCCGTCCCCATACAAAGAAATCTATAATAGTAAGATCAGGAGATCTTGCAGGCCAGTGTATCGGTCCATTTCTACCGATCCAGCGATTGCTATAATTGGAATTTAACCAATCTGTGATCTGTCGGCCGTAATGAGCTGGAGCACCATCGTGTTGGTAAAACATGGAAGCCAATCGTACCAGTGGAATATCATCCAATAAGTCCTGTAGATCATTTGATAAAAACTGTAAGTAATTGGAGATATTTAGAGTACGCGGAAGCGTAATAGGTCCAAGTAAATCGTCACCAATCACGTTTGCCCATAAATTGACGCTGAATCTGTGCTGAAATGATGCCGCTCTTCTTGTGTGTGGATTGCTCTCAGCCCACGTATGTAGGTTGTGGAAGTTTGTGATACCGTCTCTGGTAAATTGGGACTCATCCGTCCACAGAATATTGTTGAAAAAATTGTCGTCATCTATTTGTCGTTCAAGGAGCCAATTGCAAAACTCCATCCGTTTGCGGAAATCAATGGGTAGCAGCTCCTGTACTGGTGTGTGATGATAGGCATGGAAGCGTTCTACTTTTAAAATACTCCAAACCTTTCAAGTAGATATGTTAAACTGCAATGCCAAGCGTCGGATACTGATCGATGGATCATTTTGCACTGCTTGCAGTATTCTTTCATCAATCTGAACAGCGATTATAGGCGCAGGATTTGCATTTACTCTCCTTGTTCTAACGCTGCCAGTTTCCCTAATTCTCCTGTAAACGTCCTGAAATACTCTCCTGTCAGGTGTCCGTCGATGGGGATGTCTCTGATGGTAAAGCCTTCGCGCGGCTTGTCCATTTTCGCGACACTCTCCATAAATTAACACAATGTCAGCATATTCTTCATTGGAGTACTCAGACATTTCGAAATTATTTTTTTTATTCTACTGACACCTTCTTCTTTTAGCAACGTAACTAAAACTGATAAAAATATGAAGGTAGTTTTGCTTTTATAGGCTTTTTATTTTGTAAGGCACCCTATTAAAAAAGGCATAGTACCGCACCCAGTATTACCTACCACATCCAGGTAAAAGCATCAATTATGTTGAAACTCAGTTACATTTCATTGTTTTCCTACATACTTTAAATAGTAATAAATGGGCAATAAAAATACTTCAGTACTACCGACAAATTAAACGAGGTCCACTTTATGGCACTGACTTTTGAAATATTTAATTTTTATGCAATATGTATTTTTACCTATTACTTCCAAAATGTTAATCGTAACTCATACATATGTATGCAGATTTTGTAGGTAATAATACGGCTCATAAAAAAATAAAACTAAAATGACATGTTTATAATGGGGTTTTCTGAGAAAAACTACATTGATCACTGAATTTTAAGGGTTCACGTAGCAAAAATTGGTGTTTTCGAGTAAATATCTCAAGATTGGGTGCAGTTACAATTTAGACTGTTACATCAAATGAAAGATAATTCGATTGCCTAAAAAACGAGTTATAACACTTTGCCTTGTGATTATTCGTTTTCAAGATATAACGTTTTAAGTGAGTAAGGGTACCGGTCAAAAACACTTTTCTTAACCACCCTGTATCTCCACTAATATTGAAAATTGACCCACCCTGTGGAACAATTTTTTTCTCCAAATATATCAAGGAATAACCCCTTACAAGGCCGTGCACGGAGTACCAAACACCCTGTATACCAGAATTTGAAGTGAAATGTATGTACTAGCTCCCAACCTTTATTCTCCGACTTTTCCACATGTGTAGGGAATGCATGTCATAGATCAACATTGAACACTGTCAGCATGACTTTAGTCCGGGTAAGTCTACCATATTTGTTCACCGATTCTATGGCCCGTTCTCTTCAATCAAACGTAGATGTAATTTATACGGATTTTATAAAGGCCTTTGATAGCATTGAGCAAAACATGATACAGAAAAACATGAAACTGTTTGGGATTGGTATGACTACCTAATCTCATGAAAAATCGAAATAAACGTACTGTTTTAAGTGGATGTATATTTAATGAACGCAGGTAAGGAACAACTTCAAGAGTACGTCAAGGTTCTATTCAACGAGAGGAGGGCCTCTTTGTAATATTTTCAAGAAAATATGTTCTTTTTTAGACGCAAACTGTTGGTTTTTATATTTCAGGAACCACTTATGATAGAAATTTGAATCTTGAAACTTATATAGATCAATGATAGTGAAGCCTTTTATAAAAAAAATGTCTATAGACGGGTCCCAACTAGAAAACAAACTTCGCATTTTGATTTTTCGGAGGCTACAACTTCGATAAGGCTTCGATAAGACTGTTGAGCTCAAGTTGTGGATTTTTTACTTCGATAAGGCTTCGGTAAGACTGTTGAGCGCAGGTTGTGAACTTTTAACTTCGATAAAGCTTCCGTAAGACTTGCGAGCGGAGGATGAACATTTCAGAAGCAATAGCTTCGATAATAACCTCTGTAAGACCTTACGGAAGTAAATACCAACGGCTTTATGGAGGTTTTGCAAGCGAGCTTTGCTTGACATGTCTAATTGCAAACATCAAGTGATTCGGCTCCAACCCTATTTCGAGAATGTTTCAGATTGGCCTAGTAGGTAACGTAGCGGACTAATGTGTGACGGGACTATGGTTCGAATCCGAGAGTCTGCAAGGTATAAGTAAAATCAATTCGAATTTTTCAAACCAATAATAATAATTTACAGGAAAATAAATTCGTAGTTGGAAGAACAAAAAAACAAAAGGAAAAAAATTTGTGAATATTATTTTTTATTTTGTTTTTTTTTTTCAAGTTTCGGTAAGACTTTATCGATGGACCCTCGTGGATCTATGTGAGGCTTTGGCCGCCACTGTAACCTAACCTAACCTAAAAACTTATCGAAGCCTCCCATTTGAAGTATTGCTTTCTCGTGAAAGTGAAAACCGTTGTTTGGAAGCAATGTGAACTTCCGTACGGAAGCAGCATTGATAAGGCCTTATACCAACTGTTGGCGCTTGGCTGTCTTTTCCATATGGAAGCAATGTGAACTTCCGTACGGAAACAAGAGCAGCTTCGATAAGGCCTTATATCAACTGTTGGCGCTTGGCTGTTGCTGTTGAAACATGGGGAAATGTGCGCCAAATTAGTTCGGTAAGACCTTATCGAAGCTTTATTGAGGTAGGAGAATAGCTTCGATAAGGCATTATGGAAGTTAGTTTGCTAGTTGGGGTACAGCAGTGGGAGGAAAAACAATGCGTCCAAAACGCTCGACAGGACAGACCAAAACTTTCTAGAATTCATAACTCCTGAACGGTTCATTCGAGAAAGTTGAAACTTGGTTTGAGTTTATAGCTGGACCCCGGAGTTTGCTGAATCAAATTTTCAGTGGGAACTCACATAAAGAAAAACTTAAGAAGAATTTAAGATAGAATCTAGGAATTTGAACGGGAGATTTGCCCGGAATATCTGTAGTAGAGTATATGCTAATGTACTGGAAAAGAAATTTAGATTAAAAAAAATGATATATTCATTAGCGTACGAACGTGGGACAGAAAACAAATTCAATAAAAATAGAGTTCATATATTTTCACGAATTTGGTCATATCTCTTAGGTCTTCAGAAATATTGAATTAATTTTACTTCTACTGTTTTTTTTTAGATAAATGCCTAGAAAGTTTTTTTTTTTTTAAATTCAACCCCTAACAGGTGTAAAGTGGTTATAAAAATTTTCGCGATACCGCTAGTTCTTCCCAGTTCTTTCGATATAATCGCCTAATTTTGCTTAGAGGATTCTTTTCTTTTCAACTCCTAAGAGAGTCTAAAACAGCTGTACACGTTTTCATGAATTTTTCTTAGCTTCGTTAAGGTATCGAATTCGTTTTTACTTCCACGGACTTTTTATATAAGCGCCCACAGCCGATTTCAGGATGTTTCGATATTCAACATACCTCTCAGATCTGACGAGATATCGAATTGGTTTTTACTTCCTCGGACATTTATATGGTCGGTTAACAATTTATTTCAGGATTTTTGGACATTTATTTCCCACGGAGGTGTAAATGGGTTGGATACGATTTTACAATTTTCGCCATATCTCTTAGGTTTGATGAGGTAGCAAAATGGTTTTTACTTCTACGGACTTTTTATGTAATCTCCTAGGAACGGATTTCACGCTTTTTTGAAATACAACACCCAAGGCGGTATAAACGGGTTGCATACGTTTACACAAATTGAAATATCTTTGAGGTCAGATAAGATATCTAATTGGTTTTCATTTTTCACTTTGCGTAATCGCCTAAAACTTATTTCTCGTCAAATAAATGAAAGGACTGGTACTTATATGACTGAAATTGGTCAACTCAAAATTCAGGATATCTTTTGCATTGGCATCGTAATAATTCTGCTATTTTTATTTTAGCTCGATCTCAGTATTTGTGTTCCACCCGTGAAAGAGATGTCTTTAGAATTTCTGATGAGATGGAGTTCTAGTACATTACGCTAATATTATGGTGTTGGCCGTTAGCACCATTTTCACGCTCCGTAAGCTTTAATCGTTGCAATTTATTTTCTTTACGGTCACAGTTCTATCGCTTCATGTGATTGTAAATATCAGTTTTCTGAACAAAAGAAGCGCTTCTAACAATAATCCTTCCGTGAACCACTGGCGTTTATTCTTCTTTTTTCTGGTTTCAAATTAAGGTCCTTCGTGGCAATGTTTGGCGCTAGTAGTACTTACTTTTAATTTGTGATATCATTCCACCTGAACGCTAATGTATTAATGAATTCACGTTTAAGGGACGATATATGTACTTTTCTGCTTTTATGTCTAACAATGTATGAACGAATAACAAGAAAAAATACTGTACAGTGTACCCCAAAGTAATGCTGACACAAATAGCAAATGAAGCCAACTGAGAAATAAACCGCAGGCTAAAAAGTATCTACTCTGAATGTAACATGCAAAAGGAAACGAACATTATAGGAAAACAAGGTCCCTTTGGATTTTTCTGGTTTTTCCTTCGAATGTCATGTGTATCCGAATAATGATGACAAACAGTAACGAGCCCCCATATGACTAGGACTACAAGTTTCCGGAGCGTTACTCTGCATCTTATCTAGGCGAATAGATCAAAGTAATGTGTGTATGACAGCTTTTCGAAAGCAGTAAGGGCTAGGCCTAACAAGTTGGTTTGAATCACACTGAAGGCCCCAGATCTTGTACTGCTGCCATATACATAAATAGGGATGTAGTTTTTGAGATACCACACCGTGGGGAAATACTATCTCGTCCAGAAGCATTCGTATTTTCTATACTACTGACAATCGAAATGAAAGCGAAAAGGACCTGCCTGTAACTCATGTCCGTAAATGCCGAATTCAAGAAACTTTGACTTATTCATGAATAGAAGCAACGAGTTTCTTTATACATCTTTTACTCTAATTTACATGGTCGAAACGGTTTTCCACTCCGTTAAGAATCTCATTCACAAGTTCATTTTGTATTCAGCTCCCAGTTTCTTTTGGTATGTGATCTTGTCAGTTCTTCTTCAGAAAAGTTTTGTCATTAAAATTGAAAAGACGACTTCTACCAGATGAAGTAAAATAAGGTTCTTGGGAGCATTGCATCCTCTAAAGCAAATACAACATAAGTACACGAATTTAAAAACAGAAACAAAGTTGGAACTAGTTTCCCTTGCAGATGAAACTGCAACCATAAGAACACCAATTCAGTACGAAAATACATTCAACGCTAAATGAAAAGCTAAAACAATGGGTCCAAGGAAATAAAGCCAACCCGATTGCTGGAACCAATACAATACAATTATACAATTTTGAAGCATGCTAAGTTTGAATATGATCAAATCTTGAAGAGAAGTTGATCAGTAGTCATAAGCAATCGAGAAAAGTTCGATAATTTATTAATAATTTCAGAACTTTTTCTATTTCACTGACCTAAGTCGTTCCTGTAAAAAAAAAACTCATATATATATATATAATATCTGGCTTCTTTCATTGACGCAAAAAAATTTTTAATAATTTTGGATAGGAAAGCAACGGTTCCTAGTAATAATCAATGGCACAACAGCCCAAATTGGGCCTAGGCCTTGAAGTAATGCTAGACTTACTTCATTACTAGACGCACGGGACACTAGGAGGTGAAGTGGTCAGCCACACACTCGTCCGTGATTATTACCCCGATTTTTACTCAGTTACTCATTTACATCTGAGTGAACTGGTAGTCCGGCACCCAATCCCATTCTCGAAAATAACTTGTCGCCAAACAGATTCGAACCTGGTACTAGGTGCACCGAAGGCAAGAAGTGCTCTAGCCACTAAACCACCCAGACTACTGTCGGTTCTGACGGTTCCTAGTGGTGTTGTTTTTTTGATCTCGGGAACGGGCCATGCTAGAAAGTTGAACTTTATTATGTGTATATAAATTCACTACAAAAATAATCCAAATAAGACTTGCACTGCCGTACGGAGGTAGGGCACACCAGATTTTCTGTAAAAGAGTTTCATAGATTTTTACGAATTTCGACATATTTCTTAGTATTTTAATAATAAAGTATTATTATCGGTTTTTAAAAAAAAAAATTTGCTACCCTGAAAATTTTTTTTAAACGTTTTGTGACTAATAAACACCAAAAACCAAAAAAAAATTTCAGTCCGTCTGTGCGCCGTTTGCCGACCGCCGCCGTCCGATGTACACCGTCCGCCGTACACAAAATCGTTTGAGGGCTTATAGCTCCCAAACCATATGCACTATAAAATTTAAATTTTTTTAAGTTTTTCTGAATAGATTGGGTAAGCCCCTTGAAGTTACCACTTTTTGAAGGGTGGGGATGTGAGGGGAGAGGTGGGGGAAGCGTTTCAGACTGAAAAGCGCGAAAGCCGAGATCGAGACGTTCTAAAATCCATATCTCCAAAACGGTTAATGTCACGAATGTCAGTAGCGTACCGGGGTGAGGGGTGAAAAACTTTAGATTATAATATCTTACGAACCAATTGCACTAGAGGAATGAAATTCGGGTTGTGTATAATGGTTGACAAATAAAGTTTGCTGAAAGTAAATTTCACTTTATATTTTTTTAATAATAAAGTATTGTGATCGACCTGAAATTTCAAAAATATTTGCTACCCTGAAATAACCAGGAGGCTATTTGGAACGTTATTTTTTAGGTTGTCAGTCGCATAATACCCAACACCGTATCTCATCATTAAACACGTCTCGGACTTCTACCCATCAAATAATAAAGTTGCGCCCAGACTGTTGGCAGATTTTTTTTAAGGTGGCGGTGGAGCATGGAATTGAAGCGGATAAGAATTTTTCTAAAAAATCACGCCTCATATCTCAAGAACGATGTAAGATAGCTGCTTAAAATATTTACCAGGAGTAGGAGTAATAGAGCCCTAGTAGAAAAAAAAATTTGGTTGGGTGGGTGTAGAGAGTGAGGGTGGGGGAGGGTGAAGAGGAATAAAGTTTCGATTTTTATATCTCGAGAACCTTTAACGATGTAAGGCTGAAACTTCGTATTTAGATAGAGCCATAGCATTAGCATGTTGGAAAAATATAAATTCTTTTAGGGGTAGTATGGTACGGGGGTGGGGTTTGTTTTTCCTAACTATAGAACGGCTTATTCTAGAAAGTTCAAACTCGGTATGTGTATGTAAATCAACTAGAAAAGTAATATTGATTAAAAAAAAATTTAAATATCTATTGGTGTTCGGAAGGGGGGCAAAAAAAATTATTATTAATAATTATTAAAATTATTATCAATTATTAATTATTATTATTAGGTCTTTCCAAATATTTAATTCATTTTTATTCTACGCATTTTTCCTATAAATACCTAGAAAATGATTTCAGAATTATTTGAAATTCGATCCCCAAGGGTGTGTAATGGTGTTGTATCCATTTTCACGAATTCAGCCGTATCCCTCAGGTCTGATTAGATATCGAATACCTTTTCACTTCCACGGGATTCTTTAATAATCACCTAAAACCCTTTTTCAAGTGTTTTTCTTTTTCAACCCCTAAGAGGGTATAAACGGGTTGAACACGTTTTCACGAATTCCGTCCTATCGCTTAGGAGTGATAAGACATCGGATTGGTTTTCAATTTCTCAAGCTTTCTTTATAAATATCTAAAAACTCATTTCTGAATTTTTGGATATTCAACCCCAAAGTGAGTGCAAGGGGGTTGAATTTGTTTTCACAAGTTCTATGCATAAACTGAATTTTGTGCTTGTGCAACGACTGCATTAGTTAATTAATTCACGTTTCATTACTGCTATACAAACACTTATGTTTGAAATAATTTAGAAACCACAAATTTTCTAATGAAACTCAGCTGAATATCTACTTGTCAAAACAAATAACGTCTAGCTATCTTGTATCAAAATAAAATGAGTTGTCTAGTGTGAACACTACTTTTTTAACTCGTTCATTTTGCCTACTTAAACGCGTTTAAAACGTCTGTCTGTACAGGGTATAAGGCTTCCTCCATAATCGTCAAAAAGATAATTTCAGAGTTTTTAGATATTCAACTCCAATAGGACGTAAGGCTTTCGACATATATATTAGGATTGATGAGATATTAGATTGGTTTTGACTTCCACAGACTTTTTATATAATCGCCTCCTAATCACGAAACAACTGATATTATACTACGACTTAGACGACTGCGGAGTACTCGTATGACCAAATTATGCAATTCATATGTTATATGTGGCAGCGGCGTAAGTATTCTAGCGCGACCCCATTCTAACCGCTTCCAGAACTTTTTTTAGGTTTTCAGTCACATAGTAATCTACACCGCATCTCAGAATTAAACGCGTTTCGAAATTATACCCATAAAATAATAAAGTTGCGCCCAGACTGTTGGCAGATTTTTTTCTTTAATGAGCACAGCAGATAAAAGCATAGAAAATGTTTGCAGATAGTTTTGGTATGTAACGTTTTCACAAATTTTGACAAATCGTCTGAGAGATATCGAAATTCGTCAAAAAATTGATTTCAAAATTTGTTGATGAACAAAATTTCTAGAATATTTTCCTTTTTGTTTTCTGCTGTGAACTCCCTAAAATATGGCTGTTGGAAACTTAAAAAAAAGTAATAAATTAAAAAATGTATTCCAGTTCCAAAAATGTTTTTTTTATTCCTACTATGAACATACAAATACTCGTATATCATCACAATTTATTAAATCCTCAATATTCCTTCCTTCCGAAATTTTCTAAATCCTAGAACAATTCTTGAAATTTATGAGAAAGAAACTGCCTATTATTTGTCCATCTGACTGTTGCTATTTATTACATCCTGTAATTTCGCACGGGATCATTTTTCACGCTCACTGAAAGGTGGTTTTACTTATTAATTTCGTCGACAAGTTGGAGTGCCTACTGTCATTTATTAAGAGTAGAACATCCACAGGACTATTACTGCAGACATATTGCCACATTTTCGGAGGATGATTGTCGCCTTTCCTCCAAATAAATCCACCAAAAGTAAATCCTACCGATTCTCAGGACATGTTTTTCTGTCGACTCTTTTTATTACGACTGTTGTTCGCATTATAGCACTTTACGATTCCCAAGGATAGAGTTGAAGGAGTAGTTTCAGTTCAAGTATGCATACCTACTCATCCTTACTTATAAGTTTATTTCAGTGAAGATGGTACACCTATTCACAGCCTTTTCACTGAACAAAACTTCAAATGCTCTCGTTATGTCATATAAATCCTTCGATGTATAATTTATAAATTTATTTGATGTACTCATTCAAACAAGCAAATATGAATAAGTATGGTATGTAAATTTTTTCCCATGAATGATACAAAATATAAAGTTAGACAAACGGAGTGGCTATGACTTGTGAATTGCACAGAACGTAATTCAAGTTTTGACTGAACTTCAATTTGAATTGAAACTTTGAAATCACCCTGGATCTGAATACCAAATTTTAACATAAACAGTGTAAGTATGATATTATTTTACTTTACTACTACACCCCATATAAAAGAAAACGCGTTCCGAACTTCTGCCCATAACTAATAAAGTTGCGCCCAGACTGTTGATAGACTTTTATTTTTTTTTTAATTTCGAGAAGACAGAGGATAAAATATGGACATAATCTGTTAGGGGTTGAGTATAAAAAATTCTGAAACCGATTTTTAAACGATTATATAGAAGGCCATTTGAATTAAGTAAAGTGTCTCATCAGAGACCTAAGTGATATGTCGGAATTCGTTCAAACGTACATAATCATTTCACACCTCATTAAAGGTTGAATATCGCACAATCATGAAATTAAATCATTACATATTAAGCCCATAGAAGTATAAGCACATTCGAGATGATTAAACCAAAAAGATTTGTCGGAATTCGTGAAAACTTGAACAATACCTTACGAGTACAGTCCCTAGGAGATTGAATATAAAAAAAATTATTTAATTGGTTTAGTATTGATTGTATTTAAAGTCTTTAGAAATGAAAGCGAATACGAAATTTCATTAGACCTAACAGATATGTCGAAATTCATGAAAATGTACACAACCAATTTGAACCATCTTAGGGGTTGGAGAACGTTTAGACAAACATTTCTAGTCGCTTACAGAAAGAGACTGTAGTAGTAAAGTTAATTTGATAACTCGACATGCCTAAAAGATACAACGAAATTCGTGAAATGGGGACAAAAAACCCCTTTTTTCGTACAATTTTCTTCCTCCTTACGGTGAGGAAAATATGAACTTTTTTTTCCCTAATTACTTCTGTAGTACATAAGGTTCAATTTTCTAGCATAAGCCATTTGTGCGATTCAAAAAAAAAACACACGGCAACCCCTTACCTCGTTACTTCTATCAAAAAATCTATCTAGAATGCCTTTATAGTAGGCTTGTGTAGTTCGCGAACGAACTAGTTCAGAAGAGCATTCACGTAACTGAAATGAACGAACTAGTTCGCAGTCAGTCCCGCTTCTAGTCTGTTTTTCATTTCCGATAGATCTAGATCTACTGACCTTTTTTTTTGCTCATCATCTACTAGATCTACTGTCTTCGAAATAGTGATGGGCAAAGCAGTTCCTTTCAGTGAAGTACTTCACTCCGAGTAACTAACTTTAAGGAACGAGTTCAGTGAAGTACTTCCATTGAACTCTTCGTTCCATCGTTTCTTCGTTCCATCGTTCAGTAGTCACTAGTCACTTCAATTGAAGTGTTCGCTCAATGGAACTCTTCGTTCCTTCGTTCCGTAGTCACTAGTCACTTCAATTGAAGTGTTCACTCACTCAATGGAACTCTTCGTTCCGCACTTCAATTCAAGTGTTCGCTCACTCCATCTCTTCTAACAGCCGTTTAGTAGCCACCGGTGGGCTGGTGTGTGTGTGAGTTTTCTTCTCTAGTCACCCGCTCACTTAATCACACACTAGTCAGACAGAAGTTCGTTGGGCTGGCGTGTGTGGATTTTCTCCAGCCGGTCTATATAGGCCGCGGTCCGAATTACGCTTTCTGCGCTTTTAGCACGCATACAACCGGTCCGAATTGCGCTCAATTTGCATGAAGGGGTAATTTTCTGGCGCTTACACTGCTCACGGTTTCGAGGATAGGCACTGTGAGTACATTGTGTGCACACGATCGATCCGAATTATATGCGTCGTAACCGTGCATACAATTCGAACCGACTGTAAGCATTGTTGGTAATGTAAGCACCGTGAGCGTAATTCGGACCGCGGCCATAGTCAGGCAGGCAGTAGTTGCGCTTGTGGGTTGGGAAATAGGAAGAAGAGCAGTGTATTCATGAATATTTACATTTAACTTCTTTTTTCTTGTGTTTTTCGTGTCGCGTATGCCATACATAATTACATTGAAGACAACAGCGCTGTTTATAATCAGTGACGCCAATATAGTGCTTTCAGCGTTAAATTTGGTGCTTAAAATTTCGTCTCAGCGGACAAAAATTAGTTTTACCACTTGCGTATTATTTGAATATTCCAGCGATTGATATATATCGTTGTTACGTGTCGAATGGAACTGCAGTTCACTAAAATGAGTGAGTTACTTCACTCACTCACTCACTAACAATGAAGTGTTCTTTTGGAACAGTTCACTCGTGAACGACCCATCCCTACTTCGAACTACGACTACTCATCACTGAACTCCCCTGAAGTAATGAACTATGAACTAAAAGAAGGAACCAGTTCGCGAAGGATCGGGAATCGGAAATGATCGCTCACTATGGTCAACTAAAATGCACAAGCCTCTATAGCGACTCTATATTGTTGCCAATTTATAGCTTTCTACCATTTGCGGCTTTCGAGAAATGAAAATCACAGTTTTTTCTCTCAACCCCCATTCTAATATTTACTGGAACTAACTCCTGGAAAATTTTGAAGTCTATATTTGGTATAGTTCTTGAAATATAAATTTTGTTGTTTTTTAAATTCCCATCCTCTTCCTCAACTTTCTGCTCTAACTGCCCTCTAAAAAATTTTACATTAAATAGAATCCACTTGTAATTCTTCATACACAAATCAAATCTTACTTTTCTGATACATAAGGTTCAAAAGATATTGTAATTAAAAGTTTTTCACCTTATTTGCAAATGGGTCCTCCTAGCATAAGCGGTTTCCGACATCTGGAAACCAAAATTAATGCGTCTACAACTCAAATTTTACTTTATTATTTTTTTTAATAATAAAGTATTGTGATCGACCTGAAATTTTAAGAGGAGAGTGCTTTTTGTATTACAGCAACGGCTCATGCTAGAAAGCTGAAACTTGGTACGTATGTATATATATGTAGATATTCTAGAATAGCAATTCAAGCCAAAAAAAAACAAAATTGCATTAGAAAATTGAGGTAGGGAAAAAATTTTTTCAACTGAAATTCAATTTCACGAATTTCATAACATCTATTACGTCTTTTAAAATATCAAATTTATTTTACTTCTACGAACTCTTCAGCGTTTTTTGGATTTTCGACATTTAACCGACAAGGCTAACAAATTTGTTCATATCTATTAGGTCTGTTTAGATATCGAATTGGATTTTACTTCCACTTCGTTTTTATATAATAACCTCAAAATTCAATTTCAGGATTTTTCGATATTAAACCCTAACGGGGTAATACAATGTTGGCATTTAGAAAACAGCGCAAAAAACTGAATGATGATCTCGCCCGAGGATATGAACCTCATTTTGCTCTACATTAGGTACATTTATTTGAGTTTTTATCCACACCAAAGTAAGGTAGCTTATTAACATTGAAAATTATAACAACATTACTGAGTGTATTTTAGCCCTAATATCTACTGAAAAAGACAAGGAAATTATCACAAAAAGGAGCTATGGGCTATTGTTTTAATTATCAATTTTCTATACTACTTTGGTCTGAATTAATGTACACAAAACGCACCTTTTAAACCTGACTATAATTTAATCTTTAATGGTTCTTGGAATTTTTTTCTGTTTGTTTATCCATGTGGTGTGGGAAGCCAATCTTGTATCAAAATATAACTTAAGCGGCTCTTTTAATACATAATTTTGTTTCTCTGAATGTGTGACGGTATTCCAGGAAAGGCTATGCCTATTAAATCAAATACTTAGTGGGAGGCTTTGGTCTTCACAAGGCTTTGGGTTTTCAACGTTTTCTTAACAACAACAACAATAAAGTAAGTCCTACAAATGATACCCACGATACCATTCATTAAAATGATTTCCACGGAATTCTAAAAATTTTAAATTAGGTCTAAATAGAATTATGAATATTTTATTTCAGTCGAATTGTTCAGTCGAAGAACACGAAGAGTAATGCCTTGGTATGTTTTCTTTGAAATTTTCTAAACTTTCGATTGTACAATTAGATGCCTCGAAAGTGTAGATGCCCAATTCTGGAAAGGACATTTTGGTCCCCTTCTTACTCGACAACAATATCAAGGATTCCGGTGGTAACAAATATTAGATACCCCAAGAAATCGAAATATCATGAAAGGAACTTTCCAGATCGATAAATTCGAAATAGTGGAGTGAAGTTTTAAACAATAGTAAAAACTGTCTTTGACTTTTTTTGTCGAGTAGGCTCCATGATAAAGAGTGATACAAAAGGAAATTTCGGTGAGGTCGAGTAGGTACCTAAACCTACTTTCGGTGTTTAAAGAAGCTTCCAGGATTTCATGTGATTTTCTAGGTTAAAAAGTACTCAATAGACCGGATCTATGCTCCTTCAACACATCCATAAGATATTTGTGGATATCGACAAAGACGATTTTTAGTGAGTTACGAAACCAAAGATATCTTTCTTTTATTACATCGATGTGTATGGAGGTCTAACGAAAAGAATGTGTTTCTGCCTTGACAACTTCTGTTCAGCCTGACTGACTCAGCCTCAAATCCTTACAGATGCATCGCAATATCGAACTGTATATGTCTGTCCCTCGAACAGAAAAATCTATCACTTGAGTGAAATAAGATTTTCTCGAAATTCCTCAATTTTCATAAATTTTTGGTTATATGAAAATTGGCAGACAAGTGGAAATCTTTTTGCACAAAATTAATTTAATTTGATCGTTAGATTTTTTTTCCGTGTGTTCGATGAAAGAGAATCATTGATTTGATAAAGAAACGTAGCAAATAATATTTGAAAGCGATGCTGAGCTATCTTCAAACATTTTGAAAATCATGACTTGAAATTTTGGTTCATTGCGGAAATTTTTTTAAATCTTAAAGACGCATGTTCACTCGCACTCTCGTACAAATAAAAAATCTGCCAATGGTCTGGGCAAAACTTTATTATTTTTCGGGTCAAAGTTCGGGAGCGATCAAAGTCGGAGCATATCATCAGTTGTTTCGAGATTATGAGGTTTCTTGGAAAGTTAATTTTGTTCTTAAAATAAAAATATTTTAAATAGAGATTTTTAGTCGATTAAACATTGAAAAAGTCCGGATAGACTATTCGAATTTTGGTATATTATGTACACTAAAAGCCCATAGAAGTAAAAACGAATTTGTTGCCTTATCAGACTTAAGAGATATGACGAATTATTAAAACGTATACAAACCCATTACCTCCTCTTAGGGTTTGAATTTCGAAAAAATTGTGAAACAGGTTTTTAGACGATTTCATAAGAAGCAACTTGATATCTCATGAGACACGAGGGATTTTGACAAATTTGTGAAAACGTAAGCAAACTCTTTACACTCCATTGGTTTTTGAAATTCTAAAAATCGTGAAATTGGTTTTTAGGTCATTACATCAAATGTCGTAATGACAAACTTTATTACTCATCATAACTAAGAGATGGCAAAATTTGTGAAAAGGAATTGAATATCCAAAAATTGAGAAATGGGTTTGTAGGCGATTATACAAAAAGTTGTGGAAGTGAAAAGCGATCTAATATCTCATCAAACCTAAGAAATATGTCGAAGCTTTGAAAAGCATATAACCCCCTTACACCCCTTAGGATTGAATATCTAAATAAAATGAAATTGACTTTTTGGCGTTTATATAGGAAACCTTAGGAAGTAAAAATGAATTCGATGTATCATCAGATCTAAGCAATATGTAGGAATCTGAGAAAACATATACAACCCACTCGGGGGTTGAATATCAAAAAATCCTGAAAGAAGTTAATAGATAAATATGAAGACAGCACGAGAAAGTAAAAACCAATTCAATTACTTATCACTTCTAATGGATATGACGGAATTCGTGTAAACGTTTTCAACCCTTTTATACCCTCTTAGGGGCTGAAAAAGAAAAAAACTTAAAAGCAAGTTTCAGGCGATTATAACGCAAGCCCGTGAAAGTGAAAAGATATTCGATATCTGATCAGACCTGGGGGATATGGCAAAATTCGTGAAAAAGTTTGCAACCTCTTTACACCCCCTAGGGATCGAATTTCAAAAAATCCTGAAAACACTTTCTAGGTATTTATATGAAGAAGCCGTAGAATACAAATAAATTAAACATTTGGGAAGACCTAAGAGATATGACGAAAATGTGAAAATATGCATTCCATTTTCATTGATAATTTCCATTGCCGCACTTCCGAACGCCAATAGATATTAGAAATTTTTTTTATCTAAATTACTTTTCTACTTGATTTACATATACATACCGAGTTTCAACTTTGTAGCATAAGCCGTTCTATAGATAGAAAAAACATCCCCCACCCCCGTACCATACTACCCCTATAAAAAATTATATTTTTCGAACATGCTACTACCATAGCTCTATTTAAGTGCCAAGTTTCAGCTTTATATCATTATAGGTTCTCGATATATAAACATCGAAACCTTTTCCTTTTCACCCTCCAACACCCTCACCATCAAAATATTTTTTTTCTGCTAGGGGTGTATTAGACCTACTTCTGGTAAAAATTTAAATCATCTATCTCACACTGTTCTTGAGATATGAGACATGATTTTTCAGAAAAATTTTACTTTCAGCAATCTTTATTTATCAACCTTTATACACAAACCGCATTTTATTTTTCTAGTGTAATTAGTTCGTGAGAAATCGCAATCTAAAGTTTTTTATCCCCCACTCCAGTACGACACTACCCCCACTCAAAAATTTGTTTCCGGTCTATTCTCCTAGTATATATACGGATGTTCATTAAGTTTCAATTTTGTGACGTTAACGGTTTAGGAGATATGGATTTTAGATTATGTCGATCTCGGCTTTTTTGCGTTTTGGACGCATTATTTTTCCCCCACTCCCACACCCCTTCACCCATAATAACAATTTTTATGCAAATCGGTCCACTATCAAAATTCTATATAAATTCCAAGTTTTAGCCTCCTAGTGTAAGCAGTTGCTAAGATCTAGAAACCAAAATTTTCCGCCTAAAACGCACCCTCCTCCTCTCCCTTCACACCCCACCCCTCAGAATTTGGTCATTTCCTACCCAGCCTATTCATAAAAAAATTTCAATTAAATATCTCAAAGCGTTTGGAAGCTACAAGCCTTCAAAGGATTTAGCGTACGGCGTACGGCGGACAGACGGACTGAAATTTTTTTTGCTTTTTTCGTGTCTACTAGTCATGAAACGTGAAAAAAAATTTTAAGGGTACCAAATATTTTTTTTTTAAAAATAGATCACAATACTGTATTATTAGAAAATAATAAAGTAAAATTGCTTATTTCGCTACTGTTCGAACAAGATTGGAAAACAGAATTTTGGTTTAAGGATATGTTTACACTTCGGTTATCAATCTTATGAGTTAGTTGAAAACCAGATTTATGTATCTTAAGAGCCGCTGATGGAAATGGTTTATACTATAAACTTGAAATTTGAAACATAGCTACTAGAAAAACTAATTTAGATAAAAAAAAAATTCAGATCCCTCGGTTAAGTTAGTCCTGAGCGAGGCTATAGATTAGACGCAAAAAAGATACCACCCTCCACAGTACTTTTAACATGGAAAATATAGTTTAAGCATCCTTAAGCCTCAGTTACAATGATTCCAATCCGATCCGGCAAGCTCGGAGGAGAACATTTTCTAGGCACAATGATTCCGTTCCGACATCCGTCAAAGTGACACTATCGAGGTGCAATTTTGATTTTCAGTTAGGTGAAAGAGGTGGTAAAATTCAGTAATTCATCTCTCAGCGTCGGAACGAATAGAAGTTGAAAGTTGGTCAACTTTACCCCTCCGTTTTGTGTCTCGGCTATTCCTTGCGTTGATTGGGACTAGTCGTTTCGAAATTCCCTTTAGATGTGTGTCGGATGGAGAAACTCAACACAGTCCGTTTTCTAGATCGGATCGGATCGAAGCCATTGGAACTGAAGCTTTAGCCATACTAAGATTAGTTCCCAAACTGTAAAAAAGGATGTTCTAGTGTCTCTCTGAAAAGTGATAAACTATTCAGAAACCGAATATAAAATCTGTTCTTGAAAACCAGTACTTTGAATACCATACGCAATCACTTTACAACCAAGTGGTTGGAGTTGATAGGAAAACACCAATCCTTTTGCTGGTGCAAATAATTCCTCGCCTAAAACACTGGAAAGACAGAAAGTGAAGATGGTGTCAAGAACTGAATATAAGACTAATGTTACTAATATAAAATAATATAGCGGACAACATTTGTAGTCCAATTCGCATATCATCCTTCAAAAATACTTCATAAAATATTTAAACGAATTTCTTTTTGATTCACGAACCAATTACCGTTTATTTTCTTAGCACTTAGATTTCAAATCTGAACTGCATTCAAATTCGTAAATTTATGCTATTTGGTAGACTAAAACTAATATTTATTTGGATACGAAATCCACCACATCCGAGAGTATCTACTGGAATTTTTCGTTTGTATTTTACCTTGTTAATTCGACATTTCTTTGCATCTACCTAACCATAAACTCATCCATTTATTATTTCGAGCTGAGAGTGTGTGACCCGAAGCTCATGTTATTGTCTGCATATCAATTTTATCCTGTGTTACTCGTATGAGAAAAATTTGCATAGCACTTTTTATATCCTTATGTTGGCTTCATTGTTCCTGTTTTGATCGTACTACGGTTTTCCTCCTAAATCCTGCACACAAAGTGCAAAGTTTGTATAACCTTCTGATGGGATTCCATTAGCGTGCAGACGGTAAAAAACATACGACATTTTTTATAAGTTAAAATAATATTTGCTACATTTTTTTAAAGTACTTATCCGATTTAAATATCATTCTGGTGATGAAAAATCTTGAATTTAATAAGGGTATTCTCATACTCGTAAAGAGGAAGGATAACTACCGGACTGTTGGCAGATTTTTAATTTCATTTCACTTCATGAACAAAATTTTAACATTATTTTATAAGCTGTTCCAGAAATATTTTGTTGAGAGTGTTCCTTGTACTTTGAGTTCTCGAAAACACCAGACAAATTCATTTGCCCTGCACCGCAGCACTCTGCTACCCATGTCGAATTTTTTTAGCTAATTGATGTACTATCACATCTCTATATAATTCAGTTTCTATTTAATAGCATAAACCGCTCCTGAAATGTAGAAATCAATTTTTTTTTAATAAAATCGATACCCTACATACACTCGGAACACCATTATCCTACCATCCGCGCTAACATTTGTGCAAATTTAAAAAATATTTATAAGGAGGTTCATGAGCTATGACATGCTAAACTAGGTTAAATTTTAGGGGTAAGGACCTGAGAGGAGTAAGGGCCTGAGAGGCTGTAAAATCCAAAAAAAAATCGGCTTTTGATTCTTGAGAACCTTTTAAAATGGATATCTGAAACTTGGTGCGTTCTAAAAATTGTATTCACGAATTTCATCATATTTCTTAGGTCTTCTTCTGATTGCAATCAATGGGATTATCAGATAAACCCATAAAAATTGTTTTTAGAAACCTTTTTACTAACCAACACTTAAGGGAGTATAAATGGTTGAGTGTGGGAGAGGGTAGGGGAGGGTGAAAGGCAAAATACTCTAATTTTTAATTCCCGAGAATCGCCAAGGATTGAAAGTAAAAGTTTTCAGCAATATTGATACACCATAGAGGCACCTTAGCAAAATAAAATTATTAATAGGGGAAGTGAAATGAAATCGTTGGGTGTGATATTTGGTTTATCAGGAAAAGCTTACTCTAGAAAGTTGAAACTTGGTAAGTATATGCATATGTAGATGTACTACAAAAGTAAAATAACCAAATAAAATTAGATTTGTATTGGCGTAAGGAGGCGGCACAAAAAAAAATTTCGTGAAAAAGTTTTTCCCTACATTTTCACAAATTTCAATATATCGTTTAGTCTGTCGAGTTAACGAATTAATCTTACTTCTGTTGGCTCTTTATATAAGCGCCTAGAAAACTTTTTCCATATTTTTGATATTCAATTCATCCCCTAAAAGGATGTAAATTGATTGTGTACATTTTTACGAATTCCGTCATATCTCTTAGGTGTGATGAGATATTGAACTATTTCATACTTTAACAGACTTTCTATGTAATCGCCTAGAAATCTGTTACATACATGCTGAAATGCTTCGTAAGTTAATGAGAACGTAAGGAATAACTGTATTTTTTTATGTTTTCAGTCGCAGCCTACACCGCATCTCAACATAAAACGCGCGTTCCGGCCTTGTACCCAAAAAATAGCCCAAAAAATAGCCCGAACAATTTTTCTACGATTCCCCAATAGTGGCTCTATATAATCGTAAATTTTAGGTCTCTAACCTTTGCGGCGGTTTTCGAGAAATAAAATTCAGAATTTTCTCCTTTTCCTCCCTCAGACTATCACTCCCTTTACCAACACCCCCAAAACTGTTTTCTCTGCTAGCGGCTTACTGGGCCTAACTTCTGTAAAAATTTCAAAATTTCAATCACATATGGTACGGTTCTTGATATACATACAAAATTGATTTTTTCGAAAAATGATTACCCCCCATTTCTGTGTTCCACCACCCACTAAAAACAATTACATCTAATGAAGTCCACTTGTATATGTTATACACAAACCAGATTTTGTCGATCTATTTTGTCTATGATATTGCAATCCAAAGTTTTTCAAGTGAAAATACAAAATTTTAGGGTTTCAATTTTTGGTAAATTTCAGGTCGATCAAAAACCATAATAAAGTAAAATATATCGTCTAAAGCTCTGTCCAACTTTTTGCTTTTTTGGGGAGACGTGAAAACAACATTTTTGTTCTAGTGGATCACAAAACTTTTTTATTAAAATAATAAAGTAATTAAATGATCTCTTGAAGAAATATTTCGTTTTCTTAATTTATAAGTTTGTGCAGTGCTACACTGAGAGAAATAATTTGTTGGCAAGAGATGGCTTCAATAAAATTTCCATTGCAGCAATCGAAGTACATTTATGCTAATAAGAATTCGGTTGTAAACAAAATATTCGTTTATGGGAATACACACGTAATACGTGCAATAGAACCATTCTGTCAAGACAATCAACTTATGCTGTTTGCGCGATTCTGTTGAAAGAACTGAACTGAAAAATGTCTAGCAACTCAATTTTGATTGCCGCAATATAATGTTGATTGTTGCAATAGAATATTGTTCATCACAAACGATTTTCGGCATCATTCTGCTGTGGTAACCGAATGTGTGTTCTGCCAATCGAATGTAGATTGCTGTAATTTAGTTAATCAATACTAAGTTAAGTGTCACATAGAAAAATGAAAATGAAAGGTCTTCGGTGACGCAGTGGTTACGCGCGACAATCCAAAAACTATCAACGGGTTCGATTCCTACATACAGCCATGGGTTTTATTAAGTCAGTTAGTATGAAATAATATTTGAAGTAAGAAAATAGTGTCTTAGAAGAGTTCTCTATCTCCTCCTAGGTATATCAAAAAAGAATTCAGTGTTAGGATTTAACACAAATAACTCAATTTTTTTTAGAGTTTACCAACAATCCGCACATTTGTGGCAATCAAAATTTAAAGAGGTTTTGGTTGGCTAGACAAATAATTAAGTTGTCGGAAAATATATTCGATACCAATTAACGAAAATTCGGTTCGGCCAACCCAGAACTTCGGTTCAAACAATGGGATAGGAACTTTTCCTGCAACCGTTGTAATTCGTTTGTCATATATTTATATTGCAGCAATAAATCTGTTGTCTCAGTGTAGAGTCTAAAAGGGTGTATTTATATAACAATATTTTTCATTGCAGGCCTCCCTTCATGTGTTGCAAGATTTCATTACAACCTTTAATGGTCTGCTTGTATTTTCTTAATAATACCTCCGAAGAATTTCAAGCAAGAATTGTATTGCTTACAATATGTAGTAATGCCAGTTTCACAAACAGGTGGTCTTATAATCATTATAATTTACAATCGACATTAAAAATAATTCACCTATTATTGTTTCATGCCAAACCATATAAGTATGCCACACGGTTATGAAAACATGAAAATTACTTCGTAATATAAAAGTTCATCAATTTCTTAAACAACTTAATATACATACATAATACTTCTTGTGGGTAGATACGGTGTTTTTTTACTGTGGTACTTATCGAAATAACGACGAAAATCACAACTAGAAGAAAATCTGCGATACCATTTTCGGGGAGTTTTCTCTCGAAAGCCTCACGAACATTCGCATGTTGTACGACATACACAACATGTCCATCATATAGCGTTCGCGAAAACCTGGAATTATGCCATTAAACTTTAAATGCGTATCTGCGTCTCATAAATTACAAAAGCAAAAATCACTACCATTTGTTATACTTGAGAAATTTTTGGATGTTATAATCGTCGTTCGGGGCTGAGCTTCCACAGCCTGATACTTAATATGGCCACATCCTATATTCAGGATACTTTCGGTTTAGTCCAAGTGTATCTCGGGACATGGAAATGTTATAGAGTATTTTCTATGCAATTTGTAGCACATGTTGCCACCGCTCTAACAAGTACCATGAAAAGCCCGGAAAGTTTAAAATATATTTTCCCCATCAATGGCAACGGCTATTCATTGTGGCTGGCTAAATCGAGGATTGGTGGGATGGAGCTGCGGCATGTTCCGCTCGCAAATGGCTCATTTCACTGATAAACCCATAAACTTGCCTTTTTTTAATGAGAATCCTCGAAAAGTTTCCCTGCACACGTTTCGTTAACAATTTGGTTCATATTCGCAATTCTCTTAATTTATAGCAGGAAAATACATATTCTGGCGATAATTAGGATGATTAAAATGCCTGGAAGGTAGTTACGTACGGGAAAATATAATTTGTGCAACGAGCTCTACATTCAATTCCAAATCACTTCAACGAGTTCGAAAAACCAAAAGCATGTACGAGTAGTTTATTTTACTGTTTATTGATATTTAGCGTTTTTGGCAACCACTTTCATGAAAAGAAAATTTTTTCATTCTGCATGACATAGTTACTATACTAAAGCCCTTGAAAATTTTGGTTCCATACATTCCATTCAGCAAAGTACGAGTAATCCAATTGTACAACTAGAAGTGAAATTAAAATAAGATATCAGATATTATCTAAGAACTTTTTTTGGAGAATTTTGAATTTTGGGAATGAAGCAGGGGTGGAGGAGGGTAGATGAGGGTGGAGGAGGGTGGATAACAAACCATTTTTACTTTATTACTTTTTAATAATAAAGTATTGTGATCGACCTGAAATTTCCAAAAAATTTGCTACCCTGAAATTTTGTATTTACACGTTTTAAGACTAGCAAACACCAAAAAAGCAAAAAAAGCATGTCCGTCTGTCCGCCGTAGGCGCCGTACGCAAAATCGTTTGAAGGCGCGTAGCTCCCAAACCCGTTGATATATTAAGTTAAAATTTTTATGGTAGGTAGATTGGATGAAACCCCTACGACTGGTATCTTTTGGGGTGTGATGGTGTGAGGGGGATGAGAGGGAAGCGTTTTAGACGATAAAGTTTGGTTTCTAGATCTCAGGAACCACTTATGCTAGGAGGCTGAAAGTTGGAACCTATGTAGAAGTATAATAGTGGACCCATTTGCAAAAAAATGGTCGATAGAAGTGGAGGGGTGTGGGAATGGGGGGAAAAACAATGAGTCCGAAACGCTTGAAAGCCGAGATTGAAACATTGTAAAATCCATAAACTTTGAATAACAATATCTTCCGAACCAATTACACCAGGAAGATAAAAGTTAGTGTTTGTATATGGAATCACAAGTGGAGTCTACTGAATGAAAACTTTTTGAGGGCGGAGGTGGATCACGAAAGTGGGGGGAGAGCGATTTTTTAAAAAATTTAATTTTTATATTTCAAAAACCGTACCAGATATGATCTTCAAAATTTTACATGAGTTGGAATCAGTAGACCTCTAGTAGGGAATATTAAGTATTTTTTGGGGTGTGGGTGTTGGGGGTGATGGTGAAACATTCTTATTTTCATTTCTCGAAAACTGTAATGAATAGAAAACTAAAAATTTACGACTATATAGAGCCACTATAGAGACACCCCAAAAAAATTCAAAGTTTTGATAGGGGTAGCAAGATACAGGGGTGAGGGGTGGTTTCGTATATCTCAGAAACGGCTTATGCTAGAAAGTTGAAACTTAGTACATATATGTATAGATGTGCTAATAGAGTAATTAAAATCAAATGTTGAGATGCGGTGTAGGTTAATACGCGTCTGTTGACACTTACCGATCAGCAAATGTCACGGCAAATGTCAAACGCCAAAATTGGCACTTCGTACTTGGCAAGAACACCTGTAGTTGGCGTCAGGTCAGGTGTCGTGCAATGACAATTGACTCACAGATGGCATTGTGGCGCTAAAGGTGACATTTGGTACGTGATTAACGGTAAGGATATGTACCGAAATTTTCTCTGCGGAGTTTACCGGAATTTTCACTCGAGCAGTTACTTTGTCCAGCGCACGTATTAGTTTGTTTTATATAAAATTCTGTTCGGCTTCTACATTTCTATAAATTTAAGAATCTACTTAGTTTGATAAAGTTCTGAACATTTTGATTTTTGAATTGAATTACACATAAACAATTTGTGTTATTTGAATTTTGTGGTTGAATTGACGAAATATATAAGTGCTATTGAAAGGAACGTAGAATTGAACCTTTCTTTAATTTTGAACATTCGTTGAATTGTGAACACGTCTGACAACTTAAGGAATAACCAGTAGGCTATTTGGAACGTTATTTTTTAGGTTGTCAGTCGCATCTCAGCATTAAACATGTTTCGGACTTCTACCCATAAAATAATAAAGTTACGCTCAGACTGTTGGCAGAATTTTCACTTCTCTTACCGCTAAGGCTAAAAACTTAAAAGTTTGCGTCTCCACAAACTAAAGGGGCACCACAGAAAAATAAAATGTTTGATAGAGGTAGGTTAGGTTAGGTTTAGAGGAGTGAACTCTAGCATTGTACCACAGCCCATCACGAGAGATCGCTAAGAATCCATTGTGTTCCCCTCGTATAAAAACCGGACCTTTAACTATTGATTCCAAATATGGCTCTTCTTTATGAAGAGAGTAGTTCTCCAGAAAGGTATCATTGCAAGTTCTGATAAATCGGTCAAGAAAAATTTCCTCAAATACCGATATCTGGTGCGAGTCAGACTTTCACAGCCACACACTAGATGTTCCAGTGTTAGCTCTACATTCTTATCACCACAGCGACACAGATCACAGATAATGGGTATTCCCAGTCTTTCTAAATGTCTTCCAAAAGGACAATGTCCCGTTAAGACCCCAGGAGTTGTTTACATGCGTTACTGCTCACAGACAATATGAAACTAGTGTTCCTCTTATCAAGTTTCGGCCAGCACATTCTGGCCTGCCAGCAACCCGAAAGATTTGCCCAAGCCCTCTCAGTTTGTCTGAGTGCTTCTAAGTCAATCATTCCCTTTACACGTTCGATGGGGCATAAGACCGACTTATCAGCTAACTCTATGCTCATCTCCGACCCCCTTTTGGCGAGCTCGTCTGCTCGTCTCAAAAGATCGTTGATCTCTTAGTCTTCATAGAGGTTGCAATTTAAGTGGGAACGGGCGTGTTCTTTGTATGTCAGGAACGGCTTATGCTAGAAAGTTTAAAATTGGTATGTATAGATGATAAATCAACTACAAAGGTATTTTAAGGAAAAACATACTGCAGTCACGATCGGCTGCAAGCCAATCGTATAATACTCTAGATGAATACTGAACTCCGATTTATATTGTAGTTGGGGATAAAGTAGAATTACGTGTGTGCATGTTGTATGTCCTTTATTAAGGACTGCCATTATATTGCTACTCAAAACTAAAAGACAATATTCAGTGTTTAATTTCATATCTTGAACTGGGTAAGTCATCGAAAAAAAATTTCCTTTTTGAAGGACTTTTACATGGGAGGTTCAGGAAGGACTCACTGGATTTCTTACATATTTATCCTTTTCCTTGGAACCATTTAAAAATGAACGTGTACAAAATTTCAAATTCGTAGCTTGAAGCGTTCAAAAGTTATCGAAAAATATTGTTGAACACGTGTCTTAAGGACATTTTGTATGGCAGGTACCAGAATGAGTAAAAGGATTTCGCTGATTAGTAAACTCAAACTTAGTTTTTACTCAAAACTAATTTGTACAAAATTTCCAATTCATAGCTAAAAGATTACTTGAGTTATAGTAAGTTCCGTAAATTAAGTGAAGACGTTTAGACAGGATATTTGTATGGCAGCTACACGAAGGACTAATAGGATTTTCTTCATAATCATACGTTTGGTTGCAACTACTGAAAAAGTAACACGTACAAAATTTCAAAGTCGTAACTTTAGGCGTTCCGAAGTTATTAGTCAATATTCTTGAACACGTGTTTTAAGGACATTTTGTATGGCAGCTACCCGAAGGAGTAGGACGATTTTGCCCGTTAACGAACTTAGCCTTACAAATTCAACCAAACACCCAGATTCAAAATTTCAAGATCCTAGGTGAAGGCGTTCTTGAGTTATCGTGTTCACGGACGGACGGACGGACGGACGCACGGACGGACGGACGGACAGACGGACGGACGGACGGACGGACGGACGGACGGACGTCAGGCGGATTTGATGTTTTTGGCCACAAATAAACAAAAAATAATATATAACTTTTTTTTGTCCGAGGCTTGGTTCTATGCGTTACAAACTTTTGGGCTGGATTAAACTTATAATACTCTATATGATTTCATCTAGAGTATAAAAATAATCAGATTTGCATTGGCGTATGGAAATGGGGAAAGATTTGGTTAAAAAAATGGGGTAAACACTTCCATGAATTTCGTCATATCTCCTCGATTTGGCAACATGTTGCACTAATTTTGATGATTTTCAACCCATAACGGTGCTTTTACGAATTGCAACATATCTCTTAGTTTGCACTACCTTTTTATACTCTAGATGAAATCATATAGAGTATTATAAGTTTAATCCAGCCCAAAAGTTTGTAACGCATAGAACCAAGCCTCGGACGAAAAAAAGTTATATATTATTTCTTGTTTATTTGTGGCCAAAAACCTCAAATCCGCCTGACGTCCGTCCGTCCGTCCGTCCGTCCGTCCGTCCGTCCGTCCGTCTGTCCGTGAACACGATAACTCAAGAACGCCTTCACCTAGGATCTTGAAATTTTGAATCTGGATGTTTGGTTGAATTTGTAAGGCTAAGTTCGTTAACGGGCAAGATCGTCCTACTCCTTCGGGTAGCTGCCATACAAAATGTCCTTAAAACACGTGTTCAAGAATATTAGTCGATAACTTAAGAAGGGTTTAAGCTACGACTTTGAAATTTTGTATGTGTTATTTTTTCAATAGTTGGAGCTAAATGTATGATTATGAAGAAAATCCTATTAGTCCTTCGTGTAGCTGCCATACAAATATCCTGTCAAAATGTATTCACTTAATTTACGAAACTCACTATAACTCAAGTAATCTTTTAGCTACGAATTCGGAATTTCGTACAAGTTAGTTTTGAGTGAAAAGGAAGTTCGACTTTACTAGTCAGCGAAATCCTTTTACTCCTTCTGGTAGCTGCCATACAAAATGTCCTTAAAACACGTGTTCAAGAATATAGGTCGATAACTTCAGAACGGTTTAAGCTACGACTTTGAAATTTTGTATGTGTTATTTTTCCAGTAGTTGAAGCTAAATATATGATTATGAAGAAAATCCTGTTAGTCCTTCGTGTAGCTGCCATACAAATATCCTGTCAAAATGTATTCACTTAATTTACGAAACTTACTATAACTCAAGTAATCTTTTAGTTACGAATTCGGAATTTTTTACAAGTTAGTTTTGAGTAAAAAGAAAGTTCGAGTTTACTAATCAGCAAAATCCTTTTACTCCTTCTGGTAGCTGCCATACAAAATGTCCTTATAACACGTGTTCAAGAATATTGCCGATAACTTCAGAAGGGTTTAAGCTACGTCTTTAAAATTTTGTATGTGTTAATTTTCCAATAGTTGGAGCTAAATGTATGATTATCAAGAAAATCCTATTAGTCCTTCGTGTAGCTGCCATACAAATATCCTGTCAAAAAGTCTTCACTGAATTTACGGAACTCACTATAACTCAAGTAATCTTTTAGCTATGAACTCGGAATTTTGTACAAATTAGTTTTGAGTGAAAACAAAGTTCGAGTTTACTAGTCAGCAAAATCCTTTTACTCCTTCTGGTAGCTTCCATTCAAAATGTCCATAAGACACGTGTTCAACAATATTTTTCGATAACTTTTGAACGCTTCAAGCTACGAATTTGAAATTTTGTACACATTAATTTTTGAATGGTTCCAAGGAAAGGGATAAATATATAAATACTTTATTATTAAAAAATAATAAAGTAAAAATCGAGAGAGTCCTTCCTGCACCTCCCATGTGAAAGTCCTTCAAAAAGGACATTTTTTTCGATGACTTACCCAGTTCAAGATATGAAATTAAACACTGAATATTGTCTTTTAGTTTTGAGTAGCAATCTAATGGCAGTCCTTAATAAAGGACATACAACATGCACACACGTAATTCTACTTTATCCCCAACTACAATATAAATCGGAGTTCAGTATTCATCTAGAGTATTATACGATTGGCTTGCAGCCGATCGTGACTGCAGTATGTTTATATATAATAGCCGGTTTCAGAATTTTTTCATATTTTACCCCGAGGAGGGTGTAAAGGGGTTGTATACGTTTTCACGAATTCCGAAAATCAAAGGTCATTTTATACAAATAGTTGAATAAAAACCGGTTTCATGATTTTTTGATATTTAACCTCTAGGGCTGTAAAGAAGGTTTCTCAGATCCGATGAGATGTTCAACTACGGAGGGCGGTTGATAAGTCCGCGACCTAAGGCATTAAATGAAAGAAAAGTAAGTGTATTTAATTTTTATTTTTCAACATAGTCTCCCTAGAGTAAAATACATTTTTCACATCTGGCGTATAACTCTTTTAAATCGTCCCAACAATATTATTTTTCTTTGCCCTCAAAATGGTCTTCTACAGCCGCTTACATTTCATTGTCATCGGCAAATCTACGACTTCGTAGCTCCTTTTTTAAATTGGTAAAGGAAGGAGCCAGGCCTGGACTGTAGGGTGGGTGGTGAATTTCCGTGAAGCCCGTGTCCTTCAGTGCTTGCTTCGAAACTGTCGAACGGCGTCAGCATTTTTGGTACCCAACGCGCACTCATTTTTCTCACATTCAAATGTTTGTGCATAATTTCTACAACCCGTTCTTTACTAATCTGCAACTCTTCTGCTACTTGCCACAATTTTATTCTTCGATCGGCCAGTACTAATTTCTGAACTTTTTTGACATTTTCCTCGGTCACTACCGTCACAGGATGCCCCAGGCGGGGATCATCTTCACATCTACCACAAATAAGCGAGCCCATTTTTTGACCATGGTATGCTAAGGCGCAGATTCCTTAAGAACTGATGACATCTCTTCAAAAATTTCTTTCGGTGTATTTCCTTTTTTGACGAAGTACTTTATCACGGCACGGTGTTAAAAATTGGTGGAATGCGACGAATCGGCTAGCAAGATCATGTTTGTCCTTCAACAGCTAATTTGGTACTGACCTTATTATCGAAATAGGGTTATATTTATACTACCAAGGGGTGTCACAATTAGTACTAACGTAAGCGAAATAATGAGTCATCGATAAGTACCTACATAAGACCGCGGACTTATAAACCGCCCCTCTTAGGTTTTCTTATGTGGGCTCTTGATATTAGCAAAATGAAAACATTTCCAGGATTTTTACATATCAAACCCCTAAGGGATTGCAAAGGAGTAGTTTAAGTTCAAATCACATAGTTCTAATGGGATATCGACTCAGTTTTTATTACTTTGGACTTTTAACGCGATTTCAGCAATTTTCGATATTCAACCCCTAACTGAGTAAAAAGGGTTTCATTCACGAATGCTGTATATTAACAAGTCGCTTTATACAAAGTTCCATGTTTTTATTGAAATTGAAACAACGAAAAATTGTGTTAGATTAAGTTTATGGGCCATGTTTGAAATTTTTAGGATTAATCCTTCCCTGAAAATCGGCCAAAAGTCTGGGCACGACTTAACTATTTTTTGCGTAAAAGTCCGGAACACCTTTAATGCTGAGATGCGTCACATGTTACCACGCGACTGACAATGCGTCCGAAAAGTAGAGAATAACAAAAAGGCTGTTGGGAATGTTATTTTTAAGGTTGGACCTCATGCCAGCATTAAGCTCGTTCGGGAATTTTACATAAAAAAATATAACGTTGCGCCCAGACTTTTGGCAGATTTTTTCGGACTCTTATATTATTTACAGAGGATAAATAACCATAGGCCGAAAAAAATTATTAAAAAATATGAATGAAGATACTAAAATTATGTGTATAACTTTTATATTTAAGAAAATGTAAATATGAAAAAAAAACCGAATTCAGTAGATTAATAATGCTTTTTTCATCGCCGTTTTCAACAAGGAGCACATTTCCCATAGGAAATTCACTTAGACTATCAGAAATTACTGAAGATTGCCCGTAAACAAATCCCGGAATAGATTAAAGATTACAATGGGAATATACATAGATATAAGCAAATGATACTCAATAGCAGAATTCTCCAAGCTTAAAATGCTCTAGACGTAAGGAGCTTAAATACACAAAGCGGTCCCCTTTTAATCATGCCATAGGGTAGCAATCTCTTCGGAAATTTTCCAATAAAATACCTGTTCTCCAGCTATCTTGTTTTGAATAAACAACGATCATGCACAATACACGTATAGTGGTAAACATGTACCTAAGTAGTTAATCAGAATAAAGCTGATTGAAGAGTTTACTAGTTCTAGGAAACAAACAGATGAATATCAACTGCCCTGCGAGACATTATCTTCCAATTTGCATGGTAGTTAAGCCCACACGGAATAAGTTACAGTACCGTAGTATCCACCCATACACCCCACGTAAGAGGGAAAGGAAAGGGAGCTAGTGTAAAGTGAACTTCTTTACTTTGCATCTAAAATCTAGTTCACTCGACGTAACGTGCAAAACGATGATATGTACAACCTCTTTACACTCTTTTAAATATCAAAAAAAAATCATGAAATTAGTTTTTAAGCGATTACATAAATTGGTATTTCAATCAGACCTAAGGAATGTGGCGGAATTCGTGAAAGTGTATAAAATCTCTTTAGACTCTCCTAAGGGTTGAATTTAAAAAAAATTCCTTGAGGGAATTTCTAGGCATTTATCTGAAGATCTCGTAGAAGTAAAGTTGATTCAATATTCAAAACACCTCAGAGATATGAAAAAAATCGCGAAAATATATGGACCCCATTTTAACTGACCATTTTTTAGCCCCTGCTCCGTACGCCAGTACATATTTGCATTTTCTTTTCTTAAAAGAGATTCCTAGTATATCTAAAAGTATCCACCAGTTTTCAATTTTCTAGCACAAGTCGAGCCTGAGATTGGAAAACACCCTTGTCCCCGTACCATATTGCACCTACTAAAAATTATTATAATTATATAAAAAAAATCAGTGGAAAAATTCAGTTCGATATCTTATCAGACCTAAGAGAAATGATGGAATTCGTGAAAACGTATACAATGCCTTTACACCATTTTAGGGGTTGAATAGCAAAAAATTGTGCAAACAGATTTTAGGCAATTATATAACAAGACCGTGGAAGTAAAAACTTATTCGATATCTATAGTCGGACCTAAGGGATGTGCTGGAATACGTCAAAATGTATTAAACCCATTTAAAATCTCTTACGGGGTGAATAAAAAGAGACCTGAAAACGGTATAGGTATTTATCAGTTGTCATATCAAGAGATATGACAATATTCCTGAAAATATGTGCACCCCATTTCCACTGACCATTTTTTTGCGCCAACTCCATACGCTAATTCGTTATAAGAATTCTTTTATCACTGTTAATTTCGCACTGCAGTTTCAAGTTTTTAGCATAAGCCGTTATAGTTTTTATTATACTCTAAATGAAATCATATAGAGTATTATAAGTTTAATCCAGCCGAAAAGTTTGTAACGCATAGAACCAAGCCTCGGACGAAAAAAAGTTATATTTTATTTTTTGTTTATTTGTGCCCAAAAACCTCAAATCCGCTTGACGTCCGTCCGTCCGTCCGTCCGTCCGTCCGTCCGTCCGTCCGTCCGTCCGTCCGTCCGTCCGTCCGTCCGTCCGTCCGTCCGTCTGTCCGTGAACACGATAACTCAAGAACGCCTTCACCTAGGATCTTGAAATTTTGAATCTGGGTGTTTGGTTGAATTTGTAAGGCTAAGTTCGTTAACGGGCAAAATCGTCCTACTCCTTCGGGTAGCTGCCATACAAAATGTCCTTAAAACACGTGTTCAATAATATTGACCAATAACTTCGGAACGCCTAAAGCTACGACTTCGAAATTTTGTATGTATTACTTTTTCAATAGTTGGAGCTAAATGTATGAATATCAAGAAAATCCTGTTAGTCCTTCGTGTAGCTGCCGTACAAATATTCTGTTAAAATGTATTCACCTAATTTACGAAACTCACTATAACTCAAGTAATCTTTTAGCTACGAATTCGGAATTTTGTAGAAATTAGTTTTGAGTAAAAACGAAGTTCGGGTTTACTAGTCAGCGAAATCCTTTTACTCCTTCTGGTAGCTGCCATACAAAATGTTCTTGAAACACGTGTTCAACAATATTGGTCGATAACTTCAGAAGGGTTTAAGCTACGACTTTGAAATTTTGTATGTGTTATTTTTCCAATAGTTGGAGCTAAATGTATGATTATGAATAAAATCCTATTAGTCCTTCGTGTAGCTGCCATACAAATATCCTGTCAAAACGTCTTCACTTAATTTACGGAACTCACTATAACTCAATTAATCTTTTAGCTATGAATTGGAAATTTTGTACAAATTAGTTTTGAGTAAAAACGAAGTTCGAGTTTACTAATTAGCGAAATCCTTTTACTCCTTCTGGTAGCTGCCATACAAAATGTCCTTAAGACACGTGTTCAACAATATTTTTCGATAACTTTTGAACGCTTCAAGCTACGAATTTGAAATTTTGTACACGTTCATTTTTAAATGGTTCCAAGGAAAAGGATAAATATGTAAGAAATCGAGTGAGTCCTTTCTGAACCTCCCATGTGAAAGTCCTTCAAAAAGGAAATTTTTTTTCAATGACTTACCCAGTTCAAGATATGAAATTAAACACTGAATATTGTCTTTTAGGTTTTATTAGCAATCTAATGGCAGTCCTTAATAAAGGACATACAACATGCACACACGTAATTCTACTTTATCCCCAACTACAATATAAATCGGAGTTCAGTATTCATCTAGAGTATTATACGATTGGCTTGCAGCCGATCGTGACTGCAGTATGTTTTTTTAATAATTTTACGTTTTATGTTTTGTTGCTTAAAGATGAATTTGGCTCGTCGGATGACTAAATTAAATCGGTCTCTTTACAATTTGTACATGTTCTTCGATATGATCTACTTTGAACTTTAAAATGGAATCTTCTGTTAAAGTAAGAGATGTTATCGGGTTTGGAATTGTGGTGTACTTATGTGGTATGTACAAGCGCATTCAAAGTAATTGTATTCGCAATAGCAAAAGCGGCATATTCAATGTTTTTGGCGAGGTAACAACGTGATCAGTCAAATGTTTCGTAAATTTTTCCACAGATGTCTTTCTCTGTGTGGATACGAAAACGGCAATGGATTTGTAATACCTTTAGGAAAACAGATCAAGACATCTCTAAACTGGCACTAAATTGAAATTCGAAAGAAACACATGGAGACAAATAGTCGGGAAGAAACTATGAGGACTAATTAAGTCCTGGCGCAGGTAAAGGCTATCGTTCAGAATTGCTACTGAGCACTGTTGTTTACCTACGCACCCATTGCCGGGTCCCACATGAACTGAAGAAGTCATTCACAACCTCCTTGACCACCAAAAAACACACCCTTAAAAACAAATTTACTCAATGATGAACTTACACCGAACACGTTGCGGCGCAACTTTATCCCCACCATAAAAATCATCCAACCAGGCGACGAAAAAGTCCAACAGTGCTCGACTTTCGGACGAAAAACCGGGTTGTAATGTTTTTGTAGAGGTAAGTCGCTCGGAATGTGTTCGGTGTAAATCCAGCAGGGGTGCGTTATTTTAATCAATTTCAGATTTCAATATGATACATGTGACAAGCTAAGATTTGTATCACAATACAAAGGACGTATTGCAATAGTATGTTTCAATTATATTGGCATCAAGTATTACTATTGTACTAGTTTAGAAAATATGAGCTAACGTTGCAAAGCAAAGCAGCGCATCTTGATCATTCAGGCCAGCATGGCCCATTGTAATCGATAAGCTATCGTAGTCGTAGTCAAACGATTTTAATCAAAATGGGCATCTCGAGTCTTTAGGTTAGGTTAGGTAAGGTGGGTGGCCGCTGATGCGACCAAACACATAGACCGCCAATGGGTTCGTTGTGGTCCCACATGTACGGGAAGAAGTGCCCGAGTGCCCAAAACCACATCTTAGGTAAACCACCCGCCAGCCTTACAAACTGCAGCAGCTTGTCTAGCTTAATGTTTGCGAATTCACCCAAGTCCATGGCGAAACGCGTATCTAAAGTACGTTCTCGTCTCAAATCCAGACTAAGGCATTCACGAAGCATGTGGAAAATACTTTCCTCGACATCGGGTTCACTACAGCTGCGGCACAGATCTGCAACGTCTGCAACGTCTTCTGGCGTGCCGGCCGATAAGGCAATGGCCCTTCAGTACACCAAATAGGATACGAATAGTATCCCTATCTCCGAGTAGGACAAACTTTGTCCTGCTCGGACTCAGGGTCGGCCAGAGCTGCCTAGCCACCAGACACAATGTGAGGCCCGATCACCTCGTGTTAGCCTCTGATATGGCCATCACGTCGATAGCTTCTTTAATGTCCTCAATTGGCCTACTCACTGGAAGAGCTAGAGCTTGATTCAGCACCGAACCTCTTCATGCGAGTTCGTCTGACCCGGAACCTAACAAATTGTTATGTTAAAATGAGTGCATAACGCACTAATCTTATGCTTTATCCCTGCATAGTCTCACGAGGCGGGATTTGATCAGCTGTTAGTCGAGCGCCTTAATCGCCCTTAGCTGTTAGGATGACGACGGGTTTGTTCCGCTTGCACAAGCTTCTAGCAGATTGCAAGCCTGAACGATCCCCATCATCTCTGCCTGAAATACGCTACAACAGTCCGGTATTCTGAATTCCTCGCTATGGTTCAGGTCCGCGGAGAATACTCCTACACCCGTACCATCCATGTAGATATGAAGGTCTCCCTCATAGGGCTGATCCATTCCACCCCTCTCTGCTAGGGATCCTCGTTGAGAATCTCCTAGAGAATTCGAGCTACGGAATTAAGTACCTCTAACGGGTTACATTCACTAAACCGTCCGAGTATGCGGCTGTGACCCCCAGGTCTGGATACCCAGTTGCCTGACTCTCTTAGTCGGACGGCACTTTTTGCTGCTAAACTCTTCCCATAAATATCCAGCGGTAGAAGATGTAGAATCATCTCCAGTGCCGCTGTAGGTGTGGTACACCCGTTGCTCCTCTGGAAGCTAGACGAGTTTTTTGAGGTAGGTGAACTTCTCCAGCGCAACCCACTACACTAAAATTCAGTAGGTTAGGATAGGCCTGACTATGGCCATGGACATCCAGTCGTATCGAGTCGTACTCAATACATTTTCGAAAAGCCTGTTTTTAATTAAATCTTAGATTATTCTTGCCCTTGTCTTTCTTGGGCATATCAAATTAAAATTCAATTAATATTGAGAGAATGTCTATTCGTCTCGATCTACATTAACATTTCCAACCTTCTAAATTATTTTCTTTCATTTAAAATTTTGTTTCAATTGAAAATGGCATTTTGTTCTCAGTCTTCGTTTCACTATGCTACAGTTGCTTTTAAGGTTTTGATTTTTTTTTTCGAATATTAAGCAAACATCTTCAGATTTCCAGGTCATACCACCTACACATTCAGCTTCTTCTTGAAAACTCTACCACGTCCTTAATTCTTATTGAATGACTTTAATTTGATTGAAGTTTTCTTTTAATAGTGAAAAGAAAATGAAGCTTTCAGTCTAATTAAGGAAGCTGGAACAGGAACATCCTGTAGACGGGACCATTAAATACCATTGGATTTTTGTTTGTTTTTCTTTTTCTTAATACGGAAAATTATTTTTTCTTAAGATTTGATAGAAGATGTGAGATTAAAACTAATTCTGAGCTTAATTTTGTTGGTGAGATTGGACGGGGATGAATTTAATCGCGTTAATTGAGAGTTTTTGCAGATAATATAAATTAATCAACTAATTTAGGTGTGACCATTTTATGTATTTCATATGTAAAGGATCATAAAATTAAAAAAAAAAAATGTTGTAGCCATAAAATTATACTTTAAGAATTGGATAAGATAAAATTTATTTGATGTCAATATCTCAAGAACAGCTTATGCTAGAAAGTTATTAATGTTCAGGGTAAAGAAAATACCATGAGAACTAGAAAGTACACTAAGGCCCGTTCCTACGATGATCAGTTACGTTCTAACCGAAACTTTAACTGACATATTTTCACACAAAACTTCCGGTAAAAGTACCAGTTAGAGTTTAACTGAAGATCGTAATAATGACCCTAAGATCCACTTCAGGGACTTTAGATTAAATTTATGGAATATAATAATTAGTTTAATCCAATTCACAAATTTATAAAGCATAGAATGTAGCCTACTCTGTACATAGACGAAGCTACTGTTTTGAAATTTATCTCAAATATTGCAGATAGTTTTTCTGTTGGTCCAGACGGCATCCCTCCAAGCGTTCTAAAACGATGCAGCTCTTCCCTAGTAGCACCCTTGTGCTATTTATTTAATTCTTCTCTTCGTACAGGGGTATTTCCCAGTTCATGGAAATATTCTACTATTAAGCCGTTATTTAAGAAAGGTAAAAGAATGGATGTACGAAATTATCGGCCTGTCGCCAACCTTTCTTGTATTTCGAAGCTTTTCGAGGCTATTGTTTGTGATGTAATGATTTTTCATTGCAAATCAATCATAAGTCCATCCCAACATGGATTTACTAAGGGTAGGTCCACTACCACAAATTTAATGGAATTTGCTAATTTTTCCGTTAAAGCGATTGAAGGTGGAAATCAGGTGGACTGCATTTACACTGATTTCAGCAAGGCGTTCGACAAAATGAATCATTCCATCCTGACTTATAAGCTACAATTACTGGGTTTTTCATTCACGTTTATTAATTGGATCAGTTCGTATCTACTTAATCGCACTCAAAAGGTGTTTTTTCGTGGAGCCCTTTCATCCGATATATATAATAATTCTGGAGTACCTCAGGGGAGCCATTTGGGTCCGGTTTTATTTATCATCTTCGTTAATGACGTGAGTTCGGTTCTCTCCCACTCTAAAATTTTAATGTATGCTGACGATGCAAAGATTTTTCGTAATGTAACCAATGCGGCTGATTGTTCTCTTCTTCAGAGTGACTTGCAACGGTTTTATGACTGGTGTGCACTAAATTGTATACCTTTGAATATTAGTAAGTGTATCACTGTATCGTTCTCTAGAAAGAAAACTCCAGTTACATTTGATTATAGTTTAGAAGGAAACCCATTATGTAGAACTGACAAAATGAACGATTTAGGTGTATATTTTAATAACGAAGTTAATTTTAATGACCATTTTGATTATGTTGTCAGTAAGGCCGTCTGGGGCTTTGACCGAAGATGGTGCAAGGATTTCAATGATCCGCATATTACAACAATATTGTACTGCACATTTGTCCGTTCTATTTTGGAATATGCCTGCCCGGTATGGGCTCCATACTATGAGGTTCATAAAAATAGAATTGAGTCGGTTCAGAGAAGATTCTTGCGATTCGCACTTAAAGGTTTTCCTTGGCATGATCCACTGCATCTGCCTCCTTACCATGAGCGTCTTAAACTCCTGCCGATAAAATCGTTGGTTGATAGACGAGATGTCCTTAGAGCTGTTTTTGCTTTCAAGGTAATTTCTGGTGATATTAACTCCCCGTCATTGCTGGAAGCCGTTACTTTCAAAGTTAAATTTCGATCCTTGAAAGACTATGGGTTGCTGGATATTCCTCACCATCGGACAAATTACGGCCAACATGAACCAATTACATCTCTTTCACGCATTTTTAATTATAATTAGAGTCAAATTGACTTTAACATTTCTGTTCAACAGTTAAAATCGGCTTTATCAAATAAATAATGTAATATTATATTTAGGCATTTATGAGTGTACGGATATAATGATGTATAGTACTTATTTTTTATTTTTCTAATTATTTTATATTTTATAATTTTTGTTATAAGTAATCAGTATTTGATGAATTTGAATAATAAATAAAAAAAATATCGTATTTTTCATGAAAAGCTAAATTTAAGAATTTTCGGTTTGTCTTCTGCTTCAGATGATTATGTTAAGACGCACACACGAACTTCCCTGGATCAATCGCTTCTTTGGCTTAAAAAATGTTCACCAGCAAAACTAGTTTAAAAACTGTCTTAGACTAGATTGGGCTTTGTGGTTGGATTGGGTCCTATGTCACTGTCCTGATCTAATAAATCTCATGGGTGTTTCCCAACACCCATGGAAGTAAACCCATATTTATGGGTGCCTAGTGAAACAGCTGATATTCTCACCAATATCCTCATTGATGTTTAAGCAAAGGAAAAGAATCTGAATGGAGCAGGAAAGACGACCACATGGATTGCGTCCATTATTAAGGCATATGTGTACTTAATCCCGTAACCAAAACAATGACTAGAATAACCCACAGCAGAATTATGACACTGAAGGGAACACTTTCGAACTCCATCAAGCAGGTTTCCATAAAGGATCATTTTATGCTGATTATGCAAACACCTCCGGTAAATGCCATACTTCTCATACGTGTGTACTTTGAGAAGGCTTTCAATAGCGTGAGGAGTAATTGAATATGAAATGCTTTACGCAGGAGAGGGATTTCTTATAAAATAAGGATCAAAGACAAAATTAATGAATCCTTTAAACACGCCAGCTTTCACCTCTTGTAGAAAGGAGAGCTATTCGAAAGTAGATAGTAGATAGATAGTAGAAAATGTAGCCATCGAGTTATCGGATTTTGAAATAGCAATTGTTTCGTTTAGATTCCGGAGCAAAAATTAAATAAGACTTACTTAAATATATTTCATAAGCATATTAAAATTCTGTTCAATGGTTTCTCTAACAAAATAATATGTGGATATTTTAAGCACAAGCATAGGAATTTGTAACTGTTTCTACCAACCAATGAACGTTCTGTTTAATGAACTAAACCAAACATCCGTAGGTGTCTATATACCAAAAAAAGTAGGAGTTCTTAGACCTTATTATTTCCTAACAACCATCCCAACCCGTCTAGAATGGGAAAGGGATTCGGTAAGGATGGAAGCGTATGTCCACATATATACGGACGGCTCCAAAACTGAAGGCGGGGTGGGTGGAGGTATTTTCTCTGACATGCTTAACATTAGCAGCTCCATCCGGACCACTTTAGTGTCTATCAGGCGGAGCTTATGGCGATCAAGGAGGCTTTGTCCTGGCTGAGGTGTAATGTAATATCTACTAAGGATATTAGCATTTTCACAGACAGCCAAGCGGGAATAAAATCCTTGGAATCGGCTTCGACAACACCAATGGTCGCCGTAGAATGTCGATAATCTCTTAAGGAGATGGATGAACAGTTCAATATTCATCTGTGCTGGGTGCTAGAACATAGGGATATTCCAGGGAACTGCATGGCTGACGAACTCGCTCAACGCGGTACCACCCTTCAGATTATGCCGGAACATCGGAATCTGGGTCTGCCTCTCTCTACATGTAAACTGCTACTCAGATTGGACTCAATTGAGAAAACCAACTCAAGATGGGCAGACGGTATTACATGCCACATTGCGAGACAGATCTGGCCGAAGTTGGATCTAAAACGCTCTAAACGGCTGACTTTGTTCAAAAGGGCGAGTATCAGCACCACAGTCGGTGTCCTGACTAGACACTGTCTTAAAGGTTGACATGCTAAAAGACTCGGCCTCTTCTCAAACGACTTCCGTAGAAGCTGCCTGGATGAAGAGGAGGAGGAGACTGTCTCCTTCACCTTCTCTGTACCTGTCCAGCTCTATCCGCTAGAAGGAAAGCTCATCTTGGAGCTTACTTCTTCAACTGCCTTAGTGACTTTGCCGCAATGGATGTCGAGAATCTAACGCTTCATTGCAAGCTTTAAATGGTTTGACGTGTAGGACCGGATTCGATGATTTTGTGGTAACACAACGGACCTTAGGTCTAAGTGTGTCCGTGTTCTCACGGGCAGCCACGCGTACCAAACTACTTACCTACCTACCTAGACCTTATTAAGCAGCAGACTTACACTTCTCTATGAAGCCTTAAGCTTATATGAACTACCCTAATATAGCAGAGCCTGCTCACGTCGTTCTCAGATGCGATACAACTTACTATGAGACTGACAACCTTAAAAATTACGTATCAAATACCCCCCTGGTTATTCTTATAATTTCTAAGATGCGCTCCTAGTATGCCTATAAACAATCACTAAATTTCAAACTTTTGTTATGAACCGTTTAGAAGAAATAGATTGACTTGATCTCAGCTTTTGAGCGAATTGGACGAACATTCAAATTCCTACCGTAAGCAGTTCCTGAGATCTATAAAACCAAGTTTTTCCTGTAAACCGCTCTCCATACCTCCTCGCTAACACCCCCACCAAACCCTAAGCAACCACTTAGAGAATTCACCCAATCTGTCCTGCAAAAAAAAATTTAACTGAATCCCTCAAAGGGGATCGTGAGCAACGAGCCTTCAAACGCATTTTCGTATGACGAAACCTCGGTTTCGGCGGACAGACTGACAGATATTTTTTTGGTATTTTGAATACTACTAGCCCCAAAGCGTGAAAATAAAAAATTTCAGGGTATCAAATTTTTTGAAGTTTTTATGACAATCAAAATACTTTAGGGCTAGTAGACCTAAAAAAAATGTATAAGAAACATGTCCGTCTGTTCGCCGTAAACATCGTATGCCGTATTCAGCCCGTAAGCTCGTTTGAAGGCTCAAATCTCACACACTCCTTGATATCTTAAGTTCAAATTTTTTTGGTAGGTACATTGAGAAACTGAGGAGGAGGCTATTTGGAAAGTTGACTGCTCAGGGTTTCTAAATCGACACAACTAGTGTCACATTTCAATTTTGACCGGTCTCTGGAATATGAGCCAAAAACGCAATTAATGTTTTACGGTCGGTGGTGGCATTAAAACTTCTCTCGCAATCCAACTTTAACCGCTCTCTGGCCTCTAGCCCGAAAAATAATAAAGTTGCATCTCCTTTATGTTAGTACCAAGCTTCAGCTTTCTAAATTTTGCGGTTCTCGAGATATAAAAATCAAAATATTTGTCTTTTAACCCTCCCCCGCAGACGGCCTGCCCATTTCTTTTTGGTGGGAGTCAATTTGGCACACTTGTTTCCTGAATCATATCAGGATCCTATCTCAAGCCGTTCTAAAGGTAGGAAACAAGATTTTAAACGGAAATTGCTAGCACCTTACACTACTACTTTCCCTACCCTACTTCCTCCCTAAGCACTGCTTCATTTAAGCCAAATTTCATCTTTCCTACGTAATTATTTCGCCAGATATCGTAATGCAAAGTTCTTCATCATCTCATGGCAACACTACCTTCACCCGAACTATATTTTTGATGTATTCTCCTGATATACCTATCCACCGAGTTTCAACTTTTTGAAATGAACCGTTCCGAAGATCCTACTCCAGATCTCGAGGATTTCATACACATGGTTTTTCTACCTACTCTCAAATCATTGACAAATGATAATAGCTTCAAGAGGTTACTGTCATACAAAAATCAAAATCATTTGTCTGTAATGCTGTTGATGATCTCCCCATAAAATTCCTTTCACCCCCAACTCTCAAAACCAGTTAAAGAGCCTAACCTAATTCCCTTTTTTTAATTTACTAGCACTGAAACGTTTTTTTTTTTAATTTCTGGTCGTTCACAATTCTTTATTATTAAAAAGTAATAAAATAAAATTCAAATAAAAAGATCATGTGTCGCCGGGAAACTGACGACTTATTAAGGTTTGCAGAAAGAATTTAAAGAACAGCATCCACACTTTAATCTCATAGTCGTTTAAATAAGAACTACGTTTTGCCATAATAGATTAGTAGACTTCATTAGTATTTCTATATGACTAATAAAGTAAACGAATGTTGAAGTCACGTTTGTTTATAAGATTGTGAGCAAGAAGTAGGTCGATTGCTTTAACAAAACCAAACATTACCATATCGGAACTAATCTAATAAATCTTCTTCCACTAAGTGCGAAACTCAGCACTAGGCAAATTTGGAAATACTCTCAACTTGCTCCAACTTCAAATATTTTAGTAGCAGACATCACAGGACTCCATATTTCTTATCCCGATCTATCATAAGAATAAGATTACATCACCATCTTTTTAGACCACTTGCCTAATTATCCCAAATGTGATACGTTGCTGTAATTAGGCAAGAAAATCTCCACCTTCAGATATAAACACAATATCCTCTTTGTTTTCAGTCACTTAGTTCCAGCCACATTTCACAGAGTTTCTGGTAAATTTAACTAATTTGTCTTGTCATCATCAGTCACCGACTAACGAAGTATCATATAGAAGCCGCGCGTACCTTCCGGGGATCGCTCGTCCCGTTCCTATCTCGGAAGCTATCGATGATTTCCCAGAAAAAATTCAAAACATTTAGAAATGTTACAAACTTCGTTCCAGATTGTGAATCCTCAAAATCGAAGAAAATCCAAGCAATCGAACGAATCATAAACATGCAGCTTCCGAGTACGTTTGCCAGATTAGAGCTATCAGGGGAATCCCCTTTCTGGGAGTGAGACTTGCGCCCGAAAATTTTCCTTCCACAATACCCGTAATAATCGGGGACGCTATTTCCATTCCGCGGAGAAGTATCCCTGGAAAATTGCGTACGCATCGGCCTAACTGATGTGAGGGTGTCGTCAAGGCTAGTTCGAAATTCTCTACTATTTTCCCGGTAATACTGTGCCATCCAGTGCCCTCGAAGGCACATATCCTGAACGAGAAGGGGTAGTAATCTCTAGAACTTCCAACTGAGACCATTACTAGCACGGTGAATACCCTCCACAGTTCGTGTAAAGCCATCATACCCTCAAGTTTCGTATCGTACCGTGACGTAAGGCACTTTTTTCAGGCCTCGTTAGTTAGAATGTTCACGCCGAGTTCCGACGTCGAAAGCATCCCTTAATCTCGCATCCCGAATTCGTACACCTGAATCGTGTCCTAGTGTAGACCAGCACACGTTTAGTAAGAAAAAGGATTACGCGCTTGAATCTGATCAGGGAGATTGATCAATTTTCACATGGTTTAAATAGTCGAGGTTTTTTTTATTGTAGTGTCGAAGTGTGATTCCCCGTTTACAACCCTTAGGAAAATGTAAAACGGTTTCGGAAATCATCAAGAGAAGTTAACATACGGCCAATTAGTGGTTCTTTACTATGCCAAAAAGGCTGCAATGATACGCATCCTTTTTGGTGAAGGAGTGTAAAATGTTTTGTGTTTTCTGGTTCCGTGTTCGAAAGCAAGGCTTCACTTGTAAACATCACTTCGTGGATTAAAAGAAAATTCCTATAAGCGGTGTGAGTGCGTGTGAATCGAGATGTTTTAGTGCGAGCAAACAACGCAACGTTTGTGATGTGTGTTGGCAAACAGTTTTTCCGGCAAAATAGGAAAAATCCTTGTTTACGCTTTCAATAAAAGAGTGAAAGTTTCTAACCAAATTCGATTTATTCTTCGCCAAAAAGTTAAGTGATTGTGTGAGCGGAGAAGTAAACAAACAACACGTACGCAGAATAAATTAGCCAAAAGCGGATTAAAGTGTTGTTTTTCTTTCTTTTCCGTACAAAGTTACAGAATTGTTTGCCGGGCCTTTTCAACATTACGCGCTTCCAAAAACGGAACCATACCCGCTAAATTGAGGACGTTCTGAACGAGTTGGAGGTAAGAAGTTCTTGGGAATTTCAAGATTACTTTTACAACTTTAAATGTCTTCGGGGCTGGCAACGACAAGCATATATTTTGAATTTGCTAGAAAGTTTGCAGAAGAGTCATGAACCCGAAAAATAATATTCAGAAATTCTGGAAGACGGTAAATTTGAAAATTTAAATAAGTGGAATTCATTTCCATTTGATTAAAAATTTCCCTGATAAATCTTTTTTGAATATCGTGAATGTTTCCGAGAAGACTAACCGAAAATAAATAAAAGATTGTTGTTCGTAAAAAGTTTTGTGAGCAACCAAAAAGATTTAAATGAAACCCAAATCGAATCTTGGCGCAGTACCGGGGGTCCCAAAATTCCTAAAACACTTTAAAGTACGAAATACATAAACAAATGAACTGCGATTGTGGGTATTAAAACAGTGAGGAGAGGCCTTCAATTTTAACTTAAATGCTCAACGCATACTCCAGTTATCGCCAGTTCGGCTCAAAGGAAGCAGCATTATTTTTAAGGACAATTGTAAGGAAGCATGTGAACGTCACAAACAAATATCTTGTCCTTACGAATTGTAGCTTCAATACTTTTAACTAGTAAACAATTAATAGTGTACAAAATGTCAAACGATTCAACTTACTGGTAGATCGATTTCTTGAGTTATAATATATCCCAGAAGGTAAATACACAAATTTTTCAAGGAATTTTGTATGGAGACTAAATACAGGAATTGCTATATTTTCTTTATATTCAATCTTTCTTTAGATCTATTGAAAATATCATTTTTCATTTCAAATTTCTATCTTATAGTAATCTGAAGTTATAGGTCAATATTCCTAAATACGTGTTTCGCGGACTTTTGAATGGGAGCTACCCGAAAGAGTAAGGTGATTTCGTTCACAAACGAACTCAACTTTATTGTTTACTTAAAGTCAATTCCGGAAAAATTTTGTATTTCGGCGTAACATTTTTTCCAGTAAATTCCTGAAGACATATGTTTAATTTTTTCCAGAACTTCTGTATGGAGACTGTACGAAAAACTTACTGAATTTTCTTTGTATTCATTATTAAATGTGAAATAATTGGAATATTAGTGTGCCAAAAATTGGTAGCTTGAAAGGTTCTGAACTAATCCAATATTAAGTGGTTACTTTTTGGAGGGAGGTTATGTGCGAGAAAGTGAGAATAGGCTTATACTTGGGAGTTGAAACTTATAATTTATAAAGAGCTGCGTTAGTGCATCATTTTACATGTAAATTGTTTTTGATTGTGACAGACCAAAAAAATTAGTGAAGTGCCCAATAGCTAGACTCGAGACATTCTAAAACTTAAACTTGTTGATTACTTGCTGGCTCATTGAGAAAGCACTAGATGGAGTGGAGTATTTTACCAATTTATTTCAAACTAAATGAGAAAGGATTTAATCAGAAGGGAGGCCTAACAGACAATAGCAGCGGTAGTGTGAAGAGTGAGGGCTTGGCGGGGGAAAAGTAAACTATTCTGACTTTAGTAAGTAAGTATGTTGCATAAAGTTATATTTAAGACGAATACGTTTATGATGTCAGGCATAAGAGATTCCCAAACCAATTAAATTTTGGTTCATGTCTATGCTTAGCTTGATTAACTGAAAAAAAGCTGACGAAATCAAAGAGAGAGTAGACTTAATTTTTTTCATTGAATACAAACGAACAAGATTGTTGATTGTAGATTGTAGATGGTGGAGGATGGTCTGAAAATCCCGATTCACTGCGGCCTCAGTGGGCCTATTGTGATTGTCCTCCCTGATTATAACTCACTCAGGACGGTTATATCAATAAATTTTAATATGCTCTTGAGTGAGTTAGACATGAGTTCCAATGGTGTTAGGAAGTAAAGTCCTAGAAGTCTGAGTTTTCTGTTTGCGAGTTCTTCGCAATGGCATAGAACGTGCTCTGCAGTTTCTTCGTCTTCTTCACACAATCTCCAAATATCGTCTGAAACCAGTCCAATCGTATGCAGATGCTTTTTAAGCTTACAGTATCCTGTAATTAACGCGATCAAACGCCGAACTTGATTCCGGCTCAATTTGAGCAAATCGGAGGTTCGTTTCTTGGAGTGGCCTTCCAAGAACAGTTTGGACTGTCCGCACCCCACCGTCCTTGACCAGTGGAGGTCAGCTTGGCTGTTAATTTTTTTCTTTCTTTTGCCGCGGCTGTTGGTATTCCACAGAAAGGCACTGGTTCTGTGAATTTTAAATCAGCTCCTTTTTTCGCTAACTGGTCCGCAGACTCGTTGCCTACAATATCACTATGTCCAGGAACCCAAACCAGTACGACTGTATTTGAGTTCGCTAGTTTCTTAGGTTCTTGTAAGCACTCCCACACTAAGTGGGATCTAAAGCAAAATGCTTGTAGAGCAAGTAATGCTGCTCTGCTGTCAGAGAGAATGTAGATCTTGTGACTCTTGTATCCTCTTCTAACGTTTTCTCTGATGCATAGTTCAATTGCATGAATTTCTGCTTGGAAGATCATATTTGACTTTTCGAGGCTCGCATATATGTCGACCCTTGGTCTGTGTCCATATACCCCAGCTCCAACTCCCTTATTTGTCTTGGAGCCATCTGAATACCAGATAAGTGCTCCCTTTTCAAAGTCAGGCATATGTGTTTTTCAGTCCTTTCGGGGTGGGAACACTACTTTGAATGGTATTTCAAAGTTGTATCTTGGTATGATATTATCCGAAATCAGAATGCCGAGAATAGGGTCGCTCTCAAGCTCTCTCACAAGGTCTGTAGAGGCTATTTTCTTCGCTTCCTTATCCTCAGAAGTTCGAAGTCGGTACGTCATGAGCCTGGCTTCTTTTTGTACATACAGGTGTAAAGGTGAGAGATTTAGAATCACCTCTAGTGCTGCAGTCGGAGTGGTTCGCATTGCCCCAGAGATAGTTGCACAGGCCAACCTTTGCAGTTTGCTTAGCTGGGTATGCACAGTTATCTGTAAGCTTTTGCGCCACCATACAGATGACGCACAAGTGATCACTGGTCTGACTATTGCCGTATACATACAGTGAGCAATATTGGGTTTTAAACCCCAAGTTTTAACAAGAAGGCCTCTGCAGGTCCAAAGAGAGATCCTAGCCTTCTCAGTAATGGGTTTAATGTGTGCATCCCAGTTCATCTTAGCATCTAAGCTTACCCCCAGATATTTGACCTCACTGGAAAATTTGATCCTTTCACCAAAGAGCATGGGTTTCTCCTATTCGTGAAAGCAACGATAGTACAAACGAACAACATTTTGAAGTGTCTGCTGTAAGTATGAGGAAATAATAAGTATAATAGCAATGCACCTAGTTGATATCAGCAAAAGCGAAGCAAACTTTCAAATACGTCCTTATTATAGCGATATGTTCAAAAATTTAAAAAAAATTTTAATAGTGGTTGAAGTGAACAGAGGTTGTGTTTTTTTCAATCTGAAGAACGGCTTATCGAACAAAACTGATACCTGTAGATGTACCAATTAAGCGAAGTCACTAAAACTCAATTTATTTTTCAGTTGAGGTAAAATAACGATTTCGTATGTAGTTTTCCCTTTTTTAAGGAATATTGTGTGGTTACTTCTCGAAGGAGACAAACAAATTCTTTCGATTTCAGATCCAAACCTAAAACTGTGGATAAATCAGAAAGAACTCCCTCGATTTTTTGTGTGTTAACCCCTTTACATAGAGCAAGAAGAAGTTAATGTTTACAAAACTTCAAATTCCTTGCTTCAAGCGTTTTAAAGTTATTGGTGTGGACACGTGTTTTAATAACTTTTATATGGAACCTACCGGAAGAAGTGATGGGTTTTGGCACAAAAAAAAACTCGATGTTAGTTTTAATATTTCGACTTGTTAGTTTAACTATTTCTTCAGTTATGGTGAATTCTGATAGATTGATGCATGTGCAAGTACACAATGAACTCATACTAATTCCTCTACCTGGAATATTAAATAGAGCGAAATTTCAAATTCCTTTCTTGAAGCGTGTGAACTCAAGCCAATATCTGGGTCTAATTCTGGATAGAAATCTTAGCTCGAGATTTAGTGTTCAGGAACTTATTGTGTGTGCTGGAACGCCACTGACAAATAGTTATTCCAAAGGAAACCAGATGGGGTGCATCGGACTGTCTGTGTAATGCTCATTGCTCACTGCTTTGTCTTCTGCAAAACGGCTGTGCCGGAAGTTGTTATTGCTTATATTAAGCAGGTTGCGACAAAAAACAATGGTTAGGCTATGGATTTGCGGCCTCTTTAGTCAGAGCTCAACAGGTTAAGGCTCTATTCTCGGGGAAACTCGTGGGAGTCCGGTTAATATTAGTGCGGACTAAATGATCCCAGGGAAAGATTTTATGACACCCTACAGTGTTATATATCCAACTAGAGTGGTTACACATGAAAAGGAAGTTGTCGTATACACGGACGGATTAAAAATGAAATGCGGTACTGGCGCTGACGTTTCCTCGAAGCAGCTGAATGTAGGTGAATTTTCCAGGCTACAGCCTACAGTGTTTTCCAAACGGAGATTCTGCTTGGTGGACACCTTGGTGGTCATTAAGGCGCTGGAATCGGCAACCACCAAATCCCAGTTAGTAAAGCGCAGTCGAGAAATACTCAAAGTACTTTGTAGTCAGAACAACGCAATTAATTTCAACCCCGAAGGGTTTGTCTCACGAATTCTGCTTAATCTGTTATGTTCGATGAAATACCAAATTCGCTTTTATGTTTTCCTTATACAAACGCCTAAAAATTTTTTTTCCACTTGCAATCACTAAAAGAGGTGGAAAGGGCTTGAATATATTGTTACAAATTGCACCATATTTCTTAAGTTCGATGAGACATTAAATAAATTTTCCCTTATACATGGTATTAACTCGTACTGCAAAAAAATAAATAATGCGATAAATAAACATACTGCAGTCACGATCGGCTGCAAGCCAATCGTATAATACTCTAGATGAATACTTAACTCCGATTTATATTGTAGTTGGGGATAAAGTAGAATTACGCGTGTGCATGTTGTATGTCCTTTATTAAGGACTGCTATTAGATTGCTACTCAAACCTAAAAGACAATATTCAGTGTTTAACTTCATACCTTGAACTGGGTAAGTCATCGAAAAAAAATGTCCTTTTTGAAGGACTTTCACATGAGAGGTGCAGGAAGGACTCACTCGATTTCTTACATATTTATCCTTTTCCTTGGAACCATTCAAAAATTAATGTGCACAAAATTTCAAATTCGTAGCTTGAAGCGTTCAGAAGTTATCGGAAAATATTGTTGAACACTTGTTTTAAGGATATTTTGTATGGCAGCTACCAGAAGGAGTAAAAGGATTTCGCTGATTAGTAAACTCGAACTTTCTTTTCATTCAAAATTAACTTGTACAAAATTCCGAATTCGTAGCTCAAAGATTACTTGAGTTATAGTGAGTTTCGTAAATTAAGTGAATACATTTTGACAGGATATTTGTATGGCAGCTACACGAAGGACTAACAGAATTTTCTTCATAATCATATATTTAGCTCCAACTATTGGAAAAATAACACATACAAAATTTCAAAGTCGTAACTTTAACCCTTCTGAAGTTATCGACCAATATTCTTGAACACGTGTTTTAAGGACATTTTGTATGGCAGCTACCCGAAGGAGTAGGACGATTTTGCCCGTTAACGAACTTAGCCTTACAAATTCAACCAAACATCCAGATTCAAAATTTCAAGATCCTAGGTGAAAGCGTTCTTGAGTTATCGTGTTCACGGACAGACGGACGGACGGACGGACGGACGGACGGACGGACGTCAGGCGGATTTGAGGTTTTTGGCCACAAATAAACAAAAAATAATATATAACTTTTTTTCGTCCGAGGCTTGGTTCTATGCGTTACAAACTTTTCGGCTGGATTAAACTTATAATACTCTATATGATTTCATCTAGAGTATAAAAAGTTCTTAAAACTACTTCGGAACTCTATTTTTAAAGGTTGTGATCCTTGTAGTATCCTGTACCGCAACTAAGTTTTAAACGCGTCCCGAGCTATTTTTAATAATAAAGTATTGTAACCGACCTGAAATTTAAAAAATAATCTGCTGCCCTTAAATTGAAGGACTAGTTGGACCTGTTCGCCATATATGCCATACGCAATCACCCTAGGAGTGTTCTAGCTCAAAAATCTGTTGAGGAACTAAGTTTAAAAAAATGTTTGGTAGTAGATTTTGTGAACCTTGATGGGTGACTTTGGGGGATGAGCATTTTAGAGGAAACATTTTGAGATCTTTATCTCAGAAACCGCATATGCCAAGAAACTGAAACTTGGAATTTATATAGAGCTATTATAGTATATACGGACGGCTCCAAAACTGAAGGCGGGGTAGGTGGAGGTGTTTTCTCTGATATGCTCAACATTAGCAGCTCCTTCCGCCTTCCGGACCACTGTAGTGTCTTTCAGGCGGAGCTTATGGCGATCAAGGAGGCCTTGTCCCGGCTGAGGTGTAATGTAATATCTACTATGGATATTAGCATTTTCACAGACAGCCAAGCGGCAATAAAATCCTTAGAATCGGCCTCGACAACATCAAAGGTCGCCGCAGAATGTCGATCATCTCTTAAGGAGATGACTGAACAGTTCAATATTCTCCTATGCTGGGTGCCAGGACACAGGGATATTCCAGGGAACTGCATGGCTGACGAACTCGCTCGACGCGGTACTACCCTTCAGATTATGCCGGAACACCGGAATCTGGGTGTGCCTCTCTCTACATGTAAACTGCTACTGGGATTGGACTCAATTAAGAAAACCAACTCAAGATGGGCAAACGGTGTTACATGTCACACTGCGAGACAGATCTGGCCGGAGCTGGATCTAAAACGCTCTAAACAGCTGACTTTGCTCAAAAGGGCGAATATCAGCACCACAGTCGGTGTCCTGACCGGACACTGTCTTATAGGTCGACATGCTAAAAGACTCGGTCTCTTCTCAAACGACTTCTGTAGAAGCTGCCTGGATGAGGAGGAGGAGGAGACAGTCCTTCACCTTCTCTGTACCTGTCCAGCTCTTGGAGCTTACTTCTTCAACTGTCTCGGTGACCTTGCCTCAATGGAGGTCGCGAGAATCCAACGCTTCATTGCAAGCTCTAAATGGTTCGACGAGTAGGACCGGATTTGATGATCCTGTAGTAACACAACGGACCTTTTAGGTCTAAGTGTGTCCGTGTTCTCACGGGCAGCCACGCGTACCTACCTACCTATTATAGTACAGCCATTTTCTAAAACTGGGCGAAGGAGTGTGCTCGAAAATTCGAATCAAGAACTTCTAAAATTTATATCTCCTGAACGGTTCAAGACAGAAGGTTAAAACCTGTAGATTGTAGGCGTACTAGAAGGGTATAGTTGAAAGAAATTTGTTATGGGTGGTGGTGCAGTGAGAGCTGGTGATGAAAATGTTTAAATACAATATCTTTCGAACTAATTACACCAGAAAAATAAAATTTTGCTTGTGTGCATAAGTTCATAAATGAAGTAGGGTTAAAATGTTAAATTGTTATCCGGTCAAGCACGGACGTGGGAGGATAACCACTTTACAAAAAACAAGTTTTAAGATTTCAGGAATCCTACCAGATATGGTCTAGAAACTTTGACAGAAGTTATGCAGTGAAGTGTAGGGCGTGATTATAAGCGAGGGTGGAAAGGAAAAATTTTTTTATTTATAATTTTTGAGAACCGCGAAGTTTAGAAAGCCAAGAGATGATATAGCATAGAGATACCCTGGGGAAAAAAATTTTTACGGCATGTGACGTGGTCAAATTCGAACTGTAACACGGGGGTCTCGATGCAAACACCCAAAAATTTACCGGGATGCTTAGACAGAATCAGTGATACATTTTGACACTAAACACCTTCTCGACTATGACCCAAAAAGAAAATCTATGAACCTGAAGCACACTGCTTTAAAAAAATGGAATTTTCAATCCTATTTATTTTAATGGAAATATCCAGTACATTTAAATTTTTCAAGTAAAAGTACACATGCTTTTGCTTTTGCACAAAGTACACCAACTGTCATGTCCTCAAGGACAGCGATTAATCAACAGTCGGGGATTTCGTGTCGGGGTTTCACTGCACTGACGCCGGAAAACAAACAAAATTTCTTCAAATTTGCTTCTATGGTAGCTTACCATGAAAAAATTCCATTACTAAAAGTACACATTTCAATCACTTTTACACGAAATTACTGGTATTAGTAAATTATTCATGCACTTTTCAACTGAACCGTACAATTTACATGAAAAGGCTCACAAAATTACACAACATTTCGTGTAAAATTAACTATATTTATATATGAATTGAAAATTACGTTCTTTTTCGTGTAGTTCTACTTATCTATTTGAATTTTACAACGAAAAATATGTATTATATGAAACCACGAAGTTTGACGCTTCGAATTTGCTTTCTAGTGAAATGAAAATGAAACTCCTTCGGTGGCGCAGTGGATACGCGCTCCAAACCTGCGCAGCAAAACCAGAATAGATCGCAAGTTCGATTCCTACCCACAGCCAAGGGTTTTATTAAGAGTATCTAAGTAAGAAATAATATTAGAAGTAGAAATAAGTGTATCTTAAAGAGTGCTACACTGAGTGATACACTTTTTTTAGAGTAAAAATTCAAGAGAATATCCAATGAATGTGTTGCTTTCGATGTTGAAATTTGCTGATTGCAAATTTAAATTTACTGACCGAAAATTGAAAATTACATTCAAATTGACTATTACATCTCAATGTAAATTTTCATGAAAAGGAGTAGCATATTTGCCTACTATCCAAAAGATGTAAAATTCAATGGATTTTTTTACTGTGCATTCTCGAGGTGTTCTTCGATTGAAGGTAAAGCGATTCGGCGATTTGCAAACTAATAGTATGTGTTTTAAGCGTAACGAATACAAAATATGAAACTGCTTGCTTTCAGATGACATTCAACTTGCGAAGAAAGTTTAATATTTCTCTGACTTGGAGAAATTTCATAAAACTCTTCAATTAATTATTTGTTATCAGATCACTGAGATGTTTGAAGCAGGTACCTATGAATAGACCTGTAAAACAACAAAAAAAATCTACCAATGGTCTGGGCGAAACTTTATTATTTTTCGGGTCAAAGCTCGGAAGCGGTCAAAGTCGGAGTGTATCATGAGTTGCTTCGAGATTATTAGATTTCTTGGAAAATTAATTTTGTTCTTAAAATAAAAATATTTAAAATAGCGATTTTTAGCCGATTAAACATTGGAAAATTTCTTTCTTCTTATCATTTATACTCTCTTAGGAGCTGAAAAAGGAAAAAAATTAAAAAGAAGTTTTAGGCGATTATTACGCAAGCACGTGAAAGTGAAAAGATGTCTGATAAGACCTGGGGATATAGTAGAATTCGTGAAAAAGTTTTCAACCCGCTTTGCACCCCCTTAGGGGTCGAATCTTAAAAAATCCTGAAAACGCTTTCTAGGTATTTATATCAAGAAGATGTACAATAAAAATGAATTCAATATTTGGGAAAACCTAATAGATATGACGAAAACCGTGAAAATATATGTATTCCATTTTCACTGATAACTTTTTTTGCCCCCCTCCGAACGCCAATGAATATTTGAAATTTTTTTTTATCTAAATTAGTTTTCCAGTTGATCTACATAAACAGACCGAGTTTCAACTTTGTAGCATAAGCCGTTCTATAGATAGGAAAAACACCCCCCACCCCCGTACCATACTGCCCCTATAAAAAATTATATTTTTCCAACATGCTACTAATATAGATCTATCTAAATACTAAGTTTCAGCTTTATATCATTATAGGTTCTCGAGATATAAAAACCGGAACTTTTTCCTTTTCACCCTCCCCCACCCTCACCCTCTACACCCACACTTCCAAAATTTTGTTTTCTGCTAGGGGTCTATTAGGCCCACTTCAGGGAAAAATTTTAAGCATATATCTTACACCGTTCTTGAGATATGAGACGTGATTTTTTAAAAAAATTCTTATCCCCTCCACTTTCAAAACCCACCGCCCCCTTAAAAAATTTTACTTTCAGCAAACTTCATTTGTCAACCTTTATACAAAAACCAAATTTTATTTGTCTAGTGCAATTGGTTCGTGAGATATCGTAATCTAAAGTTTTTCACCCCCACCCCCGTACGCCACTGCCTCCACTCAAAAATTTATTTCCGATCTATTTTCCTAGTATACCTACAAATATTCATAAAGTTTCAATTTTGTGACATTAACCGTTTAGAAGATATAGAATTTAGAATGTGTCAACCTCGCCTTTTTTGCGTTTCGGACGCATTATTTTTCCCCCCACTCCCAAACCCCTTCACCTATATCAGCAATTTTTTTGCAAATGGGTCCACTACCGAAGCTCTATATAATTTCCAAATTTCAGCTTCCTAGCATAAGCGGTTGCTGAGATCTAGAAACCAAAATTTTCCATCTAAAACACTTCCCCCTCCTCCCCCTAACACCCACACCCCTCCAAATTTGGTCACTAGAGGGGGCCTACCCACTCTATCCACGAAAAAAAACTCAACTAAATAGCTCAAAGGGTTTGGGTGCTACGAGCCTTCAAACAATTTTGCGTACACCGGAAGACGTACGGCGTACGGCGTACGGCGGACAGACGGACTGAAATTTTTTTTTGCTTTTTTCGTGTCTACTCGTTATGAAACGTAAAAAAAAAATTTTGAGGGTAGCAAATTTTTTTTTTTAAAAAATCGATAACAATACTGTATTATTGAAATAATAATGTAAAAGCTAAATTTCATTTGATACAGAAAATACCTATTAAGTTTTTATAAGTGCTTTGTATTATGCTGCACTCAAAGTCCTTTAAAATTTAAAAATCTAATTTCTGAGATACAATTTACTTCATTATCTCTTGTATTTTAATGAAAAATATTGCCTTCAACGGTTGCAACAACGATGAGAAGACGGTCTTTTTTTGCATTTTTTTTTTATGTTCCAAGGCACAAAAAAGTACAGAGCTGTTTCTTTTCAAGTATCTTATCTATGAAAGAGGGTGCTGGAATTTTTTTACTCTTCTCTCGACCCTGCTCGTAACAATAAATGTCTTCTAATAAAACTTCGAATACAAATTAGATAGAAATTATTCCACCCTTTGATGTTCGACTAGAGCTTGTAGACTTATACACATTTCACTAAAAGTTGTGTTCTTTTTGTGCCAAGAAAGTCTTGAAAATAGAACCATTCAAGATTGCTCTGTACCATATAAAAGATACAGACGAGAACCCAGCTGCTGTATTTACATAGCTTATACAAGTATGAACCAATTTGGGGAAAGTCTTTCTTCCATGAAAGTTGCTTCAAATCTTCTGGGTTGTTATACAAAACTTTCATGTAAAATAGCAGCAATTGAGCGAACCGTTCAGTTTCACAAACAACAAACAGACTTCTACCCTTCCGTGCAAGGATTATATTTTCCGTTGTACTTCACAAACAACTTCAACAAGATTCCCACTACTGTTTAAACTTTAAGAGAAAAATTTAAAATCTTGCTGTACTTATAAAGATGCTTATCTTTCAAAACTGAAAAACTTCACTATCGTTTTCGTAAGTATTATACAGCTGATATCAGTTTCATTGTACCGCAAGGACAATATTCTATAATACGGAAAATGGAACTAGGGCAAACTCTTATTTAATTTTTTAATTGTTTTAATTGCCTTCGTAAAAAGATTTTATTTTATTGAAATTATTGCTCAGATTGATTTTAGTTTTACTTAAGGTGCTCTTACACGAGCAATTTTTCAAGCAATTGATTGCCCAACGAATATTGCCAAAACTAGTGGAGCGATTAATGGTTGCAATATAGGGCAATATCATGATGGTTGCGGCAATATTTCGGCAATATTTATACATTTATATAATAAGTTTTCACAGATTGCTGGTATTGCTCGCCCTATGGTTGCTTCCACTAACTTGGAAAATTTCGATCAATTGTCCTCGTTCGGTGATTTAATTGTCAAGTTTTATTTTGAGTTTTGCATTTATTTGTCAAGTTTCGTGTTATAATGGCTTGGACTACAAATATTTCAAAGATTTAGATTTGTTTGTCAAGTTTGCTTTCGTGTTGTTCATTGACTGAATTGGTCTTGTAAGCCCTTATTGCCGAATTGCTAGATATTGGTCAATATCGTTCATCACAAAGTTGATGAAAAGTTGATCCTCATCGCCAGTTGCTATTGTTGCTGTGTGTTGCTTCATAATTTTGTGACCTCAAAATTAACTGATATTGCTGCAAATTGAGCAATTTTAATTTATTTATCATTATTTAACATTTATCTTCCGAAACTCATAGTATAAACTAAGCAATCGCTTAGACAATACGTTGAATTTTCACTCGAATCAGTTTAGAGTTAAAAATAAGGTTGAGTTTATTAGTGAGCGTCATTCGTTCACTTCTTCAGGTAGCTCCCATAAAAAAGTCCTTAAAACACGGACTCGCGAATGGTGGCCGATAGCTTTGGGACACTTCGCAAACATTAATTTTCAAATTAAGTATAATGCAGAAAGTCCAGGGAGTCTTTTATATAGCCGCCTTGAAAAGTCTTCTAAAAATTTGATCCAGTATCCGGAACGCACTAGAATACAAGAAATTGGTAAGCTAGGAATTTGAAATTCAAAAACTTTATGCTCATTTTACTCTCAGTCTGTTTCGTTCCTAATTAGAATATAACTCGGAGTTCAGTATTTCAGCTTCTTTTTGCTGCTGCCTATCGTGACAACAGAGTGTTTCAATATTGTTGTTTTTTACCCTGTCACAACACATGATAAATTACAAAAAAAAACATTTCTTCGCAGTATTAAAATCCATTAGCATATTTCTGCTATTCATAAACTAAATTTCAAAGATGCTTCAAATTAAGACACAAGCTTGACCTACTAACCCCATGAATTTAAAGGATGTTATTATCGCGATTATCATGGATCCGCATCAACTCCAGTTTGTCCTTGGAAGAAAGCAAAGAAAAACTATAATCTGTACAATCTCATTAACTCAACTACTGGCTGCATTGCATAAAAATTGAACCTTCAGACTTTCGAGTGAAGAGAAACATTTAGAGCGCACTATTTCCAGCAACTTTCCATAAAAGAAGGACGCATCCTTTTCGTTTAATTTTTCCGTCCTTGATGAAGTCAGTCAGATGTTGGACATAAGAAAAATTCTAGAAAACTTGTGAGAAACATTTCAGATTTTAGTAGAGAACGCACTACTGTACTGTACATGTTCATAGGAGAGGATTCGTATAAAAGTCGAATTAAGTTCTAGAAAAATTTAAATACTTTTTTACTGAAATTTCAAGACGAAGTTCTTTTTAAGGATTTTTACAGAATTCACATGACGACCTACCCTAAGAGACATACAAAGAAATTAGTTTAGGGAGGTTTTGTATAGCCACCCACCGACGGAACATATCCATCGAAAAGTCATGAAAACTCTACACGTTTTTAATGGACATAATATTTGCATATGTAAAATAGAGAATAAGGTGTTCTCGGTAGTACAGTGTAAGTGCGCTAGTCTGTCAGCCCAGAGGTCAAGGGATCAATACCCACTCAAGACATGGTCTAATGCTTTTCCATATACCGTTTTTCTTACTTTTCAACAATACTCATTCTTGAAAATCCCATTCTTAATAATCTTGGAACGAATTGAACGACGTTAAAAGTCTTCGAGGAAAAAACTCAGATCGGGCTAATGGAGATGACCGCAATGTCCAAATCGGATCAGAGGAAATATTATTACATGCGAACCCTGGGCACCCGAATCACTTTTATAACCAAAGTAAAGTACAACCTTCCAATACCCAATTAGCGTAGAAAGCTGTGTCCATGTTCCACGCACTTCTTGCATGTTCTACACATTTCCTTCATATTCCACACACAGCACCAAATACGCTGGAAATCTCTCGACTTAACAAATGCAGTATACAAGCACAGCAGAGACTGTATACTGGATCAAATTTTCTACAGCGAGAGCGAGATGACAATCAAAAATTGACAATAGTGTGATCATTGAAGCCAATTGAATATAGCGTTGTTGTTTTATTAATTTAATTGAATTGTGGTCTCGGCGATTTTTGCTTAAGGCATAGACCCAAGGAATTTTAAACAATTTATGAATTTTCTCGGTATTTTATGTCCCGAATTACAACTTATCCCACCTTAAAAAGCTAGTTGATCCCTATCACTACACAAAAATCCAAATTTCTTGAATAAATAAATATCTGGATACGTATTCCTTGAAGGAAACTTGATATACAGGGAGGGCCAAATACAAGTTTCTTTTTAAAAATGCAATAAAATGAACAAAATTAAATTTTATGGCTTTATTAGTAATGATGGCTTTGTTAGTAATGATGAAACACAACTTCGTTCAAGTGGCTGCATCGGCTGGCTGCGCAGTAGCGCATTCTGTCACTCCAATTTTCCAAGATCTTGTTGATGGTTTCGGGCTGTAGCTCACAGATTGCTTGGATGATATTGGCCTTAAGTGCTTGAATCGTTTCTGGATTGTTGGGATAACATCGGTCCTTCACGGTTCCCTACAAAAAAAAAATTCAAAGGGGTCAAATCGCAGTTCCGAGGCGGCTAATTGACATCGCCAAGACGACTGATAACACGATTTGGAAATTTGGTACGTAAAAGATCGATTGTGGCATGAGCTGTGTGGCATGGCACGCCATCCTGCATGAACCAGAGGTCGTCCAAATCCATGTCTTCAATTTCAGTAAAAAAAAAGTCGGATACCATGGCTCTGTAACGTTCACCGTTGACCGAAACGTTGTTCCCAGCCTCATTTTCGAAGAAAAATGGTCCAATTATGCCACCACTCCACAATCCGCACCAAACTGTCACTCTCTGTGGATGCATTGGCTTCTCGACAATAACGTGCGGCTTTTCCGAGCCCCAGATGCGGCAATTTTGTTTGTTAACGTAGCCGCCGAGATGAAAATGCGCCTCGTCAGAAAAGATGATTTTTCGCCCAAAATCGTTGTCCAATTCAAGCTGCTCTAAGGCCCAAATTGCGAAGCGATAACGAAGCGGATGGTCGTGCGCCTTCAATTGCTGAGTCAATTGGACCTTGTAAGCGAATAATCCGAGATCTTTGTGCAGAATTCTCCTCAGGCTAGTGCGTGAAATGTTGAGCTGTTGAGATCGACGGCGAGTTGATGTTCGTGGAGTGAGTCTCACACTCTAGGCTACAGCAGCCACATTCTCGTCTGTGCGCACTGTACGACGACGGGGGCCATGAGTGTTGTCCACTAGCATGCCAGTCTCACGAACTTTTTGCACAAACTTGCGTACAGCAGGCGCGGTGGGTGCTTCATTTCGGCCAAAATTTCTTTTCAAAAAACGCACTGTTTGTGCTACACAGCACTCACTTTGGAAATAAGTTTTCAATATTTCCCAACGTTGTTTAAGCGTAAAGCGACTCATTTCGTTCCGCGGAGGTATGATACTGACTTTCTATCAAAATTTCGAGCGGGAAACAGCTTTCAGTGTCAAAATACCCTATGATTTAAAAAGAAAACACTAGATAGCCCACCCTGTATATAGACTTTTGACCAACAGCGTCATCTGTTACTTAGTAGTTAGCTAAAATTATTCCTTGATCATTTTTGAACCATTTTTTTTACATAGTTTTTAGACATAAGCCGAAATTTCTTGGCTCTAACATATCGATCCGTTTAACGTATTATTTTAATTAGTTATCATCCATTCGCAATGTGTGTTATGTGACTTGTGATGAGCGAAATGTAGTTTTCTGGAAGATAAAGGACTTCAAACAAATATGGTCAAGGTATACACATTTGTATTGATACCTCTATACCTTTTATTTATTATTAGGTTTCGGAAATAATGACAGGTTAATAATTTTAAAAGTTATCAATATTTCTCTTACGTGTAGCACACAACGACACGAAATTTGCCAGTAGATAAATCTATACTATAGACGTTAAGATTTTAAGTTAAATTTAAGTTAAATTTCGAAGCCTTGTTTCCCATAATATTCTCTACATAGAAACAATGCAATGCAATACACACTAGTTTTTCTTTGTAAAAGGTTTGTGGAAACAACTACCATATTATACGTAGAAGTAATGATGCCTTTTATATGATCTCGTTTCCACATATACTACACGAAATTTTGCCTAACTTCACATTAGGTTTTAAGTTTTATATTTTCTTATTTAAATTTAATTTACATAATTTACAAAAACTGCTACTTCGACAGTAAAACTGATCAAGAACGTTCGATAGTTGATAGAAGAAAAGCAATTAATTGGAGACGAAATTTTCCGAGGATGTTGAATGCAATTTGTAGAGTAAAGAATGCAGGAGAAAAATTTAAGTATCTATTTTCAATTGAGGAGTTTTTACAGTCTCAAACCACCATACTTCTCTTCTTCCTAATTTTTTTTTATTCAGATTTAGCGTATGCAATAGCAGCTCCAGATATTAATAATATTTGGTACCGTCATTTTTCTTTGCAAAACTAAACCCATCTACTCAAACAGAGAGGGAGCTATTTTGACATATTAGTGGAAAGAAACTGATAAGACCTAAGAGACATTTCGGAATTAGTAAAGAGTTACAACCCCTTTGCAACACCTTGGGAATTAAATATCGCGAAATCTTGAAATTGGTTTTAAGACGATTATATAAAATTTCGATTTCGATATCTTTCCAGATCTAATAGATATGTCGGAATTAGTGGAAAGTTATACGTACTTAATAAATGTATCCTCGAATTATGTTGTCGAAAGTTATATGATTTCTAATTTATTGAGAAACAGGTAAATCCCAGAATATGTTTTGTTTCATATCCTGGGGACAGTAAAAGTTCAGGATTTAAATTCGTGTATTGTTTATTATCTAGTTATTAGAAACACATAAATGAACATCTTGTCCTAGCTGGTCACTGTCCTATAAAAGGCTGGTGATAGTCTAAATCTGCTGTCTAGAAAAAAGCTAAACAAAAAAATATAACGAGCAACGTTTCCGCTATCTTTTATTACGGCTTTTATATTATGCGACAAGTGACATTATAATACAAGATATTAAAAACAGTGCCGCTGGCTAAAAAGGAAAGTCATTCCGCTCTATATCACATTCAGAAATGGTGCAATGATGCCAAAAAGTATTCGGCCAAGGCATAGTAGAAGGACATCCAGTGCCAACAAACAGGGTACTTCCTGCTTACATGACGCCGCTAGGTGGGGTTGCCTTACACGTTGTACTAAAAATGCAAAACTAACCTGGATATTCCTCCACGAGCCAGCAAGTGAAAAATATTTATGACTTAACTTGCAATTATTTGCTATTCATGACGGCATGAATTCAAGGTACCCGATGTACGAAAAAGGGTAGCGCTAGTTCAGCCCCAACGGCATTAATAGTGGCGTCCACGTAATGTAGCAGCAGTGAACCAAGTGGTGGTAGTCTCGGATTTGGATGCTAGTGCGACCCGGATTTACCACAGGGAAGTGTGCTGAATGGACCGCACGGAATTAAGGGGGAGATTGAAGTTTTCGCCTGTTTTAACTGACCTAAAAGACTCTTCGGCAATCATACACCCTTCTCGCCAATACTTAGTCGTACGGAGTGCAGATTAATTGCCCATTGCACGTCCTACACTAAGCAAAAGTGCTAATTGCTCGACAGTTAATTAGAAAAAGTGTGAGCCGGAAATTTAATGAAATGTTGAATTAAAGTGATTTATTTCAGGCGTGGCTAGAGCTCATGTGATTATTATTTTTTCAATGAATGCCAATCAAGATTGTTTGGTATAGTATCCACCCCCATTACATATCGTTCCCTATTGTAATCCCATGTCAACTGTATGTAAGTCAAGGGTTAAGCTTTGGGCTGCATACATCACAAAGATTTATGATTTAACAGCGACACCTGCACTTCGAACTATTGAGTTAAGTCCTTATTCCAGCGTGTTAAACATAATTGCAAATTAATTCTGTTACCGAAAGGAATTACATTAAGTCACAATTTAATTAAAACGTATACAAAATGCTCAGTTCTAGCTAGTCTAGATTTGATAATTTAAGATCAAAAATAAGCTGAAATAGTTTTGCAAATTGTGAATAAAAGTACTTTAAAAAATTTTGATTTCCAATATTACCCTACACGGCCATATGTTCATTTTACGGTACAATGCTTATTCTAATAACAATTGATTTTAATATTTTTGAATAGTGCAGTCCTTATTATAATCAAACTGATATTTCAAAATAAATATGCGAAATTATGTATTTTCACATTTCAAAAAATGTCCTTCTGTACACCGTACGTAAAGTCCACCGTCTCCGATAAATTTTGATTCCTTTTTTCACAGAAAATGGCCGAATTAAAAGATCACAAAAATAGGTAAATTATTTTTGAGTCTGATCCCAAGTTATTGAATTCAAATTTCCTTACTTGAAAATTTCAAAAAATTGATTTTTTTTTATGATTTTCATTTGTTATACTTTTAAGAATTAAAAAACAAAATCTAGAATTTTGAAAAAAAAATTTTAAGAAAATTCCACTACGTTACAAAATTATAGCAATAACTGTGACCTGGCTAATTACCGCGGTCCTCTCTTCTTTTGTTCGCAAAACCTGGGTTGCATAGAAAACTAGGTCGTTTATAGAACCAAGTTTATAGGAAGATACAAGGGGGAGAAGGTGTACAGCACGAATCTGGAATCGGAGACTAACCGCAAGTTCACGTTGTACTTACCAGAAACTTTAAACGCGTTTTTCTCGAAACTATGTTTTTAGTAGGCTTGTGTAGTTCGCGAACGAACTAGTTCAGAAGAGCGTACCCATAACTGAAAGGAACGAACTAGTTCGCAGTCAGATCCGCTCCTAGTCCGTTTTTCATTACCGTTCGGAACTCTGTGAGACAATATACTATACTAGATCTAGTGTCTTTTTTTTGCTCATCATGTCCTACTAGATGTGTCTTTTTTTTGCTCATCACGTTCTACTAGATCTAATGACCTTTTTTTTGCTCATCATCTTCTACACTAGATCTACTATCTTCGAACTACGACTACTCATCACTGAACTCCGCGGAAGTAATGAACTATGAACTAAAAGAACGAACTAGTTCGCGAGGGATCGGAAATCGGAAATGATCGCTCACTACGAGTATGGTGAACTAAAATGTGCTAGCCTAGTTTTTAGACAGTGTCAACACGAGAACTCAGTCAATTTTCAATATTTTTCAACTTTTCTTTTTTTACATTTTGATAATTATTTTCTCTATAGTGTGACGAGAAGTTTTTTTAATTTTTTGGTTGGACAATTTTTTATAAATTATTAAACACAAATTTTTATTTTTTAACTGCATAATAAAGTTTGAAATACTGTAACTACTTTATTTTTCAAAATAAAAAATTCCCTCCTGCACGCTATTACTACTACATTATTTTACAAGATTCTTTTTAATTTTTGCAAATTGGATTATTTTTGGTGAAGTTATGATGTCGACAAGGAGGTGTCATGGTTTTCATCAGTAGTCCATTTATACCCGTAAAAAATAATGTTAATATTAAAAAAAAAATTTTTTTTATAGTTAAATAGTTAATAAGTTATGTGAGCTCAACAATTTAATTTTTTTTTAACATAATAATATAATAATTTTTCAAATTTACTCGGTTTTCAGCGCGCGCAACGGTATGTGAGGCCTTAAACAATAACATTTTTATTATTCTGCTTTCGATTAATACTCCAAATCATAAATAATAAAAATTCTCCCAATACTCTGGGCTCAACTTCATTATCTTTAGGGTAGAAGTCCGGAACTCATGTAAGGCTGAGATGCAGTGCAGGTTACAATCCGATTTCAAACTACTGTACTGCGAGGAGTCTATTCGGAACGTTATTTCACTTTATTATTCCTTAATAAAAAGTATTCTGATCGACCTAAAATTTCAAAAAGATTACACCAACCCCAAAAAGAAAAGAAGAGTGGTCTGTCCTGCTTGCAGCCTATCGTAGCTGAGGTACATATGTCTACTCTGAAATTGTGTAGTAGTTTGCTTTTCTCAAGTTAAATTTTTGTCACTGTAGAAAATAATTGAGCCTCCAAAATTGGAATAAAAAGGACATTCGCTATCTAATGTTCGGAGAAAAGAACTTGAAACTTATTTTGATTATATTGTGAAGCTAAAAGTCAAGTTTTGATAAAAAAAAATACAAAAATAATTTACATCTATATGAGAAGAAAAACTCATATTCTTTCAATCAAGCTTTAAATCTTCATTTTACGAACAGTTCAGAATCTTCCATTCAAGAAGTACTGGCAGGAACGATGAAAATGCTCCGTTCTTGAAACCCCTTTAACGTATTAAAGGAGCAAACCAAGGACTATGTCTAAAACTTTTTTTAATCACAATAAATATATAGGTTTTGATTAAGTATAAAAGTAGATGAGAAATTACCAATGATTTCAATTATATATTTTGACGTAAATCAAATATTCATTCTTGACCACATTATCAGTAATGATGATGTGCCAATTTCACAGCCAATCGCAGTTCAAAATCTATCTTTAAATTGATACCCCCATCACTCGCATCAATAAGCCAGTTCACTGCTTCAGCAGAACTAACTGGCTGAAGTTTGGAAGAATTTTAATTAGTCAAACCAAAATTACCTCTCTTGATATGACCAAAGTCATACGAAATGATCAAATTGATGACCTGCCAAATACTCTCAAAAATAATATTTGGGGTGCAGTTGAAGCATGTACACATCTTACAAAAGTGTCTATGCTTCAAAGTAACCGTATTGACGAAGACTAAAACTTTCATCAATGAAGAAGAGTTCAAAAAAAAATCTTCAAAAACTGCAACTTTCCCATGGCACCCCTTATTGATGGAAATAGCAAGACTATCGGAAAAAATGAGTTGATACAAAAAAATAAATCAAAACCCGGCAGCTAAGTAAAGCTAGTATTACACTGTATGGCATGCTTTCAAATATTTGACAAAAAACATTTGATTTAAAATTCCGTCAATTTTTTCCGTCAAAAAAGACTCTGTCTACAGCAAATAAAATAATGTATCAAAGAAAAATTTGACGATTAGCATTTGCCAGGGGAAATAGACAAATATTTGACAGCGTGGCATATGAATGGGTCTGTTCGAAAAACAGAAAAAACGCCTTTTGACAACAGTTAAGTTAAATTCATAACAATACTCTACCGAATCAATAAAAGAGGTTATTTATAACTCATATAATTATATTTTACAAATTTATCTATGCCGCGCGAATTTTGGCGAATTTTTAAAACCCGTGGAATGATGCCCTTTTAGCATGAATCGAGAATATCTGGAGAATCGAATCGAAAATAACTTGGTGGGTTTACTCATCATTCTAAAATCCATATCTTCTGAACGATTAATGTCAGACGATTGACACTTTGTGGTTAACTTAAGAAATACTAGGAGATTAGAAAATGATTAACATTTTTAAGGGCGTTGGTAAGGTGTGGGGGTGGGGTGAAAAACCTTGGATTACATTATCTACCAGGACGATAAAAATTGGTTTGTGTATATAGAATTATAAGTCGAGTCTACTGAATGTAAAATTTTTGAGAGGAGAGGTGAAGAGCAGAAGTGGGGGCAGAGCCATTTTTCAAAAAATAAAATTTTTATATCTCAAGAACCGTACTATATATAATCTTGAAAATTTTACATGCTAGCTACTATAGAGATATCGCAGAAAAATAAAATTTTTGATAGTGGTAGTAAGATACAGAGGGGGGGGGTGGTTTTTCAAATCTCTGAAACGGCTTATGCTACAAAGTTGAAACTTAATACCTATAACTTAAAACTTAAAACCTTAAAACTAGTGAAATCGCAATTCCGATAAAAATTGGACTGATGACCTTTTAGCATGGACCCATTTATTAGTGTAATAGTCTTAACGCTATAATTGTGAAACGTGCAGTCGAAACTATACCCAAATAGCAATATTCACTTTAACTACCTGCCAACTATCTCTGCAAGCCAAATGAAATCTGAAATATACTTAAAAGATTGAAAACGAAAAAATCTCCAGGTATGAAAGGACTCTCAAATATCAAACTTCTTTTCAAAAAACCTGCTTCGAACCATGCAAACATCATACCTAAAAACCTAAAAATTTACGGCCCATTTGTTTATTACAACTCACTAACCAAAATCGAATTACATTAAACAGAATGAAAAAGTTTCTAGAAACTCAAAAAATTGCTTAAATTTAAATTTGGATTCGGATTAGGACATTTAACTACTTACCAACCATATGGAAGGATGTCAAGAAATTGCTTAGACAACGAGAAAGTTGTTGATTCTGTCGGGCAGGAAGGTCGGCAATGTAAATTATATAAATTCTCACTTCTAGTACATATTGTCAAAAGCATACGTTCATTTTTGTGTAATAGATCATGGTGGATTTACACCGAACTTTTGTGGCACGACTTTACTCCCACAAGACCATCACAAACCGGAAAGTCCGAAAAGTCGAGCACTGTTGGACTTTTTCATCGCCCGATTGGTTGATTTTTATGGAGTGGGTAAAGTCGCGTCTCAAAGTGTGTAAGTCCAGCATCACTTTCAGTAAAATTTAAGTCAAGCAAATCCAACAAATTTTCAATCCCCGTAGGTATCCCTCAAAGGTCCTGCCTAAGTCCAACATTATTCAATTATGTATACACTCCAGACGTAACTTCCAGCGCACACTATGAACTAGCAATCTTCAATCTTCAGCTTACTCACAGCCGCTCTCACTCCTCCTCAATCAAACTCGACCTAGAAGCGGGCTCAAAAAACTGAGCGAAACACTGAACTATTATCGCTACTTAAATGATTTTTACACTATTAAAAATGAAGCGGTATAGTCAAATTATTGCTGGTTTTATTAAATTCCAGAGGACAATTTTTTTGCAGAGTCATTTAACTGAAAAACGGAATCGATGATCTTATTTTTTCCCTGTAATAATAAAAGCTTCTTTTGTCATATTTCATACGTGGATGCATTTATTGCTCTGTCTTCAGAACTTTCGAAGTTTTATGCCTTTGATGCAAACTATTATACCAATTGAGCAATTCCTTTTTTTAAAAAAGTGCAACTGAGAAAGAAAAACTACTTCTTGCAAAACGTTCCATACCAATGCAATTGAGATCTTTCTGGATTTCCAATTTGACGAATCTGGCTTAATCCTGTATTATAAGAATGCATACGAATAGATCAGCCCCTTCCCCAAGTTGTACCAAAAATAGTAAATATCAAACAAATGCTTGAAAACGACATAGCGACAGAACAGTACAAAAACCGGAAAATGTTTGTATGAATGTTTACTCAGTTTTTCGAGCCCTTGAACACATGTCACGCTTCTAACTTTTTGACAATTCACCCTGTCTATTGACTACCTTTTCTCTATAGACTAAACTAAATTGAAATTTTAATGTTTTGAAATTATAATTAGCACCGGGAATTCTTCCTATACTCGTATGAATCCCAATCCAATTAAATTTCGACACAGAGTAGTTGTCATCTTTTGAAAGTACTTTGGTGTTTAATTAACAGTCTTCCATCCCGTCCCTGACTCGACTGTATAATATAGTGAAAATATGTCTGATTTAAATTAGGATTGAGATTACACGATTGCTCATAAACGAAATCTTTATTTTAAAGAAAGTTTCTTAAGATTTTCATTCAAAATTCTATACAACTTTTATAGCTTCCCGTTTAATAGATTCTTATTTCTGAATGATTCCTGTCGGTGTCTTTACACAAAATGCTTCTCACTCAATTCACATGAGGATAAAGTTTTAATTGTCTTTATCTCAATTAAAAATCTATCCATTGAAAAATTTTCAGAATAAGGAAACCGGTGCGAAATGGTAAAATATAATTTCTATCTGTGAAGAAAATGGGCATCCGATAGATAAGGTTATTTTTAAGCAAACCTCTAAGGATTCTTGAAATTCAAGATACCTTGATTTTTTCCCCAATTATTTTTAGTATCATAACGACAGCAGAAGTAATACGGGTGATTAGTTTGTAATTTCCCAATTTGTAATATGTAGAATCAAATCAATTTTCTTATTTAAAAGGTAAACTTACGTTGCTCTAATTAGGGTAGTGACACCTTTTCCAAAAAATGACTTCACTGATAAGTGTCTAGTATCTGTATGAAAAAAACAACACCCGGAACATTTTCAATTTCTAGCTTAAATCGTTCTGAAGTTATTAGCCAATATATGTGGACACGTATTTGAAGGACTTTTGTATGGGAACTGCCGGAAGAAGTAGAAAAATTTTGATCACAAATAAACTTTTTACTTGAAACTAATCTGTACAAAATTTCGACTTCGTGACTAAACCTTCAGTTATAATGGGTTTTGAAAGATGAAAACATTTTTCAAGGATATTTGTATGGCTGCTACTGAAAAGACTCACACGATTTTCTTTATAATAATTTCTCTAACTGCAACCATTGCAATATTAATTATGTGTGCAATTTAATTGATTTCTTCATAATTGAAATCATATTTGGCATCAAAAATTTAATCAGTTTTCTTTAACAAGTGCGACTTCATACTAGTGCCGTGGCGTCCATGGATGCAAGGGAAGCATTGCTTCCTTTACATTTTGCTAAAAAATATATAAAATGCGCAGAAAAATCGCGAAAAAAAGTCATGTTTCAAACATTTTCTTTGGCCAAGTCTAAATAAAAGTTCGCAAGAAACTACTCCCGAATATCTCAAACAGCCGAATTGGCAACACCACGAAAAAGGCAAGCGAAAGAAACCAAGAAATGGAAGCAATTTGAAAGTTGCATCTATGAGCGTTCATTTCATTCCGCAGTAAACCCACTGTGACGTCATGAAAAAAAGTTTTCGTACACGGGCCGGTGGATGCAATAAGAAATTTGCTTCCACGAGTAGTAGAACACATTCTTGGCTGCAGCGGAGAAGCCTTCAGCATGCAGAAATCTGACATAAGTGCTACCAGAGTAGGATAGAAATTGAATTCTGAACAAAGTTTGGAATTGAATTGTGGTAAATAGTTGAATTATATTTAATTTGGTTTTTAGATCTCAACAACCACTTACGCAAGGAGGCTGAAACTTGGAACGTAAGCCTAGTACTGTGTTCCGAGCGAAACGAAATGAACTGTCAAATCCCATATAAATATTTCGTTCATTCTTCGCTACGAAATATTTCGTTCGTTTTTCAGTAAGGTGTTCATGGGCGGAATGAACATTTGCACTAGTCACTAATAGATGGCGCTTGGTTTCGTTAAAGTTTTGTTTCCCTTTTATACAAGCGAAATATTTGACAATTCAAATTTTTCAACCGTTCGCTGTCAATTCAGTTTGTGCTTGGGAAATTTTGTGTGAGTTATATTTTGTTGTGCTGTGTGCTGGAATTGTAATTTCTAGCCTATACTTTAATTTCACGCGCTTTTATTTTACTGACATCTAGTAGCGAACTGTATAGTTTATTTCACTCTACTTCGAAGGTATCTTTTTCGTTCGTTTTCGTTTCGCCGAACACAGTACTATACTTTATGTTTTTGATCCGTCGATCCGGATTTGAACAAAAATTTAAAGTGAATCTAAATCAAGAAATCCTCCTATTCTACCCACATTTAATTTGAAAATTACCCCTTTTTTCATTTTATAATGATATGATTTTTTTTTTAATTGATTGAATTGATGAAATACAAGGCTAAGTGAACCTTGCCTTGCCTTCTTTAAGATCTCCCTTGGTTGGAGTACTTACAATTTTCTTGTCTTCTTCTAAAAAGGGCTATAATTTAACTGCACGCTGCTAAACGGAGAAAGTAACGCTTCAAATGTATCTAGTATGAAATATCGTTTCATACGTCTGTCACAGTAATTTAATTTGTATATTACACGAGAAAAATTTCATTGAAAAAACATTTAATTCCAAAATTTAACACTTTCTTTAATCATCAACTAAGTCTCTAATGTAATAATAAAGTTAACAAACAAAAAGTGCTTGATAAGCTAATTACTTAATTAGCGAAATCCCATTAGATTTCGTTGCCATTAACACGTAATAAGTCAGTCCTCCTTACTCCACCTCAGCAACATTCTTCCTTCGAGAAAATATGCGTATATTTTCATTAGGATTCGTTGTGAATGATTTTCACCCAACAAAACATAAAGAACGAACATATTCCTTGATTTCCCACAAAAAGAGAGAAGATTTCTTGGTTTATTGGTGTACCACCTGCATACCACGAAAGCACTTAGTAAATCCGCTATGGCAGGTACTTAGTGATCTGCCAATAGGTAGGTACTTACGTTTCCATTCCAAGTACTTCATAATATCTAAGTCGGAACCCAAAGCTACACATGAACCGAACTAGGTATACGAAAGTAACTGTCGAAGTTATAATCCCAATACACTTAACAGAGCTAATTCTTAAACCTTGGAATAAGTAGCTCTGATGAGCACAAGGACGACTCCCAAGATGCTCAAAAATTAAAAGATACAAACCACTTTCTTTCAAGATTTTCGGTTCGGGTCATAGAATATTAATAAAGAACTTACTCCATAATTACCGAAAGGTTAAGTTTTCGGTCATGGACTATAGGCAGATTTAGCGATTTTAATTCCCGGCTCAATTTTTTTTTTAACTTAGATCCTAGAAAACCCAAAGGGGGGTGCTGCGACAAACCTGCTTACGCTACTGCCACGAATAGCTCATGAATTACGTTTTAATGTTGTAGTCCGCGACGCGGTTACAGGCGAAATGTAACATCGGTTGATTCAAGTCAAGGAAGTTTTTACACTCCTTAGGAAGGCAGTAAAAACCAATTTCCTACCTCCTCAGACCTAAAAGATGAAAGATGACGAAATTTGTGGAAACGTATAAAACCTCATTACATTCAATTGGTGGTTGGAATTCGAAAAATTGGGAAAAAAGTTTTTAGACGATTGCATAAAATGCATGAAAAAAATAAAACCAATATGATATCTCATCAGAACCAAGAGATATTGCAAAATTTGTTAAAACGTATGGAACTCTTTTCTCAATTTTCTAGCATTAACCATTCAACAAAGAAATTAACCCCCCCCCCCTCCCCCTCTCACCAACATGTTCCATCGCCCCACTGAAAACTTTCTCTTTACCCATCTATAAACACAAACAAAATTTCATCTTTCTAGAATCAAATTTTTCACCCCTTCCCCTGCACCCCACTGACCCTTTTGAACATTTGACTTCCAATCTATTCTCCTAGTATACCTACAAATAATCATTAAGTTTCAACTTTCTGGCATAAACTATTTATGAGATAAGGATCTTAGAATGTCGCCTTACACGCCACCACCCAAAAAATTATTCCTAAAAGGGGTCCACCCAGTTCATCATATAAAATAATTTAAATTTAATAGCTCTCTCTAATGGTTTGGGAAATACGAGCCTTGAAATCCGGTTGCGTACGGCGGACAGACGGACTGTTTTATTTCAGTTTTAAGGTCTGCGGATAGTCGATTATATTCTGTTTTACAATTACATTCTCGTTTACTATTCCCTGAGGCCGCATCCTTAAGGAGCAATTACATAGAACGAGACGTGTGCGTTTTAAGCGATGCGACGCGATGACAGTGCATAGCATCGCTAATCGCGTCGCTTTGATAGTCTCTTTTCTAATTTCTTGGGGCGCATTAGACTCGTGGAGTTAAATACCCTTTACTGAATTTCTTGCTATATCTTTGGTGCAAAGTCACAACCAGTTTGTCTTCACTTTCACAGTATACTTATACAAACACCTAAAAAAGTTATTCCAGGATTTTCGATATTCGACCCACAAATGTACTTATTCACACCAAACGCCTACAAGCTGAGGAGTAATGACTACGTCACAATAGGCCTAATTGGGGCTTTAGTGACAGAGGTAACCAAACCAATCCCAATCTAACAATGATTAGCTGGGAAGATCAACAACGGCTTCAAGTCTTGGCAGAAGTAGTGTCGAGTAATAAGGTTTTACTGACAAGTGCTTGTTCACTCTCAGTATCGGAAGTAGTGAAGGGGTACATCTGCAAATGTGCGGTTAGTCAAATACCTAGGTGAATAGACAGTTGGCTAGTTGTGAGCGAAAAAGAAGTCCTGAAAAATCATTTTGTGTGACAAGATGAACAGTATTAGCTAATTGAAATTAGTGGCATCCTGTCTTCATATAGTTTATTAAAATAAATTTGTCGTATGTATATCGTATATTGTTACATGCTACCCTGGCAACCCGATTAGTTTCTAGTGAGAAAAACAAAAAGCTCCCAATACCTAGTTGGAAAGCGGAGATAAACATCCTTGCAATACCCAAATACCTTGCAATACCCAATGAGCATAGTTCGATAGTGTTTGAGATGGATAATTTTTATCATTCTCGAATTTTTGTTAAGATTTTCCGAACATTCCACATACAAAGCTCCACTGAATATTCGAGAAAGCTATCGACTCCACACATGCAGTTTTACCACACAGTTTTACCACACAGCGAGACTACGATCAGTTTCTACGCAAAAGTATATGTAAAGCGATTTGGATTGGAAGCAGCAATCTAGAACTGATCAAGTTGCATATAAAATCGGACAGCGTTGCCGATAGTGCGATTATTTAATGTGAATAATAAATTATTGCTTCTATTGATTTTAAACGAATTGTGTTTTACTTGAAATCCCTGCGAACCCCTATATATTACATATACAGGGTCCGGCAGTAAAACCTGACGGTTTTTGAACGTGAGTAGTGGGTGATGGGGGATCTCAGGTGGTGGGGATCGGTCTCGTTCCCTTCTCCTGATGTGGAAGTTTAGTTATAATGGAGCGTTGGACCAGTGAACACCCTGCCTTTGTCGTCGTGACGTTCTTCAGAAATGACGATTCTGTGACCCTAACACAGCGGCAATTGCGTTTACGTTTTATTGTTCCTCCTCGTGAGCCGATTCCATATCGGAACGCTATTCTTTTGTGGGTTCGGAACTTTCGCAATACAGCTTTCGGAACAACATTGAGAAGAGGGGGGTTCCATAGGATGGCAAGGTCACCTGCAAACATCGAGGCTATACCAGTTGCTTTTGAACGGAGTCTCCTGCGATCAGCTATTCGTCATGCTCGGGCTTTAGGGATGTCCGATAGGACTGTTCGGCAGATACTTCATGAAGACTTGAATATTCACCCGTACAAAATTGGTGTAGTTCAAGAATTACAACTTCAAGATTTCCCAAGAAGGTTAGCTTTTGCAGAAACAATGTTGGGGATGATGAATGAAGACCCTGAAATGATTGATGATGATGTGGGGTTACCTCAAGGGAAAAGTGTACCTTGATAAGCCTAAAAATTTGGCAAAACTGCGAGCGAATATTCAGCGGGAAATGCGTGCGATCCCGCTCCAAACCTTGGAAAGAGTGATGACTAACTTTGCTAACAGACTTGAGCAGTGTAGAGAAAATGGAGGTCATCATTTGAGTGATGTTATTTTTGCTTCATAATGCTTTTTCGAATTTTTTTTTTGTATAGATCTTAAACCTCCATTCTTTCTTTTTTAAATAAAAAAATTATAACAAAATATCTTGAATATTCAATGAATTATTCCATTTCAAAAACCGTCAGATTTCACTGCCGGACCCTGTATTATACCAGACTATTATAAAACAAATCCTATTCTCAATTTGTTTCAGATCTAAAAACACGTATACACTTGAGAGCACACTAACGTCAACATAAATCCCGTGTTAACTTCGAAAAGCAAAAACTCCAACAGAACGCATCAGACGATTCACTTCTGGCGTGGAAAAAGTGACATCATGAATTTGCAGGATAGCAGTCAGTTGGTGCATTTTCTTATTGCCGCAGTTCTCTTCAACTTAAACATAGGTAAGTCAAGCGAGAGTAACGTAGTGCGCGCGATATTTCACTAGCACTTCTTATTTAATTTTCATTTCATTTACGTCAATTTTTGTGCTAGCGTGTATGTACGACGTAATCCTGGGCAAATATCGTTACACTGAAATCACAAGATATATTTTGGTTTTGTACATTGAAAGGATTTCTAGATTTTCTTCATCGTGCAGCACGTCCTATTTTTTTTATACATTTCGAAATCGGAATGAATAATCTTAGTACTAAAACTCTTCTCTGACATATTGTCGGACTTAGCAATACTCAACTGTAGTCCTTTTCGCTTGTCTGCTTCATTCCAGTGATTTACAGCAAAAACTTTTATTTAAACGATAAGCCCGCTTACCATTGTACTCAGTTCCTCACAGAATGTTGAGTACAGTAGGGCCGGCTATCGCGAGCAAGGATAAGTCACAATGAATGAGTGGAGTTAGTATGAGGATAATCTGTTTTTTTTAAAGGATATCACTAGAAGTTTGGATAAGACAATACTGACGGAAACACTAGATTTGTTCTTAGCGTATAGTGCAAAAAGAGTACACTTTTTTATTATTTTTGTCAGACGTCAGAGGAAGTTGTTCTTTCCGTCGAGTGTACGTAGAAAAGTGTAGATAGTGTACTCAGTAAAAAAAATGTTCGATCTCTACAATAAACATACTGCAGTCACGATCGGCTGCAAGCCAATCGTGTGATACTCTAGATGAAATACTTAGCTCCGGTTTATATTTTAATTGGGGATAAAGTAAAATTAGTAGCACGCCTGTAGTTTGTCCTTTGTAAAGGACTCTTATTTGGTTGGTACTTAAAACTAAAAGACAATATCATTAGTGTTCAATTTCATATCGGGAGCTAGGAAAATCACCGAAAGTAAATTTTTCCTTTTTCAAGGACTTTCGCACGAAGGACTCACTCGATTTCTAGTATATACATTTCTTTACCTGAAATCATTTAAAAATTATTGTAGACAAAATTTCAAATTTCTAGCTTGAAGCGTTCAAAAGTTATCGGAAATATTCTAATACACGTGTTTTAAGGACCTTTTGTGGAGCTACCGGGAAGCAGTTAACAGATTTTGCTGACTACTGAACTCAAACTTTGTTTTCACTCAAAACTAATTTGTAAAAAATTCTGAATTCGCGGCTGAACGATTACTTGAGTTATACATAGTGAGTTCCGTAAATTAACTGAAGACATTTTTAAAGGATATTTGTATGGCCGCTACACGAAAGACTAATAAGATTTTGTTCATAATCATACCATTAGCTCCAACTATTGAAAAATCAAGACATAAAAATTTTCAAAGTCTTAGCTTAAACCGTTCTAAGGTTATCGGTCAATATTCATGAACACGTGCTTTAAGGACTTTTTGTATGGGTGCTTTCCGAAGCAGTATAGAAATTTTACTGACTAATGAACTTAACTTCATTTTTCCTCAAAGCTAATTTGTACAAAACTTAAACTTCGTGGCTTACCGATTTCTTGAGTTATAGTGACTTTTGTAAATTGAGTGCGGATGTTTTTACAGGATTTTTGTATGGCAACTCGAAGGACTCATGTGATTTTTTTTATATTCATTCCTTGAATTAAAACTATTGGAAAAACAATGTATGCAAAATTTCAAAGTCGTAGCTTAAGGCGTTCCGACGATTTCGGCCGAAATTCTTGAACACGTGTTTTAAGAACTTTTGAAGGAGTGGGACGATTTTCCCCGTTAACGAACTCAGCCTTACAAATTCAACCAAACATCTAGATTCAAAATTTTAAGATTCTAGTCCAAGGTTTTCTTGAGTTATCGTGCTAACAGGCAGACAGACGGACAGACGGACGGACGAACGGTCGTCAAGCGGATTTGGAGTTTTTGGCCACAAATAAACAAAAAATAATATAGAGTAATCCCTCGAACTGCGCGGCTTCTGTCTGCGCGGTTTCGCAGTTGCGCGATTTTGTTTTTACCACTAAAATTTCGCATTGCGCGGTAAAAGTATCGCAGCAGCGCGTAATTATTTCTCCATTTCTCTTTTTCCGTACTATTTTTCGTGCAATATACACATAACATTTGGTAAATCCCCTTCAATTAAACTCTTAATTCGTGAATATTGGCAACAATACAACATCTTAGACGCCGTACAAAATATTAAATTTGCTTGGGATGAGGTAAAGAACACAACTATAAATGCCGTTTGGAAAAAAATATGGCCTGAGTGCTGCATCAGGTAAGCAGTTGTGGATATGCCACCACTAGTGGAAATTGTGGAAATGGGTAAAAAAAATTCTGGTGAAGGATTTGATGATATAGGTCCAGAAGATATTTTTGAAGTTATTGAATGCGCTGAAGAAGATCTTTCTGTTGAAGAAATGGTAACGTATTTCGCAGATAGTAATGTCGAAAAAGACGAAAGTGATGATGCAGAAATAGTCGAAGAAAAAAAATTAAGTAGCAAAGCACTGGTAGAATTTTTGAAAATTGGCAATCAACTTGGTGAAGAAGCCATTAACTTAGACCCTGATTTGGAGCGTGCTTTAATATTCCGCAGACGTTTGACCGAAGCTTTAGCGCCGTATAAGGAACTTTATAATTCAAGAGATAAAAAGCAATCACTATTAACAAGTTTTTTTACAAAACTCTTAACGGAAATATCAAATATTTTTTGTTTATGTTTAACTTTTATTTATATGTAATATAACTAGTCACTGAATAAAGACTTTATTTGAACTATGTACTTTCTTAAAATTAAATTTTTTATGAGAAATTTAGGATTTGGAACGTATTTCCCAAATTTAATACAAAAGTGGGTTCACAGTGCGCGGTTTCGGTTTGCGCGCTGTTTTTTCAAAACGTAACTACCGCGCAGATCGAGGGATTACTATATAACTTTTTTTCGTCCAAGTTTCCGTTCTATGCGTTACAAACTTTTGGGCTGAATTAATCTTATAATACTCTCAGATTTCATCTAGAGCATAATTATTTCTGTAAAATGTGAAGTTTGTAAATTTAAAAGAAAGTGTAAATCTGGATGGAAATCTATGTAAAATACACTAATATATATAAATTATACTATACTAGTAGCGTCCCGCAGATATGCTCACTATACCTCCGAAAATGTACTTGTTCCCGTCGCTCCGTTGCTCCTGTTACTCCCATTGATCCGTTGCCGATCCGTTGCCCGTTGCTCCTGTTGATTTTTGTTATTCAAATCTGTAAAGGCGAGCGGTTTCCAATCTTGCTTCCCGTTGCTCCCGTTGTTTCCGTCGTACCGTTGCCCTCGTTGCTCCCATCGGTTCCGTTGCTCCCGCTGCTCAATTTTGTCAAGCGTGCGTGCTCATACACCGAAAACACACGAACTGTCGCTAAACTATATGAAAGCCACTCACTTGTTGACATAATGCGAGCCACCTATTGTAAAATATATTTAATAATGCAGAAACCTTCACGAGCGTGCCCTCAATAAATTACCAAAGTTCCATCGCAATCGGATGAATGGTATAGTAACGCATATGGGACAAACAAATATTTATAGAGAAAAATTATCCATTTTCTGAAATCCTAATCATAAAATTATACACGAACCGTCATACGAAAGTCCCGAAAATTTGTTTATATGCAAAGGAGGGTTGTTTCAATTTCTACCAGTTGGAAATTTACAACTTTACCATTTTTCAATAGGAACGCATAACGTATACACCAAAAAAACTACCGCTAAACTATATGAAATACTCGCAATTGTTGAAGCACCAACGGTAAAATGGTTTTACTAATTCAGAAACCTTTGCTGGCATACGCTCAACAAATCACCAAAGTTTCATCGCAATCCGATGAATAGTATAGGAACGCATATAGGATAAACAAACATTCATAATGAAAAATTATCCATTTGCTGAGCTCCTAATCATAAAATTACACACGAACCGTCATACAATAGTCTGCTGTTGAATTTGAAATTTCTCACGTTACTATTTGTTAATAGGAACGCATAACTAATACACCGAAAACAAACGAACTGCCGCTAAACTAAATAAAATACACTAAAATGTTGAAACAACTCGCGTACCACCAATTTTAAAATGATTTATTAATGCAGAAAACTTCGCGGGCGTACCCCCAACAAATCAACAAAGTTTCATCGCAATCGGATGAATAGTTTAGGAGCGCATACGAGACAAACAAACAAATAAACAAACAAATATTCATTTTAATTTATTATTTTTTAATAATAAAGTATTGTGATCGACCTGAAATTTAAAAAAAATTTTCCACGCTGAAATTTTGTATTTTCACACGTTATGTATTTTATATTTTACAACAGAGCCGATTTACGAAAAAAAATAGAAATAAAAAAATTAGAAAACTGAATTTTAGTCGTCTCTTGGGTTAAATCTGCCAGTGTTACCGGCTCAAATACAACGTTGGCAAACTATGTCATATCACAAATCCTGTTGCCACTAAATGTTCGGTTCTCTCTAATGAAAAATAATAATTCACACGATATCTATCTGGTGTTTGCAAACTAAAATTCATTTAGAATCGGTTTTTTGACTTTCTACAAATGAACCAGTTTCTTTCAATTTAAGGACACCCATCGAAATATAACATACAAGAGATAATATATTTACCAATATTGATGACTGTCGTAGAGTTCCATTTTTTCAAAATTTATTAAACAATATTTTTGCTTGATTGGTGGGTTACAGACATGTGTTGCAAAAATTGAAGTTATTTTTACAAAGTTTTTCTTACATGTGTACTCTGGCAATACGAACAACTCACTTATTATTGGTATTAAAGTTTCCAGAGAAAAACCTTGTAATATCGTAGATAGGTCCATGTACTTCTCGCATATTCTAGACATTTCTCGCATATAATAGTTACTTCATGCGCATTCTACACAAACAACCGAATATGCTGGAAATCTCTCGACTCACCACATGCAGTATATAAGCGATGCAGAGCCCGGGATATGTTTTTCTGCTGTAGTAAATGAAATCGAACTGTGTTTTACTTGAAATCCCGGCGAACCTCAATCTCGCAACATTGTATGACAATAATCGGCTTGATCTTCTTTAGACTCAGGATCTGATCGCTTAGGCGAAGGTGATTATGAGATACCTACATTATTATATATTGATGTGCATCTTGTAACATAAACTAATACTCGTATATATTATTATTCATAAAAGCAAAAAGCCTTATTTTATTTTTGCCTGATAACTTAAATGTAGGATAATTCACTGAAGATTTTGATCCCATTAAATTATGAAAATTACAAATTATTTTTCATGAATAATTTGATTATTGTACCTAATATTTTTAGAGAAGACTTTTAAAATTGTGATAAATGCGAATTTATATATTCACACATATATTTACATTACAATGTTTCTCAAGAATTCTGGAGCACAGTTTGTCGTCGGAATCGAAATTATGTTCGACATATTTAAGTAGGTCTGATTAATTTCAAAGTTGAGCGTGGTATTTGGGCTACAAGGCTTCGTGCGGGTTTTGGGCTATTTCATCAGTTCACTCGGCGAGTTCTGCAGCCAACTATCTGGCAACCCTGACTATGAGACTGACAACCTAAGCAGTAACTAGGGGGCTGTTTGGAACGTTATTTTTTAGGTTGTCAGTCGCATAGTAACCTACACCGCATCTCAGCATTAAACACGTTTCGGACTTCTACCGATAAAATAATAAAGTTGCGCAAAAGGTAGTTGGAGCGAAAGGGGAGTTTTAATCACCCAAAAACAATAATTTTTGTAAATTTTTTCAAACTTTTCGCGCCTTTTCCCGCCATGTTCCAATTCTGATGTGGAACAAAAACCACAAAAGTTTTAATATGCCAATGCTGTTGCCATGCGAAATGTCATAGTGAAGTCCAGCCGACATCAAAAAGGTAAGTAAATTCGCAATTTTTAAATACGTATATCTTTTAATTTCAGGTCGACCCGGGATTGAAAACAACTGATATTGGTTTAAAAGTGCAAAATCCATTGAAGAAAAATAAAAAAAAATTTGGAGTGCCCCTTATATAACGAACCTTTACCAACATTTTTTATTGCGCATACCGAGTAAAACTGATTGCAATAGTCAGAGGTGTTGTCTTTTCATTCGTGTGTGTAACATTTCAATGTTTAAAGTGCGAATTATTTAATTAAAACATTTAAAAAAAATCTGCCAATGGTCTGGGCGAAACTTTATTATTTTTCGGGGCAAAGTTCGGGAGCGGTAAAAGTCGGAGTGTATCATGAGTTGCTTCGAGATTATTAGATTTCTTGGAAAATTATTTTTGTTCTTAATATAAAAATATTTAAAATAGAGATTTTTAGCCGATTAAACATTGAAAAAGTGCGTGTAGACTATTCGAATTTCAGTATATTACGTACACTAAAAGCCCATAGAAGCAAAAACGAATTTGTTACCTTATCCGAATTAAGAGATATGACGAATTGTTAAAACGTATACAAACCCATTACTTCCACTTGGGGTTTGAATTTCGAAAAAATTGTGAAACAGGTTTTTAGACGATTTGATAAGAAGCAACTTGATATCTCATGAGACAAAACGGATTTTGTGAAAACGTAAACAAACCCTTCACACCTCCTTGGTTCTGGAAATTCGAAAAATCGTGAATTGGTTGGCCGTAATAATCAATTTTATATCTCATCAGAACCAAGGAATGGAAAAAATTGTGAAAACATATACAAACGGGGGTTGAATATCGAAAAATTGAGAAATGGGTTTGTAGGCGATTATATAAAAAGTCTGCGGAAATGAAAAGCGATCTAATATCTCATCGAACCTAAGAAATATGTCGAAACTTTGAAAAGCATACAACCCCCATTAGGATTGAATATCTAAAATACTGAAATTGACTTTTTGGCTTTTTTATAGGAAACCTTAGGAAGTAAAAATGAATTCGATATATCACCAGATATGCAACCTCCTTACAACCGAGCCAAGTCAGACGAACTTCTATACAAGACCCGGGCAGACGTCTCCAGAATCACGGCGATCAGTACAGGTCACTGGCCGATTGGGGATCATGCGGCCAAACTGGGCATTCCATTCAATGTACACTGCCGCCGCTGCCAGGACACTAATGAGCGAGAGTCGCTTGTTCATTTCTTTTGCAAGTGTCCGGCTCTAGCTAGAGCCCGAGAGCGAGCGCTAGGCAAGCCCTTCTACGGGGACCTGATGGAGATTTCGGGGAAGAGGATTGGAGAGTTATTACTTTTCCTGAACAGCACAGGGTGGCTATAGCGATCCAATTCAATCAACCTTTCTCACATTCATCTTCTGTATTCCCCAGTATCAACAACCCTTTACAGCCGAGTTTAACACGAGTTTGTGGTTTCAAATTTAGTTTACAACCCCCTTTGCACCCCCTTAGGGGTCGAATTTTAAAAAATTCTGAAAACACTTTCAAGGTATTTATATGAAGAGGCCGTAGAATAAAAATGAATTCAATATTTGGGAAGACCTAATAGATATGACGAAAACCGTGAAAATATATGCATTCCATTTTCACTGATCATTTTTTTTGCCCCCCCTCCGAACGCCAAAAAATATTTAAAATTTTTTTTTATCTAAATTAGTTTTCTAGTTGATTTACATAAACGTACCGAGTTTCAACTTTGTAGCATAAGCTGTTCTATAGATAGGAAAAATACCCCCCATCCCCGTACCATACTACCCCTATAAAAAATTATATTTTTCCAAGATGCTACTAATATAGTTCTATCTAAATACCAAGTTTCAGCTTTATATCATTATAGGTTGTCGAGATATTAAAATCGGAACTTTTTCCTTTTCACCCTCCCCAACCCTCACCCTCTATATCCTCACTTCCAAAATTTTGTTTTCTGCTAGGGGTCTATTAGGCCTACTTCTGGTAAAAATTCTAATCATCTATCTTACACTGTTCTTGAGATATGAGACGTGATTTTTTTGAAAAATTTTTATCCCCTCCACTTTCATGCCCTTTTAAAAAATTTTGCTTTCAGCAAACTTCATTTATCAACCTTTATACACAAACAAAATTTTTTTTGTCTAGTGCAATTGGTTCGTGAGATATCGTAATCTAAAGTTTTTCACCCCCCACCCTCGTACGCCACTGCCCCACTCAAATTTTTCTTCTCAATCTATTCTCCTAGTATACCTACAGATATTCATTAAGTTTCAATTTTGCGACATTAACCGTTTAGGAGATATGGATTTTAGAGTGGGTTGATCCCACCTTTTTTGCGTTTCGGACGCATTATTTTTCCCCCCACTCCCAAACCCCTTCACCTATATCGGCAATTTTTTTGCAAATGGGTCCACTACTGAAGTTCTATATAAATTCCAAATTTCAGCCTCCTAGCATAAGCGGTTGCTGAGATCTGGAAACCAAAATTTTCCGTCTAAAACACTTTCCCCTCCTCCCCCCTCACACTTCCACCCCTCCCCACCACTTCAAGGAGCCTACCCAGTCTATTCATAAAAAAAATTTCTATTTAATAGCTCAAAGAGTTTGGGAGCTACGAGCCTTCAAACGATTTTGCGTACAGCGGTCGACGTACGGCGTACGGCGGACAGACGGACTGAAATTTTTTTTTGCTTTTTTCGTGTCTACTCGTCATGAAACGTGAAAAAAAAAATTTTGAGGGTAGCAAATTTTTTTTTTTAAAAATCGATAACAATACTGTATTATTGAAATAATAAAGTAATACAGCCGGCATTTATATATTCACAGCTTTGATTCGAACTTTATATTCTACTGTCGAAATGACCATTGCGGACTTCATTATTCAAAGTAATCCCCACTTAAATCGCATGTTTTTCGAAAACCATAGGAAAAAAAGGTAACAAAATGGATGATCTAAAAAAAACATTTAAGTTTCAGATAGACGACCTAAGAGATAAAACACTCCCCTAGTTTTGCTTTTAGTGTTCTATTTTTGTTCAAGGATACCGAACTGGACTAATGGAGCCACCTTTTAATATTGTAGCATATCTGTCCCCTAAAATTCGCGAGTTACCTTCCAAAATGTTTTTCAAAGTTTTTGCAAGATTAATATCAACATTACTCTTACAATCTAAGATCACTTATGCTTTACCAACCGGTAAGGCACTTTCATCTGAAAACTGAAGATTATCTTGTTAGCTAAAATGACACAAAGTTCTCAAAACACTGAAAGGAATTATATTGACACGAACCGGTAGCGCAAATTGAAACTACTAAGGAGCACCACCTAAGTGTACTTTGTGTTTATTCCCAGTAGAATGTGCTATTACGTGTGCGAGAACATGCTCAAGGTACGAGTATCGTTGTTCTTGTATCCGCAAATGACTAAAGATGATGTCGAGTACACGGTGACATTCTGATGTCGAACTTAATCTGGAGCATGAACTTATTACGGGCATCTATTTGCTGAAAAGTGTTGCAAAGTTTAATTCTCTCAAGACCTCGTACTATCACTAGATTTCAAATAATGTTAGAATGTTTTTATTCGTACGGAAATTCGTCCATAGTAATCCCTGCCCTACTTGCACTACTTCAAGTAGAAAACACATTTTAAGGCCACTTTTTGGTATGTGCCTAAGTGCTTTGTCAACAGGAAAACTAAAACTTGGCAGACATTTGGTACACCATATGAACATAGAAATGCATAAATGGAAATACGAGTAGGATAAACTATGGCGCATTGTTCAACTGTCTTCAGGGTAACTTTTTTTTTACTCAAGCCAACTAGATAAAATCTGTATGGAGCTCTACATTTAATACAAAGTTTTTTAGGAGACAACTTTACCCTTTTATTACCAGTTTGAGATTTAGCGAGTGAAAGCCTTCTTTCTCGCACCACTACTGCGATAGTACTCTGTGCCTAGCTCTTTACCTATACCTAGGAGCAATGAATTATTTTACAAAAAAGGTCCTCATCGGGAGGAAGAAATCCATCTGCTCCTATTATATCTTTATTTTCGTCCAAAGTTTCAACTTTATAACTTTTGCTGTTCATACAAAGTTTCAACTTTCGAGCCTTAAGCGATTTTGTCAAATAAACATCAGTGTCCGCTAATACTCCAACAATTCAAATCATTACTCGAAAAAGAGTCGAGTATCTACCTACATTTGAAATTTTCTCGAAATTAAAATAATAAAGTAATTATTCAGTTTCATAAATTTTTATCAAATTGATAAAAATTCGGCGAAATTCCAGTTCGGTTTTTTAGTAAAACATATACATATTATCGAAATGACAAAATTTACAATGCCCGCTCTTTCTTATTGAAAAATATTTTTGTCAAATAAACCATTTTTTATTGTAGTGAAAGAAGTATTAAATGTTGTCTTTGGAACAGCTTTTGATAAAAGTTTTGTCAGAGTGACCAAAAGTCAACTACAAGATTTTGTTATATGTGTATATACAAAACGATTTATTAAATTGACAAAAATGTTTGTCAGAAATTCTGCGGTGCGCAGAGTTCTAGTTCGATTACAAAAACTACCAATTTTTTATTGTACAATTTTTCTCAATTCAATAACTTCTTTTTTCATCTAGACAGTGGGTTTTTATCAAATAATAATGAAATTTGTCAATTCTATAAAGTATTTTGTTGGAAGTATATTGACCGTAGTTTCGTCGAATTGAACTGAATTTTGTCAATAATACCAGGCTTTTTCTCTGAGTGTAGAGTTCGCTTCTTGAAAAAAAACTTCAGGCACCACTACAGTGGGGTGTGACACCCCCCAAGAAATAATTTCTTAAAAAACCAACTAAAGAAAGATCAATTCACTTTATTTGAAATCTGCACAAAAAAAACTATGTGCACACACCTCTGCTGAATATGCTTTTCATAATTCTTTAAACCTTGGTAAATATTGCCAAACTTTGAAAGTCTCGAAATCTCAAAACATACGTTTTCCATTCCGAAAATTCAAAATGTTATTACTCAGTCAATTTTTGAAAGTTCCCGCCTTTTGAGTTTTATTCAGACTATTTTGGTTTTTTTTGAAAATTTTAAAATGCAAAAAAAAATTACCGATCACACAAATTTATTTGTTTGGTATCACCCGCTACTCATACTTCAATCTGATCCGATAGAGAAGCTCAACAACGGCATCCCTTCGCCAGCTTGCTTGATCGACATCAGAAAGCCTTTGACTCCACTTGGCAAAATGGTAAACATCCATATATTCCACCCACAGCTCTGCTGACTACTCCGCAGTTCTCTCACCAACAGATCCTTTCAAGTTATACTAAGCAAAACGACATCAAACCCATCCATTAATGTAGCGGGAATACCTCAAGGATCCGTTCTATTCGACCTTCTGTCTGAACTTCAAACTCTCTCCAACTCCCCACATTAAACACATCCTTCAGAAAGTTACTATAGCTTCCCTGTCAATTCGGCCCCCTGTTCCATCCATCCTCAAAACTGAATAAAAGAATCAAACTAATATCCTACAAACAGCCCCCTTTTTTCTCATAGCTTTCCCTGCTGGATTGATCTCTCCTCTCAACAAATGGGACTAATCCGCATACTGGAGCGCACAATTCTAAGAAACTGAAGCAAACCCCTTAACTAGAGATACATATAATTCCAACCCACAACAATATCTCGACAATCCCAACAAACGCCATTTCTGGAATTTCTTAACCTCCACCGTCTCTTGAATTTCTGAACCTCCACCGTCACTTGAATTTCTTAACCTCGACCGTTTCTTGAATTTCTTAACTTCCCCGTCTTTTTGATTTCTTAACCTCCACCGTCTCTTGAATTTCTGAACCTCCACCGTCACTTGAATTTCTTAACCTCCACCATCATTCGAATTCCTTAACCTCCACTGTCGTTGAATTTCTTAAACTATGGTTGTGTTGGAAAGAAGCAGTGTGGCGTGGCATTGGGGTGGGTATAGGATCGGATTATACTGGATAGTGGATCGGTTTGGGTTGATGGGTGAGTTATAGTGCAGAAGGTTACCATTTATATAATGTAGGGGCCTGTTTTTTTTTGGAGAGAGTGGAGGTGTTTGTTGTTGGGGTTGTTGAAGTAATCTATGTGTTCTGTTTGTTTTGAGGCCTATTGCTGACTCTATGGTATGAATTGGGTTTGCATCTGAGATTGGGGCAGTTTCTAGAATTCTGCGTTCCAGTATGCGGATTAGTTCCATTTGTTGGAGAGATCACCGGGTTGAGAATTGAGATCACTCCAGCAGGGAAAGCCATGAGAAAGGAGAGGAAGTAGGAGCTATTCGAAGAATTTTGGTTTTGAGGATGAATATATCTGGGGCCGGATTGACTGGAAGGCTGTCATAACTTTCTGTGAGATGTATTTAATGTGGGTAATCGGAGAGAGTTTGAAAGTCAGAGTTAATCCGAGGTATGTGACTTGCGTGTTTTATGTGATAGGAGTGAAATTGAGTTTCAGTTTGAAGTCATTGTCTGTTTTCTTCTGCCACAAAGGATTAAGGATTCTGACTTAGCTGGGTTGAGTAGGGGTTTCCATTTGAGGAGGGATTCATTTAGTGTCTGAAGGTAAACGTTTAGCCGATGCTGAGAGTCTCAAATGTTTCTGGATAAAGTGTATTAGGTCGTCAACATATTGGATGGTTTCCACTGGATTTCGGAGTACTGGTGGAGGAGGGATGTCAGCAGTGTAAATTGAGAACAGAAGAGCGGATATAACGGATCCTTGAGGGACTCCTTCTGAGGAGATCCCCCCAAGTTAAAATGTTGGTGAGAAAACTGTGGAGTAATCTGCAGAGGTGTGGGTGGAGTCGAAGGTTTTTTTGATTTCGATCAAACAAGCTGCCGAAGGGATGTTTTTGTTAAGGTTCAAAAGTGGTTGACTTAATGACAGGGTCGGTTAGCGAATTGGAATGCTGGGATTATTTCGTTTGTATCACAGTGAGCGGAAAGGTGGTCTTTGATGATACATTCAAAGAGTTTGCTCAGGGTGTTTAGCAGTGAAATTGGGCGGAAGCTATCAGTTTGATTGGGGTCTTTGTTCTTCTTCAGGACTGGTAGTGCCAGAGCCGATATCTATTTCGTAGGGAAGTAGGCGTTTAAAATGCGGTTAAGTATTGTAGCAATAACTGAATTTGGGGATTTAGTCACTTAATTTCTTATTGTTTGGGTTAATAGTATTGACTCAATAGTGCTGGGAGACGTGAAGTGTATTGGGTCGCATACGTGGATACGTGTGTGAGGTTATCAGGTGAATTGATTGGTTACGTGAAAATATTTTCTGATGAAATTGGCCCAATTGGGGTTGATTGTATTAGAGTGTCAATTTTATCATTAACTATCTGGTCTTGGATTGTGTGTTGGAGGTTCAGGGTGGTATTGTGAGCATTAATAAAGTGCTGCGGTAGAGTTTCACCCTTATCGAGGGAGGGGAGGCGTTATGGCCTAGTATTGTGGTGAATGGAGTAGGTTTGTTGAGGACGGGTGTAAATTGAACTCTGAGCTCTATGAACGTCTTATTTTTCAGTGCTGTTGGTGAAGGTCAAGTTGGTTTTTTATCGTTACGCCGATCAGGCTGATTTGGGTTTTGAGGAATGGGTATTGAGGGGAGTGGCGATGTCTGAATAGGCGTCCGAGCGAGTTTTATGTGTTATTGTAGGTAGATGTGAGGTGGGATTGTGATGAGAGAGTTGTAGTTGAGGGTGCGTTAGGGTATTTGCAAGTTGTAGGTTTGGTTCATAGTTTGGGTGAGGTGGTCGTTAGAGATTGAGTGCGATAAGGGGTGGTTTACGTGTGACAATAGTTGGGATAATTCGTCGTTAATATTCTTCCAACGTACTGAGCTGTAGTCTGGGGAGAAGGTGGCTTTAGGTCTAATAGGCCTTCTGTCTGTATGTGCATATGTGTAGCACTACGGAGTCATGATCGGAGATCCCTGGCAGGGTTTTCAAGAAGGGGCTTAGGAATTAGGATTGCTTTGAAAGATCAGGAGGTTGTCGGAAGTGATGAAGAGGTCTAAGTGTGATGAATATTTCTTTTTATCTTATTGAGTTTTGGACACTATGTGGTGTGTGGGGTTGAGCCATAGTGAGTGTTTGGCGGTAAGATCGCCTCCTACGTCAATGAATTATGTTTTGGGTCTATGTGGAGCGTGGTTCTTTAGGAAGTTAAGTAATGCTGTAATATCTGCGGTGTCTAAGGACTGATTAGGACAGTAAATGGATGTAAGTAAAGTAGAAGATTGTAGAGTTCGTTCCGGTTACTATTGTGGTTGTTTCTATGGTGGGGTGATGTTAGGGTTGGGATAAAATTGAGTTGCTGCTATGTCTTTGGAGTAGAGAATTGCGGTGCCCCCACACCTTGAGAGTTTAACCTGTCTGCGCAAAATATATTGTATTTTCTGTATTGTATATTATCCCATGGGTTTAGTTTTGTGTCATTTAGGAGGAGTATGTTGGGGTTGTACTTATTTAGGAATGTGTCTAGTTCGTGTCTTTTTCTAATTCATTTTAGGGAATTGATTTTGATTTCTATAACATTAAGTGCCATGTGAAGAAAGTTTGGCGAGAAGGGTGAATATGTGGATTTGGAGCTACGTATCGTCGGTGAGTGACTTGTAGATTGGGATAAATTTGTTGATACAGATGATAGGGCGGCTAGGTCGGCGTTAAGAAGTCTTTGGATTTCTGAGTTTAAGAGAGATGTGTTGGGTTGAACGTTATGGATTGGGGGTTGGGTGCGAGTGATATTTGCGTATGAATTGGGTGAATATAAGTTGTGGCGGGAAGCGGTGGGGTATGGGTTGAATCAGTGTAGGCAGTTTGTTGTATGTGAACTTTGAGATGTGTGTTTTGTCGCTGTGCAATTTTGGTAGTTGGCCGGGTAGTTGGAGCCAAAGTTGACGCTTTTTGGGTCATCAGTTGGAGCTTGGTGCATTCTTCTGGCTTGTGAGTTTTGGTACATTTAACGGATCTATAGGGTAGATTGTAATTACTTGCCGAGTGGCCTATTCTTTGGTAGTTTTTGCATTGGCGTATGTCTGGACTCTTAATCTGTTCGAATCGAATTACAGTCTTAAGATAGCTGAAATGTTTGCAAGTGACGCGATATTGAGTAGAAGTTGATGCCGTTGCAATGAGAGTTGGCAGTGGAGAATGGTTTTATGTATGTTATTTTGGTGATTTCCTGCTGGACCAGGTCTCTTGAATTTCTTCTGCTGTATGGAATTGGTGCAAGTCCCTTATTACGAGATTGACGGGTTTTAGGTCTGCTGGGGTAAATGTATTAAAGTTGGTCTTATTGCTGTTGAGAAGGTTTTTGGTGTTTGCATAATCGGTACTGGAGCTCAGGAGTTCTGGATAATATTGGTCGTAGTTCGACTAGTTTTCTTGAGTAGATACGCGTCGGGGAGATCTTTCAGATGTCTGTCAACAATTCGTTGGAATTTGTATGTTGATTTAAAATAATAATAAAAATAAATAAAATTCGAGTAGCTATCAACAATATCAATATAGCAATTTAAAAAACCTGAAAAATAACGTCTCCTGAAAAATAACGTAGCCTCCTGGTTATTCTTTAAGTTATCAGTTGAATAGTAACCTATACCGCTTCTCAGCATTAAACGCGTTCCGGACTTCTGAAAGGTTTCCTTAGATAAATATAAAGAAGCCCGAGCAAGTAAAAAATAATTCGAAGTCCTATCACTCCTAAGAGATGTGAAGAAATTCGTGAAAACATGTTCAACCCTTTTATACCCTCTAAGGGGTTGAATAGGAAAAAATGTTGAAAACTGGTTTTACCCTTGGAAATAAATAGTTATTCTAAATCTATCATTTTCACTGATAATTTTTTTTGCCTCCTTTTGACGCCCCCGGACGATATCTTAGCCATTGCCCAACCATCAGTGAGCTATCTGAAGGAATTATTGGATATGGGGTTTTAGAGCTACTGTTGAAAAATTAACAAAATTTTGTCAATGGACATGTGTCACGAACTCTGGATCGATAAACTAGTACGCTAACATTTGACTACCTTTCGGTGGTTTCCCACCATTATTAGACCTTATTGACATGTTTTTGCAACTCAAATGTATCAATCAATTTAACTGTCACCGCAATTCAAACGATTTAACAAATCTCTTTTGAAGTGAAAATATATAATTTTCCGTTTGCATGACACAAAAACCCCGGTACCAGCGTGATATTACTATTGATGTGGTTATTTCATATCAAATACTTGTTCAAGGCAACTCCCAAGTGTTCCTTAGAACTTGCCTATTATCAATCCTCCCTAAGCCTCTTTCGGGTCACATTGAATCTACGTAGTATTGTATATCATAGATAGACCACAACCCCCTATTAGCAAGTTTGTCCTTCTACTCACTTAAACCAATATTGACCTAAATCTTTGAAAATATTGAATTTCTTACGCAAACCAAAACGAAATATTCAAATTATTTCTTCCGAAAAGAATTCTCTTGAAATAAAATATGAAAACTTTTCCGCCTCCATATATTTATAATTTTTCTTTTTAAAGGGCTTACTTCTGGAAGCGACAGCTTCTTTACATCTTATCTAAAGAGCCGCGTAGAAAATTCATTATAAAACTTTTTTCCGGCAAAAAAAAAAGAGAACCGAACTGGAAGGAAAACTTTTCCAACTGGCATAAATATTCTTGCCTAATCCCTTAATTAGATGTAAATCGTTTATAATCCCATAAGGAGGGTCCAATGAAAATAAACATGAAATATGCGAACTGGAAAATCGATGTGATGAAAAAGACCTTCGAACTCCCGCTGTACTAGGCACACACCCCCATTCTTTCAATCAGCAGGAGAAAAAAGCTGGACATCTAATTAATGTCGGGTCCATATTCAGAATGAAGGACACCTTTTCATCGTTGTTTTTCCCTTTTTTTTTTGAAAATGTGTTGAAAAAAAATTTTTGTAATTGGAATACAATTTAGGGTATCTTTGCATGTAACATAAGTGCGTGTGATGAATAAGACTGTTTAGCCTTGGCATTCTATCCCAACCTTTTTTATGAGGACATCATTATCAATTTTAAGATTCATGAGGTTAATTCATATGTTCTTATAACCGAAATTTCAAAAAATACTACCCTGAATTTTTTATTTTTACGGGTTAGGGATAATAGACGCTAAAAAGCAGAAACAAGTCGAGTTTAAAAGGAAACCTTTGCTTCAGGATCCATGATGGTTCCGCTTGAGTTTTTCCAATTTTAAAAAACACATGTACCTTGTATTGTCCGTCTGAATATAACCGTGTGTCTGAGAACTGAGCTAAAAATTGTGGCTGTATGTTTTTTTTCGCCACCAAATAGGAAAATAAATTTAATCCGTCTGTCCGCCGTTCGGCAAAATTATTTGAAGGCTTGTAGCTTCCAAACACTTTGAGTTATTAACCTGATTTCTTTTATGAGCGTGGTGGGAGGAGCGTTTTAGATGGAAAATTTTAGTTTCTAGATTCAACAAACTGCTTTTGCTACGAGGCTGAAACATCAAATTAGCGTTCAGAAGGGAGCAAAAAAAAATAATCAGTGCAAATGGAATGCACATATTTTCACGATTTTCTTCATATATCTTAGGTCTTCTTAAATATTGAAAAAAAAATTATTCTACGAATTCTTCACATAAATGCCTAGAAAATGTCTTCAGATTTTTTTAAATTCGACCCCTACGGGATTGTAAAGGGGTTGAATTCAATTTCACACATTCAGCCTATCCCTCAAGTCTGATTAGATTTAGAATAACTATTTATTTCCAAGGGTTTGTTTAATAATCGCCTAAGACATTTTTTCCTGTTCAACCCCTTAGAGGGTATAAAAGGGCTGAACACGTTTTCACGAATTTCTTCACATCTCTTAAGAATGATAGGACTTCGCATTGTTTTACTTTATTATTTCAATAATACAGTATTGTGATCGGTTTTTAAAAAAAAAAATGTGTTACCCTGAACATTTTTTTTCACGTTTCATGACTAGTAGACTCGAAAAAAGCAAAAAAAAAATGTCAGTCCGTCTGTCCGCCGTACGCCGTACGTCGACAGGTATGCACAAAATTGTTTGAAGGCTCGTAGCACCCAAACCCTTTGAGCTATTTAGTTGAATTCGTGGGTAGACTGGGTAAGCCCCTTAAAGTGACCAAATTCTCAGAGGTGAGGGTGTGAGGGGGGAGGTGGGGGAAACGTTTTAGACGGAAAATTTTGGTTTTTAGATCTCAGTAACCGCTTATGCTACGAAGCTAAAACTTGGAATATGTATAGAGCTTCAGTAGTGGACCCATTTGCAAAAAATTGTCAATATGGGGGAAGCGGTGAAGGAGTGGTTGAAGAAATAGTGCGTCCTAGACGCTTGAAAGCCGAGATTGAGACATTCTAAAATCCATATCTCCTAAACAGTTAATGTCACGAAATTAAAACTTAATGAACATCTGTAGGTATACTAGGAGAATAGATCGGAAACTTTTTTACTGGGGGCAGTGGCGTGCGAGGGTGGGGGGTGAAAAACTTTAGATTATGATATATCACGAACCAACTGCACTAGAAAACTAAAATTCAGTTTCTGTATAAAGGTTGGCAAATAAAGTTTGATAAAAGTAAAATTACTTAAAAGGGAGGTGATACATGGAAGTAGAAGGGATAAGAATTTTTTAAAAAAATCACGTCTCATATCTCAAGAACAGTGTAAGATAGAAGCTTAGAATTTTTACCAGAAGTAGGCCTAAGAGACCCCTAGCAGAAAAAAAATTGGGGATGGGGATGTAGAGGGTGAGAGTGGGGGCGGGTGAAGAAGAAAAAGTTCCGATTTTAATATCTCGAGAAACTATAACGATATAAAAGTTAAACTTGGTATTTAGATTGAGCTATAGTAGTAGCATGTTGAAAAATATTATTTTTTATAGGGGTGCTATGGTACTGGGGGGGGGGGGGGGGTGGTTCCTATCCATAGAACGGCTTATGCTACAAAGTTTAAACTCGGTATATATATGTAAATCAACCATAAAAGGAATTTAGATAAAAAAAATTAAAATATCTATTGGCGTTTGGAAGGGGACGAAAAAAATTATCAGTGAAAATGGAATGCAAATATTTTTACGATTTCCGTCATATCTAGTATGTCTTTCCAAATATTGAATTCATTTTTATTCTACGATTTCTCCATATAAATAACTAGAAAGTGTTTTTAGAATTTTTTGAAACTCGACCCCTAAGAGGGTGTAAAGGGGTTGTATACTTTTCACGAATTCTGCCATGTACCCTAGGACTGATCGATATTGAATATCTTTTCACTTTCATGGACTTGCGATATAATCGCCTAAAACTTATTTTTAAGTTTTTTCCTTTTTCAACCCTTAAGAGGGTATAAAAGGGTTGAACACGTTTTCACGAATTTCGTCATATCTTTTAGAAATGATAAGAAATTGAAATGGTTTTTACTTTCTCGTGCTGTCTTCATATTTATTTATTAACTCCTTTCAGGATTTTTGGATCTTCAACTAAAAGTCGATGTCAAAAGGTTGCATATGTCTCCCCCAAATGGATGTAATGGGCTTTTTATATGTTTAATCGACTAAAAACCTGTATTTTAAATATTTTTATTTCAATTCTAATGACAAAATTAACTTTCCAAGAAACCTCCTACTCTCGAAATAACTGATGTTATAATCCGAGTTTGACCGCGTCCTGAAGTACGGCCCAATTACGTTCTTCGTGGATTAAATGTGGCAGTGTCGTCAGCATTCTCACTGCTTTCCGAACTTTGACTCGAAAAACAATAAAGTTTCGCCCAGACTATTGGCATCTTTTGAAGAGAGAGTATAGAGCATTAAATAAACACGTCGTCATGTAACAGATGGCGCTGAGCACCAAAATATTTTCCTATCGTGACATTGGCTGATTTGTCTTCGAGATTCGGGGCTTGCATTCGGTTCATAACGTGTCCCGAAGATTCTCGCAGATAGGCCGACATGTTTCCGAGAAATCTACAAGATGAGATCTGTGATGATTAGTTCAAATTAATTACGTTACGACTTTCATCCAGTCGTTAGACAGATGTCAAATCCATTCGGTATGCGAATCACCCCGGCAACTCAATTACATATCTAACGCTTTAGATAGATAGATAGAAAGATCTTTTCCATAGTATTAACATTTTGTGCTTAAGCTAACTTATAATTATTCTGTGCCCAGACTTTCGTCTCTATATCAATTGTTATTAAATTACAGCACGGAGGCTGATGTCTCTAACGAATTGTGTATTTATGAAGGAAAATGTATCTAACGCTATAAATATTAACAGAGCCTTTTCCTAATTACCATCAGTTTCCCTAACTTGATTGCAATTTTTATTTCGATTTTATTTGTTAACCGAATCGAAAGTCGTTTTACAATCAATTTCCTAAATTGCTGAGACTCTTAATCACGAAAACGTCATAAATTACTTACTGCCAATAATAACCGTAAATATCAAAGTTAAAGGTATAATTGAAAATAAAAGATAGACATCAAGTTTTCTTATTAGCTTTCGGCCAAGAAAATTAAACATTTCCGAATCATTGTCGTTTCGTTGGAAACGAACGCTTGGCCGTTATTGTGACAAACCAAATATTAACTCACAAACATACACAAATGTACTTGAAGAAAATTACAAACAAACATTTCACTGTAGATTGAGGTAGAAGGTCATTGCTACTTATTCTTTACCAACCAATTACCGGTCATTACAAAATTAATGACCAATTAGTCGGAAGTGAAGTAAATTTTTAATGAGCGCTTAAAACAGGACGGAATAGAGTTTTGTAGTTGTATGGATTTGTGTTTGTATTTGTACGTGGCGATTCAAAGTTATTTTTAGGTTTCGAAGAAATGTTCACAATTTCTTAAATACCGAAAAACATTATCCTGAATTGAATTTCAATTTTTAATTTAACTTCTTCTGCAGTAAAGGGTCGACATATTATTAATGATTAACCTTAACCAAACCCCTTCAGATAATTGCAGGCGAAGGGAATCCCACAAAGTAGAGGTACTCCTTCGAGTAGTTACCATACACTCTATTTTTTCGCCTCTCTAAGATAAACCGTCTCTGTGATCTAAATATCGCACATTTCCGTTTAAAAAGATCCACCCACTTACCGCTCGTGGATATTCAAAGTGTACCAGGACTAGGCTAGTCTCTCCGCTATAAAATTTCTGATTAAATTTGTTCAAGGGTGACAACTCCCACTCCACACCAAACATTTGGAAAAATATGTTTATTTAAAAATTTGTAAACCCTAATATGGGCGATCCTGAAGATACTTTTTGTAATAGATTTGTTTGGACATTTTGTGAAGCCTTCATCTCCGAATGAAAAAATTTTTTTGTTATGCCCTTCCACCATATTGGCATGTATCTACAAAGTACCAGACTCCTTGCATTACTCGTCCCAGAGATATTAAAAACTCATATTTTCGAATTCAGTGTGATTCCGAATTACGTAATTACTGACCATCCATCCGCAACAACCGCTTAGTAAAATCATCGGTACTCCACCTGAATTCGAATTAAACTCTTTTTCTCTTCTGCTACTGAAACATATAGATCTAGGTATATCGAAATTTTTTGAGTACTGTCTGAATTCTGTTAAAAGAAATTGATTTAAGATTGAATGTCAGAACTCCAACTGCACTGAAATGCATTATTGTGTAGAAAAAAATTTGCGATTTTTATATTCTAAAATAATAAATTATGTAAATATATAAAACACTCCACTTGTATATACTGTACATAGCTTCAATCCATACATGTAAAAGTAAAGTACTTAGTTTTAACAATAAATCTTGCGAAAAATTACCAGCTCTTAAACATAATGAAACTCGCGAATTCCAATAATTATACAGTCTTATTTCAGTACTGATTTATCCAAGTAATTAGTATCACTTCTTTGATACTAAAAACAGAAGGGGTGTGGAAGTAGTTAGTAAATAATTATACAATTCCGATACAGTATTAATACAAAATTCTATTAAATAGAAAAAGATAAAAAAAAAATTACGTTTATTCCCGACCAAATTCAGTACTGAAAATAGACATTAATTCGCATAAAGTCCGAATTTACACATTCTGCCATTTTCAAGGCTTAATTCATATGCAATTAAAATTTTACTTTATTATTTTTTAATAACTGCAAAACCAGTACCCATAAATGTTAGGCGGACAATGATTAAGCAACAACAGCTAACAACATCTCCCCGTAAAATACTATTATGTATCTTGCGGTACGTTAAGCTAAGACTCAAATCGGACTACGGCCTTAATGTCCCAAATTTGTCGAAGTGGTTAAGACCCGTTTTTTGCTATCGCGATAAACGGCATACTATTTCGGTGTTAGGGAGCTTAAATTATTACAGATTTCATCTTCTAGAACATAAAAGCAAACGTTGCAAAAAAAAATTTACAAATCTAATCTACCGTCTTTTCTTCGATGATCCAAGTAAATGCGAAAATCTGAAAAGCAAACTTGAAAAGGCCAGAGGGTTTTAGTTGAATTTATCAAACAATCTTTTGAAATAAACGAGCCAAATATGTATTCATTCTATTTATATTGAGTTCAAATCCGCCTTGAAATTCATTTTAGCTTCCACTCTACAATCTTTCGATGCGGACGTTCAGAATCTTTTATATAGATAGTTCGGAAGGAATTTTATGCAAAAAGCGATTATGAATAGTGCGCGTCCTAAGTCTAATTATTTCTATGCACTATCATCATCTGCGGAATGTAATGAAGTCCATAGAGCAGATGCTTCTTTAGAACGGCATTTTGAATGCAAAGTGGAACTAAATTTCATCACAGGAGGAAACTACTCTTAAGCTACGAGATCCTGATTCCCAGCTGTTAAGTTCTCTTGGAACCTATTAAAAATGTAAATGAAGTACTAATCTACATCCATACGTCATTTACTTTTATTTACTGTGAGGAACACTTTTGCGAACTATTTCTTTATTTAGAGGATGCTGACTGCTTAATTTCATTGAGGAGCAAAGTACGATTCATCCCATTGCAGTTCTGTTCTTCTCAAGATCCAATTAACGGACAAATGTGCACCAATACCGATTGGGTTTTTAGGGTTGGTTCACATAATGCCCTTATGGCTTCGGAAACGGGAATATCAGCATGATCGTTCGCATTAAGAACATGGATAATTAGGTTTTTAAATCTCAAAACGTGAGTATGAGTTATGCCAAAAAGTAGTGTCCTTCAGCTGACTTGAATACGAGTTCTGTTCATTTATCGCGTTCAGTGACACTTTTTTCGTAGGTCAAAAAAAGGATCTGATTGTGTGACCTTAATAGACTGATCTGATGATTTCAGACTTTTACAGGTTGAAAGCCAAACATCGTGGGTGGATGGGTGGGTGGGTGTTGCCAGTACTGTAGTCCAGATTTTTGAAAACACGTGAAGGTGTAGTTCAACAATCAAAATTTTTCTCCAAAAACAGTGCCAGTGACTATCTTTCACCTTGCGTTGACTCGATTCATCCATCTCGTTCTTCTTGATCACAAACTTCCATTAGGTATATCTAGAATAATCAAGATGCTATTTGGAACGTTATTTTTCAGGTTATCAGTACACCACATTACATCATTAAACGCGTTCCGGTCTTCTACCCAAAAAATAATAAAGCTGCACCCAGACTGTTACAAATCATGTTAAATTATTTACATAATTTATTATTTTAAAACATAAAAATCACGAATTTTTTCTACATAATAATGAATTTCAGTACAGTTGGAGTACCGACATTCAATGTTAAATCAATTCCTTTTAACAGAATTCAGACAGTACTCAAAAAATTTAGATATACATGTTTCAGTAATAGAAGAGAAAAAACATACTGCAGTCACGATCGGCTGCAAGCCAATCGTATAATACTCTAGATGAATACTGAACTCCGATTTATATTGTAGTTGGGGATAAAGTAGAATTACGTGTGTTCATGTTGTATGTCCTTTATTAAGGACTGCCATTAGATTGCTACTCAAAACTAAAAGACAATATTCAGTGTTTAATTTCATATCTTGAACTGGGTAAGTCATCGAAAAAAAATGTCCTTTTTGAAGGACTTTCACATGGGAGGTGCAGGAAGGACTCACTCGATTTCTTACATATTTATCCCTTTTCTTGGAACCATTTAAAAATTAACGTGTACAAAATTTGAAATTCGTAGCTTGAAGCGTTCAAAAGTTATCGAAAAATATTGTTGAACACGTGTCTTAAGTACATTTTGTATGGCAGCTACCAGAAGGAGTAAAAGGATTTTGCTGATTAGTAAACTCGAACTTCGTTTTTACTCAAAACTAATTTGTACAAAATTTCCAATTCATAGCTAAAAGATTACTTGAGTTATAGTAAGTTTCGTAAATTAAGTGAATACATTTTGACAGGTTATTTGTATGCAGCTACACGAAGGACTAATAGGATTTCTTCATAATCATATGTTTAGCTCCAACTATTGGAAAAATAACATATACAAAATTTCAAAGTCGTAGCTCACACCCTTCTGAAGTTATCGACCAATATTCTTGAACACGTGTTTTAAGGACATTTTGTATGGCAGCTACCCGAAAGAGTAAGACGATTTTGCCCGTTAACGAACTTAGTCCTACAAATTCAACCAAACACCCACATTCAAAATTTCAAGGTCCTAGGTGAAGGCTTTCTTGAGTTATCGTGTTCACGGACAGACGGACGGACGGACGGACGGACGAACGTCAAGCGGATTTGAGGTTTTTGGCCACAAATAAACAAAAAATAGTATATAACTTTTTTTCGTCCGAGGCTTGGTTCTATGCGTTATAAACTTTTGGGCTGGATTAAACTTATAATACTCTATATGATTTCATCTAGAGTATAAAAAGAGTTTAATTCGAATTCCTCTGGAGTACCGATAAATTGACTATACGGTGTCCGTAATTACGTAATTCGGAATCACACTGAATTCGAAAATATTAGTTCTTAATATCTGAGTCGGCAGATTTATTCGAGTGATATAGCTGCTCTTTTTAGTCGCGAGAACTTGAGAACTTTATAAGTCACTCCTTTCCCGAAGCGCTATTCTTGCGTCATGTTAAATTTTTTATAGCTAGGGCACTCACTTTCTGGATTCACTGGTGAACAGGGTTTGAGTATTTGCATATCCTGAGGAGTGGAGATTAAAAACAAACTGGGTCAAATTAAGGAGTAAGGACATGGATCTTTTCAGCTCTCTAGAGGTGGAGTTTTGAGTAACACTTCACTTTATCTTGCTGAACCTATTGCAGCAGGTATCAGAGCCTCAGGTTTAGCTTACAGGATGGCGGTATCCAGAGCTGCACATGACCATCCGCTCGCTGCTGACTCCATTACAAATGATAAATTCTATATCCTGGAATGATATTCTAGGTGGATCGATCATTTCAAAATCAGGTATTTCACAGAAATATCCTGAGTTTACCATAGTATTTTATTTCATTCAAGTGTGATATCAACTATGACTTCTTGTTCTACTTCTGTTTCATTTCGGAGTTCCCAGGTGACTCTTTTCGTGGCACAGGCACAATCTTCCTGAGGCACTATTACTGATTCCAATATTATTTTATTCGAAACAAATTGGATCCTGAACCGCGGACTATGGTATCTGCTGTTTCGAATATCATCTTATTATCTACGATAAGCCCATAATCTGGGTAGAATACATCTGTATTTGTGGACAGGTGCGAAACAAAGCATGTACCCACCTGTAGAAAGCTAATAATCGAAATTGATGGTGCTGAATACCCCCAAGGGAGTAGAGTAGTAAAGTGAAATTTTGTTTGCATAAGGTTGAAGAACTAGAATATTAATTTATATCCCCATCTAGGAACCGTACAGCCTTGTCATTCAAATCTCTTTAAATATTCCTGGAATCGAAGCATCCTGAACAGGATTTCTGATAAAGTACCACTTACCGAAATGAGTTTTCAACAGTTCCTTTCATCCGTCTCAGACTTACTTTCTCCCTAGCGGTATGTATGATTTTATTGCACGATACTCAATTCAATTTCAACCTATTGACTTAAGGGTGTCAATTTTGCATAAGGGTGTGATGTGGTTGATTGTTTGCAACGAAAGCAGACACCTTGGAATAATATCAGGCAATTTGCTCTTTGTTCGCTAACGTTTATACACTCCATTTTGCTGTTATTGTTGTTTTTTTTTCAGATGTTGATCTCATTGATCCATCTTTTTACGCCATGCCTTGAATTTCAACGCTTCTACGCCGCTATAATTTCATATAGCAGATGAGATTTATTTTGGAGTTATTGGTTTAGGAAAAGAAATCAACAAGATTAATGTCACCTACAATTTTCGACAGTTTTTTCCTATGATTATTAAATAGACGAGATTTCAAGCGCTGGTGAAGCATAGAATCGTTGTGTAATGATCATGACAAAAAGGAAATGTTTTGGTTCAATGTTCGTCGTTTTAAATTAAGGGGGCAATAAATTGATTAGAAATTTGTGAAATTTGCTACTCATTGTCTTCAATTTATCACTGAAATTTTTGATTAATTGTACGAGACACAAACTTCATCGTTGTTCCAGTTAAGTTACGCAATCTGATAGTAAGAGTAATTCGTTTCGAGACACCGAGTACAGTTTCATTTCACAAAAACGGTTTTTTTTTTTTTTTCCTTCTATTATTACTTAACATTGATTTATAACGTATGTATGTATTGCACTAGTATAATTTCCTGGTGACCCCGATCGTAGCCATAAAGCAGTGAGCAATTCTTTTTTTCAATAAAGTGCAAATAAGAAGGAAAAATCATGACAAGCAAAATATTTCATTCTCATGTCTATCCGCCTTGTCCTGCTAGTTTTCATGAAAATTTTGTTTCTCTGGAAACACCCTCCGTCCCAACAAAAAGTTGAAGGGGTTTGTTTCCCATTTCGATACTACCACCGTCAAAATTTATATTTTTAGAATAATCATCTCAAATACCGATATTTATGTATCAAATTTTGAATTTGAAGCATGATCCGTTTTTGAGATTTCTCATTTGTTTCGGAAGCAGTTTCTGAGATGTGAAAAGTTTTTAGTCAACCAGGCCACACTTAAAGAAAAGCAAGTAGAGAGAGTTACCTTATTACATAAATCGGAAAAACAGTAAATATTATAAAATTAAAAAAAAAATGTATAACTAATTTTCCTATCAAACGAGATTCAACTATTTTGAAAACAGTTTCACTTTAAATGTATTGCTCACTTTTTCTCGCTGCTATAGATTGCTGGCTGAAGTGGCTCGACGCAGAAAAAAATGTTCGGTTACTTTCAAAAAAAGGCTTTATTAATTTATCTTCCAGAATTTAGTTTATCTATCATGCTAAGAAGAAATGTTTCCACAAGAGTTAGAGTTAGAAAAGGTTTTAACGTTTTTTGAAGAAATGGAAGCAGTTTTATTCATTTTCTCTTAATTTTAAAGCAAACAATATTATTGAAGAAAAAAACACTACGTACTATCATTGTCCAGATGATGCAAGCTAGTTGGAACTGACCCAACTTGAATGCTTGGAAATTTGTATAATCAAAACGCATATATTTAAATTCCGGAGCATAAAGTGGTTAATGATAGTACGGTTTTTGCATGTAATGTCTGTACTTAATTCCAATTGGGGTATGGAAAAACAAACTCTGTAGCCCCCATTACAACAGAGCTCCAAGTCAATAATACTTTATTATTTTTTAATAATAAAGTATTAGATTACTTTTGGAACATATCTGTTTCTCGGGTGCTAGAAATGGTTTCAATAATCTCGAAGATATAACATTCAGGATGTGCTTCTTTGCACTTCTGAATTAATTTAATTTTTTGATCCTGCCCTAGCACATTGCTGTGTATGGTATCTAATGTAGTTAAAAGTTCTCACCGTGAGTCGTTCCTGAGATATTAAAATCTTAATATTTGGAATATAATCCCTCAACCTAATTCTAAGGTGCGAAAACAGCGCAATAACAAAATAGACGCAATCCTGACTCCGAAACCTATTGCCAAGTAGCCTAGACTCAAACCCGATCATTGCTACTACGTCCTGTATATCATATGATGAAAGCTCTCGTGTTGTGAATTTCCTTCACATCAAAAGCTTTATCAACTCTTTTGGATACAAAATTTTGTCCATAAGACTCGCATAATTGCAGTTTGAACGGAAAATCATTATTCAAGGCAGAGATTTCTATTGGTAGGCAGGATTTGATCGAATCAAAGAGTAAAGACTACTGTTGAGAGAAAGTTGGTTGTCCTTTAATGTTCGTTAATGGGATTCTGGCAATGAATGGCATGTATTTCGTACCCATAAAGATTAATGTTTTGAATTAAACAGAGATTGTCTTGCAATTAATATATGCAGTAAAACAAACCCATTGAGTTTTACATCTTTTGGATAGTAGGCAAATATATCACACCTTATCAAATAAATTTACATTGGGATGAAATAGTCAATTTGAATGTAATTTTCAATTTTCGGACAGTAAATTTCAATTTGCAACCAGCAGAAAATTCACTGGATATTCTCTTGAATTTACACTCTTAAGAAAGTGCATAATTAGCACTCTTTAAGATACAGTTATTTCTACTTCTAATATTATTTCTTACTTACTTACTCTCTTAATAGAACCATTGGCTGTAGGTGGGCATCGAACCCGCGATCAATTCTGGTTTTGCCGCGAAGGGTTCGCGCGCGTAGCCACTGCGCCACCGAAGGCGTTTTATTTTCATTTCAGTAGAAAACAAATTCGAAGCGTCAAACTTCGTGGTTTCATATATTACATGTTTTTCGTCGTAAAATTCAAATAGATAAGTAGAATTACATGAAAAAGAACGTAATTTTCAATTCATATATAAATACAGTTAATTTTAAATTAAAAAGTCAGTCGTTGTCCATCGGAAGTAGCTAAAAGTAAAAGGTTATTCAATAGGTACATAACAATTTTTAATTTTAATACAAATGCACCCTTAAACTTTTTTGCTGGTCTGTTAATGTCAAAACTTCAGTCAAGGTTTACATTTTTATTACTATGAAGTTCATGAACGGACAACAAAAGCAAAAGATTGGGTACAGTGTAAAATATTTGTGCCCAGTATAAACTCCTTACAGTATTCAGTTAACACAAATATTATAAAAATGAAAATTCTGTATAATTTTTAATTAAAACCATTTCATTGTAATAATAAAAACTCCAACATCACCATAGTGAAATGTGATAAAAGTGGCAAAGCTTAAAGTGGGGCAGCATTATCCGCGCCAGGATATTTCAGTAAATTTTCGCCAACGTTGGTCGTCCTTCTGAAATACATATTTACAATACATTCAGTAGCCATTTTTGTCATTAATTTTAATCAACTTCCATTGCTGTTTGTTTTAATTCCATAGCAGAAAGGACATTCGTGAAAAACATTGAAAGTGAAGGTTTCAGTGCCGTCTCTATGTGACTGGTACCTACACGAGAAAAATAACGCGGCCACTAATGAAAATGAAAAACTTTTTAACGATCCTTTCTTCTTCCTCCTACATTTCACAGCACTGCACAACTAGTTCTTATTAATTCTCGCCCTGACATAGAAGAAAAACGCTTATTTTTTTCTTCAGTCCGCATTTTTCACCATTTTGCTAAAAGCTATTTTTGTTTTATGTTTTTTTAAATGGAGTAAAACTTATTTCAGCGGAAACGTTCTAATGAGATTGAGTTAACTTTTGTCCTGCAAAGCGATCTTATTAGGACATAGCAAAATAGAACACCATCAAAATGTGTGAAATACTTAGCTTAATTGCTACCTTAGAATAGTCCATTCTTCTTATCGTATCTGTTCTTATATTGAGTATTGTTAACAGTCTAGAATACCAAACTGAACTCTACGAACAGTGGGGCCGAAATGCTTAAGCATGAAATGTTGATTCTTATTTCAACTACCAACTGCTTACACTTGAAAGTTGAAACTTGCGATCTATGACCAGTAGACTATTTGATATAAAAAATATTATAATTTTTGTTTTCCAAAATAGTTTAATTAATTGCATTCGAATCGTACCTTGACTCTTCGATAATATTTCGGCAATAACCTTTGGAACATTACGATCGTTTCTTAATTGGAGATCTCAGTTTTTTCTCAATGCATCGCAATAGCATTTTTTCTGGAGATAGGTGTTTAACTCATCGCACAACCACCCACGGTGAATGGTCATAAAAGAATAGTTGGGAATAAAATCTTTTGGAAAAGCACAGTACGAGTAGCTTGTCAACAACAAGTGATAAGTGGAACTCTCATTTCCATATATCAAGAACGTTCGATTTTGAAACGCTTGTATTACACTGTCAAATATTTGACAAATATTTGACCAAAAGCAATTTGACAAAGTTCAGTCAAATTTTTCCTTCAAAATAGACCTAGTGTAGAGCAAATAGAAAAGTCTGCCAACAGTCTGGGGGCAACTTTATTATTTTTTGGGTAGAAGTCGGAAACGTGTTTAATACTGACATGCGGTGTAGGTTACTATGCGACTGATAACCTTAAAAATAACGTTCCAAATAGCCTCCTGGTTATTCTATAGGTTATCAGTCGCATAGTAGAGATATAACGAAATTCATAAAAATGTTGGAAAAAAACCCTTTCCACGAAAATTTTTTTTACTCCAGCTCTGTACATCAATAAAATTTTGAACTTTTTTTTGCTTTAATTACTCCTGTAGTATTTCTACATATACATACTAAGTTTCAACTTTCTAGCATACGCTGTTTCTGAGATATGAAAAACCACTCCCCCCCCCCCAACCCCCCCAACTTAATAGCTCAAGGAGTTTACGAGCTATGCGCCTTCAAACTGTTTTGCGTGCGGCGGATGGCGTACGGCGTCTACGGCGGACAGACGGACATTTTTTTCGGGGTATACTAGTCCTAAAACGTGAAAATACAAAATTTCAGGGTAGCAAATTTTTTTGAAATTTCAGGTCGATCAAAATACTTTATTATTAAAAAATAATAAAGTAAAAGTAGCAAAGAAAAATTTGACAATTACACGATTTGACTGCATTTGCCAGCAAGAATAGTCAAATATTTGACATAGTGGCATATAGCGTAATACAGGCTTAAGAATGTGTAAAACACTCCAGGCACAATTTTATTATTTTTGTGGTAAAAGTCCGAAAGGCGTTTAATATTGAGATGCGGTGATTGTTACTATGAAACTGATTACATAGTTTTCATACAAATATCCTTGATAAATAGGCGCTTCCATTGTTTAAATCATTCGACACATATTGAATACATTTTCAATACATGTATAGTCACTTAAAAGTATAAATTTATAATTTTGACTTCAGCCAAAATTATTGCAAATAAAAAATATTAATTAATGTCTAAACTGAAATTTTGAATAAAACTTAAATATTCCTATTAATTTTCAGATACTATCAAAGCAGATATAATGTCAACCTTGGATGTATCAAAATATCACGGTGGATCGTCACACTACTCGGAACCATATATAGATGGTCATGTCACGACAAATATTACAACACAAATTGCAACACATGCCTACTTACCATGCAAGGTAATCATTTCTTTTAAATCAGCTTTTTAGTTTTATATAATTGTATTTTGTTGACGACAGTCTACTACAATAACGTACACAAATTGTGTAAGCTTAGTGATTAGTCCTTGCGTTAGGTCCTTTTCACACACCGGCAAAACCGGCGCCGGAACCGAAGACATCTCTGGCTTTGGCCGGCATGTTTTGCATACGCAACGGAAAAACCGGCGGTCTGGGCTCTCCAGCTGCAGCTATCATGAAAATGGCCGTTTTTGTGTTTCACCCCGGTACAATATGAAGACGTTTTCTGCTACTACCACACATTAAAACAAAATCCTTTTTTTGTGTGGAAAAAGTAAGCAATGTTAATAAAACGTCGAAACTGAGAGTTGTGCGAATATCCGGCTTGCGATATTGCGAGAACAACGCCGGCAGAAAAACCAGATTCGGAGACAGTTTTGCCGGCCCGAATTACATTGAATCCGGTGGCTGTTTCAATTCCGGCACCGGCTTTGCCGGTTTATGTTAACGGTTTTACTATAGTCACTCCTAGCAACACCATCTAGGTATTAGAGAATTTCAATATAACCTTGAAAAATTAGCCTACTTTTAATTAAGTTTGCCTGCTTTCAAGGTGACCAAACTCACTTTTATCAAATTTGTTAGTACGAATATGTTTAGTGTCGGACTTTAATTTAAAATGTATAAAGAAGTGAAGATTCATAGTTACTTCATCAAACCGACTCGAGGAAACTGAAGGAACCTATCTATGATTAGTTCTTACAAATCCGGGCCCAGTCAGGTTGTGAATTTCGCAAGAAATTAATCCGGTTAGCCTTGGGAAAAGTGCATCCCTTAAGTATCTTAATAAAACCGGATGGGACTCTTTATTGGCCAAAGTGCTGTTACCCTTGCCATACTAATGGTAGCAATATTCAGGTTCATATTAATGTGCGCAAAGGGATGACAACAGGGAGATGAATGCAACTTAACAGCATGTAAGACTCCGGTAATGGACTCATACATCTTCTCAGCAGTTCTTCAATTGCCAAAAATTTTCAAGAATCGAGTCAATTTATTAAGGGGAGCTTGTAGGGTGTGCAAAAATGACCATTTTTGGGACCCATTTTCTCTTAAACCGCCAATCGTATCAATCTAAATTTTTTTTTTGTAAAACACTGTTAGTACTACTACTTGATCGAAGCATTTTTAAAAAATTGCTTGACTTTTTTTATAACAGCTGTTTAAAGATTGCTACTTTTTGAACATTCCTTTATGGCCTACAGGTCGATAATGCGTTATTTAAATTTGATTATCTTCGATCAACTAACTCGTTTATCCAAAACAAACAAAACAAAAAAAAGAATGAATTCTGATAAGCGGTTCGCGAGAAAACGGAGCAAACGCTTCAAAAAACATGATTTTTCACGAAACCATTTTGTCTACAACTACAGTGTGTCAGCTTCATGTCGGCTGTGCGTCATTTCTTTGAGAATCTTATGTTAATAAATTTTCGTAATTTTTCTAGTCTTTTTGACATCTTGTAAAATAACTGTGGCAACACTGATTTTTGCCATTTGACAATAAAATCATCAGATGATACGAGTATTTAAGGTTTGAATAACTTTTTTGATTTTTTCCGTTTTAATTTTAAAAATTTATTTTTAGGCACTTTCCGGCCTCCAAATGTCGCGATTTTGGTCTTATTTTATCAGGAAAAATATAAGTTTTAATAATCAGTCGAAAACCAAAAATTGATTCTTTTTCATTTTTTACCCTACAAGCTCACCTTAAAGCTACTCAAAATTACCATAAACTTCTTACTTACATTGCCATTATTTGGACATTTCTCAACGTATTTTTTAAAGCAATATTAAATATGGTTTTCGAAGTCAGGAGATCTTATCCACGGTTCATTTTATATAATTAATAAATCGCGTAGACATCTCTGCATTTTTGATAGAAACAAGTGATTTTCAAAAATAAAGCTTGGTAAAACGAATTTATCTTTACAAATATAATTTACCGACCACTACATTCCCACTCACGCAGCGCATCGATACTGTACCGGTATTCCAGCGAAACTTATTTTTCCGCCTGGTAAGGAAACATTTCTAGTACTGACTAAATTTTGTTAAATTTAATTCATTTGTACATTAATTGTTGCTATTAAGAGCTATAATTTCTATTGCATACAACTATGACAGATTTAGAAATATCCAATTCCTAAGACACTCACTTTTTACATCTTTGTTTCAGTACTGAAAAACTGAATTCGGTAAATATTGATGCAATTACGATTCATTATTGATAAAACGAATTGCACCATAAAAAAGAAATTATTGCAAGAATCAGATAAATTTTTAATGGTGGTCAGTATGGTAAATTTTTCGAAAATACGTCGAGCTGTTAAAAAAAATCTGCCAATGGTCTGGGCGAAACTTTATTATTTTTCGGGCCAAACTTCGGAAGTGATCCAAGTCGGAGCATATCAATCATCAGTTGTTAGAATAAAATATTTAAAATAAAGATTTTTAGCAGATTAAACATTGAAAAAGTCCGTGTAGAATATTCGAATTTCGGTATATTATGTACACTAAAAGCCCATAAAAGTAAAAACGAATTTGTTGCCTTATCAGACTTAAGAGATATGACGAATTGTTCAAACGTATACAAACCCATTACTTCCACTTGGGGTTTGAATTTCGAAAAAATTGTGAAACAGGTTTTTAGACGATTCCATAAGAAGCAACTTGATATCTCATGAGACAAGAGGGATTTTGAAAAATTTGTGAAAACGTAAGCCAACTCTTCACACCCCCTTGGTTCTTGAAATTCGAAAAATCGTGAAATTGGTTTTTCGGTCATTACATCAAATGCCGTAATAACCAATTTTATATCTCAGTTCAGTGCTAAAAAAAACTAAGGGGGTTGAAAATCCAAAAATTGAGAAATGGGTTTGTAGGCAATTATATAAAAAGCCTGTGGAAGTGAAAAGCGATCTAATATCTCATTAAACCTAAGAAATATGTCGAAGCTTTGAAAAGCATACAACCCCCTTACACCCCTTAGGATTGAATATCTGAAAATACTGAAATTGACTTTTTGGCTCTTATATGGGAAAACTTAGGAAGTAAAAATGAATTCGATATATCATCAGATCTAAGCAATATGTAGGAATCTGTGAAAACATATGCAACCTCCTTACACCCACTTTTGGGTTGAATATCCAAAAATCCCGAAGGGAGTTAATAGATAAATATGAAGACAGCACGAGAAAGTAAAAACCAATTCAATTACTTATCACTTCGAAAAGATAAGAGGGAATTCGTGAAAACTTGTTCAACCCTTTTATACCCTCTTAGGGGCTGAAAAGGGAAAAAACTTAAAAACAGTTTCAGGCGATTATTACGCAAGCCCGTGAAAGTGAAAAGATATTCGATATTTGATCAGAACTGGGGGATATGGCAGAATTCGAGAAAAATTATACAACCCATTTACACCCCTTTAAGGGTCGCATTTCAAAAAAATCCTAAAAACGCTTTTTACGTATTTATATGAAGAAGCCGTAGAATAAAAATGAATTAAATATTTGGGAAGACCTAATAGATATGACGAAAATCGTGAAAATATATGCATTCCATTTTCACTGATAAATTTCTTCGCCCCCCCTTCCAAACGCCAGTGGATATTTGAAATGTTTTGTCTAAATTAATTTTCTAGTTAATTTCCATATACATACCAAGTTTCAACTTTGTAGCATAAGCCGTTCTATAGATAGGAAAAACATCCCCCCCCCTCCGTACCAAACTACCCCTTTAAAAAATTATATTTTTCCAAGATGCTCCTACCATAGTTCTATCTAAATACTATGTTTTAGCTTTATATTATTATAGGTTTTTGAGATATAAAAATCGGAACTTTTTCATTTTCACCCTCCCCCACTCTCACCCAATACATCCTCATCTCTGGGGGTCTATTTGGCCTACTTCTGGTAAAAATGTTAAGCATCTGTCTTACACTGTTCTTAAGATATGAGACGTGATTTTTTGGAAATATTCGTATCCCCTCCACTTTCATGATCCACCGCCCCCTTAAAAAATTTTACTTTCAGCAAACTTTATTTATCAACCTTTATACAGAAACCAACTTTCATTTTTCTAGTACAATTGGTTCGTGAGATATCATAATCTAAAGTTTTTCACCCCCCCCCCCCCCCACCGTACGCCACTGCCCTCACTCAAAAATTTATTTGCGATCTATTCTCCTAGTATACATTCAGATATTCATTAAGTTTCAATTTTGTGACATTAACCGTTTAGGAGATAGAGATTTTAGAATATGTCGATCTCGGCTTTTTTGCGTTTCGGTTGCTGAGATCTAAAAACCAACATTTTCAGTCTAAAACACTTCCCCCTCCTCCCTCCTCACACCCCCACCCATCAGAATTTGGTCACTTCAATGGGCCTACCTAGTCTATTTATAAAAAAAATTCAATTAAATATCTCAAACCGTTTGGGAGCTATGAGCCTTCAAACGATTTTACGTACGGCGGACACCGTACGGCTTACGGCGTACGGCGGACAGACGGACTGAAATTTTTTTTCGCTTTTTTCGTGTTTACTAGTCATGCAACGTGGAAAAAAAAATTTTCAGGGTAGCAATTTTTTTTTTTTTAAAAATCGATCACAATACTGTATTATTAGAAAATAATAAAGTAAAATGAACAAATCCACCTGTCGTGTTCATTTTTGCCCAAAATCACTCTATTTCATTTAGAAACTCGTGACTGCGGAATATTTTAATTGATAAACGTAGGAATTACAATAATAAAATTACTATTACAATCTCATTGAAAAGTTTCCTTTCATTATTCCCATCTTGAACTGTTTAAATCGCGAACTGGTCAATTCCTCGCAGCGTAAAAAATTCCAAGTTCCTGGTTGCCACCTCCCATTGTTACCAACCGTTGATTAACACAAAAGAGCAAAGAATAAGAAATTCACCAAAAAAACGTTTCGCGTTTCCTAAATTAAAATGGTAATTCCTTTTCTGTATTTTTTTTATTGAAATGTTGGAGAAGAGCTAGGCCCGTTTGCGTGTACCTACCTTTCCTTTTATTTTCATAAGCTTTTCCACCTACTCTAGGTTCTTTTATTCGCGTGAACCACCCGCATTCGAAGGAGCAACCTAGTACCAACTTCATCGTGCTAAATATTCATTAATTTAACCGCAAGGGCTTAATTGAAAAGGACTTGGAGTAGCGCTTTATTATTATAAATAACTTTTTTTTTTGGTCGAACAATTCAGAAAGACTGCTTTTCGTTTCGTCCGGATCCTGCCTTTTATTATTTTTTCGGTCTAATCAGCTGCTTTATATTAACCTCGCCAACTGATAGGCATCACACAATTCAAAGCAGCTTGTCAAAGGTCATTTGACGGAAGCCCTATGACGTGATTGGACTAATTAAACTTATTCAAAAAGGATAAGCGTTATAAAAGTTGTTATTTACATGTAATACCGAGAAGTGACACACGTCATTCTGGACAATGGAATATATCGTAGTCGGTAATCGGAATGTTATACGGCTGTTTTTATACGCTTCTATGACTGTTATTTTTTCCCTTTTATCCTAACCTCAATCTGAGAAAATGTATTGCTGTTTTATGAACTTTTTTAGCGGATAGGAGACTTTCTTTTTGACAAGTACTCGTAGTTTTGATCTAGTGTATGACACCCACATTACACAGTACTCTGGTATAATCACAAGGCTTTAAATACTGTTGCGAGCTAGGGATTTGCCGGAATTTCAAGTAAAACACAATTCGATTAAAAGTCATAAAAATTACAACTATTTATTATTGGCATTTAATAATCGCACAGCAAGCAACGCTGTCCGCTCGAACTATTTGATCACTGCTCGATTGCTGCTACCGATCTGAAACGCTTTAGGAATACTTTCGCGTAGAACTGACGCTCGTCTCAACTTCACCGTAGTAAAAAGGGCTTTATCTGCAAGCTCTGCAGTGCTTTATATACATATTCGGTGGTGTGCGTGGAATTTTCGGGAAATGTTAAGAACAACCGCGAAGGGAAAAGTGTTTGAGAAGAATGCTGAAGTATGTGGAAGTTTGTCAAATTTCCACGTCAATTGGATTTTTTTCTCCGCTTTTTAGGTGGATATTGGGAGATTGTTGTTTTTCTCACTAGAAACTGATTGAGTTGTGCGTGTCTTGTCAGTGATTTGAGGTTATGCACCTTCCTGTTCACACAAACTAGGCCATAATATTTGCTCCTAGTATATGATATATGCCAACAAACGTCGTTTGCTGATTTATTCTATGCCGAGATAAATGAAATTCGAACTACAGCTAATACATTTTTCTGGAAAGTTCAAATGAAATCAAACATGTTGAAGAAATATTGGAAGAAATCGTGGAATTCGAAGTCAAATTATTACGGACGAAGGAAGGGCCTCAAACTTGTACGGTTACTAATCATTCCCTTCTGCAAGAAATCCAGACATGAACAACTTGATTATTGATACTTTTACCTTCACACTGGAGTTACGAAAAATTTAAACTAATAGAAACTGGAACTGGAGTGTGAATATTGAGGAAGGAATCGGGCAAAATGATTACTAGGAACAGCAGAGTTGTTTCGATATTGGCACATAACTGAAAACAAATGCTTCAAAAAGTTGAATTCGTCTACTACCAGTATAAAACTACAATTTAGATTCCCGAGTTGCTAATTCTCTTAACGACGAATTCTGAAAATCAGAACTATGTCCGTACAATTTCAAAATTCTGTCCATGTTTAGTTCTCATTGTCAGTACTGGTTTCCTGAACCCTATCTGATAGCTGACGAATTCTGGCTTAGTTCCGGTTTGCAGTACTGTACTTCAATAGCTAGTTAATGCTTTACGGGTTTTTCTGAAAAAATAACTAGGAGGCTATTTGGAACGTTATTTTTTAGGTTGTCAGTCGCATAGTACCCAACACCGCATCTCATCATTAAACACGTTTCGGACTTCTATCCATAAAATAATAAAGTTGCGCCCAGACTGTTGGCAGATTTTTTTATCTATAGAATAATTAATAGTAGTAAAAGTGAATTCGATCACATTAAACCTAAGAGATTTTCGGAATCAGTGAAATCAGGGGGTTTAATTGAGAAAAATATTTAAATCGGTTTTTCCCCGACTACGTTTAAAGCTTATAGAAGTAAAAGTGAATTCCAAATCTCAATATACCTTAGAAATATATCAGAATTCGTGAATATGTACACAACCACTTTACACCCCCTTAGGGGTTGGATATCGAAAAATTTTTAAGATCGTTACTAGGCACTTATATAAATAGCCCGCACAAGTAAAATTGTTTTGATAGCTCGACATGTCTAAAAGTTTTAACGAAATTCGTGAAAATGTGGATTCACGGATATTTTTTGTACTCAACCTCTGAACGCCAAAAAAAATCTGAACTTATTTTTGCTTTATTTACTCTAATAGCACATCTACATATACGTACTAAGTTTCAACTTTCTAGCATAAGCCTTTTTTGAGATATAAAAAACCACCCCTCATCCCCGTACCTTGCTACCACTATCAACAATTTTATTTTTCTAGGATGTCTGTATAGTGGTACTATATAATCCTAAATTTTTGGCTTTCTATTCATTGTGGTTTTCGAGAAATAAAAATCAGAATGTTTTCCTTTGTACCCCCTTTCACCATCATTCCCAACAGCCACACCCCCAAATTTGTTTTCCCTACTAGAGATTTACCGACCCCAACTCCTGTAAAATTTTCGAGATCATATCTGATACGGTTTCTGAGATATAAAATTTACATTCTTTGAGAAATTGCTGTCCCCCCACTTTCGTGCTCCACCTCCCCCCTCAAAAAATTTAATTTCAGTAGACTCCTCTTGTGATCGCATATCCAGAAACTAAATTTTATCTTCCTGGTGTAATTGGTTCGGAAGATATTGTAATCCAAAGTTTACGTCTACGGCGGACGGACGGACATTTTTTTTTAAATTTGCACTTTTGGGGTTTACTAGTCCTAAAACGTGAAAATACAAAATTTCAGGGTAGCAAATTTTTTTGAAATTTCAGGTCGATCACAATACTTTGTTATTAAAAAATAATAAAGTAAAATGTATGTTGTTGTATGAAATTACTGACGATGTGCACTGATTAATATTGACAGATGCCAAACTCTTAAAAGAAAAAATTGCGTGTCCATGGTAGCTTAACACGCTCACTAAAGCCATCTATGAATAAACAGCGGATTTAAGCTTATACACCTGGTAAATACCTTGTTACTATTTTCCCTTTTTTCTACACTCTTTTACTGCCGTTAAAACATGAAAATAAAAATTCCAGCGCTAACAAGTGTATTTGAAATACTAAATCGACCACACTAAAGTAATTATCGAAAAAATAATCAAACTGCCGTTATTTTTTTTTTAAATTTTACTTAAATAATTAATTTCTTAAATTAATTAATTAAATTTTCAAAAGACTATCGAGATTACTTTCTAGAATCAAAAGAATCTATTAAAAAAAAATGTCAAAGAAAATTTGATATAAATCATAATGGGATAGTAGAAAGCGTAAATACGTCTCATGAAACTTGCGAGTCCCCTGAAAATTTGAAAAATTGCTCAACTCAGCAGTAGAAATTATTAATTTTAACTTCTGCAAGGTATAAAAACTTCCCCCGCACAATAAGACATAGTCCTTAGTAGTCCTCGGGTAGTCTTGTAGCATATCGCAAATTGTAAAGTCCGTCATTCAATTTATTTTCATGTATTTATTTTTCTAGGTGAAGCAGCTTGGAAATAAATCAGTTTCCTGGGTTCGTGTTCGAGACGGTCACATACTTACGGTTGACAGGTAATTAAGAAGTTCCCCAGAGTTGATGTTACTAATAATAATTACATAGAGGAATCACCTTGAAGAATGAAGGATGAGTGTAAGTGTAAGGATGAGATTAAGGTCGGTGGGTGAACATTGTTCTTAGCATACACCCGATCCACAGATTATACAAAATAGATGTCCTTAGGTTGGATTGTGTCTTGTGTGCATAGTTGTAAATACACTTGAGGTGATTTACGATCAGGTCAAACACACCCAGCAATGAACAGCTTAACACTTCGAAGACATGAATTCAATGAGACGATAACAAAGTTTGGTACAGCCCAACCCCCCCATATTTGATTTCAAATGCTGATTTCAAATATGATTATAACCACCCCATTGCAATTCCTCCCTCTACGTCCGGTCTTTTGTGGTTATTGTTCATGGTAAACGTTTCTGATAGCAGGAAGGAAACCGCAGTTTGATTCCTGAAAATGATATAATGTCAAGAAATGGTAAATAATCAATGACTTAAGCTTAGCCTTACAGTCCGTATATCCGCTCTTGTCGGAGCGGATATACAAGATATGCAAGACAACATAAATGTTCAATCAATGTTTGGTGACACTTGAAGGGAATTGGTTTTCTAGTGCACTTCTTCATAGTACGATTTCAATGAATTCATTGTATTGTATGTCAGATTTATAAGAAAATGTCAACCCCTGTTGCTACAAAATCTCTTGTGATATATTGACGAAAATACGACGAATAAAGGGTATGTCACAGCAGAACTAGCTGTTCCAGTAGTTACTAGAAAACTTTCAAAAATTTTAAATTAACGCTCACCAACCTTTTCAGGATTTTTTGTCGAGCAAATGGTAAGCGAACGACATCATCATCGTCAATGGCGCGGCAGTTTAAGAATACAATGTCTTCAGTCATATCGATCCAGCGTTCTCCAGTTTGAACATATTAGCAGCGACCTGCTATTTACCATCACACATGACTTTACTAGTGGTCGATAGCCCTGTGATTTGCTCTTCAAAATGGGTTTGGAAGTACCATGATGTTGGTTTGTCATAGACAGCTCATTGTTGTACTGAATTCGCCTGTCAGAGCCTACCTTTACTGGTCCTGAGGTTCGTCCTTGGATCCTTTACTTTAATTCGTCTAATGATTTTTCAGCCGCAATAAGTCCTCCAGCTTGATTTCAATGACTTTTGTAGCAGTGAACTCGTTCTAGTGTGTTTTAGAATTCGTCCTTAATTGAATCGTCCTTGTTTTCAGCTTGAACATAATCTGCCATAGCACATTTAAAAATTTAGTTGTCATATCGATTGCGCGTATCCTCTCGTTTCCTCTCGGTTTGAAGTTGGTAATAAGTTCTTTTAATTTATTGACCACTATGCAGGCTACTCCTAATTCCCTGCCTCCCCATTTTTCACCACTGGTAAAAACGGTGTTGTAATCTCATATAATTTAGATATTTCAGGGTCGAAGTATTTCCTTTCTTAGAGCTCAAGAATTTCGTGACAAGTGTCCGCATTGCTTCTGTTCTCAAAATGTCCGAAAGTTCCAAGATCCAAAAGAATATACAGTCCAAATTTTATTTCCAAAGTTGACGTGATTGAGCCGTGTAGATCTTTTCGTAACTTTGCCTGTATTACAGAAGAGCGGACAAAACCAAATGTTCTCTAGTCCGCCTGCAGGTGCAATTCGCTCCTTTAGATCTTTTGCAGCTGGTAAAGACAGTCACAGGTGTTGATTCCTTTCCACGATTAGAGAGAGATTTTCCTTTTAGCTTTATGACATATTTATAAAAATAAGAGAATTGCAGTCCATATGTGACATGTCCAATATGACCGCGCTGATCACCATACAGAGGATCAAATTAAGTATACGAACATAGCAGCATAATCGTATAGTAGTATAATCTTTCCACAGGAATCAAAACAAAACAACAGCATTAATTCTGGGGTACACGAAACAAAAAATACATTTTAAACCCCTTTTTTATGTTCAGGTAGGTCACGGTATACGTAACATAAACCACGAGAATCGGTACTCCAGCAGAATTAGAACTATACTCTTTTCCCCTTTTCCTCTTTTCCAATACTGAAACTTGTAGCAAAACACTTTCAGTACTGACTAAATTCTGTTATTCAAAATTAGCTCAAAATTGAAAATCAGTACTGTACCTGGACTGAAACAGTGCAGATTTCTTTCATTTTGACAATAATTAGAAAAAAAATTATTCTCAATTTTTAGTTCTTGTTAATTTTGTCCCTTTTTCGAAAAACTAACCTATTTCTATAATATTTTATGTTATTTCTTAAAGATTGAAGGCTTACAGCCTCCATATTATAAGTGTACCTGTCTAATATGGATGAAAATTTCTTAACTTCGGGAACACAAGACAAAACCTACCACCCTAGGCTATGCAATGCCTGCGCCTGTTCCTGAAAAATATTCCACTTATAATGTATAATACATAATTTCAATCATTACTGGCACTGTACTGACTTTAGGAATTCGCAAATAGCAAATTTAAAAATCTTTTTTTTTAACAAGAGAAGTTTAAATTGAAAAATCATGAAGATTATTATTGAAAATTTAAATCATATGTGAAATCCGACAAACGAGAAATTTACTCTGACTTCAGATCTATGGTAGTAATTATTTTCCGTATTCATAAACTGTGACACTAATTCAAAGATTCGTACAGTACTGTCGCAATACCTGTTGATTTATCAGGTAGTAGAGTGATTTCTTTACAGTTCTTTTTCAGTACTGAAACACATAACTGCATCAAAACTAGCATGTAAGTACTGATGTAATTAGAACACAATATTGATAAAAAAAAAACCTATTTAAAAAAACATTCCGTAATTCGATATTCGATTGTCATTCCCATCGTATTCGGTGTTGTAAAACACGTCATTTCGATAAAGTCTGAATTCAGTTTTACCGCATAAATTTTGGCGTTTTTTTAACTTAATTCAGATGCAATTAAAAAAATCTGCCAACAGTCTGGGAGCAACTTTATTATTTTCGGGCAGAAGTCCGGAACGCGTTTAATTCTGAGACGCGGTATAGGTTACTGTGTGACTGAAAACCTAAAAAAGGTTCGGGAAGCGGTTAGAATGGGGTCGCGCTAGAATACTTAAACGCCGCTGTCACATATAACATATGAATTACATAATTGGGTCATACTCCGGGAAGATAGTATAATATCAGTTAATACGCGATTAGGAGGTTTTTCGTGATTAGGTTTTTGGCCATTACATGAAATCGGAAATGCATTTGTAGGCAATTATATAAAAAGTCTGTGGAAGTGAAAACCAATCTGATATCTCATCAATCCTAAGAAATATGTCGAAAGCCTTACGTCCTAGTGGAGTTCAATATCTAAAAATACTGATATCAACTTTTGACGATTACGTGGGGAGCCTTAGGAAGTAAAAATTAATTTGATATCTCATTAGAACTAAGAAATATGTAGGAATTTGCTCTCACTTTGGGGTTGAATATCAAAAAATCCTGAAATCAGTTTTTAGATATATGTAAAGAAAGCCCAAGGGAGTGATAACCAATCCCATGTCTTATCATTCCTAAGAGATATGACAAAATTCGTGAAAACGTGTTCAACCCGTTTATACCCTCTTAGGGGTTGAAAAAGGAAAAACTTGGAAACGGGTTTTAGGTGATTATTAAACAAACCCTTGAAAGTTATTCGATATCTAATCAGACCGGAGGGATATGGCTGAATTCGTGAAAATGTATACAACCCCTTTACACCCCCTAGGAGTCGAATTTCAAAAAATCCTGAAAACACTTCTTATGTATTTATACTCTAGATGAAATCATATAGAGTATTATAAGTTTAATCCAGCCCAAAAGTTTGTAGCGCATAGAACCAAGCCTCGGACGAAAAAAAGTTATATATTATTTTTTGTTTATTTGTGGCCAAAAACCTCGTCCGTCCGTCCGTCCGTCCGTCCGTCCGTCCGTCCGTCCGTCCGTCCGTCCGTCCGTCCGTCCGTCCGTCTGTCCGTTAGCACGATAACTCAAGAACGCCTTCACCTAGGATGTTTGGTTGAATTTGTAAGGCTAAGTTCGTTAACGGGCAAAATCGTCCTACTCCTTCGGGTAGCTGCCATACAAAATGTCCTTAAAACACGTGTTCAAGAATATTAGTCGATAACTTCAGAAAGATTAAAGCTACGACTTTGAAATTTTGTATGTGCTATTTTTCCAATAGCTGGCGCTAAATATATGATTATGAAGAAATTCCTGTAAGTCCTTCGTGTAGCTGCCATACAAATATCCTGTCAAAATGTATTTACTTAATTTACGTAACTCACTATAACTCAAGTAATCTTTTAGCTACGAATTCGGAATTTCGTACAAATTAGTTTTTGGTGAAATAAATTTGAGTTTACTAGTCAACGAAATCCTTTTACTCCTTCTGGTAGCTTCCATACAAAATGTCCTTAAAACACGTGTTCAAGAATATTGGTCGATAACTTCAGAAGGGTTTAAGCTACGTCTTTGAAATTTTGTATGTGTTATTTTTTCAATAGTTAGAGCTAAATGTATGCTTATGAAGAAAATCGTATTAGTCCTTCGTGTAGCTGCCATACAAATATCCTGTCAAAACGTCTTCACTTAATTTATGGAACTTCTATAACTCAAGTAATCTTTTAGCTATGAATTGGAAATTTTGTACAAATTAGTTTTGAGTAAAAACGAAGTTCAGGCTTACTAATCAGCGAAATCCTTTTACTTCTTCTGGTAGCTGCCATGTAAAATGTCCTTAAGACACGTGTTCAACAATATTTTTCGATAACTTTTGAGCTCTTCAAGCTACGAATTTGAAATTTTGTACACGTTCATTTTTAAATGGTTCCAAGAAAAAGGATAAATATGTAAGAAATCGAGTGAGTCCTTCCTGCACCTCCTATGTGAAAGTCCTTCAAAAAGGACATTTTTTTCGATGACTTACCCAGTTCAAGGTATGAAATTAAACACTGAATATTGTCTTTTAGTTTTGAGTAGCAATCTAATGGCAGTCCTTAATAAAGGACATACAACATCCACACACATCTACTTTATCCCCAACTACAATATAAATCGGAGTTCAGTATTCATCTAGAGTATTATACGATTGGCTTGCAGCCGATCGTGACTGCAGTATGTTTTTATGAAGAATCCGCACAATAAAAATGAATTCAATATTTGAAAAGACCTAATAGATATGACGAAAATCGTGAAAAAATATACATTCCATTTTCACAGATAATTTTGTTTGCCCCCTTTCGTACGCCTAAGGATATGTTAAATTTTTTTTAATCTAAATTACTTTTCTAGTTGATTTACATATACATACAGAGTTTCAAGTTTCTAGCATAAGCCGTTCTATAATTAGGAAAAACACCCCCCGTACCATACTACCCCTATAAAAAATTATATTTTTTCAATATGCTACTTCCATAGCTATATCTAAATACTAAGTTTCAGATTTATATCAGTATAGATTCTCGAGATATAAAAATCGGAACTTTTTTTTCTTCACCTTCCCCACCCTCACCCTCTACACCCTCATTAACAAAATTCTACTGCTTCTGGTAAAAATTCTAAGCATCTATCATATACTGTTCTTGAAATATGAGACGTAATTTTTTTAAAAAATGAGCCGTGTATATCATTTCTGACGATATGCCAGAAATGGAGTTTGCATTCCCAAGTAGCGAAGTGTACTTAAATACACGATTGTAATAGTACATTGATAATTATTGTTTTATTAATAAATTTTAATTGTTTTGCTTGAAATTTCGGCTTCTCTAGTTGGAAGCATTTCATCTACCCAGTCTCTCTCAAAATACAAATTTCATCGTTGACCTAAATTTTGAAAAGTTTGTGAAATTCTTTTTTTTAGAAAAATACTCCCCAGCCTGATGAGCTGGAAATAATCTAACTCACACATCCTTTGCTTTTACAGAATTCTATGAAAGTATGACCCAAATAAGTTCTGGTGAAAACAAAATTATTTTTCGATGGTCCACAGTAATCCAATAAGGATAAGTTGATAAAACCTAAAGCAAACGATCCTTATTTCCTTTTCACCAGACCGAGTGGAAAGTACTGTCTAAAGGAAGAGCTTTGCGTTAGGAATTAATCCTCGAAAATTCACAAAAATGACTGAAATTTGATTTAATCAAGCGTACAAAATGTTGATGCAAACGAGAGTGGACTCGAGTTCGAAAACTTTTTGAATTAAAGCAAAAAATTACCAGAATTATAGAATACATAAATTAAATATCTCGACATACTTTTTATTCTATTTGATGATGTCCTATTCTAAGCTATTTAATTTCTATACTATACAACCGCAAATATCTAATTTTATACTATGCAGATATTTGCGATGTTATTTCTGTTAAATTCTCCTCGGTCCGAGCCTTTTTGGGCGGAAAGTAGCAGAATTTCCCACATTATAGAAAAGTTATCTACGGTCGTACTGAAAAACATATTCGGTTTATTAGCGTCAAGTATAGTGGATAAAACTTTCAGTACAACTCCGAATCACTTTTGGGAAAATAAGTTTCATATGTCACAAGGCAGACAAAGTTACGGGTGGCAAACGAGTGCTCATGGGAACATTATCGATCGGGACTTTAGTACAGAAGTGAAGTTAACTTACTTCATTCGATTTTAAAAGAAATAGTCACGTAGATGAATACTGAAGTTTTTCAATCATATAACAATTTTCTTTTATTGGAAAGAACTAAGAAAATTATTGGTGACAAAAATCCTCAATGGAACTACTATAGCGCAATACAGGTTAAATAGCGTGTTAAATAATCAAACCGGAAGGCTGTGTGGAGATCTCAGATCTAGCAAATCCCTTACACATTCATCAATTACTTCAGCACTGCTGTTTGAACTGCTTACCGGGTAATGCAATAGGTAATGAGTTGTCCAAGAAATGGCGATTATACGATGTTTAAATATTATTTAATTATTAGACACCCTTAAAAATTAACCAGGAGGCTATTTAGAAAATGAATTGTTAGGTTGAGTGAATCGCCAGAACCAGTGTTACATTTCGACTTTAACCACGTCCTCGATTATGACCAAAAAACCAAATTAATCTTTTACAGTTGGCAGGGGCGTAAATGTTTCTGTCGCACTCCGACTTTAAGCGCTTGTTCTCTTGCTAGACTCAGCCTATTCTCCTGCACGTCAAGGTTCCAATTTCACGAACTTTGCCACGAAAAATAGTAAAGCTTCAAATTTTACTTTATTATTTTTTGCTACCCTGAAATTTTGTATTTACACGTTTTAGGACTAGTGAACCCCAAAAAATTAAAAAAAAATACAAATGTCCGTCTGTCCGCCGTCCGCAAAAACGTTTGAAGGCGCGTATCTCACAAACCCGTTGAGGTATTAAGTTGAAATTTTCTTGGTGGGTAGATTGAGTATGAGGAGTGAGGTGGAGGGAGCGTCTTAGATGGAAAATTTGACTTTCTAGATCTCAGGAACCACTTATGCTAGGCGGCTGAAACTTTGAATTTATGTAGAACTATGATAGTGTACTAATTTACAAAAAAATGGTCGATATGGGTTGAGGGGTGTGGGAGTGGGAGTGGTGGGAAAAACAAAACATCCGAAACGCTCGAGAGCTGGGATCTAAATATTCTAAAACCCCTTATCTCCTGAATGGTTGATGTCAGAAAGTGAATACTTTGTTGATGTCTTAAGGCATACCAGGAGCCTGGAAAAGACCAATCAATTTGAAGAGGTGAGGTGTGATGTGGAGGTAAGCAATTTTAGATTGCAATATCATCCGAACCAATTATACCAAAAAGATGAAATTTGTTTGTGTATATAGAACAAGCCGCGTCCTGCGGCCCCGCTCACGTTTATATGGTGCTATACTATTGAAACTGCAACGCCAGCGGTTTCTAGTCTTACTTTCCATTGCTCCGTCGATTTCGTTACTCCCGCTGCTTCGTTGCTCCATTTCTCCCGTTGTTTCTGTTGCTCCTGTTACTCCCATTGCTTCCGTTACTCTCGTTGTTACGTTGCTCCGTTGCTCCGTTGCTTACGTTGCTCCCGTTGCATCCGTTTCTCCCATTACTCCCGTTGCTCCGTTACTGCCGTTGCTCCCGTTTCTCCCGTTGCACCCGTTACTCCAGCTGCTTTCGTTGCTCCGATGCTCCCGTTGCTCCCGTTGTTCCCGTCGCCCCCGCCTCTCCCGTTTCTACCGTTTCTCCGTTGCTCCCGATGCCTCCGTTACTCCCGTTGGTTCCGTTGCTCCTGTTGTTCGATTTTCTCAGATATGCACACCGAAAACACACGAACTGTCCCTAAACTTTATGACACACACTTATTTGTGTGTGTCGCTCGCCACCTATTGTAGCATAGTTTTACTAATGCAGAAACCTTCGCGGGCGTGCGCTCAACAAATCGACAAAGTTTTATTGCAATTGGATGAATGGTATAGGAAGACATACGGGAAAAACAAACAATTAGAGCACCAGGCTACTAAAATCGCGAAAAAATTGGAAAAATGTCGAAAAAACAATTCTTTTTGATTCGATTGGTACCAAACTTCACAGGAACCACCCCGGGACTATTTTACAAGTTCCCTGAAAATTTGATCAAAATCGGTTGAGCGGTTTAGGAGTCCATTGCGAATGACATCCACACATCCTCTTTTATATATGTAGATTACAAGTACTTAACGTAAAATTTTAAAGGGGGTAGCAATTTTTCAAAAAAATCAATTTTTATATTTCAAGAACTGCACCAGATATGATCTTAAAAATTTTGCCGGAGTTAGGCCCAATAGAACTTTAACAGGAAAATAAATTTTGCAAGTGGTGGCGAAAGGAAGTGGAAAGAAAGAAATTCTAACTTTTATTTCCTGAAAACTGCAAGGGATAAAAAGCTTAAAAATGTACGACTATATAGAGCTACTATAGAGGCATCTAGAGAAAACAAACAATTTGTTTAATAGTGGTAATAAGCTAGTGGAGGATGATTTTTTGTATCTCAGGAACGATTTATGTTGGAAAGTTGAAACGGAGTACGTATATGAAGATGTACTAATTAAAGCAAAAAAAGTTCGGATTCTCATAACCTTACGTAGGTGGAATAAAACAATTATAATTGGGAATGTCGAGTGATCAAATTCATTTTATTTCTGCGATCTCACTATATAAGCTACTAGAAGCATTTTTCTAAATTTTTCGATATCAAAACTCTAAGGGGGTGTGAAAATGCTTTTCACAGATTCCGATATATTTCTTCAGTCTAATGAGATATCGAATTTGCTGTCACTTCTAAAGGCTTTAAATATAATCGGGGAAAAAACCGATTTAAGTATTTTTTGATATTAAACCCGCTGGGGAGTAAGACATTGTTCAAATTTTGACGAATTCCGAATTTTTTTAAGTTTAAAGTGATCGAATTCGCGTTTACTTTATTAAGCCTCATCAAAATTAACAAAATTTCAGGAATTTGCGATTTTCAACCCCTAAAAGGGTGTAAGATGTGTGTAAAATGATTGTGTACGTTTTTACGAGTTCCGACATATCACTTAAGTCTGATGAAATATTGAATTGCTTTTTACTTTAAATGGCTTTCTATGTAATCGCCGAAAAATCGGTTTCAGAATTTTTTATATTCAACCCGTAATGGGTTTATAGTCTAGGTCTCCTTGAAATTGAAAAAAAACTACCAACAGTCTGGGCGCAACTTTATTCTTTATTGATGCAGGCAGTGTAGGTTACTATGCGACTGACAACCGAAAGAATAACCAGGAGGATATTTGGAACGTTATTTTCTTAGGTTGTCAGTCAAATAGTAACCTTCACTGCATCTCAGCATTAAACGCGTTTCGGACTTCTGCACAAAAAATAATAAAAGTGGGCCTAGACTATTAGCAAATTTTATTTACATATTTCTGAAAACGGAATAAAATTATGTTGGCTCTATCAAGCGATAGGATTTTTTCCTACTTTGAGGATAGTTATTACGTCTGCTTGTTTTTCAGGTTTTTTTTTAAATTACTTCCCTTCATACAAAGTTTTCTATAGAAATCAATTTTCAAATGTTTTCCATCTTTCACTAGTCTTTCACGCAAACTTCCACTAAATGGATATTGTTAAAAAGCAAAAAATAACAAAATACACGAAAAACGGAGGGACTATATCAAGAGGTGCGATTCGAACAAGTATCTTTGGGGAAGATTTACTCTTTACCCGGGATTTATCCCGTTTCAGGTAAATATCCGGTATTTTCCTCGATTTACAAAAAATTTCTTTTCTTTCAAGACACACATACTGTTCCAACGCACCTACGATCAAAATTTTTTCAAATATTTAACTAAAAGTCCAGCACTTTATTTCGAGATTAATTCAGAAATTTAAACTAGAAACTCTCATATTTCATGAAAGATTAACTCGTTAACTTCTCGCAAAAACGAGACATTTGAAAAATTCCTAAAGTCAAGTGAGTTATAATATAGAAGTGAATAAAGCACTAGCTTCAAGGCAGGAAAACCTTAAGTTGATTTCCGAGCGGGAAAAGGCATCTGTCCATTTTTTAAGTTTTGCTTTCAAAACATTCGCGAAGAATCTCTCCTCATAGAATACTCCAGACCATTTGAGATATCAAGATACTAATCCAAAGACACTGTAACACTACTTGAGATCTTCATATTCGAGAATGTTTTATTTAACGTGAACTCATTTCCCATTCTTCAAGTATTAAAAGAAAAATTTCATACTTCTTAGAAAGAAAACGCAACAGTATCCACTAAGGGATGAATGATAAAAAAAGCTTTTAAGGAATTATGCGATTCATAAGTCGACCATATATAAGCAGAACTACTGGTATTCAAACCTACTTCATATTGTGTTCATATTTATAAAATGGTGCCAGGTTGGAAGCACATACTTAAAATGAAAGCATAGTAGACGTATCCCTAAGTAAAATATAGCAAAAATAACAATGCCAGTTGTTGAAAATCTTGTAATTCTGTAGAAGTATCTCGAGTATAATTCTGCGAACAATATTAAATCTACCACATCTGTATTTCTGAATAAATTGCATGTAGTCGAGTGTTCTGAAAGCCACTTCATAACACCACAAAAAAAAAGTGTTACTTTCTTTCTGAGTGCAAATGCAGTTGTAAGGGGTGTCGCTTAAATATGCTTAAATGGTTTAAATATTAAAATTTACCCTCATCCACAACGAACTTACTCGCAACATCCCTCAAGATAATTCAAAGTAGAAACGGTAAGTTAATTGTACTCATATAATGCCGGAGCTTACTAGACAGCATTATGAATAGATCTCAATTCAATGCATCGAAAAACAATTAATTGTAAAGTCTAGACTTCAGTCATTACTCTAATGTTCACCTCAACTTTCACTGGTCCAGTGTTCCCCGAGATGGAAGCATTGGACAACAGTTCTGCCACCTTTAAGGCCTGATTTTGGGCCATTTCTGTGCTAATTCAATTATTCAATGACCGAATGATCCAGGACTGAATCATTGTCGATAGCAAAAACAAGTTACTTTTAAATTGTTTATTTCCTGTTTAAAGTATTAAGTCGTTCTTTAAATCACGTGATACATAATTTTTAAGATAAGGACTGTGAAAAGCAATTCTATTTAATTTATTTATTTATTAAAGTACAAACACACTTTAAGACCCACACTGGGCGCCAGACGGCCTAAATGCAATCAATTTGCAGACCAGGTGCGGCACACAATTTATACGTGGCTATCAAGTGACCCACACTGGGCGCCAGACGTCTTTAATGCACGTTTCTACCAAGCTAATAAAAAAATTTCTAAAGTTTATTTTTGTAAGTTAACCCTGTGTCTGTAACTTAGCAAAACATCAGCTTGCTATGCCATCTTTAAAATATGGCTTCCAAAATTCAGTTTGTTGGCGATATCTCGTTTCCACAAAACTCTAGATCAATTTGAATTTGAATTTGAATTTTTGTGAAACTTCGTATGACTTTTTAATAGTCCTATTATTATAATACCTCGTGTTTTATCACTGTTGTGTTGTGATGGGTCGGTCGCGAACGATTCGGTCGAAATGACCGGGTCAGTACTATGACCGAATTAACTCGAGTCATGTGAAATGAAACAAGTCGTTCAATCGATCACTAGAAAAAATATTCTACGTCTCGTATCGTACCCGATCATAGAGATATACATATATACTGGAGATGACAAGCAGCGATTGAGTTTAAGGCGGACGTCGTCGCATTCACTTACACGCAAAACAACAACAATTAACATAACGACCCTGTTTTTTCTCACTCACTCCCGCTCTTGAAACACGCTAAACAACTACAATTTGATATAACGACCCTGTTTTGTCTCACTTCTCTGGCTTCAAAGCGCTTTATACAAAGCCGGTGGCTTGTCGTCTCCAGTATCTCTATGTACCCGATGTTGATAGTCGAACAGCGCCAAAAGGTTCTCTTCGTGTCGGTTTGGTGCTCGAAGGGAGCCAATGATTACATTAAAGACACTTTAGGGGAAAATGCGCCAAGAGAAAATCGAAATCAAAACTAAACAATTTTTCTGTGTTGAATTTACGAATTAAAAGAACATTCAAATTCATTCATTAACCGTACACTCTCTATAAATTACAAAAATTAAATTAGAATTGTTTTTTTTTCTCGAATTCATAAAACCGATCTTCGAGTTCGATTTACTCTTGGCGTCTAATCATATGCTGCCTTCGTAGTTCGAATACCGACCGACCAGCCATCAGCGACCACCGAAGACCGACCGACTCGAAAAGTCGAGTTAATAGAAGCTTTTTCTAGTGACGCTGACCGAAATGACGACCGAACGAATCATGGAAGTGACCGAACACCGATGTGACCGAACACCGAAGTGACCGAAATGACTCATTTGAGTCATTTCGGTTACTTCGGTGTTCGGTCACCTCCGTGATTCGGTCGGTCGGTCAATTCGGTCAGAATCATGGAAGTGACCGAACACCGAACTGACCGAAATGACTCAAATGTCTCATTTGAGTCATTTCGGTCATTTCGGTCACTTCGGTGTTCGGTCACTTCCATAATTCGGTCTGTCATTTCGGTCAGCGGTCACTAGGAAAAGCTTCTATTAACTCGACTTTTCGAGTCGGTCGGTCTTCGGTGGTCGAACTTCGAAGGCAGCGTATGATTAGACTTGAGACACTTTAGGGGGATAATGCGGCAAGAAAAAATCGAATTCGATGGTCGGTTTTCGAAGAAAAAAATCAATTCTAATGATTTAATTTTTGGAATTTATAAAGAGTGCACGGTTAATGAATGAATTTGAAAATTCTTTGGATTCGTAAATTTAGTAGGAAAATTGTTTAATTTCGATTTTCTCTTGGCGCATTTTCCCCCAACCTTCGAGCACCGAGTACCGACCGACACGAAAAGTCGAATAGAAACTTTTGGCGCTGTACGGCTATCAACATCGGGTACGATAAGAGAATATTTTTTCTAGTGACCGCTGACCGATTAACCGTCTTGTTATTTGTCGTAATACGTGAGTCATTTCGGTCGGTCGGTCATTGCGACCGAATCATGGAAGTGACCGAAATGAGTCAAATGACCGAATCTTTTAAATCGGTCACTTCAGCGAAATGACTCGGTCATATTGGGTTATTGAAATAACCGATTTATCCCATCACTACTGTTGTGACTTATAAAACCAAATAATTAATAGTATTTCGAAAAGTGTAGCGTCTTTCTCAGATTTTCAGTAATGAAATTGATAGATGATCTAATTACCTACAAAAAGCGTTTTAACTGAAGGTCATACAACTCATGGTTATGGGAACCGGATAGAACCTATTTGGCTGTAGATCCGCATCTATACCTTAACTTGGATACTTCTTTCCTCTTAATTCGGCACAATATACCTTAAGGCCTCTAACTACGACCAGGTGAAAAGATTATAAAGGAGGCTTGTCAACCAACTTTATACACACTTAAGGCCCAAATTGTAGTAAAACTCAAATATCATAAGCCGTTAGGTTAAGAAAATAACAGAATATTTAATTAATCTTTCTGTCTACTTCAATATTAACTTCAACGAAATGGAATAAGGATTTTTACCCCTACAAGCTGTTAAGTCTAAGGAAAATTTCTTACTCACTACATAAGCTTCCATACCTAGCGATAATAGTTTCTCGAAAACGATGGAATTATGCATCAAGTGAAGGTTTACCATACTGCAGAGTCGACACTTCTTGCAGCAGTCAGGCTTCACAGTACTCGTACTTTCTGAAAATCTTAAAATTAAGTGGCACTATACCCACAGAAACCATCATCTTGCTAAACCCTCAGGAGCAGCAATGAAGAAGATCAAGTGGTGTACAGATGAAATGCCTTGAAATTTTCTTCGGCAATATGCTGAACTTCGAAAAGGTTTAAGGTGTACTCCCAAACTAGATTCATTCATTCATGTATAAGTGCTGCAGTCTTAAAGATTCTTCCCGAAGATAATTCCAACCGACAAACTGAAGAAATTGCACTCGGGCTTCTACTTCACTACCTAGAAGTTTAGTATCCTAATACTGTAAGCCCTTCTCTTTAACTAAGTGTGCCATTTTGTCTTGTATTTCCAGGTCGATTTTCATAGCGGACGAGAGATTTCAGGCACTAAAGCAACCGGATAAATTTTGGACGTTGCAGATAAAATATGTACAAGCCCGGGACGCTGGTGTCTACGAGTGCCAAGTGTCAACGGAACCAAAAGTTAGTGCCCGGGTACATCTTCAAGTAGTTGGTAAGTTTTCTAATCATCGTCATCGTTATAGTGTCCAAAAGAAAAAGCCACCGTTAGGGAAATCATAGCAGGACCTTTAAAATCTCGTCTTTTCACTCCTTCCGGCTTTTCAATCATTTTGAAATATTTATCCTGCTACCATCCTTTTTCCATTAACATTTCTGCCTAATATGCACAGAGAAAATTACAGTCTTACACTCGGCCTTTATACAGCGTTCCTTATATCGTTCATCCCCCGACTCGCCATTTCCCCACATGTCCTAGTTACATATTCATGACACGAGGTCCACATACTCGTATAACGTTCTTTATTACCTTTCTTTCGAAAATACCACATTCGTTCGTATGCACGAGTATGTACACACCTACGTACATTAAACCAAGGATATGATACCTTTGTGTCCTTCCACGTATCCGTAGAGAAATCCCTTTGGGTGTCGTGTCATTTCATAATTTATCCGGTCTTTCTCTAATTTTCTAATTATATAGTTCCTCGTACGGAATTAGTTGGAGATGCTGATCGTTACGTGAAAGCCGGTAGCTCGGTTATAATCCGATGCATAGTGCGAGGAGCCTTGGAACCACCATCCTATATAATTTGGTATCATGGAGCCCAGCAATTAGTGGCCGAAAATCGGCGAGGTCTTCGCATGCAAGTAGATAAGGGAGTTCCGGAAGCCGATGGAGAAATTCATAGTACGGTAAGTTAAAAAGGATTTATTTTTTTTTTAAGTTTTCCAGAAAATTCAGTAATAATTTCGATGTTGAATAACATTTTCCGTAAAATTACCTACCTGTAGATGCATAGGACTAACTTTTCCATAAGTGCAAAAACGTACTAAAATCAAAAGGCAACAAGAAAGCGTTATTTTATTTGATATAGTCATTTCAAAGTTAAACCAAATGCATGTATGCTTTTATCATTTACAGCAAACAAATGGTCCTTTGGATAAAATCTACTTTGTACCAAAAAAACTATAAGATTCATTATCGAGTTTGAAGATGAAACATTAATGAATCACTGATCGTACCTAAATAGATCCTCGTTAATGAATCATTTTGGAAGAATCATTAATGTACCGCTTTTATATCTTTGAATTGAAATGATGTACAAATGATGTATAATACAACTATCGTAATGACTATACAAATTAATTTACTTTATGTGAGTTCACCGAAAGAAAGGTCATACTTCACATTGACTAACGCCTTTCTTCAAACCTATTTGTGTCCGAATGTAAAGTGCATCACACGTCTGCATTATTTGACAAAGCTATTCATCAACATGACGAAATAACAGCCATCAATCTGTTCGCGAGGAAATTCGTAAATGTTTTGCTAATTAATGAATAATTTCATCATTTGATTAACATTAATTACATGGAAGATTCATTCCAGTGAAAACATATTGAAATTTATGAAAATATTCAGTAATTGATGTAAAGAATCATTAACGTGATGATGTTTATTTATCACTGACAAATCTTTCATCAAATTTATGATGGATTCGACAAATTTTCCTAATTTAGACAGAAAAATGTGAATTTCGAAAGAACCAAGGCTGCCATTTTGCTACAATCGTTCAGTTATTTATTTTTGTTTTTTAATTTTGCTACTTTGCTACAATTTCTTAGGGTTTTATATTTAAACATATTTACAGAATTTTTATTTTGTTCAACAATTTTTACGAAAGTTTTTCAATGGGCATTCATTATCTTTTCATTTGATGAATATGGTTACATCAAATAAATGCACGTGTTCATTGAACCAAAATTGATGAATTTTTCTATTAGTTCAGTGAGATTTCAAGTTGGTTCTGTGTACTCATGAAAAGTATTGTATTGTGTGCGTGAAGAGTCGTCGAAGTGGCATGCGACTACAATAGGTGTATTTTTTCGCGCATTTATCCAGATCAGAGTAGTGATTAATATTGTTGCGAGCTAGGGGTTCGCAGGGATTTCAAGTAAAACACAGTTCGTTTAAAATCAAAATAAGTGTTTATTTATTATTCGCACATTAATTCTATTCGCATAATAATTAGCACTGTATGGCAACACTGCCCGCTTATATAAATCGCTTGACTCGATTACTTTCGCTTTCTACCAACACGGTCGCGTATACACGCTGGCTGTCACAGGCGACGTAATAAAAATTACTATGTCCCTCGCTGAAAGCTCAACCTGCTTTTATACTACTTGTCTGTAGTCGAGACTGTTCTTGAATCTTCGTTCGGTGATGTGTGTAGAGGGTTCTAGTGAGCTTGAGATCTTTCGATTTTGATCATCTACGCTGTTCTAGTACCTTCGATAAGAAGGGAGGTATAATCGTGTTGTTTCGCCTTATATACTTCTGATTGGGTTATTTTGCAACTAGGTATTCGGTTGCTGCTGTTTCCCTAGTTCGTAATCGATCGAGTTGCGTGGTTGCCAGGTTTACATGTAACAATATTTACATTAACAACACCATGTTGCTGTTTTTGTTATTTTTTTAACTTTTTCCTGTAGATAGTAGGCTAGAATATGGATGTTAACAGGAATAACTGCCCCAGTGAACTCACAGGGGCAGCTATTCGCTATAAATTCTGTAATCTAGCCTACTATCTATGGAAAAAAATTATAAAGAATCATAAAAACAGCAAATTTGTTGTTATTTTGTATATAAATTTCCTAACCTGCTCTGTTCTGGATAAGTGCGCAAAAACACACCTAATGTAACAGCTCAATTGGCGTTAGATGATATGCATGATATGCATATCAATTTCAACGCGCCACTACGACCAACCTACAAAAATATTTAAGGCTTAAAAAAAATCGTTCCTTTTATTACCTATTCAATGGTAAGGCTATAGTTAGATCTTCTTGAATTTTTTTAGAAAATTAGATTTTATTCTACGATTGATTTAGCGATTTGTATTGCCATGGTAGTACACTACTTTAAACTGAGGTTGGAGAACTCTAATGTAATAATTTAAATTTAAAAGAACTATGATATCGAATAAGCCTGGTAATTTTGACGAATTCGGCATAAATACTTATATTTTTAAATTATAAATTTTTAAAGTTATTTGTTTAAACAAAATATGCTTAAAATAAATTGAAAATTAATATGTCTTTACAGATCGGCTCTTTAATAATTGAATCAATGAAGAAACATGACACGGGAAATTACACGTGTAGTCCATCAAATAGTCCAAGCGTAACTGTAACAGTTAACGTAATTAATGGTAAGTTGATTTTTACCCAAATTTCTTTCAACTAAATTTCTTCTTTTTTATTGAAGGAGTGCCATAATGTCTAAAGCGTCTCCACTTACACTTTGCATTATTATTTTTTAATAATAAAGTTGTGATCGACCTGAAATTTACAAAAAAAAAATTATCTCCTAAAATTTTGTACATGAAGGTTTAAGGTCTAGTAGACCCAAAAAAAGCAAAAAAATTCGTCTGCAAACCCATTTGAAGGATCGTAGTTCGCAAACACGTTTGAAGGCTCGTAGTTTGCAAACCTGAACCTGTTAAATGGCTCCTAAAAACTTTTTTATCATTTTTCGGTATTCAACCCCTAAGAGGGTGTAAACGGATTGTATATGTTTTCACGAATTCCGACATATTCCTTAGGTTTCATTAGATATCGAATTCGCTTTGATCTTCAAGCGGTTTAAATATAATTACCAAGCACTTGATTTAAACATTTTTCGATACTCAACCCCCAAGGAGATGTTACGTGGTTGTGCAACTTTTCACGAATTCTGACAAATCATCAAGGTCAAGTGAAATATCGAATTCGCGCTCTACTCCTATGGATTTTATACAATCTAACCACAAATTAATTTCAGGATTTTGCGATACTCAGCCGTTTAGGGGGTGTAAAATGAAAATTTGCGTTTTTACGAATTCCGGCCTATCTCTTAGATCTGATGAGATATCGAATTGTTTTTTAACCTTAATCGGATTTATATATAGTGGCCTAAAAATTAATTTCAGAATTATTGTTATGTCGATGTTTTATCTCTCGTGTTTTTATTGAAACTGAAAAAAAAAATTAAAAATCTACCAGCAGTCTGTGCTCAACTTTATTATTTTTTAAATAATTCGAGAGAAGTGCTTACGCTACTGCCAACCGTAACAATTCGTTCGTCGGTCAAAGCCGCGAACGTAGTCAATGTCAAAATGCAGCGCTGGTTTTGTCGATGTAGATACCCTCAAAAACTAACCAGGAAGTTAATTGTTTAGGAAACCCGGAACCATCTATAACTCAAAATCGTGTTAAAAACCGGAGATAACTATATAGGCGCTAGGCATATGGTATGTAGTGGAAAGTAGTGCAAATCGTAGCTTCCAGGGGCCAGTTTGATTTTAGAGATAGACTATATTCAATGCCCACAAATTATCCATACATACATTAATAGTCAAAGATGTAATTGACGAAAGAATCAGTCCAGTATTAAGCCTGGAATGTCGTGGCTCTTAATTTTCTAAAGTCAGCGTTTATTTTTTATACACTTCGGCTTAAGTTCATAGACAGATTGCATTGCAGACGGCGAGGTTATCCAAACATAGCGACCAGAAGTATATTGCAATATACCCTATCATAGATCTTCCTTCAGTTTCAACCAAGAGATCCTGGAGTCCGCTGAGTATTCTAAGCTTAATCTAGCCTCAAAAGTATATTGGAACATCCCTTAGAGTGAACCAGAACCGCTTTTTTATCGTCTTCCATCGAGATGGAACAAATCTGCCAGATATGCGGTCTGAAGTAATTCGTTGTTCAAAAATCTTGTCCCATATCTGCCTATTTTGTTCCCGTTTTCTTGACGTCTTCTTTAATAAACCTATTGCAATTTGATATCCTTAGTGAACACATTAGTACTACTACTAATTGTCAGAGCTCCTATTAAGTTTGTAAGTATTTTTCTCTATTGTGGAAGCTATCAAACCACCATTAAATTCGTCCTTTTCAGCAAAAGTTCTTCAAGCTTGAACTTAGCTCTGTATTCAGCATCGAAACAAAGCAAAAGTTTCCCGTTCTGATAACTTCATATCAATATCCTAGCGCGGGAGCAAATGCTGCTTTACACTTTTCCCGAAAAGAAATTCTAGAAATAAATAATGAAAAGAAAATCAACCCAGGGTAGAAATGAAATGGAAAAAAAGATTTTATAAAATTGCCTTTACAGAAAATCTTCCACTCTCCCGTCAACTTCAGATAAATAAATATAAATTGAATATTTTCTTACATACGTAGATATCTTCTTTTGATTTCAATATTCAAATTCGATATTGATATTCAATTTTGAATTAAAATTCAAAACATACACATGATTGTGGATATATTCGGTATAGGACGAACTGAAACATCTAGGTAAACAATATTCGAGAAGAGAAATTACCAATATACGGGGTGATGGCAATTGAAAATCAACATTTTAAATATAAATAATAACAAGGCCGTTTATATGGTATACGCTCGGCGGAGTTACGGACTTATTCACCAATATTTGAAAATGTCTGTCATTTGATGATCTATTATACAGAGTGATTCACAGTCAAGAAAACAAATTTATACATTAAGTAGCTTCAACCTAATAAGGGGAAATTTTCCAACCGTCTGATTCTGAGATCGTCAAAACAACGCCACAGGACAATATACCACACTACTTAAGAAAAATTTCGTAATATTAATAAAACTATAACAGGTGTTTTCTCTGTAAGCTACTTTTTCCAAAACGAATTTTGTTATTATGGTTTTGACATAAGTTAATTTTGATGGTTTAAACAAATTAGCTGTCCGTGTCTGAGTGGCTTTTCCACCATAACTTCCAAGCTCCTGAACTGATTTAAATTAAATGTTGTACTCTTATGCGCGACAACGAGCCATAAAATAAGTTTTTTTCTACATTTTCACGAATTTCGTCATATCTTTTAGGTCTGTTAAGATATCGAATTAATTTTATTTCTGCGTGCTACTCATATAAGCACATAGAAATTGTTTCCCAAATTTGTTGATATTCAACCCCTAAGGGGGTTTTTGATATTCAACACCTAAGGGGGTTCTGAAAACTCTCACGAATGTTGACATATTTCTTAGGTCTTATGAGATATTGACTTCTAAGGGGCTTAAATATAATCGCCAAAAAAACCAATTAAAACATTATTCGATATTCAGAACATAAGGTAGTGACTGTTAGTTTTCTTGAATTCCGACAAATATTTTACGCCTAATGAGATATCGTCTTTGCTTTCACTTCTAAGGATTTTCTATATTTTGGATTTTGCGATACTCAATGCCTAAGATCCCTTAATTCCTTCAATACTTTATTACGAATTCCAACATATCTCTTAGGCTTTCTATTTAATGGCCTAAAATCGGTTTCAGAATTTTTTTAATATTCAATTTTATATCATATAGGTTTCTTTTGCTAAAACTGCCAGTTCACAGCTCGGGTGAGTTAGAAAACCGGCTGCGAAAATATTATATAGTGTAGGACTTAAGCAAGAACCGTTGAGTTCCAATTGGATTTTTAAATTTTTTCATTGATTAGTTTTGCTTATAAAATTTGACACGTATTTTAATGGCCCAGTCTCCCGTTCTATGCCATTGTCGCCTGAGAGTGTTATTTTCTTGAATAAATCTTAATGTCATCGATTTCAAAGTTACTAAGAATATTGCTAAATTTATTAGGAGTACAAGGCTCAACAAGCTCAAGGCTACCGGCGGTAGGTGAAGGGAAGACAAATTTTGATTAGTGATGGATTGCGATATCTGCCTCACCCCTTTCGAATTCTGCACAACATATATACATAAATTGTATCAATCTTCAGACTTAATTAGTTTTTTGTTCTGTCTTCTGTACTCAAGGGCAAGTGAAGGAATCCTGTATATTCCTATTTAAAAAAAAATGGTATATTATTAGCAAATTTTCGCAACGTTTTAATTCCAATACCAACCTTTTCAACAATCTACAAGCCGACACAGAAATTCCCTTTTTTCAATTCTCTCCGACATGGGATCCATCTATCAAATTACTTCAAACTCATATCCATAATACGGTCAAAAAACCTATCCTTTTCGCAATACTAAAGCCAAACTTAACTATACAATTCCCGTCTATAATACTGAGCTACGAAAATGTAAAAGCCAGAAAAAAAAATCGAAAGGCAAGAAAATTCGTAAAGTTTTTTGAAATTACTCTCTCCGGGTTAATATAAAGCGGACCGAATTAGCATTCAATTTTTCCTTCATTTCTTTTGAACTTTCCGTATAAAACGAAAGCAGAAAAAAAACACTGCTCAAGAAATAAGACAAAGTTTCTTTTTCACTTGAATTATTGTGCAAATCCTTACTTTAATTCTTCCGGATCAAAAGTTTTTATGTCGGGATCCTGCTGCTAACGCCTGATATATTCCCTTTTCTACGCATACATTAGCCTTGAATGACGACATTAACATATTTTAAAGAGCTGCGATACAGCCCGAGAATAGACGATTTTCTTATTATTCGATATTTTAGTAGGAAAAGTTTTACAAACTGCTTAAGATCGGCTCATTTTCTTTCCGTTTGACAAATCCTTCGCCCCAGGTTTACCATATTTTTTCAAGCAAACCTTTGAGCATTAAATAACCTTATTAGTTCGGTATTTAATAAGTTGCCTAGGCGCGACTCTATTGCTTTTTGAACAAATTTAAAATTCTGTTAAGGTCAAAATACCGCAAAAGTTCAAATATCGTCCAGCGATAAGAAATTTACCTTTCACCAACGCTTCTGGTTAAGTTTTGGAGGTTAGACTTCATTGTGCTGACAAGTGAATTAATATGGTGAAATATTGTAAATAGACTTAAGCTGCAAAAGCTGAAAAATGTTTTACAATTCCATTCCAATATTTTCGCTATCTGACATTGTTCCGGCTGTTAAAATTCTTCTCCAATGCGGATTGAAAATGCGGACTGCATATTTCACCTGTCCCCTCCTTCGGGACTAGAAAACATAAAAGCTTAAAGCTTCTAGTTTTCACTCGAATGAAATATTTGGTCGCTTTTTCGTCATTTCAGCACAGATATCAATGAAATCTCGAACATAAAAACGGAAAAATTGAACTTAACGTCCTGGAAATGAAAATTAGAAATTTAAAAAAAAAATTTAAGTAAAAAAAATAAACAAAATCTCGAAAGTATTTTGTGAAAAGTAGTTATTATTCAAAATAATTGTGTTAATTCACTTCGTCAAACATCTGACATCGACTCCGCCATTAAAATTCTTTACACTTTACACTTTACACTCTACTTTGAGAGCAGCAAAGCTTAAAAGCTTCTAGTTTTTCTTGTCTCCACTCGAATGAAGTATTTTGTCGCCTTTTCGTCAAAAGCTTAAAACCTTCAAGTTTTTCTTGTCTCCACTCGAATGAAGTATTTTGTCGCCTTTTCCTCATTTCTTCATGGATACCGCGGTCCAAAATTGCCCAGTTTATTAAGCTGTTTCCATAAATACCTATTCACATTTTAATATTTTTTAATTACAGGTGAATCATCAGCTTCGGCTGTAACATCATCCGCGCCACAGAAAAAATCCTACGTCGGTCACTTCGGTCTGATCATTTTACTTATAATTCGCTATAACACATGACAACTTAACCCGAGTAAAATTAGATGTTAAGTTTCATAATTGTAATTATAATTAGTTCATAAACTGTGCATTTGTACATAATAAATTCACAATACACTTTATTATTGATAGAATAAAGTTAAAAAAAAAATTAATAAAATCGAAATACAAATTGAAAATAACCCCTATAGATAAAATTATTTACAAAAATTGCATAAATAATAATAAATCGTTGTAAGATTTGACAACAAAAATTATTGAAAGTATGTTTCTTATTATTATGCAATCGATATTATTAAAATAAAAAAAATACTTTATTATTAAAATAATAAAGTGAAACATATTAAGTTTAACATTTTACATAAAGAGAAATAAATACAAAATATAATAGAATAAAACATACAAAAAATATAAGGAAAATTATATCTTTAATATATTGATCAAATATGAATTTATTAAGCTGAAAATTTTTGAAAAATAAAATAAAAATAAAGAATACCTGCAAATAATAATTACAAACCAAATAAAATAAGCGAAAGGTATAATATGTCCATATAGCGTGTTGTCATTTTGATGATTATTTGAAAGACTGAAACATTACATAGTAAATTATTTTAGAAATCAATTAAAATAAAAATGAAGATCCTTACGTTAAATATAATTTTTGTAATTATGTAATTAAAAAAAAAACTGACTTAATTTTCAATGCGAATGTATAAATTTACTGTTGCTATTTACCAAGTTATTTTGGTTTTTCTTTTTATTCCGTTCCGAAACAACAGCAGTTTCTTTTTTAAACAATAAAATTAAAATTAAAATTATATAAAAGCAGCATTTAATAAAAATTTTTAAAGAATTACATAGCCTAACTTTACCAGGCCATACTTAATTAAAGATGTTAAAATGATATTAAAGAAAATCAAATAACAAAATGAAATACAGTAAATTCGAGAATAAAATACCAAAAATCGCTGTAAAATGTAGGCTAATTTAAAATTGTACGAAATACCGAAATCAAAACATTAATACTAATAAAACTGAATATGTAAAAATCAAAAATAATACACAATGTACATAAATAAAAGTAATAATAAAAAAAAATATATTAAGATGAAATATAAATTATGTATCTATGCTTTCAGTGGAAGATTGTTGCCATTATTCCCTATATTTTTTTGCAGATATTAGTCTGCAGACTGCAACACTTAAATCAACAAAAGCATCCGATATTTTTCGCGGAATTTTTCCAGTCAGGATAGTAGTTTTGGACAGATATTAAAAAAAACAAAAAAAAATCTTTTGAACGTACGGGGTGGTAATATTTATACAACAATATTGCTGGTTCTAGTATCTTAATTTCCTTTATTTTTTAAAAAAAGGAGGATCATGAAATTATGTTTCGACACTGTAGTTTTTTTCATTTCCGCGCCTTAAAACGAAATTCCAAAGTTCCCCGTATAGACGTGCATGACGCGTCAAAACTGGAGACACTCAAAAGAGAGTTTCGGATCTCAAACTATGGGAATAGTGTCCAACCAAAAAATAGGATTGTTGAAGGGAGTAGTTGTGTTCAAGGGTAGGTGGCTTGAAAAAATGTACCAAAAGCGCGACACCTTAAAGCACTTTTTGAAAATTATATCTCTAGGATCGCTCAGGCTTGAACATTAAAATTTAGAACACATATGGACAGAAACTTTGGGAGGAAAAGAAAAATAAATGCTGTGCGAGCAAGGGGTTCCACACAATTCGATTAAAATAAAATAAACCCAATCTTGTAATCGCATATTATTCACACTTGGCAATTCTTTTGAAAATCGCTTTCCAGTAAAATTTATCGTTGCCTAGCTTTTGCAGTAGAAAAACTAATCCAGTGTACAAGCCCTGCTACTCTCAGTTACTGTATTTGTGGATTCGAGTGTTTTCCAAAATACCCGGTGGTGTGTATGTGGAGAACATGCATGAAGTGTGCAGAGCTATCTACGATATTCTAATTGTATATTGAAAAATGAAGGCTTTTTTTGGAAACTTTGATGCCATTAAAATAAGTGGCTTAAGTTGCCATGGTATGAATGTGCCAATACAAAGGGTGAAGGTCTAAAAATTTTATTGGAACTGGACACTCGAATTTGATCCTTTTAGTAGGGTTTTATTCACAGGGGTGGGGTTGAAGGAAAATAATATAGATAAGAACAAACTTTTCCATACATTAACTAGGAATTTTCATAGTAGATACAGAGGTACACCTTTTGGGCTCGCTTTTTTTAAAAGGTTGTGAAATGGAAGACGACGCTAGGGCTTAAATGAAACGCTTCTGATTTTAACATCACGAAAATGTTTAATGCTTTAAGTTTGAAATTTGGTACATAATTATTAGTGCTATTCAGTTCGTACATGACATCAAGTGGAGAACCGTTGCGATGTCATTAACCTACTTTTTTGGACTTAAATTCTTTTTGGAAATCTGATAACAAATATGGAATGGAGTTAGTATCTTTGGCGGAAATATGTCATTATAAAAACAAGATTCAGTTAAAATTTAAATAATAAGAACAAAAAAAAGAACAATTGCTTTGATCTGATTTTCGTGGTTTTCTACATAACGCTATCACTTATTAGGACGAACTTTCTGTATTAAGTCGAGGCGACTTCGACTACATTTTCTAAATCAAGTTGGTAAACTAAAAGTTGTTCAAATAAAGATGGAAATCGTCATTGCAAAAAAAACTTTAGTAGATGTTGAAAATCGCGTTTTTTAACAACTTTTATATCAATGAGAATGGAATTTTTTCATAGAAGCTAATTATTGTGCTAATTTATTGTAGATTTACAAAAAAAAAAATATGCTACTCAGAAAATTTTCTTCACGTTTCATGACTAGTAGACACGAAAAAAGCAAAAAAATGTCAGTCCGTCTGTCCGCCGTACGCAAAATCGTTTGAAGGCTCGTAGCTCCAGTTTGAGATATTAAGTTGAATTTTTTTTTGTGAATAGACAGGGTAGATCCCTAGAAGTGCCCAAATTTTGAGGGGTGGCAATGTGAAATGGGAGGAGTGAGATGAGATTTAGACCGAAACATTTTGGTTTCTAGATCTCAGCGACCGCTTATACTAGGAGGCTGAAACTTGGAATTTATATAGAGCTTCGATAGTGGACCCATTTGCATAAAAATTGTCAATATCGGTGAAGGGGTGTGCGAGTGGGGGGAAAAATAATGCGTCCGAAACGCAAAAAAGCCGAGATTGACACATTCAAAAATCCATATCTCCGAAACGGTTAATGTCTCAAAATTAAAACTTAATGAATATCTGTAGGTATACTAGGAAAATAGATTGGAAACAAATTTTTGAGTAGGGACAATGGTGTACGAGGATGGGGGGTAAAAAACTTAAGATTACGATATCTCACGAATCAATTGCACTAGACAAATAAAATTCGGTTTCTGTATAAAGGTTGACAAATAAAGTTTGCTGAAAGTAAAATTTTTTAAGGGGTGGAGCATGAAAGTGGAGGGGATACGAATTTTTCTAAAAAAATCACGTTTCATATCTCAAGAACAATTAAAGATAGATGCTTGAAATTTTTACCAGAAGTAGGCCTAATAGACCCCAAGCAGAAAACAAAATTTTGGTGGTGAGGGTGTAGAGGGTGAAGTGGGGAAGGGTGAAAAGGAAAAGGTTCCGATTTTTATATCTCAAGAACCTATAAAGATATAATGCTGAAACTTGGTATTTAGATAGAGCTATAGTAGTAGCATGTTGGAAAAATATAATTTGTTATAGGTGTAGTATGGTACCGGGGGTGGGCGGTGTTTTTCCTGTCTATAGAACAGCTTATATTACAAAGTTGAAACTCGGTTTGTATATGTAAATCAACTAGAAAAGTAATTTATATAAAAATAAATTTCAAATATCCATTGGCGGAAGGGGGGCAAAAAAAATTATCAGTAAAAATGGAATGCATATATTTTCACGGTTTTCGTCATATCTTTTAGGTTTTCCCAAATATTCAATTCATTTTTATTCTACAGCTTCTACATATAAATACCTTGTTGGCACAACGAATAGGTTTAATGCACTTTATCCGAAAATCAAGAAAAAAATAGCATTGAACGCATTACTGGAAAGATCTCCCACTGAACTCCCAACAATAATCCCCAACCAAAAACTCCCTCATTTCTTTCCAAACCGGCGTAGCAGCAGCACGAAAGGTATTTAATACTTAAACAATTTTATAATTAATTATTTGAATTAAAATGTCATTTACAGGATTTAAAGGAACTAAATTTAAAGAAACTGAAAAAAAAGGAATACAGTCTTTTTTTATTTCTAAAATTTATCCGTAATATCGCTTTAAATTTAATTCGGCCAACAAGATGTCTGAACTGGCCGAAGACCATTCAAAGGTGAATCAACAAAATCTCTCAACATCGTGCTGCTGCCAAATTTGCCAACAACCAGATACCAGCGAAATGGTCCAGTGCGACGACTGCAATCTGTGGCAACACTTCGATTGCGTTGGCGTAGGATCGTCCATCGCGGACAAAGAATTCCTTTGCCCAAGCTGCCGAGCACATGGTTCTTTGAGAACATCGACATTGGTTGAGGATATTAATGCCGACGACGATAAGTCGAAGGCATCCTCAAGTTTATCGCGTAAATCCGCTCATAAAAAGCAGCTCAAAATGCGACAATTAGAAGAAGAGCTTTCCTTGAGCCGGGAATACCTCAGAAAAAAGTATGAGATATTAACGGCAGAGAGCGACAACGAGTTTCCAGAAATAGACCGCAACGAGAAGGTTGCAGCTACGAAACGATGGTTAAGTGAATCGTCGAACACTCCATTGCATCACGGGATTAGCACGGTGCGCACAGGATCTATTCGACTTACAACGACAAGTGCAAGTGCATCGACGTCAGTACCAGTTATTTCGAAGAGCGCCAGTCAGTCGCAATTACCGTCAGTCCTCGTGCCTCTTGTCAACTCCAGCGAAGTCGGCAACGTCAAACATGTGAAAATAACTGGCGAAAAGTCGGAGGCCACAAACGAAAGGTTGATACAACCGTCGAACAGCCTCATACCGCCACCATTTTATCCATCATCTATCAGCGTGCCTTCGGTGCCTATCCAACATTCATCACTACCACCGGTAATTGCATCAACAAGTAACGTGGCATCAACAGTTAAATATCCAGTGAAAACAGCAGAGACAGTTAACCCAGTTGACCGAACACCAGCTGAATTTTACGTCAGAAATCAAATTCCCGTTGTTTCGGAGAACACAAATAACATAGCAGAATCAAATGTAAACTTTCGTGTTGCGCCACCAGGTAACAATTTCTTTACTAATCCAACATATCTTTCCAATAATGCTACTATTCCAATAAACTATCAACCGCGTATAACCCAAAGTGCATATTACCAAGAAGTGCGACATCCTCAATCTTTAAGTTATGTGTCGAATAATGTGAATTCTCTTGTAAACAATCAACCGCGTACAACCCAAAGTGCCTACTCCCAGGAAGTGCGACATCCTCAATCTGAACCAACTAGTTATGAGTCGAATAACATTTTAAATGCAAGACAGTTGGCTGCCAGGCATGTAGTGTCAAAGGATCTTCCAATATTTGGTGGAAATCCGATTGACTGGCCAATTTTTATTAGCAGCTACGAAGCCACCACCTCTATGTGTGGTTTTAGTGATGAGGAAAACCTCATTCGCCTTCAAAGGTGCTTAAAGGGAAGGGCGTTAGAATCGGTAAGAAGTAGAATGCTTTTACCGAATAATGTTAAAGGTGTTATAAGTACCCTTCGTTTATTGTATGGTAGGCCGGAAGTGGTTATAAATTCGCTTCTGGAAGACATTCGTAACCAAACGTCTCCAAAGGCCGAACATTTGGATAGTATCATTAAATATGCTCTGTCTGTGCAAAATTTATGTTCTACGATTGAAGCGTCTGGGCTTCTAGCTCATATCAGTAATCCAATGTTATTACAAGAGCTTGTAGATAAACTCCCTGCCCAAATAAGACTTAACTGGGCCATGTTCAAAAAAACAATTCCGGTTCCGTCGGTGATCTCATTCGGGAACTGGTTGTTTGAATTAGCTCAAGCTGCCAGCGATGTCACACCGCACCTAGCAGATTTCGGCCAAGATAAGTCCGAGAAACGATCGAATTCTAAGAAGGATAAAGGATACTTGCACGCTCATTCAGAGCAAGCAAGTAACACATACGAGAAGCAATCTAGCAAAACCACTGATGAAAAACCCAAAGAGTGCATAATATGTCTGAAGGGAATTCACAAAGTGGAAGATTGTATAAAGTTCAAACAATATAGCCTTTCTGATAAATGGAAAGCTGTCAAGCAAAACGCGTTGTGCAGAAGGTGCCTCGGTGAACATTATCAATGGAAGTGTAAAGTCAAAAGTGTTTGTGGAAAGAATGGATGTGCGTTCCGACACCATCAGCTTCTACACAATTCGCACAAGGACTTAAGTGATACTCAATCATTGAATTCAACACCAACATCAACTTCGCATTATAATTGCCACACAGTTCACAAGTCAAATATCATGTTCCGCGTAATTCCGATTATGCTCTACGGTAGAGACACATCCATAAAAACACACGCCTTCCTTGATGAAGGCTCATCGTTGACACTGATGGAAGACGGACTCGCTGATGACTTAAATTTAAGTGGAGTTAAGCAAAGTCTTTGTCTAAAGTGGACTGCAGATGATACACGAACCGAGCCCGAATCAAGAAGGGTTTCGATGGAGGTATCTGGAACACATAAACATGCCCCCAAGTACAAACTTTCTGAAGTTCGGACCGTGAGTAAATTGAATCTACCGATCCAATCATGGCCTGATGAGAAAACCTGTAGGGAGTACGCTCACTTGAAGGGAATACCTCTTGAACCTTATTATAACGTAATTCCTCGTATCCTAATTGGAATTGACAATTGGAGGTTAGGAGCACCGCTAAAAATTAAAGAAGGTAAATCGAACCAACCCGTCGCTTCCAAAACTCGCCTTGGTTGGCTCATGCATGGACTCAAAGATGAAAGTGGTGTGCATGAAACCTTTAATCTCCACATGTGCGAATGTAATTCCGAAAAAAATTTACACGAACTTGTAAAATATTTCTTTTCATTAGAAAGCGTAGGTGTAAAGGTACCTGAGCAAATCTATGAATCAAGGAATGACAAACGTGCACTAGAAATTTTGAAATCGTCTACCCACCGTGAGAACGGTAAATTTGAAACTAGTCTCCTTTGAAAGTTTGAGAATATAACCCTACCAGATAGCTATCCTATGGCATTTCGCCGCTTTCTTTGTTTGGAGCGACAAATGAAGAATGACGCAGAACTCCAAAGGAAAATGCATCACACAATTAATGAATATGTTATGAAGGGTTATGTTCGAAAGTTAACGAAAGAAGAACTCGCGACACCACACCCGCGAATATGGTAGCTTCCGATATTCTCAGTTAAAAACCCAAACAAACCGGGAAAATTTAGGGTCGTATGGGACGCAGCAGCTAAGTCCAATGGAACTTCACTGAATTCAGCCCTATTAAAGGGCCCAGATCAACTTACTTCATTGCTTGGCGTCATGTTTAGGTTCCGAGAGCGATTAATCGCAGTTACTGGTGATATTCGCGAGATGTTTCATCAGATAAAAATTAGAAAAGATGACCAAAATGCACAGAGATTTCTTTGGCGTGATAGTCCTGGGAGCAAACATCCCGACACATATGTTATGCAAGTCATGACGTTCGGCGCTACATGCTCACCCAGTGCTGCCCAATTTGTTAAAAATTTGAACGCCATACAGTTTGATGAACAATTTCCTAGAGCCGTATCATCAATAGTTAACAACCATTACGTCGATGATATGCTTGATAGTGCAGACTCGATTGACGAAGCTATTGACTTGACCAAAACGGTAAAATACATTCATCAGGCAGGTGGCTTCGAAATGCGAAACTGGGCGTCTAACTCACGCAAAGTACTTGCTGCGCTGGGCGATAATCTCGAACAGAAGTCCAAAAACCTGAGCATAAATGCAGAGAACGGAATTGAGAAAACTCTCGGAATGTGGTGGTGTACATCCTCCGATACTTTAACATTCTCTTCTGCATTCACGAAAATCAATTCTGATATCATAAACGGAAGCAAACGACCAACTAAACGCGAAGTTCTTCGCATTCTAATGTCAATTTACGATCCATTAGGACTGTTGGCTCCATATTTAGTTTACATCAAAATTCTATTGCAAGAAATCTGGCGATCGCAGCTAGAATGGGATGATGAGCTCACAAACAATCTACAGAGTAAGTGGATGAAGTGGGTCGAGGTCCTTCCCTCAATTCAATCTCTGCGGATTCCGAGATGCTATTCACGTGTTGAGTCAACAAAGCACACATCAATACAACTACATGTATTTGTAGATGCTGGTGAAGATGCCTACGCTGCCGCAGCTTACCTCAGGATTGAAAGCGAAAACGATCTAAGATGCTCACTTGTCATCGCCAAAACAAAGGTTGCTCCGCTCAAACCACTCTCTATCCCACGACTCGAGCTCCAAGCAGCCGTAATAGGTGCTCGTCTAGCAAAAAGCGTCGGCGAGGAGCATACCCTACCAATCGATAAGCGCTACATATGGACTGATTCTAAAACAGTTCTGTGTTGGATCACCTCAGATCCCAAAAAATACCGTCAATATGTCGCATATCGCATTGCAGAAATATTGGAAATAACTGACGTAAAGGAATGGAAATGGGTGCCAAGCAAATTAAATGTTGCAGATGAAGCGACTAAATGGTCTAAAATACCTGAAATAAATGAGTGTAACCGTTGGTTCCAAGGGCCATCATTCCTTTACAACACAGAAGATCTCTGGCCTAGCACTATCATACAAGCGTCTGACTCAGGCGACGAAATGCGACCTGTCCATCTTCACACTGTTCAGACAGTCTCTAACATAGTCCAATTAGACCGATTTTCGAAATGGCTCCGTTTATTAAGATGTATGTCGTACGTGTTTCGATTCGTCCACAATCTAAGAGCTAAAATGCAAGCAAAAACGCGATCAGTAGGACCTCTTATTGCGGACGAGCTATCACTAGCGCAAAATTATCTTATTAAACTGGCACAGTCCGAGGAATATAGCGACGAAGTAAGTAAACTTGAAAGCAATCGAAATCAGTCCCCAGAGAAAGCTATATTAATTCCGAAGACAAGTAGAATATACAACCGGTCACCATACTTAGATGACTGTAATATATTAAGGGTACAAGGGCGTATAGATGCAGCGGTTGGAATTAGCTATGACACTAAACGTCCGATAATACTCCCGAATAATCATCGGATCACCCATCTTCTCCTTGATCACTACCATAGATCTTTTCATCACCATAACCAGGAAACCGTAATTAATGAGGTTAGGCAAAGGTACGACATTCCAAGGCTCCGTAGTGTTCTAAAGTCAATTGTACGATCCTGTCAATGGTGCAAAAATCAAAAGGCCAAACCAATAGCGCCAGAAATGTCGAGTCTACCAGCGGCCAGGCTTGCTGCATTCACGCCGCCATTTACTTTCGTAGGCGTGGATTACTTCGGACCGTTCAGAGTATCCGTTGGAAGACGATCGGAAAAAAGGTGGGGTGTACTGTTTACATGTCTTACCATCCGGGCTATACACATTGAGATCGCACACTCGTTAACAACTGATTCCTGCATAATGGCCATACGCAATTTTTCAGCTCGCAGAGGGACGCCCCAAGAGATTTTTAGTGACAACGGCACTAACTTTAGAGGCGCCGATGAAGAACTGCGGCTCGAGATCAAAAATATGAACATGGAAACCATTCAAGAACGAACTTTTCCGAGCTCAAAAATTAAATGGAATTTCAACCCACCGTCAGCCCCTCACATGGGCGGCTGCTGGGAACGTTTGATCAGATCTGTAAAAACAACTCTGAAATGCATACTGCCTGCCGGATCGACATCTGACGAAGTTCTAAGAAATCTCCTCATTGAAGTGGAAAATATTGTCAATTCGCGACCACTTACATATATGCCGCTCGAAACCAATATAAGCGAAGCACTTACGCCTAACCACTTCCTCCTGGGACGGTCAAACGGTGAGAAACTAACAGGCGAATTAAACGATCATCCGTTACATTTGCGAAGGAACTGGAAGATCTCGCAGCAACTTGCGGATCACTTCTGGAAGCGATGGATAAGAGAATATCTACCCGATCTCACTCGTCGTACGAAATGGTATCATAGAACAGAACCGATTAAAGTTGGTGATATCGTTATAATTGTTGACAACACTCAGCCTCGAAACATTTGGAAAAAAGGGATCATTCTAGAAACCACAGGTGGAAGAACAGGTCAAGTACGGCAAGCTGTGGTCCAAACTGAAAGCGGAGTTTTAACAAGACCTGCAGTCAAACTGGCCGTCTTAGATGTTCACAAACCAAACGTATAAAGGGTAAGTCGATTTATAATCTCCATACCGGGAGGGAGAATGTTGGCACAACGAATAGGTTTAATGCACTTTATCCGGAAAATCAAACTTGCAGTAAAGTTAAACGCAATTAAAAAAAAAAAATAGCATTGAACGCATTACTGGAAAGATCTCCCACTGAACTCCCAACAATAATCCCCAACCAAAAACTCCCTCATTTCTTTCCAAACCGGCGTAGCAGCAGCACGAAAGGTATTTAATACTTAAACAATTTTATAATTAATTATTTGAATTAAAATGTCATTTACAGGATTTAAAGGAACTAAATTTAAAGAAACTGAAAAAAAAGGAATACAGTCTTTTTTTATTTCTAAAATTTATCCGTAATATACCTAGAAAGTGTTTTCATAATTTTTTGAAATTCGATCCCTAAGGGCTTGGAAAGGGGGTTGTATACTTTTTCACGAATTCTGTCATATACCTCAGGTCTGATCAGATATCGAATATCTTTTCACTTTCACGGGCTTGCGTAATAATCGCCCAAAATAGTTTTTATGTTTTTTCCTTTTTCAGCCTCTCGGATGATATAAAAGGGTTGAACACGTTTTCACGAATTCCGTCAAATCTTTTAGAAGTGATATGAAATTGAATTGGTTTTTACTTTCTCGTGTTGTCTTCATATTTATCTATTAACTCCTTTCAGGATTTTTGGATATTCAACCCCCATGAAAGAGGGTTGTATGATTTTCAAAGCTTCGACATATTTCTTAGGTTTGATGAGATATTAGATCGCTTTTCACTTCCACAGACTTTTTATATAATCGCCTACAAATCCATTTCTCAATTTTTGGATATTCAACCCTCAAGGGTTTGCATATGTTTTCACAAGTTTTGCCATCCCGTAGTTGTGATGAGATATAAAATTGGTTATTACGGCATTTGATGTAATGACCTTAAACCAATTTAAAGATTTTTCGAATTTCAAAAACCAAGGTGGTGTGAACGGTTTGCTTACGATATCACAAATTTTTGAAAATCCCTCGTATCTTATGAGATATCAAGTTGCTTCTTATAAAATCGTCTTAAAATCTGTATCACAATTTTTTCGAAATTCAAACCCCAATTCGTCATATCTCTTAATTCTGATAAGGCAAGAAATTCGTTTTTACTTCTATGGGCTTTTAGTGTACATAATATACCGAAATTCCAATGGTCTATACACGGGCTTTTCCAATGTTTAATCGGCTAAAAATCTCTATTTTAAATAATTTTTTTTAAGAACAAAACCAACTTTCCAAGAAACCTCATAATTTCGAAACAACTGATGATATACTCCGACTTTGACCGCTCCCGAACTTCGACCCGAAAATAATAAAGTTTCGCCCGGACCATTAGCAAATTTTTTTTTATATTTATCATATGCCCATAAAACAAAGTGCATACAATCATTGGATTTGAATATTAAGCTGTTCAGGATATGTTAAAATTAGAATGGTACTGATTCTAGCCTTCGAGCTCTCCGCACATGGTTCCGCTATTATATCTCTGTATCGATTCCAAGTATCAACTTACTAGCTTCAAAAGCTGGTAAGTTGAAACTTAACTGAGGTATGGTATTGGAACTGAAATGTTTCCTCCGTGGTTGGTGTCCTCAAAGCAGTGGCGGTCATAGGGGGGGGGGCATGGGGCCATGGTTGCGATGTGTTCTGTTAAGGAAGTAGCTTTTACTGTTTGAAGCAAATTTTGAAAAATTTGGATTTGGATTATGCTTGGACAATTGCCATTATGTGCATCCTAATTCTAGATTAAAACGTAAATTGTGGTAAATACAGCGAAACATAATAGCATTGCTGTCCAGGTAGTTTTGAGTAGATTTTGAACTAACAAAAAACCTAGTCAACAGCAATCCAGTAATCTTAATAGTTTTGTCGAAAGTATGAGAGAAATCAAGCTATAAGAACGTAATTATGAGTATTTACAGTAACTATTACATATTAATAACGGATTTACATCCAAAGATTTAAAATTTGATTTTCCGAAATGTTGAGATTCGATAAGATACTATCTAATTCTTAATTTATTTCCCATATTTGGATGAATTTGAAATCTACTCGGATAAAACGAGTAGTTCAAATAAATATAAAAATTTTGATTTTTTCGCAGCACTCATCAGGCTCAAATTAATGTAAAAAAAAATACGTTTTAAGTTTCATGTCGATAATATATGGGGAATACGTGCCTCAAGAACCTTAAAGAAACCAAAATTGTAAAGATTCCGAAAACTCCCAAGATATCGACATAGGGCATAGAATAGTATCATTCTGTGGGTGATTGTAACTCTAAATATACGAGTATGGAGGTGGTGTACCATCGAAAATGCCATCTAGTGCCTAAATTCAGCAATTGCAGTTTTTCTTAAAAAAATACATTTTTGAGCGTAACTTTGGAACGGTAAACGATACGAAGTCTTTTAGAGTGCTCAATGTTATGAAAAAAAGAAAAAAAGGAGTCCTTCAGCAAGGACGAAAAAGATGATGTTTGACATTTAATCACTAAGCCGTCATAGTTTTTGATTTCGTACTTGATGAAAAATTTCTGAACCGTTTCCTCTTTCTATAATATAATATTGAGCATTAGAAATCAGATCATTTTGCCGACGATACTAAATTCGTATTATTAACCATTATAAAAATACGGCCGAAACCGATTGAATATGAAAAACTTCACTTTTTCATTACGACCACTAGATGGTATTTCCGATGGTACATAACCTATATATTTAAAACTACCATCCACAGAATAATATTATTTGGCCGTTTTGTCAATACATCCTGACCCATTTTTCGAAATCTTAATTTATTTTATTTTTCCTGATCGGGGTGAAACTTAAAACATATATTTTTTACACTAATCAGAACCATTATAAGAGGTAACGCGAAAAAAATCCTCAATACAAATAATAGTCACTGAACAGCCCTGAAATTATCTGTCACCACACCTACCTGTATAAAATATTACAAAATTTCAAATTGCTTGATAATCCAAGCTTTCGACTCTTTTTCATTCAATTTAAATTTCCTCGTTTCCAAAAGTTAACTCTTACAAAATAAATTAAAAATTTTATCATCATAGTCGTTGTGAAATAAATGTCTTCAGAGCGTTGTAAACGCTTTTCGAGATTTCAAAATCTACTTGCCAAAATCTTGCGATGAAAATCAAGTATAAGATGCTGTTTATGAAGTTATTATAATTGAAAATGGTTTTAGATAATTTCCGAGTTTTGTTTTTTAAATTTTTGAATTTAGAGAATAGGTTAGGTTAGGATATGGTGGCAGTTATCTAAACTATAGATCAACTCAATAAGGAGATTAAGTGAATATGTAGGTATTCATACCTAATAAATTACATTGACATAAAATATTTATTTCGTAGATTTTAAGTATTGTAGGATAACTTAATAACTAGGGTGATCACTTCTTCGTCGGGCCTGAAGTCTTTAGGTTATGAGATATAGGGTTCGGATTTTAATGCCCTATATTGAGTTTCATCAAATATGTATAGTAGAACTGATAAAAATTAAATTTTCCAATTTTCTAGTGGTCTCAAAAAACAGCTAATTTACATTCAAAGATTTCAAACTGGATTTGGCGAAATCTCGACATTTTAACAAAACTCTCAAAATTTACTACATGTGAGAGATCTTGAAGTATGTTGGGGCTTCTACATTTTGTCGAAATCGAGATCGACATCGACTTTTACTGAAATCGAAAATTATGTTCACCAAGCTTTTTCCATTGCCTAAAGACCTACAATCGTATAATACAGATAGAAATTTTTGATATCATACAAATAAATTAAACGATGTTAAAGAAATCCCATCAGAGCGATATTAATGATTTTTAATATCCTGAAATTCGGTTGCCAAAATCTGGCGATTTAGATGCGGAAATGAGAAGTTGATATTTTCAAGCAGTACCAACCGCAGCGACCATGGCATTTACACAATTTCTAACAACGCTGCATTAACGGGTAGCTTCCGCACCTATTTTCTTTACAGTAGGTACTGAACTTCAATGGCCCCCCTCTTGAAAGAGCAATATGACCGCCACTGCCTCAAAGTTGGATCATCTGCACCGCAATACGCTTCTCGGACTTCGGAAGACAATGACTAGTTTGTCCCTTACTTTAGGAGTGTCGTTCTCACTGACTCGAAGCACTTATAACAGAGTCATACTGTAAATTGTGTCCTTGAATACAACTTTGTCTAACGTGTAATTCACTTCAATTCGAAATTTTTATACTCAAATAAACTGAAAAATTTTCAAAATCACTCGTCTTTACAACGCATAAAATTCAATGACACACCATTACGAAATCGGAAAAAAATCGGTCACATCAGAAGCATGCTGAAGTTCTAAACGGAGCGCTGGGAGTTGTGTCAATCGAATCCATAAAATAACGACACAGAACAAATGTGAAAAAAACATCCCTTTTGCTTTCATTTTCCAGTCGTATGTACGTCAAGTATTACGGCCATTTCTGAATGCCACCTTCATCAACCTTCTGTAGATTCCATTCGATGGATCTACTGAGCACTGCTTACAAAGCGATTCTACTTAACCTCATTTCTTTGACATCAGTCGGATTCTTTTTGAACAAGTTCTACGCTAGAAAGACCCAATCACATTGACACAACATCAACCGAAACGAGCAAAAGCAACTTAACTCCAGAATGGCCTATCTACCCTTAGAAAAGTGTACCTTTGAAACTTTGTTCGATATTGGTAAATACCCTTGTTGTCTCATTTCCCGCATAGACGTGGAAAGGGTGCTTTGTACGGGCTAACCTGTTTGTTATGCTTGTACCTACAGGACGAGCTGAAGGCGTTACAGAAGTGGCGAAAAAACGTGAAAATCCTTAAAAATCAGAAGTGGCTTCTATTTCACGACACCAACGATCCCAACCTTCAATAAACTTTACTAGTGCTCAAAGTTACTTGCGAAAATTTCACGTTCAGTGGCAGTCGAGTACTTTTACAAAAAAAGGGTTATTGGAAGGGAGGAGGTCTAAACACATTAGACCCGGAAACAATACACCCGCAGGGATTCGCATGGGGTCGTTATCATACAGCGCTTTGTGATAAATTTCCTCCTTTTTTCACAATGTAGCCTTTTGTCTGTGTCATACGAAAGAGGTGGCATATTTGATGGGGTGTGATTGTTCGCTTTTTTTAGGGGCTAAAGGACTATAGTGGTGCTCTCTGCATTTCGGATTTGAAATTCTGTCGAATGATATCGTTCGGTAATCTGTTTTATTATTTTATATACGAACACAATATTTATTTAAAATTGTATTTGTATATCCGGAAGTTGCTCTACGTTTTTTTAACATAATTTTCGGGCGAATTTCTGTATTTTATTGGACGCCCGCGGGACGAAACAAAACTGTAAATATTTTTTATCCATATTTTTCTCAATTTATGTATCTCGCATTTATTTTCATTTGCTTGTTTTTCGTCGTTGTGTATCGTTGCTCCAGAATTTTTATGTTTTATTTTCCCACGATTTCTCTTTTATAAGTATGTTATATTTATATTTATGGGATATTGTTTACAGTTTTTCGCACAACTTTTATTTCTACATCAGAGAAAATATATTCCATTTCCGGAAAGGGCGATGGGGGGGGGGGTGGATGATGTGTGGAACAATATACAACCGGAAAGGGTGTACGAACGAAACGAGATGTAAAATTTTACCCGATTTGAATTTTTCTCCGATGGTAAATCGAATTTAAGTAAAATAAAAAAAAATTATGGCTACAATGAAAAAGAAACAACAAATGATAATATCAGGTGAATAAAATTAATTTAAATCGATTTTCCACGATGAGTGTACATGATTTCCGAAATGTGAATTTTAAGTGATGTAATTAAATCTAATTACGAGATAATAATTATAATTATTTCAACAATTGAATTCATCAGTGACTAGGTTCTACCCATCCTTATATTTAGTGTTTCAGTAGGAACGCTCGAAATTTATTAAGTTATAGCGGCCATGTTGTTAAAGCAACATCCGTCGAGTTTATTGTAAATTGTTTAGTAGTGTATGGCAAATCACCATGGAAGGTTATATCGCTGAACAACGTGTGTAAATTATAAAATTTTATTTTCAAAATCAGAGCTCTGTTCGAGAAACGTTCCGCACATTGCGTGATCTTCAACGACGAGGCGCATTTCTTAATGAATGGATATGTGAACAACCAAAATTGTTGGATTTGGGACGATACCAATCCACACGAGATACACCAGCACCAAATGCATCCCGAGAAAGTCACTGTTTGGTGCGAATTTTGGTCTGGCGAAATCATCGAACCAGTGCGTCTCAGGAAGTAGGTCTGAAACTGGTATAGTTGGACTCCGGCATAGCTGTGAGAACTCCAACAGACCATTACCGGCTAAAAGTTGTTCACATGCTATGTGCTATAGACCTGGCCCTCCAGGTTGGGGGTTGGGCGATGGACTAACAACTCATCCCCGGAAAAAAAACTTATTGTTCCGAAAGCAGGACTACAGCCTCGGATAAGATTGGATCAACGACAACGACTCTGGCAACGCATTAAGGACTATTCTTTTGGATATTGGAACGTTCGCTCCCTTTACAGAACAGGTGCACTGCGAGAGCTTCTTAATGAAGTTTCAGGATACAATATCAACATTTTGGCGGTCCAAGAAACTTGCTTGGCAGCGAGACTAATGACTTGCGGACACACACAATACTAACCAGTGGAAAACCTTCGGGGAGCAGGGAATTTGGAGTAGCTTTCGTGGTAGATAGCAAATTTAAAAACTTAATCACAGATTTCAAACCCGTAAACGAGAGATTGTGTGCGATCCATGTAAAAGCAAAATTTTCCAATGTATGGCTGGTAAACTGTCACGCTCCAACAGAGGAAAAAGATGATGTAGTGAAGGACATATTCTACAACACCCTAGAACAAATATTTGACTCTTTACCATCCAACGACATAAAGATACTTCTAGGAGACTTTAGTGCAAAAGTTGGACAAGAAGAGACACGTAGAGGAACCACAGGAAGGCACAGCCTCCAAAATAACACCAATGACAATGGAGAACGTCTAGTCGACTTCGCTACCAGCAAAAACTTAGTTGTAAGCTCAACATGCTTCCCCCATCGCAACATTCATAAAAGAACGTGGTCATCTCCGGATGGCCGCACTTTCAACCAAATTGACCACGTTCTGATCGAGAGAAGGGCTGCGACCAGCATTCTAGACGTACGATCTTTTCGCAGAGCAAACTGCGACTCCGACCACTACCTCGTCAGAGTGAAATATCGATGTCGAGTGGCATTATGTAGGTATTCAAAAAAGGGCAGGACACCCAAATTTGATATCGATTTAGTTAGACGAGACTGTTGCGTTAGCGCTACAATCACGCTTTGAAGTATTACTAACTGACGAAGTGACAACCATCGATGAAGAGTGGACACAGTTGAGAGATGGACTACTCCAAATTTGTTTGGAATTGACTCCAATGCCTGATTGAACTCGGAAATAAGAACAGAGTTAATCTCATTTGGATTCTGGGACACAGAGGCTATGAAGGTAATGAAATGACCGACTTAATGGCCGACTTAATGGCTGACTTCATGGGACCATATCCATTCTGTGGGATACCATTAAGCACAGCCAGGATGAACATCCGAATGTAGCAAAAATCGCAAAGTGCCATTCACTGGGACTCGGCACCGGGCACTCAAAGCTTTTTATGGCAAAGCATTCGGAAAAAAGAACATCTGATTATCTAAAACTAGTCCCGAACACTAGTGGGAACTCTGACTGGACATTGTCACATTAGGAAGCATCTCAATAGGATTGGTCTCTCTGAGACTAAAATTTGCAGAATATGCAATGACGAAGACGAAACAACAGAGCATATCCTCTGTGAATGTGAGGGTTTAGCTCACAATAGACTTAGTCACTTGGGTCAGGGTTTTATAGACCCATCGGAATTCCTGACCATTCCTCTTAGCAAAATACTAAACTTCATTGAAAGCGCAGGGATTGAAAAGGAATCATAGGCAATCCGGTGGGACGTTACAATAGGCCCAACTGTGGCTTCAGTGACAGGAGTTAAACATAGCAACCCCTTTTGCCAATCTATCTATCTAAGCCACGATCGTGAAATTCAGCAAACAATTATTTTTTGGTAGGAGCAAAAATAATTAATAAGACGAGTGCCAAGTTTCCTTCTTGTAGCCAACATACGAAAGTCCTAAAAATATTTTCATTTCATTTACCGACACTATTTACAACATGAAAATCTGCCAAAACTCAGGACACAACTTTATAATTTCATGGGCAGAAGTCCGAAATGCATTTAATGCTGAGATGCGGTGCGATAATCACGTTTCAGACTTTTACTCTAAAAAACAGAAAAGTTGCATCTAGACTGTTGGCAGAATTTTTACTGCAGTGAACAGTTTATTTATTTAAATGTGTGTATTAAAAACCACCGATGAATATTGTAAGTTGTATCTTACAAGGAGCTATTCCACAAAATTAAGTTTCCAAAAAATCTTTACGTCGTGATATAACCGATGTTCAACTCTGACCGAATTCCGGACAATAACTAATTCATGTGTTAAGGGTTGTAGTGGCGTAAGCACTTCTATCATGCCCCCACTTTAACCGCTTCCCGGACTTTGACAAGAAAAATTATAAAGTTTCACCCAGACTGTTTAGCAGATTTTTTTTTACATTAAACCGAACGTTCGTGGTATATTATTACTAAGGGTATGTTGTGCATTTTAGCCGCTATTAATAATTGAACAATCCCGGACTACCTTTCTGCCTCACTCGATGCTGTAAAATTAATCTTAATTGCATGGATTATACTTTCGGTGTATATTGCGTTGCAAAGCGTTCGCAATACTTTTTTAATCATAGGAATGCAACAAATGTATAATTCGTAGAGAAATTAACTTAAAATATAATTTTCTCTCACAGCGAAAATAATAACTCTGCAATGGAAAATTAATTAACTAATAATAAATTATTATATTTCGAAATTAAATACTGTTGTAGCGGTAATTAATCTGAGTCATCCAGAATTTTGAGTTGAGTACACTACTTGTCTCCTGTTTCAAACAGTATATAATATCCCTTCAAACATGAATATTCACTTCATATAGTAGGAGTAGATATATTCATCGGTAGGTGAACTTATTATTGTTTCCCACCATCTATAAAGCCATAATAAGAGTTTCTAAAGTCATAATAATAATTTCTACCATGTATAAAGTCGTAATTGAACAACCAAATTGGTTTAAACATGAGGTGAATTTCAGTGCATATACCTTAGTAAGAATGTACTATGGCAAATTTAACCGTGTTATAATTCGCAATAATGAACTTCGGCTCAGTATCGCACATATGGAGGCATCCACGGCATTATCAGCAGCTGTAAGGGTGTTTCGGATAATTGTATGATACACTTTCTGATGATTCAAGGCATCGCGATAATGAAACAGGTTTGTGACCATTTTTAACATGACATAAGTTGTATAAAATGCAAACAACTTTTAAGATCTGGTGGTTACTGGCTTTGCCATGCTTGTGTATGTAGTGAAATTTGCTAACAGTTTGGGTGAAACTTATTATTATTCAAGCCAAAGTTCGAGAAGCGGATAAAAGTGCATACGACATCTCGAATATCATCACATCTTTGTGAAAACATACGCAACTCCCTTTTGGGCTGAATATAAATAAAAAAAATTAGAAATTAGTTTTTAGACGATTGCATTAAAATCCTATTAAAGTAAAAACCAATTTGCTACCTCATCAGACCTAAGAGATATGACGAAAATTGTGAAAACGTATACAACACCGTAAAATCCTATTCGGGGCTGAATTTGGAAAAGTCGGAAAATCAGTTTCGACCCTTTGAAAAAATGGTCAACATAGATGAAAGGCTGTGTAAGTGGGGGAAAAAATGCGTCCAAAAACTGGAATCGAGACATTCTAAAAGTCATGTCTCGTACGCTTCATGTCACAAGGTTAAAACTTGGAGGTTATTTGTAAATATATTGGAATTAGAGGGAAAATCAAGTCCCATATTTCTAAGAATATGAGTATAAGACCCAATGAATTTCTACCAAGTGAAAGAAAATTGGGGGAAGAGTTGGGTCGATTCAGAGTAGGGGAGAAGGAAAAGCAAAACGGACACTTCGTCTATCCTCGTCGGTCTATAGTATAAATCAAAAATCTGCCAATGGTCTGGGCGAAACATTAATATTTTCGGGTCAAAGTTCGGGAGCGGTCAAAGTCGGACTATATCATCAGTTGTTTCGAAATTATAAGGTTTCCTGGAAAGTTAGTTTTGTTTTGAAAAAAAAATTATTTAAAATAGAGATTTTTAGCCGATTAAACATTGGAAAAGCCCGTGTATGGACTATTCGAATTTCGGTATATTATGTACACTAAAAGCCCATAGAAGTAAACACGAATTTGCTGCCTTATCAGAATTAAGAGATATGACAAATTGTTAAAACGTATGTATACAAAGCCATCACTTCCACTTCGGATTTGATTTTCGCTAAAATTGTGAAACAGGTTTTTAGATGATTTCATAAGAAGCAACTAATGAGGAACGAGTGATTTTGAAAAATTTGTGAAAACGTAAGTTTACCCTTTACACCCACTTGCTTTTTGAAATTCGATAAATCGTGAAATTACATCAAATGCCGTAATAACCAATTTTATATCTCATCAGAACTAAGGGATGGCAAAAATTGTGAAAACATTTACAAACCCTTGGGAGTTGAATATCGAAAAATTGAGAAATGGGTTTGTAGGCGATTATATAAAAAGTCTGTTGAAGTGAAAAGCGATCTAAAATCTCATCAAACCTAAGAAATATGTCGAAGCTTTGAAAAGCATGCAACCCCCTTACACCCCTTAACATTCAATATCTAAAAATACGAAAATTGACTTTTTGGCGCTTATATAGGAAACCTTAGGAAGTAAAATTCGATATATCATCAGATATGCAACCTCCTTACACCCGCTTGGGGGTTGAATATCAAAAAATCCTGAAAGGAGGTAATAGATAAATACGAAGACAACACGAGAAAGTAAAAATCAATTCGACTTCTTATCACTTCTAAAAGATATGACGGAATTCGTGAAAACGTGTTCAATCCTTTTATACCCTCTTAGGAGCTGAAAAAGGATAAAACTTAAAAACAAGTTTTAGGCGATTATTATGGAAGCCCTTGAAAGTGAAAACATATTCGATACCTGATCATACCTGAGGGATATGGCAGAATTCGTGAAAAAGTATACAACTCCTTTTGCACCCCCTTAGAGGTCAAATTTCAAAAATCCTGAAAACACTTTCTAGGTATTTATATGAAGAAGTCGTGAAATAAAAATGAATTGAATATTTGGGAAGACCTAATAGATATGACGAAAATCGTGAAAATATATGCATTCCATGCATTCATTTTTTTGACCTCCTTCCGAACACCAATGGATATTTGAATTTTTCTTATCTATATTACTTTTCTAGTTTATTTACATACATATACCGAGTTTCAACTTTGTAGCATAAGCCGTCCTACATATAGGAAAAACACCCCCCACCCCCGTACCATACTACCCATATAAAAAATTATATTTTTCCAACATGCTACTACTATAGCCCTATCCAAATACCAAGTTTCAGCTTTATATCATTATAGGTTCTCAAGATATAAAAATCAAAGCCTTTTCCTTTTCACCCTCCTCGCCCTCACCCTCTACGCCAATTTTTTTCTGCTAGGGGTCTATTAGGCCTACTTCTGTTAAAAATTTCAAGCATCTATCTTACATTATTCTTGAGATATGAAACGTTATTTTTTTGAAAAATTCGTATATTCCCTCCACTTTCATGCTACACTTCAAAATTTGGTTCCGATCTATTCTCCCAGTATACCTACAAAATTTAGAATGTGTCGATCTCGGCTTTTTTGCGTTTTGGACGCTTTATTTTTCCTCCCACTCCCATACCCCTTCATCCATATTGACAATTTTTATGCAAATAGGTCCACTATCAAAGCTCTATATAAATTCCAAGTTTCAGCCTCCTAGCATAAGCGGTTGCTGAGATCTAGAAACCAAAATTTTCCGTCTAAAATGCACCCTCTTCCTCCTTCTCACACCCCTACCCATCAGAATTTGGTCACTTCAAGGGGCCTACTCAGTCTATTCATAAAAAAAAATTAAATTTAATATCTCAAACCGTTTGGGAGCTACGAGCCTTCAAACGATTTTGCGTACGACGTACGGCGAACAGACGGACTGAAATTTTTTTTTTGCTTTTTTCGTGTCTACTAGTTACGAAACGTGAAAAAAAATGTTTAGGGTAGACAATTTTTTTTTTTAAAAAATCGTTCATAATACTGTTGTATTAGAAAATAATAAAGTAAAAAATCGGCCAACAGTCTGGGCGCAACTTTATTATTTTATGGGTAGAAGTTCGAAACGTGTTTAATGATGAGATACGGTGTTGGGTACTATACGACTGACAACCTAAAAAATAACCAGGAGGCTATTTGGAACGTTATTTTTTAGGTTGTCAGTCGTATAGTACCCAACACCGTATCTCATCATTAAACACGTTTCGAACTTCGACCCATAAAATAATAAAGTTGCGCCCAGACTGTTGGCCGATTTTTTTCTAGGTTGTCTCCATAGTGGCTCTATGTAATCCTAAATTGTAAGCTTTCTATTCATTATAGTTTTCGAGAAATAAAAATCAGAATGTTTTCCTTTCTACCCCCTTTCACCATCACCCCCAACACCCACACCCCCAACATTTTTTTCCCTATTAGAAGTTTACCGACCCCAACTCCTGTAAAATTTTCAAGATCATATCTGATACGGTTTCTGAGATATAAAAATTACATTTTTTGAAAAATTCTTGTCCCCCCCACTTTCGTGATTCACCTCCCCCCTCAAAAAATTTAGTTTCGGTAGACTCCTCTTGTGATCTCATATACAGAAACTAAATTTTATCTTTCTGGTGTAATTGGTTCCGAAGATATTTTATTCCAAAGTTTTACACCCCCCACCCTCACACCCCACCACCCCTCTTAAAAATGTTAGCCCTTGTCTAATCTTGAAGTATCTCTAAGGACAACAACAAAGTTTCAATCTTCTGACATCAATAGTTCAGGAGATATGGATTTTAGAATGTTTCAATCCCGTCTTTCATGCGTTGAAGACTCATTGTTTTCCCCCCCACTTCCACACCCCTTAACCAATATCGACCATTTTTTTGAAATTAAGTTCATTATCATAGTACTACATAAGTTCTAAGTTTCAGCCTCCTAGCATAAGTGGTTCCTGAGATCTAGAAACCAAAATTTTTCGTCTAAAACGCTCCCCTCTCCTCTCCCCTTGTACCCCCACCCCTCGAAAATATAACAGTTGTAGGGGTTCACCCAATCTACCCACCATAAAAATTTCAATTTAATATCTCAACGGGTTTGGGAGCTACGCGCCTTCAAACGATTTTGCGTACGGCGTACGGCGTACGGCGTACGGCGTACGGCGGACGGCGTACGGCGTCTACGGCGGACAGACGGACATTTTTTTTTTTTTTGCTTTTTTGGTGTTTACTAGTCCTAAAACGTGTAAATACAAAATTTCAGGGTAGCAAACTTTTTTGAAATTTCAGGTCGATCACAATACTTTATTATTAAAAAATAATAAAGTAAAAATAGAATAGTATATACAGCTTTTGGTAGTACGGTACGAGGAGAGTGGATTTTCTATCTCAGGGTTTCTGCCAGAAAGTTGAAACTTAGTAGGAGTAGATTTACTAGAATAGGAAATTAAGCAAGATTGTGCATTGACGTACGAAGGTGTGGTAAAAAATATGATCAGTGAAAAAGTGTCCATAAATTTTTGCGAGTTTTGTTACATCTCTTAGGTCTTCTGAGATGTCGAGTTAATTATTATTCCTCGAGCTCCGCAAATAAGATATGCTTAAATTTTAACGATTTCCAACATATCTCTCAGGTGTAATGACAACAGGTTTCTATAAAATCGATTAAAAATAAATTTCAGAATTTATTTTTAACATTCAATTCATAGGTGCAAGGGTGTCGTATACGTTTCCACAAATTCACCAGTATCTCTTAGGTCTGACATCTTTTTACTTTCACGGGCTTTTTATATAACCGTCATCAATTTCAGTATTTTTTGATATTCAACTCCAAAGATAGAGTAAGGGGGTTGCATTCACGAACTTTTCCATACGTTCCAGGTACAATTAATAATATTGAATAGATTTTTACATCCACCGGCTTTTATTTATATTGTATCTTACAAGGAACTATTTAATTGATGAAAATTAGTTTTCTAAATAACATCCAACAAGTAATTCGAATTTGACCGCGTCCCAGACAATATCAGTATGTCAGTACCATCGGAACTTATGTCGTATTTCGGCTTTAACCATTTCTCAGACTATGCGACGGAGAAAGTAAGTGCTATCTCTCCCGGGAATTCTGTCGGTATGTTCGCACAGATCAACTCCTTATTTAGGAGAAAAAATGTGTAAAGTTGCGCCCAGACCATTGACTAAGGTTAGCAAATGGAACCGTATTATATCCAAGTAAAAAGTATCTAGGGTAAGCGGTTCCTTAGGAGAAGAAAACAATTTTTTCGGTTAAAACGGTCCAATTTTAAATGACCCACCAGCTATCATAATTTCTTCGTGAGCAAAGTCTTGATATCACTGACAAAAAGGGAGGTAAAACATGAATTCGGATGAACTTTTACTGAAATCATAATATCCTAAAATACACAAATTGTAAAAAAAAACAATGTTATCGTCGCTACAATACTACGGAAATGTTCAATATTAGTTATGGGATCCTTTTGGTACTGTACAGTGTCCAGTGTCAATGAAGCGCAATGGGGCATCCCCGTTTAATTTGAATAAACTCGATCACAATTCTTTTTTTATTAAGAGGAGAAAGTACCTACGTTTTAAATGGAAACATATGCAATTCCAATCGGTATGATGGTCGACAGATATGATGAGGAAGTGACCAAACTTCGGTATGACCATGTTTCCGATATCAAATATACAGCGGCTGTCGCTTCAGGATAAATCAAAACAAATGTTTCCCATCTTGGAAAATACATTGCGATAACATCTACATATGCAACCACAAGTCCTGTTTCAATCGACATATATTTCAAGCTTGTGGCATGCATCCTAAAACTTCCTCCTGGAAAAATATCCGAAAGAAATTTAAAACCAAAGTGACCTTTCTCTCAGCAGCGATAGAGTGTAGAGTTTCCAACCAGAATTTCGTTCGATTTTTTAGATTTACATCCTGCATTCAATAGTATGCAAATATTTTCGGTTTCGTCCTTTTTAGATGAACGACAACAAAATGGTGTTTTCGAATATTGCCAAAGCTTGCGGGTACTACATATTTGTAACATGTCTGAATATTGAGTTAAGCGAAAAATAGTAAAACGACATGATGCAAAAAAAGCAGGAATAAAAAATTGTCCGGACATCAGCATTATTTTTAAAGGAACATGTACCGTGTAAGGTTTACCTTAGACCTTCATGAAACTCATTTCTATACAATGTTGTGTACCCATAACAGTGTGTTGGAGAGAGCTCACAAACGTCGACGTCCAGTGAATCATTCTTTTGTCGCAACTATAGTCCACAGGACGAAAAACTTTATTTTTTTTTAGAACCGTAATGCAATAGACTACAGACTTAATTTATAGACCTCACTACTCATGAACTATGGACATCTCATCGTGTTTCAACCAAACTAATGGTATTTGCCGAAACAGTCACATAATTCCTTTTCATTATTAATAATCAAGTGAAATAATAACTTTTTTATCATATTATTGAAGACAAACCCCAAGTCCAAACCAGCTTTTTAAATAATGTATATCCTCGTTTATGGCCAGTGGTCAACCAACAAGAAACCCTCACTTTCGGACCAAATCCTACAAAATTTCTAACTGGCCTTTCCAGTTAAAGTTTTTCAACTTTTGTTATACGCTCTACGTGTCCGTCATCAGACCGATACTTATGTACGGTGTTATTGTCCGGTGGACGGCCTTAGACAAATCGGTTAAACGCTCCACTCTAGGGAAGGTACAGAGATCAGCATGCATATGCATCAGTGGAGCCCTGAAAACAACTCCCTCTGCAGCACTAGACATGCTATTCAATCTGCTATCCCTAGACATTTTTGGCAAGCAAATGGCAGCCAGTGTAGCCATTCGACTTAGGGCCTCTACACAGTGGACTGACATATATGCAGGTCACTCAACAATCTTGAATCACTTCAATAACATTCCTGAAAACACAGACTACACCCCTCCCAGTTATGATTTTGACAAAAATTTTCTAACAACCATCCCAACCCGTCTAGAATGGGAAAAAGATTCGGTACGGATGGAAGATTCCGTCCACATATATATGGACGGCTCCAAAACTAAACGCAGGGTAGGTGGAGGTGTTTTCTCTGACATGCATAACATTAGCAACTCCTTCCGCCTTCCGGACCACTGTAGTGTCTATCAGGCGGAGCTTATGGCGATCAAGGAGGCCTTCTCCTGGCTGAGGTGTAATGTAATACCTACTAGGGATATTAGGATTTTCACAGACAGCCAAGCGGCATTAAAATCCTTGGAATCGGCCTCAACAACATCAAAGGTCGCCGTAAAATGTCGATCATCGCTTAAGGAGATGGCTGAACAGTTCAATATTGTTCTGTGCTGGGTGCCAGGACACAGGGATATTCCAGGGAACTGCATGGCTGACGAACTCGCTCGGCGCGGTATCACCCTTTATATTATGCCGGAACATCGGAATCTGGGTGTGCCTCTCTCTACATGTATACTGCTGCTGGAATTGGACTCAATTACATTCCACACAGCGAGACAGATCTGGCCGAAGCTAGATCTAAAACGCTCTAAAAGGCTGACTTTGCTCAAAAGGGCGAGTATCAGCACCACAGAAGGTGTCCTGACCGGACACTGTCTTTAAGATCGACATGCTAAAAGACTCGGCCTCTTATCAAACGACTTCTGTAGAGCTGCCTGGATGAGGCAGAGGAGGAAACAGTCCTTCACCTTCTCTGTACCTGTCCAGCTCTATCCGCTAGAAGGAAAGCTCATCTTGGCGCTTACTTCTTCAACTTACTCAGTCACCTTGCCGCATTGGAGGTCGCGAGAATCCAATGATCATTGCATGTTCTAAATGGTTTGACGAGTAGGACCGGATTCGATGATCCTGTGGTAACACAACGGACCTTTTTGTTAGGTCTAAGTGCGTCCGTGTTCTCACGGGCAGACACGCGTACCTGGAATCGCTAGTTGCTAGTATGCTAGTCTTTTAGTCAAATTTAAAGTTGTAGTCGTCTTTCGGATTAAAAAGACAATCGCACTGTAGTTCACATTGACCCATGAGTGACTCATTCATCATAACCGAAATAAGCAATCAAATTATTAAAAACTTACATGCATCTGCATAAAAGTTAAAATCACCATCATCAATGGCGCGACAGCCCAAATCGGGCCCTGGCCTCCTGAATATAATTAATATTTCATGATAAATCCAATTAGCGTCTTCTTCAGTCGAGGTACACGTGCAGAAGAAGCCTTCTCTAACATAAAAAAAATCTGTTAATTATTTTTTTCAGCCACAAAATCCAAACTTATATCCCATCTTTTCTTCTCTGAACAATTTCAAGGCACAATTAATCCTGCGAATTTATAAATCTAATGGTGGTACTTTCCTTTCATATCACGATGTACCGAGAATCCTACGAACTGATTGCATTTACATCGAAAATAATTACTGAAACTTTTCGATAAGTTCGCAAGGTTTTCGACTTCCTGGTTTGGCGTCTTATTCTCTAGTCAGATTTTATATCTGTATAGTATAACACGGTTCTATCCTGAGCGTATTCTGAAAACCGCTTTAGTGGTTTCGATAGAAACAATTTTACGATTTTCTCAATTGCTTCATCTGCATATTCCTGGTCTCTACCTAATTTTCCTAATGACGCACTCTATGGGTGATGTCTTTAACAAATTCGTGTTTTGGCTTCCCCAAACACTAAGTAAACAATGTCGTAGACGAGGTATTCAATCGAAATAACTCCAAGGTGTTTGTTTCTTGTAGACAAATAATCGACTTACTTGGATGACGATAGTAAGGAACATGTTTGTGACTAGACCACTAGAATATTCGTTATGGAGAATAGTTTTGGCATGTCATTAGTAAGGTGAATAGGTTTCCACTAGAATGTGTGTCCTAGAAGTATACACACTTTATGTAATTAGAGTGCATTTTAGAATTTCACCCAGAAGTGTAAAGTAACTTAATCGAAAATTGGTTTTGGGAGTATTTAAACGGAAATGAATACTTTAATGAGAAACCTTATATTGGTTAAGAAGAACAATAAGAACAATAATATTAAAACTCCAAAAGATTGGAGACCCAATCTTTATTTAAATGAGAGCGGGTATTTACATTACAATTCAAAAAGTTGTTTAAAGTTACAATAAATTTTTTTTTAAAAAATTGTCATTGTTTTTTTAATTTTCATCAAAATACTTCACATAATCTTCATTGTGAGCTACTCCACCCTCGTTGTCGCCCCTATTTCGATGGAATAGACTCACCACTAATCTTTGAACAAGTAGAGAAATGATATGCTCATCGATTGCGAGCTAAAAAAAATAAATCAGGACCCACGTTGGGCGCCATATTATAAAACAAAAAATTTGCAACTCGTCACCTCCCCACACCCCGTCTATAACCCGAGTAGATATTTTATCAGGCGGGAATCTGGCCCAAATCTGGTGTGCCTTAAAATAAATCCGGCCCAGATCAGGCGAATCCAATATGGACTGATCAGGGTGTAACACTCTCGCGACGATAGGCCTGACATGGCGCCTGACGTAAGCCTGATTTAGCCTAATTCTGGGTCGGACTTGGGCTGGACTTGAGCCTGATCAAGCCCAAACATGAGCCAGAGCTATTTAATTGTTTAAAGTTATTTTTTTATGCATTTAATTATTTATTTGCTATAAAACATATCCAACCCATACTACATCATATCTGTAGTACGGATTATTTTATAGCGACTACATAAAATTGAAAGTCATTTATAAAATGTAATTTTTTAAAAAATAATACCAAACGTAGCCCTTGGTCCGGTTTAAGTTCGGCGAGCCTGAACAGTTCGAGCGATTGTAAGCAGGCTTGCTTCACTTATACCAGACGTGGCCCTGATCCGGTGAAAGTTCGGCGAGCCTGGGCAGACTTGCCTTACTTATACCAGACCTGGTCCTGGTCCGGTATAAATACTGCGAGCCTGAACATTTCGAGCGATCGTAAGCAGGCTTGCCTTACTCATAATTGAAATGGCCCTTATCCGCCGCAAGTTTGGCGAGCCTGAGCAAGCTTGCCTTTCTCATACCAGACGTAGCCCTGATCCGGCGCAAGTTTGGCGAGCCTGATCAAGATTGCCTTACTCATGGCCCTGATCAGGTATACGGCAAGTCAGGCTAGCCTGAGAAAATTTCTACTCGGGAACCTTATCAGTGAACAGATGCTAGTCTTTAAAGTAAATTATTCACATTGATACCTATAATTCCTCCTCCTAAAGAAAGAACAAGCAAAAAAGGTGATGCTGATTGATTTCATACAAAAGAGCCCCTCATTGGGCGCCATATTACAAGTCGTTATAATACACTTAGTTTTAGTTTTAAGAAGGGGCGAAGCGCTAAGCCACCGTGCACACTAGGCACCAAAATAGGGCCCATACCGATCCCTTCAGAGCCTCATCCGTTTTAATACACATAATGCAGGTAATTTACACCACATTAAATCACTGTTCAAAAGTTCCCTGAATTTTTGTTTTAGACATGCGATGAAGCATGTTATCCACAAGACTTAAGTTAAGAGTTAAGAGAACATAAATTTTCGTTTTTCACATTTGGATTTTTTTGTATTTGTAGTACGGCAAACAAAGGCCTCCATATCACCCGCACTTTTTTGAACTTGCCAAATGTTTTTACATAAACGTAAACATCTTAAAGATGCTTGTGTTCGTCAACAAATTAACAGCTACAAGTGTTCGATAATAAATAGATAGCCTATTAGATCAGAGAAAATTTGATATATTACTTAAAAATTTTGGGAATATCGGGAATTACCTTGAATAGTATGTCATAAGAAACTTTGGTCCCACGTTGGGCGCCAGAATTACAGACAGTGCGAATGCGTTAGTAAATATGAGGACGACTAAGAACTTAAATAGCATTAGCCTGTAATAAGAAGAGTCGCCTCATACCATGATATCTAGGGCACTAGGCTGGTTCGTATTCAGGGTGTTATATTCTTCTCCAGAATGAACTTCAATATTGCAATATTGCGATCTGGTTTAAATTTACATTATTTCGCCACAGAGCATGTTTTTAAATTTTTTTAGCACCGTCGTCTTCTGGCCGTCTACTACTAGAATTAGGCTACCGTACTCAATACCCAGACAAAAATGCGCGAAGAATACGTCGAAGTCGTCAGGAGCTAAAAATCTACACCTTGGGTATCGATGACGAAAATTTTGATTCATAAACCTACCACCATTTCCTCGGCGTGGAGCATACAAAAAGATAAGGCCCTACGTTGGGCGCAATATTGCAAGATGGGCTCGATTGCTTTAATGACCCGCTCGGTGTTCTCTTGTTGAGCAACCTCGAATCATCCGATGGCCTTCTGCTCGGAATCACCCTTTAGTAAGAGCTCCTCCTGAAATGCCCTTAACTGCAGTCTGAACAACCTGGAATAGGGTATAATGCTGTGAAAACCAATCCCTTTAGCTTCAGTTACACCTGAGTTGCTAGAGTTTCGTGACCAAAGCACTCTTATTCTTCCCCAATGTTAAAAACTTCTATCTCAACTGACACATAAGCGATTGGGCCATTCACCACTTGTTTGCCATTCATTACATAAGTTTTACCTCAACTATACTTTTCTGAACCAAAGTTCACAGTATGTGTATGAGCCTTGTAACTTGTTCCAGTCAGATTACATTTCTTTAAGATAGAAATTCCTTTTGATACTGTCGGTGCCGGACCTGGCTGGCAGCTGCCAATTTATCTATGTAGGTGAATAGTATTGTTTCCGATTTTGATTTATTATTCTCATTATTTTCATTTTATTGACTGTTTTATACCTATACATATGACCTAAACTAATCTAAACGATCTATTTGGATTGGGCATTAGGACATAAATGCCGAAAAACGTACTACTGCTTATCAATTTCTGATAACTTTTTCAACATAAACAAAGAAGGGAGTGCGAATATTCATCCTGTTTAACATGTTAGCACCATTGAGTCTAGCCATCACTAGACGGTGATACAATTACAAATATTTTTTTGGCTTTTCATATCAATACTAGCAAAACTGTTATTTCCACCACTGAATGCAGTTTATACAAGGAATCAATATTTTAATTGCTATAAATACAACTAACTTGGCATTATTAAAATCATTTATAATATTAATATCGTATTGCATGCATTCACATATCGTATGACACGAGATCTCAATTGCTTACATCAAAAATCATAAATTCAATGAAATATTAAATCGCACTGTGCTGAAAATTTACATTATACTGTAGTTCAATAATTTATACACCTATGGGAATTATATATACGTTGAATTTCCAAAGCCACATATTGACTGCAACCAACATTTCTCGTTTTACTTTGTATAGCTAGCGATTCGATTCTTTTCCTCATTAAAACAATACTTAAATGTGAAAAACGAGAGCAAGCCGCTGCACAATTTTTAATACCCCCGTTGATGTATATCGGTCGCTATAAAATGTATTAAAATCTCGTGTGTCATACCGATAATTCAGCTATTAACGACTAAGGAAATTTAATAATACAATAAATGGGCGTAAAAATTTGCTTTAAAAAAAAGTCAATAAATACATGGTTTATTGTGCTGATAATCATTTTAATGCCGATAATGATTGCCACTCAATTTTGATTAAAATATTGCTTTGTTGTCCAGAGCTCTGTAATGAAAAATGTTCTGTTGCAAATGATTTTGAAAACATTTTCATTTATGCGTGCAAGGTAAATATTTATAAGGTACTCGTATATCAGCATCTCGCGGCTCTGCTCGCGTTGGAAGTGTGAAAATTCCGTAATTTGTTTTTACCTGAATTTTACTTTATTATTTTTTTAATAATAAAGTATTTATTGTTACATGTTCCTGAATCAAGTGTCCAGAGCGCGTTTTGGACAAAATAACTGACGAATTAAATGCCAGAATGCCGCAATTAGGCATTCTGCTAGCACGCAGCGGACGACTACAGAAGAAGAAACACAGTTTATGTGAAGATACCTCCATACAAAAAAAAGGAAGTTTAATCATATGTTCGTTTATTGCCAGCTTTTATTTATTATTGAAAATTTTAAGAAATAAGGTAAATAGAACACAAAGTGATGGCATCGGAAAACTAGTGTGAGCGTGCTTGTCTATCATCCGGGAGTTCGTGCTTTGGAGTCCTACTCACAACATGATCCTGAAATTTTTTCCCTATACTCAGTTTTTCGTTTTTTTTTTAAACAATATCAATTCCCCAAAAATCCCTACTTTCTTATTCCTCAGCCTTTCGGTGGTACGCTAACAATCTATCTCCGGAAAAAAAACAATGCTGGAAAGCTTCGGCGAAAAAACACAAATCAGATAAAGGGACGACCGTACTGTTCCAAATGCGATCAGAGAAATATTAGCAAGGATATCAAGTCTCGATTTAGATTGTCTCGTCATGGAAAAAGAATGGAACAAAATCTCTAGAAACAACAATAATACTTTTACTAAAATTTAAAAAAAAAAACTCAAGCAAATATCGGCTCCTGAACTAAGAGATGTTAAGGAATTCGTGAGATCGATTTTAACCCCAAAACAAATAAAAACTGAAAACGACCCTGAAATGTATGGAAGAAGTTGTGGGAAGCTTTTAACCCTTTTACTAAACCACAAAAAAATGGTTCGTCTGTCCGCTGTATACACCGTCGGCCGTACGAGAACACGTTTGAAAGCTCATAGCTCAGAGCAGATGGGAATATCCGGCTCGACGGACCACGGCATTTTCGATTTCTTTCCAAAGATTTTCTGAAATTTTCTTCGGGGATTTAATTATCGTAAGCCCAAGTGACATTTTTAAGAGCAAGTTTATCTATGAAGTGTTAAATAAGCAGGTGAGCTATTTTGACAATTTAGCTTAGCTATTTCTAAACTGTTATAATTAGCAAGGCGGCTGTGACGTCAACATAGACGTAGACCTGAACGAAGCAAACTACACCACTACCACTAGCTATGCAGTATGAGTACAATCAATTTACATTACAACACCTATGTTAGAACAGTTAAGAAGATTTATCGAAGGAAATGGAACAAATTTTTTTATTTAGTGCACCCCTTTATGCTTTTCAAGACTTTCGCAATTTCTAGACAGCTATTCTTAAAACGGACAACAGTATTGAAAGCAAAATACTACAGAATTTAAATATATCAGCTTACAAAACTTATACATATATTATTACGAGCTAGGGATTCGCAGGAAGTGAAAAACAATACGATTAAAATTAATAAAAATAACAAAGCTTTCTTTTATCGCATTCAACAATCGCACTAATGACAACGCTTTCTGATCGCTACTACCAATCAAGTTTCGCTTTCACTGTAGAAAAAAACTGATCCCGTCTAGGAGCCCTGCGGCGCTTATGTAATGCATGTGTTAAGACGAATGATTTCCCGCATTTTCTGTGGTGTGTGTTGAATGTTCTGGAAGTATGAAGGACATCCGAGGAGGAGAATAGTGTTCCAGAATTATTGTAGAAGGATGTAGAGATGTGCAGAGTTTTCTACGTTTTTTTTATTGGATAATGCACGGTTGTTGCTTTTCTTTGGAAACTTTGATATCATTTGTTCGTGTTGCCAGGGTATACGAGGGTGGTCTGAAAATTTTCCGACCTAACAAAGATACATGACATTATTTTTTCAAATCTATTTTTATTTTGATACATATAGTCTCCTTGTAAGTCTACACACTTTCCAAGCGATGCTCCCATCTCTTTAACCCATCCAAATAGAACTCGACGTCTTTCTCTGCAAAATAATTATTTACGTCCACATTTGACGAAAATCTCTGTCCTCCGAGCGCCACTTTTAGCTTAGGGAAGAAAAAAAGTCGCTTGGGACTAGATCTGGTGAGTAAGAAGGGTGGTCAAGTAGTTCAAACCATATTTCGTGGATTTTCGCCATGGCAACCGCTGAGGTGTGAGATGGCGCATTGTCTTGGTGAAACAAATTTTTTTTTTAGCAAATGTGGCCGTTTTTTCGCAATTTCTTCCTTCAGCTTGTAAAGTAATGATGCGTAACATGCTCCTGTAATAGTTTTTCCTTTTTGAAGATAATCGATTTAGATAACTCCATAACTATCACGGAAAACGGTCACCATCACTTTCAAAGCCGAAAAAAACAGTTTTGCCTTTTTTTGGAGCCGATTCTCCCTTCGCAATTCACTGTTTTGACTGTATTTTTGTTTCTGGGGTATAATGGTGTATTTAAGTTTCATCTACAACAATTAATCGGCGAAAAAAACTCTGATTTATTGCGCCTAAATGTTCATTCGAACACGTTTTTGGTCCAACGTGAGCAAACGCGGGCTAAGCTTTCTCATGCCTAAATCTTTATTCAATATGAGACAAACACGTTCTTTGGACATATCCATAGCCTCTGCTATCTCTCTCACTTTAATTCGACGGTTGTCTTGCACCATTTGGTGAACTTGACCGATGTTATCGTCGGAGGTTGCAGTTTTTGGACGTCCCGAACGATCCTCGTCTCCCAAGCTGGTACGGCCACGCTTAAATTCAGCTGCCCAAAATTTCACGGTAGTAAATGATGGTGCAGAGTCCCCGTACACAGCGTCCAACTCATCTTTGATTTGCGTAGGAGTATTGTATTTTAAAAACAAATAATTGATGACAGCTCGATACTCGATCTTATTCATTTTCACAAAAACACTCACATCGACTCACTCAAACGATTGTCAAACAACAACTGCGCGTCCAAAATGGCTGAGTTCCTTTCAAAAGGTGCGCAAACACATTCCCTAGCTTTTGTTGACGAGTGCTGCCATCTTCATGTTGAGGTCGGAAACTTTTAAAACAACCCGCGTACATGTAACAATATGTTCTCGTAATAGGGTTTCTCTGGTGTGATACGTTTTCAGCGAATAATATTAAAATATTGCAAGTAAGATGGAGATACACACAGCTACTACTATTGCATACATCTGCGTCTTTAGGTCGACTGAATTCTTCTTCAGATGACTTTAACTTCTTAGCTTCTTAGTTTAACCCTTACCGCAAATATGGCCAAATCATGATCCTTTTATTTCCGCGTTTCATATACCGATCAGTTCTCTGTACTGCAAAATTTTAATCTTAGATATACATATAGTGGACAATATTTTAATGCGGATTATTTAATGCTGGAAAAAACTGCTTTAAGCTGGCATCAGCTTTAACTAGGAATTTCAACAATTTGCGTCCATCCACTATAAAGTTAACCACAAAAACGGAAGCAACACTAAAGGACATGCTGACAGCAAATATAGCGTTAAAGTCGTATATTTGCAAACTCGATTTTTTGCCTTCTGTGTGCTGATGTGCCAAAAGAGAAGGAATTGCCTGCATATGTGAAACATCACACACCAATCCAAACTGAAATAGCAAATGGAGAGTTCTACAGAAGGAAAGGAATTTACACGACCAACATTTTAGTAGGATAGGAATATCATCTATATAAATAATATATGTTTATAGATTCGTGTGGTACTTGGTAGAAAAAACACATTTTAAGTTGTATGTAACAGTAGGCGAAAATTCACAAGAACTCCATTTCAGAAAGTTTCTTGTTACTCTTTCAGTGTGTGTAGGAATAACTCATTTGGCGTATAGAATACTGTATGCAAATCGTAAGCTATAATTCAAAGTATGTACTTTTAAACTTTGGACGAAATCTGTAGAGTATTATAAGATTTATTCAGTATTTTTATACTCCAGATATAAGTTGCAGTATTATAAATTTGAGGCGAGCCCAAAGTTTGTAACGCTTAGAATGTAGGAACAGATGTACATTGGAAAAGTATTATTTTATTTTTTGAGTTACTGCCAAAAAGAAATGTACGTTGTCGTCCTAAAAAACTGTAAATCGGAACCTTTTGGACATGTACCACACATCACTTGAAACTCGTACTCAAGGTATAAAATAGTGTTGACAAAAAAGGTGCTGTTTCTAAGATATGAAATCTATTATTATTATTATTATATTTTAATAAGAGGTATATAAATACACACAATTATTCTTAAGCACTAGTTACAAAGACCATCAGCTTTATGAAATCTAATTTTTTTAATTTGGAAAAGTATTATTTTATTTTTTGAGTTACTGCCAAAAAGAAATGTACGTTGTCGTCCTAAAAAACTGTAAATCGGAACCTTTTGGACATGTACCACACATCACTTGAAACTCGTACTCAAGGTATAAAATAGTGTTGACAAAAAAGGTGCTGTTTCTAAGATATGAAATCTATTATTATTATTATTATATTTTAATAAGAGGTATATAAATACACACAATTATTCTTAAGCACTAGTTACAAAGACCATCAGCTTTATGAAATCTAATTTTCCCGGAATACCATAGACGAACCGTAAAAAACCCGTGTATTAGACATTGTAACAGAGTCGCTATTTGCTTGAAGACTTACGGTGGTATAGAGTCCATGCTGCCCTTTCCTCAATAACAACGCCTTACCAGCAGTTACTCTGTCGGACAGACATACCATACATCGGGTATAGTCGATTGGCATTGCAGAAGCTCTTGAAAACATTGCTCCGGTGATGTCCGGGGTTCAATTCCCACTCAACGCATAATTTATTTATATTCATTGACATTGTTCTTGAGTTCAAAAATACCATTAGAGCTACCAAACGGTAGTTGATTTGTTATGAGCGACTCTGCTGTTCTGATATTTCGTTTCACAGCCAATATCACTAAAAATTATTAATACCGACCCAATTGCTAACCTTTCCATTCCTCAAAAAAAAAACTAACTGTACGCTACTGTGTGTAAGAGGCAACACCCTAAGTCAAGATTGGTATCTTTAAAAAAAACATACAGATGGATATACACACAGAATGAAATATGGTTTTTTGGTCCTTCACGGAATAATAAATAACAGTTTTGAGTTACTATGTGATTACTTCTGCTGGAGCATAAGCCAGAAACAGAGTTCTTCTGAGACGCTGTCACTGCTTTAAATGATATTTGTTTACTTAGACTCAAAACCATAACCTTTGGGGTGTAACCTAGCGCGCTTAGCCACTGCTTCATCGAGCCTCATATACATACATATGTAATAAATCAGTGATTACAAATTTGTCTGTCTGTCTGAATGTTTGCAAGCTCGAGAACTTTTAACCGATTTTAATTAATTTTTGTAAACAAAAAAATAAAGTTAAGTTAAGTGTAAACTACTTCATATCGTCCTTGATTTCTTTGAAGGCATAGCTTCCATACTGCATGAAGTAAAGTGTTTGAATTCTTTTCAGAGCTATTGTATCTAGAAATAAATGCGAGTTGTTTGAATATTTTTTTTCCTCCGTTTTTTATGAGGCATTCAGGGGTGGGAGACTACACAAATTGTTCCACACGCACGATACCTTTAATTTTCACTTTCAGAAAATTATATTTTAGAGAACGTTTGTGCTAGAATATTAAGCATTAAAATCATATGAACAAGCAGAAAATGAAAAATATAAATTGATTAGGGGTGGTTGAGAGATCTTCAGATATATTAGGTTCTCTGCAGCAAAAGTCAATTAAAAAAAGAGTTGAACTATTGAAACATTTGAAACATTTAAAACATTTGAAATATTTGAAGCATTTGAAATATTTGAAACATTTGAAATATTTGTAACATTTGAAACATTTGAAACATTTGAAGCATTTGAAACATTTTAAATATTTGAAACATTTTAAACATTTCAAATATTTGAAACATTTGAAGCATTTGAAACATTTGAAATATTTGAAACATTTGAAGAATTTGAAATGTTTGAAACAATCGAAACATTTGAATCATTTGAAACATTTGAAACATTTGAAATATTTGAAACATTTGAAGCATTTGAAGCATTTGAAATATTTGAAACATTTGAAACATTCGAAACTTTTTAAACATTTGAAACATTTGAAACATTTGAAACATTTGAAATATTTGAAATATTTGAAACATTTGAAACATTTGAATCATTTGAAACATTTGAAACATTTGAAACATTTGTAACATTTGAAACATATGAAACATTTGAAGCTTTTGAAACATTTGAAATATTTGAAACATTTGAAGAATTTGAAATGTTTGAAACAATCGAAACATTTGAATCATTTGAAACATTTGAAACATTTGAAATATTTGAAACATTTGAAGCATTTGAAACATTTGAAAAGTAAAGTAGCTGATTCGGACAGAAACGATGCAACAAACCGAGAAAAACCAATATTTCGAAGCTATAAGCCAAATGATAAAGGAATTGAAGACAATGTATTGGAAAATGGATCTATTGGTGACAAGGAGGGTGAAATAAAAGACCAGCCTGATCTCTTAAACACACCTATTGGAATAAAAGACATTGACATTGCAATCCTTGCACCATGAAAGCCCTTTCGGGATCTGAAACGCGAAGAAGCTAAGAAACTGGAAAAACTTGAACGTGTGATGCAAAGGGGCCATAGCAAAATAGATTCGGAATAGGGTTACAAAACTCAAGATAATGCTTACAAATATGACGATTGAAAAAACATTGAAATTTCGCGGATTATCACATACATTTTACTTTATTATTTTCTAATAATACAGTATTGCGATCGATTTTTAAAAAAAAAAAATTTGCTACCCTCAAAATTTTTTTTTTTCGCGTTTCATGACTCGTAGACACGAAAAAAGCAAAAAAAAAATTTCAGTCCGTCTGTCCGCCGTACGCCGTACGCCGTCCGCCGTACGCAAAATCGTTTGAAGGCTCGTAGCTCCCAAACGGTTTGAGATATTAAATTGAATTTTTTTCTATGAATAGAGTGGGTAGGCCCCTTAAAGTGACCAAATTCTGTGGGTGGGGGTGTGAGGGGGGAGGAGGGGGAAGCGTTTTAGACGGAAAATTTTGGTTTTTAGATCTCAGCAACCGCTTATGCTAGGAGGTTGAAATTTGGAATTTATGTAGAACTTCCGTAGTGGACCCATTTGCATAAAAATTGTCAATATGGGTGAAGGGGTGTGGGGTGAAAAACAATGCGTCCGAAACGCAAAAAAGCCGAGATCGACACATTCTAAAATCCATATCTCCTAAACGGTTAAAGTTACAAAATTGAAACTTAATGGATATCTGTAGGTATACTAGGAAAATAGATCGCGAACAAATTTTTGAGTGGGGACAGTGGCGTACGAGGGTGGGGGGTAAAAAACTTTAGATTATGATATCTCACGAACCAATTGCACTAGACAAATAAAATTCGGTTTGTATATAAAGGTTGACAAATGAAGTTTGCTGAAAGTAAAATTTTTTTAGGGGGCGGTGGATCATGAAAGTGGAGGGATGCGAATTTTTCTAAAAAATCACGTCTCATATCTCAAGAACAGTGCAAGGTAGATGCTTAAAATTTTTACCGTAAGTAGGTCTAATAGACCCCTATCAGGGAAAAAATTTGGCTGGTGAGGGTGTAGAGGGTGAGGGTGGGGGAGGGTGAAAGAGAAAAAGTTCCGATTTTTATATCTCGAAAACCTATAATGATATAAAGCTGAAACTTGATATTTAGATAGAACTATAGTAGTATGGTACGGGGGTGGGGATGTTTTTCCTATCTATAGAACGGCTTATCCTACAAAGTTGAAACTTGGTATGCATTTGTAAATCAACTAGAAAAGTAATTTAGAAAAAAAAAATTTTAAATATTCATTGGGTTCGGAAGGGGGGGCGAAAAAATATATCAGTGAAAATGGAATGCATATATTTTCACGATTTTCGTCATATCTATTAGGTCTTCCCCAATATTGAATTCATTTTTATTCTACGGCTTCTTCACATAAATACCTAGAATGTATTTTCAGGATTTTTTGAAAGGGATTGTATACTTTTTCACGAACTATGCCTTATCCTCCAGGTCTGATCAAATATTGAAAATCTTTTCACTTTCACGGGCTTGCGTAATAACCGCCTAAAACTTGTTTTTAAGTTTTTTCCTTTTTCAGCCCTTAAGAGGATATAAAAGGGTTGAACAAGTTTTCACAAATTCCGTCATATCCTTTGATAAGTAATTCAATTGTTTTTACTTTCTTGTGCTGTTTTCATATTTATCTATTAACTCCTTTCAGGATTTTTGGATATTCAACCCCCAAGTGGGTATAAGGAGGTTGCATATGTTTTCACAGATTCCTACATATTGCTTAGATCTGATGATATATCGAATTTATTTTTACTTCCTAAGGTTTCATATATAAGAACCAAAAAGTCAATTTCAGTATTTTCAGATTTTCAATCCTAAGTGGTGTAAGGGTGTTGTATGCTTTTCAAAGGTTCGACATATTTCTAAGGTTTAATGAGATATTAGATGGCTTTTCATTTCTACAGACTTTTTATATAATCGCCTACAAACCCATTTCTCAATTTTTGGATATTCAACCCCCAAGGGTTTGCATATGTTTTCACAAATTTTTCCACCCCTTAGTTCTGATGAGATATAAAATTGGTTATTACGGCATTTGATGTAATGACCTAAAAACTTATTTCAGGATTTTTCGAATTTCAAGAACCAAGGGGGTGTGAAGAGTTTGCTTACGTTTTCACAAATTTTTCAAAATCCCTCGTGTCTCATGAGATGTGAAGTTGGTTCTTATGAAATCGTTTTCGAAATTCAAACCCGAAGTGGAAGTAATGGGTTTGTATACGTTTTAACAATTAGTCATATCTCTTAAGTCTGATAAGGAAACAAATTCGGTTTTACTTCCCTGGGCTTTTAGTGTATATAATATACCGAAATTTGAATAGTCTACACGGTCTTTTCCAATGTTTAATTGGCTAAAAATCTCTATTTCAAATATTTTTATTTTAAGAACAAAATTAACTTTCCAAGAAACTTTATAATCTCGAAACAACTGATGATATGCTCCGACTTTGACCGCTCCCGAACTTTGACCCGAAAAATAATAAAGTTTCGCCCAGACCATTGGCAGATTTTTTATTGTTAGTCCACAACATTACCAGCTTCAACAACAGGGCAAAAGTGTTTGTTTTCTGTCATGACGTGAAGTTGGTTAGAGCTGAACGACGGTACTACGTTTTCCCACTTCCACCGTCGCTACTTCTTTGTTGCTGTTTCATAGGTATCGAATTTGAGCTGTCTGAGTACCGTATTCTCCAGTGTGGTATTACGTGCAGTCGTTCTCATCCTGTTCTGACACCAAAAAGCCAAGACACAAACCGTGTTAAATGTTTACTCTTGTATGTCCCGTCCTATGAACAACATCTCATTAAAACAACAGATGGTATGATTCTTACCAACGGAACTGACAAGTTTCTGTCACAAAATGTAACTAATATCGATTTTAAGTCTGACCTGTTCTGCACTGAATACGAAAAACGTACACCAAATAATTGAGCAAACCGAGTTGAAATCATGCCAAAATTTACAGTGGACTTTTTGAAAGAAATATGTTCTGAATGTCGTAACAGATGAAGAGCCATAAGAGAAATCCATTCATTGTCATCGTCACCACCATTGCGGTATACTTGAAGGATATGTACTAAGAAGTCTTCAAAATATTTCCTTCCGTACTTCAATCTTTTCTCTGCTCTGACTTTACAATGCATGTATGACTCCACCACGTCTTGTCTGACTCATTCATTCATTTCAACTTTACAACAAGTAAATTGGTTAAAAGAAAACAAAACACCGAGAATTCTGATGAAAAATTCTAAATAATTCTACCCACTTAAAATCGCAGTGTATAGAAGGATATAAGACTCGAGTCCTGAATATGGTAAAAACAGAAAAAAAAGAAAAACATTTACAAGAAAAAAAACAAGACTGAGAAAATAGGGGTGGAAAAAAATTATATGTTCTACGAGAAAATAAAAACAAAATTGACATCGTTGAGACGCAAAAAAAAATCTGGTTGTCAGGACGCGAGAGCCCAAATTGGGACCAAACTGCCACCCGAAGAAATGATGTCAAAGGAAATCAATTTCGGTGTAATGCAAAAGAAAATGGAAATCTTTTTACATTAGTGGTTCTGTCAAGCTCTGATGAATTTCAAGTTGCCATGAATATTATGGAGCTCGTGTACACTCTAATGGAAGAATTCGCAATAAGTCCTACAATTACGTACGAAAAAATAATTATAATCTGTAATCTGCTGTCATGTGCAATTTTCCGACTTTTTACAATAGCCCGCTAAATAAGGAATTCGGAATTGCAAAGCTGCTATCGAAATTTCTTCATTAAAAATCTTTCTAATACCGGCCTACTATAGATGAAATAATAAACTTCAATTATAGTTGAGGATTGGAAAAACAATAAACAGAGTATTAAAGGCTACTACCTATCGTTGTTGCGGTACTACTGAAAAACTCAACTAAACTCAACTGCTTCAAAAAGCAAGAAAAAATCTGCCAGCAGTCTGGGCACAATTTTATTATTTTTTGGGTAGAAGTCCGAGATACGGTGAAGGTGACTACGCGATCGACAACTTAAAATTAGAAATTCCGTTAAAGTAAAAAACAATTCGATATCTCATCAGACCTAAGTAATATGTCGAAATTCGTAACAATCATTTTACACCCTCTTACGGGAATTCGATCTCATTATATCTAAAATAATGGTCGAAATTCGTGAAAACTTGAACAATAGGTAGGGGAAGGTGCTGTACCTTGGAACGGTTGTACCTTGGAACGTTGTTAATTTTGTGTTTAAAAAGAGCATTCTGGTGTGTGAATCAAGAACTAAATTTACAACAGCTGATATCAAGACAACCTGTCTTGTTATCACTTTACTTTGTCGGTTATTTTGCGTTTTGTTAACATTTGTGTTTTGAGGTTAGTATGAGTAATTTTTATACTCTAGATGAAATCATATAGAGTATTATAAGTTTAATCCAGCCCAAAAGTTTGTAACGCATAGAACCAAGCCTCGGACGAAAAAAAGTTATATATTATTTTTTGTTTATTTGTGGCCAAAAACTTCAAATCCGCCTGACGTCCGTCCGTCCGTCCGTCCGTCCGTCCGTCCGTCCGTCCGTCCGTCCGTCTGTCCGTGAACACGATAACTCAAGAACGCCTTCACCTAGGATCTTGAAATTTTGAATCTGGATGTTTGGTTGAATTTGTAAGGCTAAGTTCGTTAACGGGCAAGATCGTCCTACTCCTTCGGGTAGCTGCCATACAAAATGTCCTTAAAACACGTGTTCAAGAATATTAGTCGATAACTTAAGAAGGGTTTAAGCTACGACTTTGAAATTTTGTATGTGTTATTTTTCCAATAGTTGGAGCTAAATATATGATTATGAAGAAAATCCTGTTAGTCCTTCGTGTAGCTGCCATACAAATATCCTGTCAAAATGTATTCACTTAATTTACGAAACTCACTATAACTCAAGTAATCTTTTAGCTACGAATTCGGAATTTTGTACAAGTTAGTTTTGAGTGAAAAGGAAGTTCGACTTTACTAGTCAGCGAAATCCTTTTACTCCTTCTGGTAGCTGCCATACAAAATGTCCTTAAAACACGTGTTCAAGAATATAGGTCGATAACTTCAGAAGGGTTTAAACTACGACTTTGAAATTTTGTATGTGTTATTGTTCCAGTAGTTGAAGCTAAATATATGATTATGAAGAAAATCCTGTTAGTCCTTCGTGTAGCTGCCATACAAATATTCTGTCAAAATGTATTCACTTAATTTACGAAACTTACTATAACTCAAGTAATCTTTTAGCTACGAATTCGGAATTACTACTTTCTGGTAGTTACAAAATGTCCTTAAAACACGTGTTCAAGAATATTGCCGATAACTTCAGAAGGGTTTAAGCTACGTCTTTGAAATTTTGTATGTGTTAATTTTCCAATAGTTGGAGCTAAATATATAATTATCAACAAAATCCTATTAGTCCTTCGTGTAGCTGCCATACAAATATCCTGTCAAAAAGTCTTCACTGAATTTACGGAACTCACTATAACTCAAGTAATCTTTTAGCTATGAACTCGGAATTTTGTACAAATTAGTTTTGAGTGAAAACAAAGTTCGAGTTTACTAATCAGCAAAATCCTTTTACTCCTTCTGGTAGCTGCCATACAAAATGTCCATAAGACACGTGTTCAACAATATTTTTCGATAACTTTTGAACGCTTCAAGCTACGAATTTGAAATTTTGTACACATTAATTTTTGAATATTTCCAAGGAAAAGGATAAATATGTAAGAAATCGAGTGAGTCCTTCCTGCACCTCCCATGTGAAAGTCCTTCAAAAAGGACATTTTTTTCGATGACTTACCCAGTTCAAGATATTAAATTAAACACTGAATATTGTCTTTTAGTTTTGAGTAGCAATCTAATGGCAGTCCTTAATAAAGGACATACAACATGCACACACGTAATTCTACTTTATCCCCAACTACAATATAAATCGGAGTTCAGTATTCATCTAGAGTATTATACGATTGGCTTGCAGCCGATTGTGACTGCAGTATGTTTTTAACTAAGTTTGTTTAATAATTAAACTATTGTGTTGTAGTGGTATACAATCGTAGGATTATTATCAATAAGGTGTGTATTATTTATTTTCTATAACATCTGATTGTAAGATAATTAGGAGGTTTAAAAAAATAGCTTTTATTCAATTAATGGACCATGTTGTACCTTGGAACGTCACACGTGTTGTACCTTGGAATGGTATAAAATAGCAATCTTGATACAAAACTAACGTGTTTTGACTGACAATAGTGTTTTTTTTTTGCAGAAAATGCCTCGCAGTAAGAATGGTATTCGTAAGGTTCCCATCGATGCTAAAAATATGTTTTAATTTTCCAATCCATAAATTCAATGTTAAATAAATTACTTATGTACTACATAGTTATCCATTTTAACATAATTTATATTATTTTACTATTTTATGATGAATTTTTTTAATTATGTTTAATAAATATCTCTTTTAGCAGTTTTCCAAGTTAGTATTTTTTTTATTTTTACCTAATTTGCAGGCGTTCCAAGGTACAACTAGTGCTGTTCCAAGGTACAACGAAACGTTGTACCTTGGAACAAATTTTTCTGAAATTTAAATTTTTTTTTTTCAAATTTGGAATGATATTGTTCGCTGAAAAAAAAATGTATTATAAGTAAGTGGGTCAATGCTATCCCCACAAATTTTCATCGCGTTACATATAGTACATTTTGCATTAAAAAATAAAAAGTGATTTTCGTTCCAAGGTACAACACCTTCCCCTACCTTCCACACCCCCCAAGGAGGTTGAATACCGAAACATTTTTAAATCGGTTTTTCCCCGAAAGACTTAAGAAGTGAAAGCGAATTTGATATCTCATTAGACCTAAGAAATATATCGAAATTCGTGAAAAGGTACACAACCACTTTACACCTCCTTAGGGGTTGGTTATTGACAAATTTGGAAAAATATTTTTAGGCGATAATATAAAGAGTTTGCAGGTGTAAAATTAATTTCATAACTCAACATGTCTAAAAGATATAACAAAATTCGTGAAAATGGGAGTAAGACAACTTTTTTATGGACAATTGTTTTACGCCACCATTTTTTTGTCTCCTAGAGGTCTAATGGGCGTAACTCCTGTAAAATTTGAAGATAATATCTGAGATACAAAAATTAAGTTTTTGAAAAATTATTATTTTCCCACTCAAAAATTTTACATTTAATAGACTCCACATCTAATCCTATATACGCAAACCAATTTTTATCTTCCTCGTACAATAGGTAATTCAAAGTTTTTCATTGCCCACCCCCTAGCCCCCCGTCTCCACTCTTCAATTTTTTTTTCTAGGATCCTAATATGCCTTAAGAAAGCAACAAAGGTCCAGCCTTCTGACATAAACCGCTCAGGAGTTATAGATTTTAGAATGAATTAATCCCAGCTCCCGGATCCTACTACAGACCATTTTGTTGCAAATGGGTCCACTATCATAAGTTCCAAGTTTCAGCCTCGTAGCACAGGCTGTTCCTAAAATCCAGAAACCAAAATTATTCGCTTAGAACGCTCCTTCCTTACACACCCACCCCCCTAGAAGTTACAACTCGTAGAGGTTCACCCAATCTACCCACCAAAAAAATTTCAACTTATTATCTCAACGGGTTTGTGAACTACGCGCCTTTACACGCTTTTGCGTACGGTGGACGGGCGGACTGCGTACGGTTGTATACGTTTTCACAAATTTCCGGACTTTGACAAAAAATCGTAATCTGAAAAAGTTTCAGCCTTTAAGGAACTTTTGTCCACTTTAACCGCTTTTTAGACTTTGTCCCGAAAAATGATAAAGCAGACTGTTGGCAGATTTTTCTTAAAATGAACTAAGCCTTTCTTCATTTATAAATATATTCGGAAATGGAATTATCTTATAATTAAACTGGTTCCATTAGGAAGGTACCTTGATATCTGGACCACCTACTAATCGAACCAATTTCTCGATACCGACAGGACCGATGGAGGCAAATAAAACTAGTTTCACTATACATATATGAACCAATTGACGAATCACGTCAGACATTTGGAGAAACATTTTAGACTTTGTGTTATTTATCTCAAGATCGAAAGAAAGTTGAAATTAGTTACAGACATAAAACTTTTAAATCTTAAAAAATGTGTCCACTATTTAAGCCCGAAATATCTCAAATCTAAACCGCAATCTGACTAGAGATATGAAGAATTGGAAATCAGCGTACACAATATTGTCACGTTTAATTTATTTTAGATGAATTTATTTTCATTAATAGCACGTAACTCTGATATTATGCGCAATTTCAAATCCATGTTTGCAAGTGAGATAAAAAAAAAACCCCTAATAATTACTTTCCGTTGGTCGCTATGAAAATTTGTTTGCTCATTAATTAATTTATACCCAGTAATGCAAATAAAGTTGATTTCGAAAACGGATCACGATTAAAACGAATTGCTGGTAAAATTAAAATTTTATAATAAAATGTTAATGGGCATTTATATTCGTATTCTGTACGGAATACATGAAAGTGATAAGTCAAAACCCGATAAAATTCGATTCGATTGTTTTGTTCAAGTTTCCTACTGCAATTGTATGTACCATATTTTGCTTATAGATACTTTGGATAAAATCTATTCAACCTACTATTAATTATAAGTTTATATATAATATTGTATAGCAGTGATGATAACCTGCAGGCAATCGTATGATTGTCCACATAAAATACATACTTAACTCCTGTTCATATTTTAGTTTGAAATAAACAAAAGGACGATTCTACTAATAGTAGTTTTTAACATGATTTTTCAATGACTTTTGTATGTAGGCTCCATGCTTTCACCCGGAAGTATTATGCAAGTGTTCTGAAGTTAGAGCCATCTTACCAATACAACTTCTCAAATAGTTTGAAATTTTGATCACAACCAAACTGGAACTTACTCAAAACTAATTTATATTAAATTCTGACAACCTTGCTGAAACATTTCTTGAGTTAAAGTGGGTTCCGGAAAACATATTCTCAAAATAGACGAAGAAATTACAAGATTTTCTTTCATTCATTTACCTGCAAGCAGCAACTGCCGGAAAATTAGCTAAATTTGAAGTACAGAGCGGGAAGCATCCTGACGATACGGACCAATATCAGTAAACGTATCGTATCGTATCTCTTACTGTTGTATAAGAGCTGTCCGGAGATGACAGCAAAATATATTTAAGACTATCTATCGTCAAAACTTGCGCTTGCCAAATTTCAATTTGACCCGATCTCAAGGTGTTACATTGGTTTCGGAGGCAAAAAAAAAGCATAATTTCTCAAATTTATTTTATTGAAACTTTTTCGCATATAAAAGAACGACACTTAAACAATATTTTTTTAAATTTTTATTTAAATTTTTTTGAAAATTCATCCGCTGAGACCTGGTTTTCGGAGACTTCTTCGAAAAAAAAGTCCTCGCGATGTTCAGGATAACACACGATAGCTTTATCTGAAATCAAAAAATTAAATATTTAATATTAGTAGGTGAGAATAGCTCGTTATTGAAGGATTTAAAAAAATTAAATTTGAATTTTTTTGCAATTTTTTACAAAGTACAATTTTCGGTCAAATCTGCACCTCGTATTTCCTTGTAAAATAATTACTAGTCAATCCTATCCAGAAGAAGTGTGCAAAATTTCAATGAGATCGATGCATTACTTTTTGAGTAATCGTGTCCACCGATTTCAAAAATATAGTTTTAAAAAAAAAGTGATTAAAGTTTTAAGTAGGAATAAAACGGTGTTTTTTTCTTACCTGGAATCGTCCATTCCAGCTCCATGACTCAAATATCCTGCAGCAGCTGCAATGTCCAGGGCATCCTTTTCTTTTGTCTGAGACGAATTCTTGCTTCTCTCAGCCATAGCACTTTTCTCGGCTTTGAGATTACGATGTAGTATTTGGCACACTAACGAACTCAATCACTTTTTTCGAAAGTAATTTGTGAAAAATATCATGAGTTATAAACGGTTCCGTGAGGTTAAGGCGCAAATTTTTCAATAACTTTTGTATGGAGCCTATATTATAGACTTACCCGATTTTCTTTATATTCAGTTCCATAAATCAAATTAAGTATTGGAAAAGTAATTCTTCAAAGACCGCTCTCAATCTTCTTCCTCGTACACCAATCTGCAAATTTTACTTCTAGTAGAGGGTGGCTTAAAAAATGAGGTAATACGAGATAAAGGGTTCTTAACGATTTTATAGGTCAACGGGTATTAAGAAGTGTACAGAAAAGTTCTTTAAATTTTGAAAAAAATATGCTTAAATTTCTTTTTTAATTATATTTCCATGGTTCATGTGACCTTCAATAAAAATTTCCTTTGTAGGCAATTCGAATTCGTGACGACGTATACAATCCCTTTACACGCCGGTAAGGGTTAAATATCGGAAAATCTTGAAATTTATTTTTATGAGATTACATTAAGGGCACTTGGAAGTAAAAACGAATAATCAATAATCAGACCACAGTGATATGGTTGAATTTAGGAAAATACATACATCTTGTGTACACAACCATTAAGGTTGAACAATACAAAATCCTGAAATTGTTTTTAGGCGATCATATAACAAACCCATGGAAATTAAAACGAATTGAAAATCTCGTCAAACCTGAAATATAGGGTGGAATGCTCGTAAACGTAAACATCCCCTTTTCGACGACCATGTTTTGCTCCACCCACACACGCCAAAAGCAAATTTAAAAATTTATTTGTTTTCTATCTATACATACATATATCAAGTTTCAATTTCTAGCGTGAGCCGCCCTAAAGATAGATAAATTACCATGCCGCCCCATGAAAATTATATTTTTAGAACTTGCCACTTTTACATCTCGATACAAAAGCACTGTTACAGCATTCTATAGGTAGTGTCCCTCAAGATCATCAAGAATCGCCAAAGTTGTGACCATCTCCGATTCTTTTGAAAATTTGTGTACTCGAAGAATTAGTGAAAAAAAAATACAATTTCAATTTTTTGTATCTATCTCATTTTTTTTGTTAGTTATAGTATGCTAAAGGTTCCGAAAAATGGTGTCCGAGTCCTCTTTGAAAATTTATATCTCTGGTACTTTTTATCCAAGAATAATAAAGTAGGGCTTATTTTAAAGATTGTTGTTTAAAAATTGTCGCAATATAAAAAAAATACGAATAAAAATTATCTTTGAAAGTTTTTTTTAAGGATAACGATTTTATCCTTTATCCTTTAATATCTCAAAATTAATATCTTCAAAATTTTTAAATTTTTTATATATTGTATATTATACTGTTTTTCAAAACATTTAAAAAAATGAACTTCGGATCTCAAGGGGATCGGAGTTAAAAAAGGCGAAGAATATAAGTGGTTCTCAATTAAGGCCAGTTTAGTTCTCTAATAATTTAATTCGAGGTTTTTTACCCCGATCCCCTCGAGATCCCAAGATAATTTTTTGGTATGTTTTATAAAACAGTATAACCTACAAAATATAAAAAAAAAAGCATTTTGAGAGATTCAAGGATAAAGGACAAAATCGTTATCCTTGAAAAAAAATTTGCAAGGATAATTTTTATTCATATTTTTTATATTGCGACAACCTTCCCTTTTAAAATAAGCCCTACTTTATTATTCTAGGATAAAAATTACTAGAGATATGAATTTTCAAAGAGGACTCGGACACCATTTTTGCGAAAACTTATACTATAATATAAATAACTAACAAAAAAAATTAGATAGAAACAAAAAATTGAATTTCAATTATTTTTTTCACTAGTTCTTCAAGTACAAGAATTTTCAAAAGAATCGGAGATGGTAAGGTCACAAATTTCGTGATTTTTGGCGATTCTTGATGGAATGACCCTATTTCCTTTTCAACCTTCCTACCCTCAACCGTCTTCCAACCTCATTTTTTTACCGGATTAAGGTCCATGTTGTATAAATTCTAATATCATATCGTTAATATTTAAAATAATAATAAATAGTAATAATAGTTAATAGTAAAAACTGGTAACCCTCTCCACTTTCGTGCATCATTGCCACTAAACAATTTCATATACAGCATACTCTGCCCAGAACCCACGAGGTTTTGAAGGAATCGCTATAGGCCCTCTTGGTGGCTAGCCTGTGCAATGGCTCCGCTTCTGCACGCTAGACTCTTAAAGATATAACTAACCTCTCTTCAGGGGTTTATATACATGAACCAAGTTTCAACTTTGTGGCACGAGCCGTTCAGGTGACATCGATTTTTGAATGTCTCGATTCTACCTTTCGACTTATCCAGACACATTATTTCCCTGAAAATTTTTTTAAAGTAACAATAGAGTAACAACTATCTATATACTAGCACCTGTGGTACTTCATCCGACGGTTTTAGTTTTGTTTTAAAGTTGAATTTAATTTTCCGAATGTCTTGATAAAGGGTTGATACAATTCATTTCTGCAAGAATTAACATCCTTTTAATTGGGTCAGGAGCATTTCATTAAGTTTTGCATAATAATATTAGTTGTTGCTTTAGGTACTCCCATTCAGTGAATTATCCAGGTGCTTAAGTTTAATATTATGCTTGAGTAGATCTTCTCTATTCTATTTATCTCTGCCGGCAAGTAATCCTATAGGATATATTTTCATTGTGCTGAGTATTTAATAAGACACGCTACGTTATTAGATTATGGAAACGATGGCAACAGGTTCACCTGCTAAATAAAGGACAGGAATTGTTGCAGGAAATGCATTGTAATTATTTGTATGAGAAAGATTATGTGTTTATTTTTCATCTACTGTTCTATAAATATTAAATAAAATTGGGTGCATAGCGTTGAGGAGTTGAAAGTTAAAGAGTTCTTGTTGAAAGACTAACAAATACAATTTTTAAGTTGTTTTGTGCAGTTAATTATATCATGTTACTGCGCAAACGTTTTTCGTATTTGGTCAAACTTTGTATAGTGTAGTGATGCGACGCGTAGCGACATCATTCGGTAAATTTTTAAAGTAAACCAAAATCATTCTTTTTAAATAGTCACTGCAGTTTATGTGAACATCGACTTTGATTACTAATATTAGGTCCATCCATTGGATTTGGAAAATACAAGATCGAGGGTCTTCATCCTTGAGCCAAATTGGCCTAAAAAATCATATTTTCCAATCTTTTGATTGCCTTATGCAACTTTTAATTTTGAATTAGGAAATTTTAATCCTTGTGTATGTTTAGTTTTTCATACGTTTGCTTTATTATTTTTTAGTAATAAAGTATTGTGATCGAAATGAAATTTCAAAAAAATTTAAAGAAAAAATTTGGAAAAAATTTTAAAGAACTTAGGATTATCAATTGTACCAAGAAGATAACATTTTGTTTCTGTATATAGGATTACAAATAAAGTCTATTGAATGTAAAATTTTTGAGCGGGGAGGTTGAAGTAGGGAATAGCCATTTTTCAAAAAAAAAATAGTTTTAATATCTCAAGAACCGTATCAGATATGGTGTTAAAAATTTTATAGGCCCAGTAGACCTCTAGAAGAGAAAAAAATTTTGAGATGCGAGTGTAGGGGGTGATGGTGAAAGGGGATAAAAATGAACAAATTCTTTTATGACTTAAAAACCGCCAAGAATTAACAGCTAAAAATTGACGACAAATAGAGACACTATAGAGGCATCCTGGGAAAATAAAATTTTTTGATAGGGATAGCAGGGTACGGGGGTGGAGGTGGCTGAAATTTAAGACTTAGTATGTATATGTAGATGTACTATTAGAGTAATTACATCAAAAAAAGTTCTGATTTTCATTGGCGTTCAGAGGTTGAGTAACAAACATCCGTTAAAGGGGTTTTTCTACATTTTCACGAATTTCGTTATATCTTTTATACATGTCGAGCTATCAAATTAATTTACCGATTTAAGTATTTTTCGATATTAAATTCCTCGGGGAGTGTAAAGTATTGCTCAAGTTTTCCGGAAATCTTTTGGGTTTAATCAGATCGAATTCGCTTTTACTTCTATTGAATCTTCCATTGAAAAAGATAGGGGAGACCGGGGACAATAGAAACATTTTCGATTCAGCAATTTTTCCCCACGCGGCTATAGCAATTTTCTAATATATTAAAAGTGTTGTAGAGAGTACAATGACTCTATTTCATATTTTAATTCTTTCGTTGACCTATAATGATAAACAAAAGAGATATTTTAAAAAATATTGAAGGCGGCGACATGTTTCAAATGTCCCCGTACCTGGGACGGTTGAAACATATACCTGGGAAAATTGAAACAGCATTTAGATTAAATGTAATATGTATTTATTATAATCCGAAATTGTAGTAATTAGTCAGATTGTCAAAAATGTGTAACATTATTCCTCGTGAAAGACTTGTGGTTTGAGGGCAACGAATTCAAAGTTCTGGATTTATGCTTCATGATTTATGGATTTATGCTTCATGAAGCCAGAAAACCAATCTTCTTCAGCCATAGAATTTCGTCTTCATGTATATGGCATGTTTAAGGAATATTTAAGGGACAACTTGAAGGCTAATTTGCGAATTGAAACACGTTTCGACTGTTCCCACTTTTATTTGTTCAATTGTTCCCACAACATATTTTGATCTGGACACTAAATTGTTTTCTTAATCTCGTACGAACGTATGAATTTAAACTATTGCAACTAAAGGAAACACACTAAACTAAACAAATAATAATAATAGTAGCATGATAGTCACGTTTTTATTCCTTTTAACACTCTTTTTCGATGATGGAAAAACTTTGCGCAGATGGTGGAAAAACATATTTTTTGATATATATACTTTCACTTTCGACTCTAATCAACGGTTTAATAATGGCTACCAGGGGCATTTAGAGACGCTTCGTTTGGCACTTTGAATTTTTAATTTAAGCCAAGGATTGCGTTCATTATGACCATTGTTTCTATTGTCCCCGGTCTCCCTATAATTTTTAATTTAATAAACTCATAGTTTGTGATCTTTCAAATGAGGGTAAATTTGTTGCTGTAGCTTAAGCCCGTCGAGGTAACTTCGACTTCGACCTGTAGTTTAAACCATCAATTCTTTTTTTTATAAAGTGCAGAAAAGGTGAAATATTTATTTATGATTTCTCATCTTGAAAAGTACTCGCTCATTACTTGATATCAGCAATCAACTACTCATTCCCACCACCAAAACGACTGGTTCAGGCTTAAGCTTTAGTATTACACTGTATGCCATGCTTTCAAATATTTCACTAAAAAAAATTTGTCAAACAAAAATTTGACTATTATCTGACAACATTTGCCCGAGAAAATAGTCAAATGTTTGACAGCGTGGCATTCAGTGTAATTCTGGCGTGGGGCGTTTCCTCATATCGGGGGTGGGTGTGTTTTTCCCATCTCTGTAACGGCTATGATAGAAACGTTGTTAAAAAGAAAGGAAAACTAGAAGGAAAAGCGTGGGACCATGTCATGAGTGGGATTCGAACCCACAATCTTTGGAATTATAGAAAAGTGCGCTCACTACCGAGACCACAATGGATTCCTCGAAACCCCGTAACCGTGTTAAGCTACAAATCCAGGTATGTCTCCAATTTTCGAAATCCATGACACTTCTTTCAGTAACTCCCATACAAATGTCCTTTAGAAATTTGTTCATCTATTGTCTCTTGTTCGCTCCATGATTCAAGAGCACTTTCACAAATGAAATGATGATTAGTGCAACTGTAGCAAAACAGAAACGAAACAAAAACCAATGTAGACTACGTTTGGATTTAACTTTGTTATGAAACTGTACAAAAGGCCAACATCTCACATTACATCTAGTATAATTTTCCTGAATTTAAACATAAGTTAAGATAGTAAAAGCTACTTCTGAAATATTAAACCCAACGTGAAACTTGTAAATCATCTAAGCCGCCATATTATGAAAGCATCCCCCAAGCATTTATATCCGCCATTTCTCTTCCAGATTTACTATACGGAAAATAAATTCACCGCCATACGCTACACTATGGGTGGTGCTTAAAGTTTAGTTGTACATAGAAACAAATCAAATCATTTCCTAAAGCGATTTAATATTATTAACCCATTTGGTTTATGGCGTCTTAAACCGTCCTGTTGTTCGTCCTTTTTGCCAGTAAATTTCCCATTTATATCGATTCGTTGTTTTTGGTTGTTGTAGTTGTCGTTATTTGCGAGACCTTTAATCCGTCTATACGTGTACTTGTTACTATTTGAAGTTTTACAACCGTTTCGGAAAGGGTTAAAGAGTCAAGGATTCGGATTTTGTAGTACTAAAGATGTCTCCGATGTTCTTTCGATAGTAAGGACGCACCCTAAAGGACAAACAGTATCTGAAATCGCGATAAAATCGAAGCAAAGTTAAGATTTTATATGACCCGCTAATGGAACAGTTGGAATCAAGGTCAGGACGCACATACCTTAACTGATATGCCTTTAATTATATAAGATTGGGCAATTTTTGTTAGAAGAAAAGGATTAAGGTACGGATATGTACTTACATGCTTATAGTATTTTATTCCTCAGATCCCGATGGGGATATCCGGCACAGAAAGGCAACAGTGTTCCTACACAAGCCGCCATCTTTAATTAAAGCCTTTTCTACCACTTTATTCGCCTGCAGGACTTTTAGTACTTGAAGGAGCTTCTCGATTTTCGTATCACGTGTTTTGTTGTTGAAACGCTTTCTTGCGGATTGTAAGTACTCTAACTGGAAGCACTTGAAACATTAGCTGAAGTTCCTTTACTCCGCGCCAAAAGTTAATGGCGAGCACCGGCAAGCAGCGTGGATTAGTGGCTGTTCAGGTTTTTGTGGGTTTTCGAAAAAAATGCCTGAGTACTCCAACTTCACTCTATAATATAGTAGAAATAGCTGCAACAAATCCGAATACTGTCATCTTAGGATATACGCAGACTATCGACTTTTAGACGACTTTAGCTTAATTGAGTATTTAATAACTATGTAGTTATATTGAAATGCGCACACCAATTAATTCGATCTGGTCCCTACGAAATAGTCTAAGTGCTCGACGATTCCATTTCCATTAAAAATTGTCCAACTATCGGAAGTGAGCTCTATATGTACAGGAACTTATAACCGTACGGACACGAGCGACTAAAAAATCGGTGACTGCCGGAGCATTAGGTTGTGACTCGCTATTGTTCACAACTTGCAGAGTTCGTACTTGTATGCAACTTAATTGTTACCCCTTGCTTCATTAAGATCAGTAAAAAGGAACGAGGCTTTCGCATGGCACACATTTTCTTAAGGCCATTTGTCACCTGGTATACTCTGAGCAGTGCATTACTGTATTCATTTGCCCACTGTGACCGAATCCTAGGACCACTAAGGAAGGCGAATTCTGTTCAACAACGAACTGTACAACCTCTATGATTTGCTAAAACCGAAATTAGTAGTAAATTCCAGTTATTATGGATCATCCGCAAATATAAGGCACCTTCCTTTAGGTTTACCAAATTACTAATACAATAAGAAGAGCGCTGGCTCTGGAATTGATCTTTGCAGGACTCCTATGCTGTCTGTCAGTTATCTCCGCCCCGTCATTGTCAACTGTGTATAAAACCTTTCTGATATCAATAGATATGGCAACACCGTAGTTATCGTCATCTAAGTCTTTTTATATTCTGTATGGCATTTATAATTGCTTTTCGCTTTTCCGTTGGTCAAATCCTCCTATCAATCGACCGAATTTTACAATCCTCATATGAACCACTTCCTCAATTGTTTTACTTAAGGAACTTATGCTGGTTCATCATCATCAATGGCGCGTCAGCCAAATCGGGCAAGGACCTGAAGGATTCATTGACTGAAGTCACCTCGGTTCAGCGCCCGCGTCATCCAATTTGTGCATCTTAGAAGCGATCTGCAATCTGCGTCAACTGAGTCCTCGTATCTTTTCCACAGTTTTCCCACAGATCGTTTGATCTCCAGGTTGTAGTCCCCCATGGTCATATTTTGTCTAGTTAGCGCATTTCTTCTTGTTTGGATCATGAACTTGGTTTTATTTTCATTGACCCTTAACCCGACATCCTTTGGCGATGAGTCTAGATAGTGGAAGAGATATTTATGTCATCCTCATATGCCACTAATTGAGTGGACTTGATTAGTATGGTACTTCTCGTATCAACGGGTACCTTTTTGACGACATATTCCAGGGCAAGATTAAAAAGCATAAGAGCGAATCCATATCCCTGCTTCAGGCCAGATTCTGTTGTGAACTTATATGCAGGCTATAAGTCTGTAATTATCCGGGTTTTGGTACTATAACTTTTTTTTTAACTGGGGTTGTAAGTGGAGGCGTCAGTATTTCGGGAAAAAAATTAATAACTTCGTTATTACATATATTTAATAAGTCGTCTATTTTAGTAATTCCTTCTATTCTGCTGCACGCATATACCGCGACTTCTAAAATGCCGAGAATCGGTCTTTATTTCAAACTGAACAGTTGTAGTGTCAGCGGTGGAAATTAGTACGGAGGTCAAGGCATATGGCATTACCAGATTTCCGTACTAATTTGCCAAAAACGCAGTGGAAAAAATATCAGCGAAGTTTTTTTTAACAACTGAGCGAGTTGGTAGAAGAGAAAAGATTGTGGAAAAGGAAATTGAATCAAAAAAGGAAAAAAGTTTTGGAGAGTGAAAAGAAAAAGTGGGTGGCACATGGGAGGACAGGGTAGTTTCCAGTTCGGGTACTTTAAACACCAAAATGCGATAAACTTTTCTAACATTTCGGAGAATAATGCTCTGGATTTTTGTGCAGTGGTACGCTGGGTTTCGCCCGAACACAGAAAATGGGTTAGGTCAACACCGACGTTGTAAAAAAATTCTTTTGTAAAAAAACGCGTTGCTAATTCCATATATACATATTTTTTTTTATTTTCGAAAATTAACAAGGTGTCTGCTTGCCTCTAGTTTAGGTTAGGTAAGGTGAGTTGCCGCTGATTCGACCAAACACATAGACCGCCAATGGGTCCGCTGTGATCCCACATGTACGGGAAGAAGTACCCGTGTGCCCACATCTTAGGTATTAAACCACCCCGCCAGTCTGACAAAATGCAGCAGCTTGTCTAGCTTAATCTTTGCGAATTCACCCAAGTCTATGTCGAAGGGGCCCATAGACGGGCACATATGTCTGTTATTCCTCCATGAGTGTATGGGTCTGAATCTTGAATGTGTGGGCTGCCATCATGCGGCACGATGGAAATCAAAAACTTTTGATTTTTGGGGGCGGAGCCAAAACGTATCGCGACATGCATGAATGACATGCATGCATGCCCGTCTATGTGGCCCTTAAAGTACGTGGTTGCCTCTAAAAAAAATACTTTTCTCATTGTTTTTCCTGAACTAAATACATGCTGACTTCTGGATGTATTTACATCGTCATTATCAATGCAATCGGAACGAAATAAAAGCCAACAGGACACCTTCTAACAGCTTCGTGAAATCGAGCTCCACGTTGTTTTACTTTATTATTTTTTAATAATACAGCATTGTGATCGACCTGAAATTTCAAAAAAATTTGCTACCCTGAAGTTTTGTATTTTCACGTTTTAGGACTAATAAACACCAAAAAAGCAAAAAAAAATTCGTTTGTCCGCCGTAAGCGCCGTACGCAAAACCGTTTGAAGGCGCATAGCTCCCAAACCCGTTGAGATATTAAGATGAAATTTTTATGGTGGGTAGATTGGGTGAACCCCTGGGGGTGAAAAACTTTGGATAACAATATCTTCCGAACCAATTACACCAGGAAGATAAAATTTAGTTTCTGTATATGGGATCACAAGAGACTTTTTTAACGCTTGCACTGAACACAGATACAAACGCAATTGGAAACTAACACAACCGGACTTCATTAGGCAAAATTTTATTTATCACCGATCCAGTTATACTACTACATCCATGATCCAGCTACTAGATTAGATTAGATTTCGTCGGAGGCGGAGGGATTCCTCAAAGCACCGCGACCAGTGGTCTATTGTGCTATACCTCATAGATCTTTCTCCAGTTTCAACCTAGAGGTCCTCACTCAGCTTTATTTCTCCAGCTGCTAAAATGAGATCCTTTTGTACCTAAACTTGGCAAAGGGGAGACCTCCTTAACTATAACAGCGCCAGACAAGGTGAGGAGTAGCCTTTCTCAGTCTGCTGTCCAAATTACGCTTTCTGTGCTTTTAGCGCGCCTTCACTCGGTCCGAATTGCGCTCACATCGCATACAATTTGCATGGAGTGATAATTTTCTGGCGCTTACACTGCTCACGGTTTCGAGGATAGGCACAATCGGTCCGAATTGAAAGCGACATAAGCGTACCAACAATTCGGACCGAACGTAAGCAGTTAGTGATGTAAGAACCATTAGCGTAATTCGGACCGCGGCCTCAGTCTCACAAGACCGACTGGAAATTGACTTGAAACTAGAAATAGATGGAATTCAACTAACGAGAGCACATGAAACAAAATATTTAGGACTGATAATTGACGATAAACTTACTTGGACTCCTCACATTACTTAACTTAGAAACAAAATTGCCCCCATTATTGGAGTATTAAGGCGTAACGACTATCTACACGTACCAATTAAGAATATGCTCTATAATGCATTTATTCTATCCAACATAAGTTATGGACTTCTTCTATGGAGTCAAACCTCGAAAAGAAACCTAGACAAAATTGCGAGACTTATGAATAGGGGCATTAAAGCCATTCATAATTTACCCTATTTAACACCATCGAAGGAACTTTATTATACTTATGGAAAACTTACCTTACAACAGCACATAAGCCTGGAACGTATTAAGCTTATTTATAATATTAAGAACAATAGACTAAAATCCTCAATCAAATTGATCCACAATCACGATATACACAACTTTAACACAAGAAGTGCAGATTTTATTAGACAACAAGGTTGTCCTAGGACTGACCGACTTAGAAAAGATCTTGTATTTGAGGCAATTTGTGAATATAACTCTTTACCTTCAATAATACAAATGGCAAGGAATGTCTTTCAGCTAAAGCACCTTGCAAAGAAGCATCTTCTTTGTCGAATGTGATATTTGAATTGTTGCAATTATAGACGACCTGAATCAGATAATTTAGTCAGGCGGCTTCACTAACTTATCAAATACCTGGTCCTCGAGCTATCAGACGAGACTGACGCCTAAACGTATGGTTGTGGTTTGTGTTGTTGTTGCATGTTTTGCGAATTGCTTATTTTTACTTTTTATTTTTATTACTATTAGTTATACTATATATATAACTATAATTAATTATTTTTATTTTGGTTAATCTTTTAATTTTAACTTTTTTTTCCTTTCTTTCATTTCCACATTTATTTCTTTGCATTTTGCAAATCAGGTTCTTTTTATTTTATTTTATTTTTATTTCTCTGATAACTTAGTTTTTGTTTATTTGTTTATTTTTTGTTTCTTATTTTTTATATATTTTTTTTTTATTAAATTTATTTCTACTACCCCTTATACCAGTGCGATGCACTGACTGGGGAGTACTCTTGGGCTTAAGGTATACAAATTTTTAGACATTGAGCCCAATGTCGACATACATGCCTGAGTATGTTGATACGGTGAAAATTTTTCCAGCTCATTGAGCTGTGTGACAATATTGTCTCCAGTTCTTTAAGCTGCGAAAGTGTGCCCAAATGGGGAGTTCTTCTCCGACTTTTTGAGTTGGAGGGAGTTGCCCATTTTGCATGAAGGGATTAAATCTATTATTATTATTATTAAATCTTATCCCAATTTTATTACCCGGGTCAGTCAGCGTAAAATTTCAGACCAGCTTTATGGTCTGAAATGCAAATAATAATTAAAAATTGCAGCTAGTCCGGAAGCTAGGAAGCACGTAAACTCAGTTCACATTTTAGCTACCAATTCGGACATAGACGAAATATGCCTACTATATCCAGCTCCTTAAGCCATCCTTCGTTTATTTTAACTTTTTTGATTCGAAATAACCTCTGCAAGGCCTCCGTTCACAACACAGGAAAGCTTTGTTTAACCTTGTTATCAGTACTGATAAAGTTTTGGTACTGTATTTGCGTAACTCAAATGTGTTATTAAAATAAGAATGGAATTTTTCATGGTGAGAAGCTACCATAGAAACAAATTTGTTTAAGTTTTTGTTGTTTTCCGGCGTCAGTGGATTTTCTGGTGTCCCCGACTGTTGATGAATCGCTGTCCCTGAGGGCATGACAGTTGGAAAACTAAATACGAAATTAGTTCAGATATTCAGACCTCGGAATGATTTAATGCTGTGATATTGTTTCGCAAAAGTCTGAATTTTTCTGAATCACGGCATCCGTTCGATTAATTTTCAGAACAGAATTAAGATTTTCCTCGGATTCTTGGTACTGAAAAATAAGTACTAAAAACTGTTGTGATGGCTTTTAAAATTCGAAGTTTTATGTAAAAGCTGATATCCTTAATTTAAAAAAAAAAAAATAGAGACTCATTTTATTTTAACAATTTTTTGAAATAACTGATAAAATGACTTCCTTCAAGAATTCCACTCCTCAAACCTGGCCAAATCTAATTCACGCACCTCTTACAAAATTTCGCTCAATTGACGTTCGAATTTCGCTAAAAAAAACCGCTCAGAAAAGCATTCGGCAAAAGGAAAGATTTCCTAACCTACAAAAAAATCTCGTTGACATTTCTTCCTTCGCGCGGTTAATTTCCTCAGTGCCGCCGTGATCCGACTTTTTTTTTATTTTTAATTGACAGGATTCGAACGAAAATTAATTCGGACACCAAACAACACGATGTCGCTCACATTTCAAAATGCCGAATCCATTAAGCAAGCGTTGCTCGAAGAGCTACAAAATATCCTCAGCTCGGACACAGCGGTACGGACTTCAGCCGAGGGTCGAATGAAGCAGCTGGAATTCACTGAAGGTATGAAATTTTGTCGCTACTCGCTTTCCGATTTGTTTCATGTGTGCTCTTGCCCTTTCAGGGTACGGCGTATACTTGGCCGAGATCATAATGAACCAATCGTTCGAGCTACCGTTGCGCCAGCTTTCCTGCATTATGCTGACCCGCTATGTAGAGCAACACTGGAGCGATGTTGATTCGCCGCAAAATCCGATGGCATCGGAACAGGCCAAGAAAACGATTCGAAACATCCTGCCGAACGGCCTCTACGATCCGAACAGTAAAATTCGTTCGTCCGTCGCGTACACAATCTCGACGATTGCAACGTGGGATTGGCCCGATGTTTGGACCGAACTTTTCGACATTATTATCAAATGTTTGGGCGGTAACGAGGACTCGATACACGGAGCGATGCAAGTATTGGCCGAATTCACGTACGAAGGCAAGCAAATGAAGGAATTGCGTCCGATCATCCTGTCCGAAGTTTATCGGATTTTCGAGGCCGAACAGACGTACAGCATCAAAACACGTACGTGTGCCATTAAAATTCTCAAGCCGCTGTTCTCGTCGATTATTTACAGCATCAGTAGCAAACAAGAACAGACGGCTATCATCGATTCGGTTCTGCCGAAATTTATGGAGAAGCTTATCTACAATTTGTCCATTAACAACGGGCCGGCCGGAAATTTTGTTTTGAAAACGGAAGTGGTTAAAGGTAAGCCCGTCTTTGTCACAATTAGAAAGTTCGTTCCTTTACCACTTTTTACTTGCAGTTCTCACCTTCCTCGTAACGGACATGCGAAAATACATTCAGCCGTACATGAATCAAATCCTAACGCCCATTTGGCAGCTATTGACGCAAACGGCCGACATCTATGTAAAAGTGATTGTGAATGACATGGATCCGAATCCTTTTCCGTCGTCAGATGATGACGGTATGACCGCACAACTTTCAACCTAGTGATTTTATGCAAGTTTCTCACTTTTTTTTAGACGACGAACTCTCAAATTTCACCACGATGATCATACAAATTTTCGAGTTCATTCAGTGCATCATAGGCTGTGGCAAATTCCGATCGATTATCAAAAATGTCCTGACCGATTTGGTTTACATTATTATCGTTTATATCCAGGTGACCGAGGAACAAATCGAAATGTGGAACGACGATTCGGAAAAGTTCGTGGAGGATGAGGACGATGCTGGTGTTGATTTAACGATTAGATTATCGGGACAAGATGTTTTGACGGTAAGATTATACTAACCCCTGCGATACCCTACTTGTCCTAAAAATGACAAAGACCATCTCCATACTGTTGTGAGGAACAGAACTAAATTCACGGCCATATGATTCCCTCCACATTTGGGGCATTTGATATCGTGATCGTCTACTGCTTCCCAGATATTATGCTAATGTTCTTCACAACAAATCATGCGGGTTACCCTCAAATTGGAGTGTAATGATCCGTGTCCAAATTATTGACAATCGTGATACTGTAGAACTGCTGTTGCTTAGTTTATAGTGATTCCATTCCAAAATTGTGTTCATTACAGCTTTTTGCTGTCGGCGATCAACCGAATTAGTGAAGTATATGAGATACTTTGTCTGTTCTCGGTAGAATTTTTCTTTGAGATTAAATCGTTTGATGTCATTGATTTTATCTCTTTGTTGAAAGGACTGCGATTAAAGTCATTACGGATCATGCAAGTTCGGCTAGCCTGAGTAAGGCAGAAAACTTTAAGGCTTCGATTTCGTAATCGAATATCGACAAATGAACCTGAACGTTGTATTCGATGCACTCTCGCAAGTAGGCAGAGTGATTAAACACTTCATTGACGTAGCACCGATGGCACATGGATTCTTCAGAATTCTCTGGTAATGAATATAAAGAGTTAATGTCCACTAATTCCATGCAAACACCGATCGGCTTCCTGACGTATAGGCAAGAGATGGCTATGTGTACAAACGCACAGAGCCTCATAACGGTGATCCGATGGCCGAAGACAGAGTCTGGGCTTGTGGGTTCCATCGAGTCTTTCGTCAACTGCATTTGCTTAGGGCCGGTTTCACAGTGCGAGCTTAAGCTTGAAATGCAACTTAAGTTTTCGCTCAACTGGTATCACTGTTTCAGAGTAGTGTTCCATAAGTTCAAATCTGAGCTCAACTTAAGCCAATGTATACAAGAGCTTAACTTTGAGCTCGGGTCTTAAGTAGGCGAAGTTTCATTTAAGCAGGTCGGACAAATGTAATTTTCCTTTTGCTGTTATTGTATTTTGATTGTTGTATTCTGACGTCATTTTTTATCTGCCAATTAAAGTTCTCGCTAGCAATTTCGTAACCCATTCTCGCGTTTCTAACCGTTTTTTGAAAATTTTTAATTACGAACATGACAGAACCGTCACAACAGTGATCTACACAATTCATTAAGCAGGGTTCCGTTAAACTATACTCAAACTGTAGTATACAGTATTGCCTTGAGCTAAAGCTTAAGTTACCGGCTCAGGTTCAACTGAGCCAGAGCTTAAGCTCGCACTGTGAAATCGGCCCTTAGTCAGACAGTACTTGCTTCATCCAGGGATGGCTACAAAGATACGCACCTACGTTCTCCTTAAGGGGTTACATACACCTGGGACAGCTAAAGCTACACTATTTTTACGCATTTTTTTCGTGCATAAAACTGAAGTTAATTGAACAACCATTATATATATCTTAAAGTATTACATTTTGTCTATTTTATGTGAAAATTTGGTTGGAAAATTGCAGACGTTAAAAAAGACAGTCGTTTTGCTGGGACGTGTTTTTGTTGAAAGCGATTTCGGTACCAGACTTTCCTCCGCCATTTTTTATCGAAATTTTTTTTTTTTTTTCTGAAAGTAAATACATAGCACCAAAGTTTACCGAGCCGGAATTTCAAAATTCAATTTTGTCGGATCATGGTAGCCTCTGGAATTAAAAATGCCATTTTTCGCCTCAAAATTGTTCAGTAATTATGATAAAAAAAACCTATGCAAGATATCGAAAAAACGGCTCGGTAAACATAAGAGTATTGTATTAAACACAATTGTGCAAAACTAGATCCCGATCGGTCCAGTAGTCGCGGAGATAATCCTGGTACCGATTTGAAAATACTGTTTCGAGAAAAACGCGTTTAAAGTGTAAGGTACAGTTTACATTGAAATAAGGTTCTGTGAATTTTAACAGTGGAACAAGTATACCTAAACTTCACCAACTTTTCAAAACATGTCCCTGCTATGCAGAAGGTCGTAAATACCCGAAATTAAAAAAAAAATCATAGTCAAACAGAAGACAAAGGCCGCAAACAGCTACGCGCCAACCGTTGGTCGTTACTCACAAGGTCGGTTACAAAACGCTATAACTTCATCATTACTGCGAATTTCTTTATGAAATTTTCAGGGGAGACACTTAAAGGATAGTACTTTCGAATAAGCACCTTCTTAAAAAATCGATTTTGAGGTGTATGTAACCCCTTAAGTCGGTTTCGTAATCGAATAATAACAAGTCAACCTGAACGTTGTACTCGATGCACCCTCTCGCAAGTATGCAGAGCGATTAAACACGTTGATTGACGTGATAATGGTGCACATGGATTCTCCAGAATTCTCTGGCAATGGATATAAAGAGTTAGTTAGTGTCCACTAATACGATGCAAACACCGATCGGCTTCCTGACGTATAGATAAGAGTTGGCTTCGTGTACGATCGCACAGAGTTTCACAACGGTGATCCGATGGCCGAAGACAGCCTGGAAGTTGTTGTACTTGTATCAAGCAGGAATAGATACGCACATACGTTCTCTGTAAAGAAACAAAGTATCGTTTCGGATGGATCAGCTATTCCAACACCTTTACATTGATGTATTGCGATCTTAACCACAAACGAAGAACTATAAAATCGCCCGATTCGATGGTTTTGGACCACATCACCAAGTTTGTCCTTCTTCACCCGCTAGAATGAATAACGGCTGAAGAATTCACCACTTTCTTCGGAAGGCAGGTCTTATATTCGTTTGGGACACCAGAATCGATCCTCTCCGATAATATCTTTTAATTTTAGAATATATGTTTAACTCCATACTTTCCAAGTATGGAGTGAAACACTTGCACATACCGAGCTATTTCCCACAAAAATATGCTTCATGTCAACCAGTTTATTCGGTATTATGAGATTTCATCAGTGATGATCAGCATGATGCAGGCCCGTGAGCAGGATATCGTCAAGGAGTGTTTTTTCGAATATGTAGAAATAACTGCTGACATTCACAACTTCAAATTCGTCAATGCTCAAACATTTTCTAAGAGATTTGAATCTGATGAATGTACCTAGTAACGGGTATATTAACTGGTGGTATTCCAGGTAATTTAGTAGTAACTATCTGGTATCGTTAACGAGGTGTGAACAAGACGGCAATATTGAGGAAAGAGGTGGAGTCTCGCACGCATGTATAAAATGGAATTTGTCTCGAGGTGATGAAAAGATACACCGATATCACGAAGCGAACTGGTAAAATTTTTGCCTATTTTACGCAGTACAAAGCCGACTTCGATGAATTGGATCGTTGTCATCTTGTAGTATCAAATTTTAATTTTTCATTCAAAGCATTCAAATTCACTGTAAAAATGTAAGAAGTGTCAAATCTCTGTTTAGCGAATAAGCCTGAAACCATGGTTCATTGCTGGATGCTTAGCAGTCCGCTTGATGTGTCTTGTTGTGTTGGTACGCCAGATAGAAAGAACCCACAGACAAGAAGCTTCGACTACAAAATTACTTTCTTCCAATCGCGATTCAAGCGAGCCCTTTTACGACGTTTCTGATGGACAGTAGTGGTTTCTTCACTGTGTGTTGAAATTCAGCCAATAAACGTATTAGAACAGTATTACAAGACACAGTCAGACCTTTTACGAAAAATGATGGACGAGTATTCTTTTCAAACACACGTAAAATCAGTTTTTTCACTAAAATTCGTTTTTTTAGTTTTTCGCACAAGGCCACGATCAGGAATCAGGTGATCGATATTTGTTTACGTCGGAATGAAATTTCACCCATTTACTTATAAATGTCTTTGACTTTTTCATTTACATACTTCACAGCGTCATTTTTGGTCCTTTTGGATGCTAACACCGAACACGACTTCGTAACGTGATGCATACGTGCTACACATTTTGAAATGTTCTTTTGTGACCAAGGTCGATCGAAAACTGATGCTTTCTATAGAAAGCGTCATTGGAGAATGGTCACACTACCTGCTAACGTTTGAATTTAACATCTACCGGTTTTTAGACAGGAAGGGCGTTGGACTCAAAGTTACGTATGATTGTCCTTCTCGAAAATATACATCAAAATTTGTTTCCAGTAGACCAAATTGGGGACGGGGGGGAGGGGGTTTGATCCCCGTGCGCACGGGCCTGGCATGATGAAGTGGATGTGCACTTCAGAGCTCACTTTATCAAGTCATTGAATTTTCTTCTTATCAGGTTTAACAATCACATGTTGCACGTGAAGGACTACAAACTGGTGAAACGTTTGCAAGCGCTGGGTAAGTCAAATGTACAGTTATGACCTAGGGAAGGAATTCCTATCGAGAGATAGCTAGAACAAGCGAAAATAATGCACGGACATGAGGCATTATAACCTGCGCTTTGTTCAATCATAACTTCGTTTGCTTGTCCACATCGACGCAGAATTATAACGCCAAGCTGGCGAAGAATTTCCTTAACTTCACGATTTGATGAAGTGCAACTCATGATGTGGATTTAGGTGGTAAAGGCGGTACTGGAGGAGGGAGTCGGCACTCTGTCGTGCGTACGAGACTCCAGACATGCACGAGTTCCTGTTTTTTCAGATCGTTCGGCGTTAAGCAAAGTCTATGTTTGGGTTTATCTTTTACGTGGCGTGTGCGTGTATCACGTTTGTTTTTAAACTCTATCTACACTTAATTCTCCTGAACGATAAGCTCGTGAATCACGGTCCAATAAAGGGTAGAATTTCATGAGAAACTAAACCCGCAGATCGGTGCAATGAGCCTCTTCATTAGCCTAAGTGCCGATATTCTTGTTGCTCTAATGAGGTCAATTTTAATATTCACGTCATAAGTTTGGTCGACAATCTTAAGTAATGCACGGGTGCACGAACATTTTTGCACAAAGTTATATCCTAAAAAATGGAATTTAAAATCTGTGAACGATTTTCTTATGCTACGAAGGATACCGTGGGAGAAATTAGGCACGAGTTGATGTGACGGGCTTAGAACTAATGGACCCAAGTTAAAAGCTCGCGACTATTGTGGTAGCGCGAAATTTCTTCAAAGTATCTGTTTCTCCTGCCAATGACAGGTACTAAAGTAGCACTGTAGAGAAATAAAATAAACTGGAAATACGCTATCGTTCCATCCCATGCTAGTATTTTCCAGGAAATTGAATAAATTCCTTTGTGGCGCCGCTGTAGGCTTTAATGTACACGATCCCAAAGATGAACACCAGCAAACCAGATCGGTAGGTCCATACTAGCCATAACTTTACTCGAAACTTCTTGGATCGCACCCTCAGATTCTAAAACCGTCAGGGTGTTAAATTGTACTACAAGGTTTCTACACAAAGTTTAGATATTATATTAAATAATTTCACAATTCCACATTTACATGTAATTTTTCTTTATTTTCAAACAAAAAAAAATTAGTCCATCAACGAAGAATTCGGTACAAAAGCCTTTCCATCGCTTTCCGAAGCATTAACACGCCACGTGAATGTAGCTGAAGCGGAAAAATCGGCTGGTAATCCTCACTGGTGGAAAATTCACGAAGCTTCAATGGTAGCAGTTCATACATTCCGCGAATTAATTTTGGAAAGTGAAAATTTCGATTTGCTTAACTATTTAACACTTGTTCGGAATTTAATGAACTACCAAACATCGCCATATCTCTTGGGCCGCTGCTTGTGGACATTGAGCGGATACTCAAAATCGAAATTGTATAATCCACAAATGTTGGAGGAAATTCTCGAGGCAACGTTAAACAGTTTGTCACAAGATAAACCGATGGTTTTGAAAATCTGTGCTGTGCGGTAAGTGGCGGAAATAATAAAATTAATGAAACGTTTGACTATTAAAATATTGTTGCAGTGGCATTTACGGGTTCGTTACAAACATTCATAAGTCAGAAGATGATCGAGGTTTACTTATCTTATCGAAATTAAACGGATTTGTCGATGGTATTATGGCTCTGATTGGAGAATCACAAAGCACAGTATTATCGTTACTTTTGGAGTCACTGACGATAATCATATCGGTAAGTGAATTTATAAAATCGTTTTGTTTCGAATTTAGAAAAACATTATCGTTTCAGTTCGACGATAATTTCGCAGCGTCAGTTGCATCAAAAATAATCCCGTTAACTATTGCAATTTTCCTTAAATATCCTGAAGATCCGTTTATTTTGGAGTTGGTCCAAGATATGCTGAAGGCCTTATCACAAAATCCGCTTTGCCTGCAACCATTGCAAGAGAAAATTATACCAACGTTGGTGAGTTAATCAAAATGTTGCATTATAAAACATAATTTACAAAACTCTCCATACAGGTTAGCATCTTTAATTTACAAGGCGATTTAGCCCGGTCTTCTAACCAAGAAATAGCACTCGATGTCCTGGCCACAATTGTAAAATATTCGCAACCGCCGCTCAGTGAGAACTTAATCGAAAATGCCTTTCCGGCAGCAATGAATTGCATTCTGCGATCGGACGATAATTCTGTGATGTTAAGCGGTGGTGAATGTCTTCGTGCATTTATTTACATTTCGCCGGAACAAGTGTGTTCGTATAAAAACGGCGAAGGACTAAAGTACATCATGCAAATTACCGAAATGCTTTTAAATCCACGAAATAGTGAATTCACTGCCGGACAAATTGGCCGGCTCGTCATTACCATCATTATGAAAATAGGGAACATGCTCGGCGAAAATATCGATCTTCTCCTGAAAGCGGTCATCAGTAAAATGCAATTAGTCGAATGCCTTAAAGTTATCATGAGCTTAGTTGTGATATTTGCTCATCTGTTTCTCACTCAAATGGAAGCAGTTTTAAATTTTTTGAGTACGGTACCGGGACCGACAGGCGAACCAGCCATGCATTTTGTCTTCTCCAATTGGCTAACGCGACAAACGTTATTCTTTGGCGCCTACGAACGTAAAGTAACAACAATGGCACTCTGTAAACTGTTCGAGTACGGTGTCACAACTCAAGACAGTCGTCTCACTTCCATCACAATTAAAGATATTGTCATCGGCAATTCGTCAAATAGTCGAACAACTCGTTCACAAACAAGCGCTCTACAAACGTGGACTAGTGTTCCAGCTTTAGTGAAAATCTTCAAATTACTCATCAACGAATTGGGCAGCTTGAAAGATGCAAAACAAAACGATGAAGAATCGGACACTCAAAGCGAAGATGAACCGGACAACAGCGATAAGACTTCGAATAAAATACGAACGGTATCCGATTTATATTTCAACGATGAAGACGATGAGAATGCCGATGATGATCAATTGATGCAGGAGTTAATGAAAGATCCGATCTTCCAAGCAAATATGGAGGAGAACTTAACAAAGTTCTTGCAGAATTTCAGTAATAGCGAACATTTTCCGATGTTTGCCGAGCACCTTAATGATACTGAAAAAATTATTTTGCGGAGTATTCAGCTCGATATTCAGTAGATATTATTGTTTTTCTCTGTAAGTCTTGTTTTTTTTACTATCTTGTCTATTTATATTATCGAAATGAAGAAGAAAGTTGATTTTTAATTAAGTTTAATAAATTGACTATTAATTATCAACTTATTTGTGATTAATTCGTGTATGCGTTCTATTGCAATGGGCAGCAACGCTTCGCGGCAATGTTAGAATCTGGTCCGAACTCAACGTTTTTCTTTCATTTCATTTCGTTTGTTTGATTTCATATACGACCTAGAAGATTTCATGCCACAGCCTGTTTGGCTATTATGCTCTGTTCTCTTTGGTGTTGGCTCAGATTGTAGAGTTCTAAAAAAAATTAATGGTTTAATTATTTTCACTTGAAAGGAATGAAATATTTTTCCAGTAATAATCGCAATGGAACATATTTTTATTTCATTCTCTTTTAGTTGTTAATGGTCTGAAATTTCATGTTAACAACGAGGCTATATCGCATTTCGAACACACCGATTTAGAGGACAAGAAAACTTGGAGGAATAGAATTAAAAAATGTATCTAAGAATCGCACATAGAATGCGAGTACTAACAATGCAGCAAGAAATTTTATTGTAAGAAGGCCTTATAACATTATGGAGTATTGGTGAGTATTTTCTTTGAATAGTTAAAAACAAAGTAAAGTTTAATAGTTGGAAGTTTAAGTTGGTCAGTAAAGCCTCGGTAGCCCAGTGGATAATCATTCCGGTCCACCAAAACTGAGGGCGTTCATCAAAGAAATTGTACCTATAGAAAAATAAGGGTTATTAAGTGCTATAAAAAAGAGAGCTGTTACTACCATATGCCTGATACGGGGTATACAGGAATTGATAAGTGAGCATTGCTTCTATTTGTACGGTAACGGATAAAGGCAACAATGTGCCGGATTAAATTATATGATTTGTTGGATTTAATTCCACGTGCTCTATATTTGGCCTCGCTTGAAAGATTTTACCGATGGGCGCCGTGTTTGTGTAGTTTTCAAAATACGTACTATGTTAAATCGGTTCCATGATGCTATTTTAATATGAATTCAATATTGGCCGCATACTGATTAGGGTTTTAATAGACGTGCAATGCAGGCACGTTTAGTCATGATTAACCATTTCGATGTTGGTCCTAATTGCGATCTAAAAAAAACTGAAGTAGGAAAAAATCGTAATTAACAGTTTTACCTCGAAGCACCCCGCAAAGGTAAAATTTAACAGTAGTAGGAAAATTTTACTACATTTTTGGCTCATAGTCCAGAACGCGGTCAAAGTCGAAATAATATCGAAACAAGGAAGTTTTTGAACAGTTCGTAGAAGATATATCAAATTTCCTACCTAATCAGACCAAAGAGAGAAGACTAAATTTGTGAAAACGTATACCACTCCATAACATCCCATTGGGGGTTAAATTTAGAAAAGTCGAAATTAGTTCTTAGGTGATTACATAAAAGGCGTGGGAAAGCGAAAACCAATTCGATATTCCATCAGACCTCAGCGATATTGTAAAATTATTGAGAACGTATGCAGTATGCACCGTCTTTACACCTGTGTGCTGAGTTTCGAAAAATCGAATTGGTGTTCAGATATATCATCAGAATATCAAAAAATCCTGGAATTGACTTGTAGGCGATTATATAAAAAGTCCGTGGAAGTAAAAATCAATTCCTATTAAAGCCTATCACATCTAAGGGATATGACGGAATTCCTGACAACGTGTAAAACGCTTTAAAGCCGGCTACAGACTTAACGCGTTTCGCCTATTTCGCGTCTTTCTCGTGTAGAGGTTTTTCGTGAGTTTCTCGCATTTCGTTATTCACGTTTCGCGATTCGTGAGTTTTCTCTACTGGAGGCGGTTTTTTGACGACATCAAAGGGTTTTGTTTGACGAGAAAGTGACGAAAAATGTGCGAGACGATTTGTTCGTGACTTTCTTGTGAGTTTCTTGTTTTGCGTGGTTTTCATTTGCAGGTTAAATTCAGAAAAATATTTGAAACACAGCGAAGTGTTAAATTGAATAAATGGAAACCACGAAAACGGAAAACTTGCGCGTTTTCTCGTGTTCTCGCGAGTTTCATGTGTTTCGTGATACAAGACGAAAAACTCGCGAAATGCGAAAAACAAGAAAAGCAGGAGAAGTCTGTAGCCGGCTTTACACCCTCTTAGGGGTTGAAGAGCAAAAATCCTGAAAACGTTTTTTAAGGTGCTCTTACACGAGCGATTAAAATTGCTCAATTTGCAGCAATATTCGTCAATTTTGACGTCACAAAAATATGAAGCATCACACAGCAACAATAGCAACAGGCGATGTGGATAAACTTTTCATCAACTCGCTACGGAATTGTGATGAGCGATATTGACCAATATCTAGCAATTCAGCAATAAGAGCTTACAGGATCAATTCAGTCTATGAACAACACGAAAGCAAACTTGACGAACAAATCTAAAACTTCAAATAAAACATGGCCAAGCCATGTTATAAAACTTGACAAATAAATGCAAAATTCAAAACAAAACTTGACAATTGAATCACTCACTGAACAAGGACAATTCTGTGGTAAAAAGTGATAACAGCTTAAGTCGAGAAAATAATTAGGCAGTTACGTGTATCTAAATTGATAAATAAAGTAATAAAAAATATATTAGATCTTATTTTATTGAATTTAATAATACAACCAGGGACGTCATTTCAGTTTTTTCTAGGGGGGGCAAGATGTTATGTTTTTATATATTTTTATATATAAATATACATATGTTATATATAATCTATAAAAATACATAATTCAGGGGCGGTGGCATATGCCCCCCCTGCACCCCCGCCACAAATGACGTCCCTGAATACAACACAATAATAATATATTATACATAGAGATATATATACTGGAGATGACAAGCAGCGATTGAGTTGAAGGCGGACGTGGTCGCATTCACTTGCACGCAAAACAACAACAATTGACATAACGAACCTATTTTGTCTCACTCACTCTCACGCTAAAACAACAACAACGACCCTGTTTTGTCTCACTGCTCATCGTGTTTTTGGCTTCAAAGCGCTTTATATAAAACCGGTGGCTTGTCGTCTCCAGTAGCTCTATGATATTAGGTGCGTTTTAATGCTCTCTAGAGTAGGATAGGATAGCATAGAAAATTTATATACAAAATAACAACAACATTGCTGTTTTTACGATTCTTTATTACTTTTTTCCATAGATAGTAGGCTAGAATATAGATTTTAACCGGAATAGTTCCCCCAGTGAGCTCACTGGGGGAACTATGCGCGATAAATTCTCTAATGTAGCCTACTATCTATGGAAAAAAGTTATAAAGAATCGTAAAAACAGCAATGTTGTTGTTATTTTGTATATAAATTTTTTTTTCTATCCTATCCTACTCTGGAGAGCATTAAAACGCACCTATTATATGACATAAAAATCTATCAAACAATGGCAATTATTTTAAAAAAATGTAATTGAAAGCTTTAAAAATATTGTTTTCTTATCTCGACATAAGGTGTTATCGCTTTTTACTACAGATTGCTCGGAATTTTCCAAGTCAGTGGAAATACAGCAACTATAGGGCGAACAATACCAGCAATCTGTGAAAACATTGCCACATTGCCGAAATATTGACGCAACTAGCATGATATTGCCTTGTATTGCTCCATTAATCGCTCCACTAGTTTTGGTAATAGTCGTCGGTCAATTAATTGCTTGAAAAATAGCTGCACCTTTAGGCGTTTATATAAAAAGTCGGTGGAAATACAAACTTATTCAATATCTAATCAAGGGGCCTATTATGATTCAATTTCGAAGTCAGAAATTTATGCGATATCGAATTTCCGTACTATGAATTCTTGTTGGCACTAACATTTATTTTTCAGAAGAAGAATTTCGAATTCGACAGCCGATTTGTAGTCGAGATTTTACGAGCTGCTGGCGGATTTTCTCAGGTGCGTTCTTATTTTTTTTGTTCGAGTGAAAAATTAATAATAACTTAATTTGGTATTAAAAATAAGAAAAATGTTATTTTGTTATTTTTAACTTATTTTAGTATTAAAAATAAGAAAAATACTATTTTTTACCTATTAATGAAATAAACCATTTTTTTCAACTCAATCCAACAGAATAGCTTTCTGCCTACTCGATATCATCAGGAAAATCCTAATATATATACAAGGTGTTTGGCACTCCGTCCGCCACCTTGTAAGGGGTAATTCCTTGATATATTTGGAGAAAAAAATTGTTTTACAGGGTGGGTTAATTTTCTATACCAGTGGAGATACAGAGTGGTTAAGAAAAGTGTTCTTGGCCGGTACCCTCACTCACTTAAAACGTTATATCTTGAAAACGAATAATCACAAGGCAAAGTGTTATAGCTCGTTTTTTAGGTTAACAGTCTAAATTGTAACTTCACCCAATCTTGAGATATTTACTCGAAAACACAGATTTTTGCTACGTCAACGCTAAAAATTCAGTGATCAATGTAGTTTTTCTCAGAAAACCCCATTATAAAAATGTCATCTTAATTTTATTTTTTTATGAACCGTATTATTACCTACAAAAGCTGCATACATATGTATGAGTTACGATTAACATTTTGGAAGTAATAGGTAAAAATACATATCGCATAAAAATTAAATATTTCAAAAGTCAGTGCATGTGCATGCTGCTCTACACTACTTGCTTGAACTGAAAGAATTTAATAATGGTTTTTGTTTTATTTAAAAAAAATTTATTAAAATAAATGTACAAAATGGCCACCTTCATTTTGAATGCACGCTAAAGCTCGTTTGGCGAGTGTTCTCTTGGTATTCTTATTCCTCGACTGCTGCCTTACTTCTATTGCTGCCGCATCGATCCTGGTATTTAGATCTTCCAATGTTACTACTGCCGTTGCGTAGACAAGGTCCTTCATCCGTCCCCATAAGAAATCAATAATAGTACGAAATTCGTGAACATTTTCAGTGACTTGTTTTTGCCCCCCAATGGATACGTGACATTTGTTTCACTAAATTATCTTTTTAGCACATCTACATCTACCAAGTTTCAAGTTTTTATCATAAGCTGCTCCATAGATACGAAAAACTAATTTACCCACCAAAAATTTTTGAATTTAATAGCTGAAAGGGTTTGGGTGCTACGAGCCTTTATACGACGGACAGACATACTGGACATTTTTTTGCAATAGTATGGTCCTAGCAGTAAACAAAAATATCCGGATAGCAATCGATTACAGTACTGTATTTTTGAAATAATGAGGATAAAATTATATTTAAGGTGTGGATACAAAATATCGACTTTCTAGATTAACACGTTCTAGAGTAATCATGATTACAGAGTTTTTTGCCTTTTAGAATATATTTGTTTGGTCATAAATGCATATCGCAATTTTTATTAAGGCTGGAAAAAAATACCGAAAAGAACCCCGGCATCTAAACTGTTATCAAGTGCTAGCCACAACACGATAAAGAAATTACATAAATAAAAACTAGGTAGTACTTAAAATAACAGTGAAACATGAGCTTGGTAACTTCGCATTGGCTCTCATTTCAAAATAAAAATTTGCACAACGAAAAAAACCGAAGGCGGGAGACCGGCAACCGGCTTTTTAAATATCACCATGTTGCTTCCATGTGGCTAAACGCTATAACACCGTGCCATGATATCTCTATAGCACGGTCACAATTTTTTTTCCACTCGAATCTTGATAAACTGGAATTTTATTTCGAAGAGAAAAACGACATAAAGCTCTATCGCGCAACAACAACTTCATTTCGAAGGCATCAAACCAACCCGGGTTCCAACTTCCAAGTATTACCCCTCTAAGTAATTTTTTTCCATTTTTCGTATACGGAATACGACTTCGGTTTGGTTAGTGCTTTGCCCGAGTACGGCCTGCAGTTGATTTTAGTACGTGGTTTGGATCGATAGTATCGTCATCTCATCAGAGCGGCTGCCCTAAATCAGTAGTGTGTGTGATACAGTTTATTTCTTGTACCTTATTTTGAAGTTGATAAAATCCATTAAAAATGCCGAACTATCACAAGCCAGAAAACAAGACTGTCCAGGATTTAAAGGACATGGCTAATCGCCTGAGAATCCACTCCATTACATCAACCCAAGCTTCCAAATCCGGGTAATTTTTTTTGTATTTTTCCTATGAACCTCTCCATACCAGTAGAGTGTGACTGCTGACTACTACCAGTAACCATTTTATTCCAACACTTTATTACTAGTTTGTCATAATTGTTAATAGTATAGCCATATAAAATTCATTAAATTCTCGTATGATTATTTCAAACTTATAATGTACCACGTGCTTACACTATACTAAGGTTATAAAGCTTATCTCCTGCAGGGAAGACTACAAGCAAGCCAACCAAGTTAACACGACAGAACGAAGTATGTACATAATATGCAATCATTAACCTTACTTTGACCTTTCCATGTACACCCAGAGATACCTAGTTGAAAGTGAATTGGTCATTTTTCTATATTATTGCCAACCTTATACGCCAGAAATCTAGTTCACTTACTAGGCCATACTTTATACGATTAATATAGTGCATAATTTTTCATACATATTGGACCATTTAGATCTAAGAATTAGCATTCGGTACAGCGACCCTGGCAATAAAAAAAACCGATTGTATAATACGTACAAAGGTTGAGCATGTTTTTAATAGTCAAGGTGAAAACAGCGGCCGGCCTTTTTTGTATGATTTTCTTACTATTACTATTCTAATCTACTAAAGTTTGTGTGTACTTTTCCAATAAATCATAGTTAATGTGACTCTCGTAACTATGAAATTATGAGCAGCTTTATTGTAGTTTTTTTTAATAATTACTTTTCTTCTAATATTGACGAGCTATCAAAAATTGCAAGTATATCACGTCATGATTACGTGTGCTTCATCCATACTATGCCATCCATTAATTGCGATAGTATTATACTATAGCAACTAAAACTGTTGATATGTAATACAAATTTTGTTGCTCCGATAAGGAATCATAAATTTGATTTGTATATACTTTAACTGGCACTATAAAAACTCAACGTGTTGCACATTTTGCTATATAATTGCTGTAATCATTTCAGCATGTTATGTCCCCGAGCACGTTGATGTGTATTTATGAACAAAGTGCTTGAATGCAGTGTTGATTTAGTTAAAGGCATCAATATCATAATTACCTTTTATTAGTTGAGTTTGTAGAGGTCACATCTATCTAACTTCAGGATGATGATTTTGTACAGCCGAGAGAATCTTCGATAAATCTTCATAGTCCTGTTTCAAGAAAGAAATTCCATGGCCCTGTTAGTAGAGAAAATTTCAAATTTCTTTTATAAAATTTCTCACAGTTAATTTACGTTGATTACAATTTTCCTTCCAAGCAGCCCTAAAAGCATTGCAGTCATACACTATCAAATATAACAGGAGGCCAGGGCCCGATTTGGGCTGTCGCGCCATTGATGATGATGACTATCAAATACAGTCCCTGGCCAAATTATTAGACACACCCAAAATTTTACCTTTACGGAGTAAAATTAAGACTTTCTGTAGAAGGACTCTACTAAAATAAATATTTTTCCATTTTGCAGGTTATTAGGTAAATAAAACTCATAACTGCGATAAAATTTTGTAGGACATGTATTTTTTAAAAAAATATATAATGAAGCAAGGGAAAAAACTCGCAGATTTTTTTTATGCTTAATATTTAGTATTTCCTCCTTTATCAACAATTAAAGCCTGTATTCTCCTCGGCATACTGTTTAGGCATGACTGCACAGTTTCCTGAAGGTCCGGTATATGGTTCCAAACATCTATTATTTTTTCCTATCAGCCGGGTTTTTGTTGTAATGCTACCTCTCTTTTGATTAGTGCCCACATTCTCAATTGGATTCATGTTCGGAAAATTGTCTGGCCAATCCAAAAGGAGTACATTTTCTTCGCTCAGAAAAGTTTTAACAGACCTTACCGTGTGGCAGGGAGCACCATCCTGCATGAAGATAAAATTTTCTCCACTTGGAAACCACTCCCTCAACTGAGGAAGCAATTTTGTTTGGAGGACATCTTTGTATTGGTCTTGTTTCATTGTACCCTTTACAATGTATAGACGTCCAGTTTCTTTTGCAGAGATGACTGACCAAATCATCACCTTTGTAGGGTGCTTCACTGTTGGTTCTACGCAGTCTGGATGAAATCTCTCACCTGGATGCCTTCTGACGTATTGCGATTTATTGGCAAGGATTTCGAAGTAAAGAGCACCTGAAATAATATTCATTACTATGAAAATTTACGTAATTTTAATTAAGTTACGACCAAACGCAGTTAATGAAGTATAAAACTATAAAAATAAAATATATTTACCGATTTTCAGAATTCCAAATCTTTGTTCTGATGGTTCCTTGCCCAAAGCAAACGTTTTACTTTCATCGCAGGAGTCAGCTTAGGTTTGCGAGTGGGTCTACAGGCTTTCATATCCATCTGAAGAAGCTTACCGCGAACAGTTCTTTCACTGGCTGGTACCTTACTCTCATTTAATTGAGTTGTGATCTCATTCGTGGAAGCAAAATGATTTTCCACGCATATTTTCTTGAGGAGTCATTCACCCCGTGGTAAAAATTTTGATGTGCGGCCACAGCAGTTATTGTTCCTTTGAGGACCCAAATCTTCATTATTTTGAACTTATCCTTTAATTCGTCTTACAGAAGCCTCAGAAATATTCAATCTCCGGGAAATTTCTCGATTCGAAAAAATTTTGGCATCGATCAAGGCCTTCACTTCGTGAATTTTCTCTTTCGTGAGATCTCTGGCTCTATCCATTTTTAAATTTTAATTAAACTTAACACAAAACTTAAATATCTTTGAAAATAATTAGAAACACTTTTAAAATACTACAACACAGTTCATAAACATACAAAAATCCTGCAATACTAAAAAAAAACCAAAATACGTCCTTCTTGTTCAAACCCGTCGCGGAGACTGAGTCAGGTAGCCCCATTTGTTTTAATTTATAGACAAGCGAGTCCTGGGAGACTGCAACGTTGTCGGTGATACCAAATAGATAACAGAAATACGAATCTAGGTAGAGCGGTTCACGCATCCCAAACATCAAATAAAGCGCTTTAGAAGGATCTGAATCCATTTCTTGGTAAAATTTTTAAGTGCGTCTAATAATTTGACTGCCCATAAAAATGTTGTACATACGAGTATGTACAGAATTTTACTTTGCCGCCAATCCAGCACGGTTTCTTCTATACACGATTATAAATTTTGTTTTGTAGACTGATATACAAATCACAATAAAAAAAAGGTACAATCAAAATTTGTTTTGTATAAAATGTAAAGGAAACATTGGGATTCTTCTTGCGAGCTGAAGCTCTAGAATTCGATTGGGAGCAATCTATTTGATTGCACGAATCCTACGCTAAGTCTCCACAATAAAAATCTTAAAATTTTTCGTTCGACTTCTTCGGGAAAAAATTGTTATACCATTTCCTATCAGTCGGGAGAGTCCAAGGACTTCAGTAAAAAAACGCAACTTCACAAGCTTAATCCATTTCTCCGCTCCTTGGCCCAACGGAGGCTGCTTGTGGAGAGTAATGAAAAAATGTTGTGATTTCGCCTAAAATTATTTTTTTTCAAATAGATTGTAAGAAAACTTCTTTAGACGTTGACCGACGCCTACATTTTCTTGTCAGAATTAATGGGCTCCTCTGAGTCCTACAGCACGATTTGCCGGCTTGTCGGGAGCTTGGGAGCGGGGAGATAAAAATCGACTCAAAGGAAGCACCATCCTTGATGTGCTGTGTAATTACTCTGGATAAGGAGAGGATAGAAAAAAAAAATGGGTTAGAGTTGACTGACCCGATTGCAGTTCTCGCGCTTCAGCGGTAATTACGGACCGTACGTATTTTCCATACCGCTATCCCTGGGTTCGATCAACCGGTTCCTCTGGAGCAATGACCGACCCATACCCACATTTACCATCACTACACTTCAAAAGACCTGATTTACTTACCGTGCAGCGCCGATCTTTCAGGATCCTCAAATGAGGACCCTACTCTCCCATCATCTTTCTTATGGATGTTAAACAAAAATCTTCTAGATTGAAGTCGCTACTTATAGCCACCAACAGAATACTTACGTTAGAATACCATTCTACTCTGAAATTTCACACAAAGCAAACAAAGTAAAACTATTCGAAATTCTTCCACATCCACTCTAAAAGAAATTAACTATTTTTTTTTCTTTTGATAAACTTTACGAATTATATATATTGATAAAATTATTAATAAATGGGGTTTGAGCTTAACCTAAGGTACCTGTTGGGGCCCATACGTTTTTCGGTCGACGATTGCAGCAGGTATATTTCTCTTGTGTTTCACTCGGGCCTTTTCTTCCTGTTCCTTTCTTTTTCTTAATTGGATGTCCGTGATGTTTAAAGAGACACACTTAAGGAGTTCAAAATTAGTTTAAAGTTTGATTTCTGTTGGATGAGGGTTTTTTTTTCTTTATTTCTTTAGTTTTTAAGGACTATGTCTGTTCACTTTAGAAGTTAGAAGTTATAACACTTTTGCACTTTTTGATTGTTTTTATGAACTGACTAGGTTAGTGGCCACTTACAATTGTTTGAGTTTGTGTTTTTTTTTTTTTATTAACTTCTGTCCACCAGCACTGAAAATTACTCTTTTTCTTCCTTTTTTTTCGTTTTTTTTTCCTTTTACTACAATTACTCCCAACCGTACTCCTTCAGGGTCTCTGAGCTTCTCCCTCATCGGTTTTTTTTCACTCCTCGCAAAAAAAAACGGTCCTTTCAAAAACTTTTTTGGCGCGAAAATTATCCCTTTCGGGTTATTTTTTTTTTTGTTGCTTTTTTTGTCCACGGGAACGAATTTCGCCGCTAGATGGCGTTCTCCTTTGGTCGTTACGAATATTCATTTACAGCGGTGGTGTGATTACATGATTCAATTAACATGGAACGTATTTTACATATATAAATACATAAGTGTAACAAATAATCAAAGAGAAAAAAAAATTAATTCCACTGCAGAATGGTAATTCGCACTGATATACTCGAAAAGAACCACAGGAAGACTGGAGAGAAAAGGATCGTGCAAAAAAAACAACTAGAACTAGGACACGTAATTATAACCTAAGTTGGTTTCGTGGCAGATCTTTGCTAAAATATTCTATAAAAATGATATTTTGTCACAATCGTGGGGACGACCCAGACCCAGGAGAAGAGTCTCATGTTCTCAGCCGGGCAAGAACAACAAGGTGTTGTACGCATGGTAATTTTTTTTCTGTCTAATAACCTACGGCTTAATGTCTTTTCCGTGGTAAATTCCCATCTTGTTTCCCCGTTCATCTTCAAGCTCGTATGAGACATTGCCGATCTTTTTCCGCACAATAGCTGTCACAAATTTTGGTGCTAATTTAGCTGCAAAATTTTCTATCGCATTGCTCTGCACAAAATTCCTTACATATACAACCTGTCCTGGAGCAAAATTCTGATCTCTACTCCGTAAATTATATGTATGTGCCGATCTCTTATAGGCTTCTTCTAGACGCGCCTTAACTTGAGCTTGTGCCATACCTAAACGTTCTATATGAGGGTTTAACTGAATTTCCCTTTCACTAAGTGCGCTCAAGGAGCGTAAGAGTTTGTAGTCGGATCCGTGCAATATCGAGTGGGATCCAAACATTAAGTAGTGTGGCGAAAATCCAGTGGAACCGTGTACAACATTCCGTAACGCTGCACATATTTCATGCAGATGGTCATCCCAATATCTGTGGTCATTTCCCAAATAAGCGCGGATACCAACCAGAATAGAACGATTAACTCTTTCAGACGCGTTTGATTGAGGAGCATAATAGGGTGATTTTGTATGCTGAATTCCAAAAGAATTCATAACGTTTTCAAAGGTCTTTGAGACGAATTGCACTCCATTGTCCGAATGGATGTACTCTGGAACTCCAAATGTTAAAAATATCTCATGCTCCAGGTATCTGACGATATTTTCTGCTGTTGCCTTTGCAAATGGCTTCAGCCATACAAATTTGGTAAAATGGTCCAATACTACGAAGATATATCTATTCCCACCTCGCGAACGTGGGTAGGGGCCCAGGAAATCTACATATAACCGCTGTAAAGGCCTATCTACTTCAATTTGATTTCCCATCAGTGGTCTCATGTTGAAATTCGGTGGCTTGCATTGTTTACACGTAATGCACCCAGCGATATATTTGACGACATCTTGACGGAGTCCCGGCCAATAATAGTATCGCTGTAATAACTCTACTATCTTTGCCACACCACAATGAGAAGATAAAGGACTGCTGTGAGTACTTTCAATAAGTTGTTCCGTAAGAGATGCTGGAACCCATAATTTCCATACTGGGATATCGGAAAACTGTGCGGACATATTGGCCTGATTTATAAATATTTTGCTATGCTCAACCTTCAAGTTGTTGAAACGATTCGGAGCTTCTTGTATGTGCTTGATCCTTCCCTGATATTCTTCCTCTACAAATCCCTCCGAATCCAGATCCAGCATGGGTATTACAGGTGTTAATGTGTCAAGTTCGGAACAAAAGACGCGTGACAGCGCATCAGGAACTCCATTCAAAGAACCTTTTCGGTGTTCAATACCGAAATTGAATCCCTGAAGCTTAAGGCTCCACCTAGCTAAACGCCCGGAAAGATCTTTTTGGCTCATAAGCCATTTTAAGCTTGCATGGTCAGTTATGATGGTGAACTGTAACCCCTCAATATATGCGCGGAACCTTTTGACGCTTTGGACGGCCGCCAAGCACTCTAATTCTGTCACGCTGTAATTGCGTTGCGCGGCGTTGAGTTTGGCGGACATGAACGCTATTGGATTTTCTTCGCCTTCATCAGAGCGCTGGAACAACACGCTACCAATCCCGGTGGCGCTAGCGTCGCATTGAATAAAAAATGGCTTTTCGAAATTAGGATTGACCAAAACTGGCGCTGACGTTAGCAAACTTTTGAGATGTTCAAATGCTTCTTCAGCCTTTTCTGACCACACAAATCTCTTATTCCTCTTCAGTAAATCTGTTATTGGCGCAGCTACCGAGGCAAAATTTGGTATGAACCGGCGATACCATCCAGCCATGCCTAAAAACCGTCGCACATCCCTTACCGACTTGGGAACAGGGTAAGATGTGATGGCCGATAGCTTCTCCGGATCGGTCTTCAATATTCCATCACCAACCACATAACCGAGATATTTAACCTCACGAAGCAGGAACTTACTTTTTTCTACATTTATTGTCAACTTTGCTACTTTTAATAGACGAGCAACTTCTCGAAGAAGGTCCATATGTTCCTCAAGAGTACTGGAAGTTACCAAAAGATCATCTAAATATACAAATATCCTGTCATGTAGCTGATGAGGAATAACCTTATGCATCAATCGACACATAGTCTGAGGCGCATTACATAGGCCAAAAGGCATGACCGTGAACTGATACAAGGGTCGCCCTGGTACAGAAAATGCGGTTTTGTCTCGTGAAGCGACGTCTAGCGGTATCTGCCAAAAGGCATCCTTTAAGTCTAAGCTGGAAATAAACTTCGTGGATTGAAGACGTGACAGTAAACCATCAATTAAAGGTAATGGGTATGCGTCTTTAACAGTGGCTTCATTTAGGCGGCGAGCATCCAGGCATAATCGTACTTTGCCTGGTTTACAGACGAGTTTCACAGGAGAACTCCAAGAACTGGCACTTTCTTCGATCACACCTAGACCCAGCATTCGATCCAATTCGTCGTATAGCTGCTTCTGCACTACAGGTGACACGGAATAATGTCGCTGTTTAATGGGTAGGGTTGACCCGACATCAATGTGATGTGCAAGTAACGCAGTCTTGCCTAATCCTAACCGATTAAACGATGGGAAACCTCCTATGATTTGATTTAGTTCGTGACGATCTTGTTCGGCCAATTGATGATTAAGATTGGTAAGGGTTGAAGGAAAACATTCTATATCATTTACTTCTATTGGAGCCAAACCAAAAGTGTCCCAAAAATCGATTCCAAGATAAATCGGATTTTTAAGAGACGGTGCTACGAGAAAATGCATCATTCTAGATTTACCCGAAAACGACACAAGCGTACGAATATATCCCAAAACCTCACATTTTTTTCCACAGGCTGTGGATAGTTGCGTGCGTAATGAATGTAAAGGTAATGAAAGCTCATCAATTAATTGCAGGGCATTCGACCCCAATATACTCGAACTAGCTCCACTGTCTAGCAGTCCCTCCAAACAACGACCTCCAATAAATATTTGGGCATACGGACGATTATCCCCAGTAACATTGAGTATTTCTGAAAGATTTATTTGCTTTAAACGCCTCCTAAGTTGCCAATAGCGTGTGGAACGAGAAAGCCTTCTTTTACGACGAGATTTAAATAAAATTTGATAATTACACCTCGAAGAATCTGAACTATCTGAACAATCTATTAGGCTTGGTGAACGGCTGGGTTCGGATTCAGATTGGATTGAGCTGCAGGATTGGTGGAACTTCCCGGCACTAGAGCACGATTCGTCCCACTCGGAATCGCACTCCTCGAACCGTTTCCCGAAGATCGATTTTGGCAGAATGCGCAATTCCGTTTTAGTACATTCGTCGCACCACACCCAAAGCAAAAAATGTTTTTGACGGAATTGGGACAGTTAGTAAACACATGTCCTATGTCTCTACAATTCCAACAACATACAAGCTTCTCCCTTCCGGAAAAATTCTTGGACGTTAAAGCTGCAACTTCTTTCCTAAACTCATCTAAGTCCACATCAATTTCGTTTACTTGTCGCCGAGTTGTACAATTGGCATCAGAATCATACCCGATCCTACGCCAAGTACTCTCGATGGCAACACACTTTCTCTTAAGACCCTGGACTGATGAGAATTCCGCTCCTGCCAGATGTGCTTGCAAGCCTGGTCGCATATTTCGGAAAAGGATTTGTTGAAGATAGTCGTCTGTCAAGGGCGTCGTTAGTTGCAACGCGAGCTTCTCAATGGCATCAACAAAATCGCAAAACGTTTCTTTCTGCTTCTGATACCGAGCATCAATTAATCGGCGCACGTCTAGATCCGTTACCTGTGTTTCGAATCGTTCGCGAATAGCACCACAGAACTGACTCCAAGTAACATTGGGCGAAGTTTCCCGAAATGTCCAGTACCATTCGGTCGCTGAACCGCGCAACAACAAATAAACATCTGACACCAGATCTATTTCTGATATTCCATTTGACTTGGCCAACGTTTCAACTCTGAAAAGGAACCGGTTAACATTTAGGCTCGTGTTTGATCCCTCGAAGACAATTCCCCATTTCGATACCGGCACAGACCACTTTCGCTGTGACAAAGGGGCCTGACCAACATTAAATGTGGGCTCCGGTGGAGGTATCTCTCGGTGAGTACTACTGTGAAGCCATGGTTGTGGTTCGAAGTGCTGATGAACATCGTTTCCCGGACGCCTCTCTTGAGGCAGATGATCTATTCCCAGATTGTTTGCGATGTTACCAACTAATGCTTGGTTCCTTCGTGGCGAACACACTGTAGAAGTGGTGCTAAAATCGATTTCTGCTAACTTACTATAAAAGGTATCCAGTTCCTCTTCTCCCGTTTTTGGCATGCCCGAAATTATCAATCTTAACTGCCTTAATTTCCCCAAGCACTCCTTACTTACAGATACTAGCGGTTCAGACGCCGAGCCTATTAGCCTACTTAATCTACCCTCATAATGTATTAAACGGGTTGAATAAATACTAAACAATTCTCTTGGTGTATTACCTCCCGTACTCCTTAATACCAAAGAGATTTCCTCCAGACCTTTTATACAACCCTCCAACTCCCGTGGTAAATCTTGCAAAATCTCTTTAGGTAACCTAGAGGATGGTCGAAGAACTGGTCTAGCTTCTTCCAACTTCAGTCTAGACTCTAACTCGTCATATTGAGCCGGAGCATTCCCACAAATGTGACGGATAAGACACTCCATTTGGAACTCATCCGGTTCCAAATGGTTAATATTGAAATCCGACATAATTATTTATCAACGTAAACAGTAAAGCAAATCAAGAATTAATAATATTCTATATATAAATATAACCAATTAATATAGAAACCAACTGACTTACAATTATGTGCTTAAACCAAAAACTATATGATAAGTACTGTAACAAGAATATTATTATCTTATTCAATAAATAAATATATACGAGTATAATAACAAATATGCAAATATTGAGGATCCCGAAAGCACTTCGAGCTTCCGGAAAGCAAATCAGGTATACTCTCTCAAAAACAATAATAATAATAAGATCGATAGCGATATCCAAAAGTGTATGCGCGAGAACTGCAAAAGAGGGGAAGGAATATCAAGAGATGGAGACTTTTAAATCATGTTTAATCAATCCAATAATTACGTTACCTTCACAGTGTGATCCCTATAACTGACAAAAAAATTATTCGTGAGGTGCTAAACTAACTAGTCACCGACGGAATTTATCCGGATATAATTCGCGAGAGACCAAACTGCAGGTATTCCCCGATGCCAAATCGTGATGTCACAAACACTGACTTCGTGAGATGACCATAATGCATCGACGCACAAGAGCGGATAATCAGTGCGAACACCTTTGATGGGCAGTACTACAGTGAGATTATTAAATACCACCAGCGAACTGTAAGAGTAGGTTTCGCATTGAAGATGCTCTGGTGAACCTCACTCACATGTCTAATAACGTCCGACATGAAATAAAAATCTTTGATCTAATGACGTCAAAACTAGGGGAAAATTGTGGGAAAAAAAAAATCAGAAAAAAAAATTACTGCGTAATTAAATATTTATAGAAAGGTATGAAATGAACCACCGTATCCTCAACGAAGCTATTTACTCTTTATTTTAACCTCATACACGTCCCTACCTGCTAAAGACAATTAAAGAAAATAAAACTATGCCCTGAAATCTTAAGCTATAACATTACAGGTACCTTGGTATTTTCACTCGATGATAAATACCATAATCGCGACGAGAGAAAAAAAATTAATCAATTGCACGCAAAGAGAAAACAAAATTCCACCCAAATGAGCTCAATAGGAAAGCGAGTATTTTACGCGATATCGTATTGTATTACAAACAGCTGATTTAGTGGAAGGTGTATAATATTAAACCAACAGGTCAACCGAAAACTTTTTCCCTTCGGAAATGCAAGCACACACACATTTGTACAACACCATCGTACTTCCTTCCATTTGCTGTTGATGTGCTATATCGATCGGGCATCGAACCACTCCGACTTAGGGCCACAGCGGATTAGCAATATTTTTATTTTGGGTAGCCGTTGTTACTATTATGTGTATACATAAATCCAAAGTGAATATCAACCTTTATTCTTAACCACGCAATTTCCTGCTTGCCTGTTACCAAAGTTAAAATTCATTCCACCGCCAAGCTGATGCAATTGCGATCCGATATTATCGAGTGTCGGAGAAAGCTTTCGCTAAAATTTCACTGAGTCGGCGCACTAAATTCAACTGCCATATCCAAACACTAATTGTCTGGTCGACTCCTGCTCGCCTATTACTCACTAAGAAATATAACATTAAATTGATCTATATCTTAAGGAAGAAAACTTTTAAGAAACAACGTAAAGCACAGAAGTGTACTACCATCGCAAAGTCCCCTATTTGTTATAATCGTTGATCTTCAGGAGTCAGTTAATGTCTTTCCTGCCAAACCTAAGAATACTCAAGGGTTCGAGTATTCAAAGCTTAGTTCGCATACTTTACTCATTACGTGTTTTTGCTAGAATTATTGGAACAAGTTGTGTGTAATTAACCTTCTGAGATGAATTTAAGAAAGATTTGCTAACACTTTGTTAAGGAAACGGTGGGGGGGGAAAAAAAATGTTTGTCACATAGACAAAAAGAGTTATTCAGATTCAAAAATTTCGTATGCCATAAATACGTTTGGGCGCCACTGTAAGAAAACTTCTTTAGACGTTGACCGACGCCTACATTTTCTTGTCAGAATTAATGGGCTCCTCTGAGTCCTACAGCACGATTTGCCGGCTTGTCGGGAGCTTGGGAGCGGGGAGATAAAAATCGACTCAAAGGAAGCACCATCCTTGATGTGCTGTGTAATTACTCTGGATAAGGAGAGGATAGAAAAAAAAATGGGTTAGAGTTGACTGACCCGATTGCAGTTCTCGCGCTTCAGCGGTAATTACGGACCGTACGTATTTTCCATACCGCTATCCCTGGGTTCGATCAACCGGTTCCTCTGGAGCAATGACCGACCCATACCCACATTTACCATCACTACACTTCAAAAGACCTGATTTACTTACCGTGCAGCGCCGATCTTTCAGGATCCTCAAATGAGGACCCTACTCTCCCATCATCTTTCTTATGGATGTTAAACAAAAATCTTCTAGATTGAAGTCGCTACTTATAGCCACCAACAGAATACTTACGTTAGAATACCATTCTACTCTGAAATTTCACACAAAGCAAACAAAGTAAAACTATTCGAAATTCTTCCACATCCACTCTAAAAGAAATTAACTATTTTTTTTTCTTTTGATAAACTTTACGAATTATATATATTGATAAAATTATTAATAAATGGGGTTTGAGCTTAACCTAAGGTACCTGTTGGGGCCCATACGTTTTTCGGTCGACGATTGCAGCAGGTATATTTCTCTTGTGTTTCACTCGGGCCTTTTCTTCCTGTTCCTTTCTTTTTCTTAATTGGATGTCCGTGATGTTTAAAGAGACACACTTAAGGAGTTCAAAATTAGTTTAAAGTTTGATTTCTGTTGGATGAGGGTTTTTTTTTCTTTATTTCTTTAGTTTTTAAGGACTATGTCTGTTCACTTTAGAAGTTAGAAGTTATAACACTTTTGCACTTTTTGATTGTTTTTATGAACTGACTAGGTTAGTGGCCACTTACAATTGTTTGAGTTTGTGTTTTTTTTTTTTTATTAACTTCTGTCCACCAGCACTGAAAATTACTCTTTTTCTTCCTTTTTTTTCGTTTTTTTTTTCCTTTTACTACAATTACTCCCAACCGTACTCCTTCAGGGTCTCTGAGCTTCTCCCTCATCGGTTTTTTTTCACTCCTCGCAAAAAAAAACGGTCCTTTCAAAAACTTTTTTGGCGCGAAAATTATCCCTTTCGGGTTATTTTTTTTTTTTGTTGCTTTTTTTGTCCACGGGAACGAATTTCGCCGCTAGATGGCGTTCTCCTTTGGTCGTTACGAATATTCATTTACAGCGGTGGTGTGATTACATGATTCAATTAACATGGAACGTATTTTACATATATAAATACATAAGTGTAACAAATAATCAAAGAGAAAAAAAAATTAATTCCACTGCAGAATGGTAATTCGCACTGATATACTCGAAAAGAACCACAGGAAGACTGGAGAGAAAAGGATCGTGCAAAAAAAACAACTAGAACTAGGACACGTAATTATAACCTAAGTTGGTTTCGTGGCAGATCTTTGCTAAAATATTCTATAAAAATGATATTTTGTCACAAGATTCACTAATCAAAATTAATATCCTTACTTTGTAAAAGCTGTAACCAACTTTTATTACTGAGCAGCATGTTGTAGATATCGATGCTGGTTGCTGAATTTTGTATGACGATTTTTTCGAATAATTTTTGCCAAAATACGATGATCTGCTAGTTTATATTTCGGTGGATGTCCTCGCCGCTTAATTGGTACATCAACATTTTTATTTGTTGTGATTGTCGAATGTGATAAGTTCATTTCCACCTGCGGTTTGCTATGTCGATTTGTCACTTTTAAAGTGATCTCAAAAACCGGCCCAAAGATCGGCAGCAAGGTGCTGATGTAACGTTCCTGCATTCTTCCTCCGTTTGTAGACAAACAACTCCCTCCAGATCGAGAACTAATAACTCATTCGGACCAAAAACGAATTAGCCCATTATTTGGTTGTTTTGAGAGCTGAATAATCATTCAACCACCCAAATTCACAACATGTTGTAATTCCTCAGTCAGCCAACGTTCTTATAAACTAATAACTAATATAAGATGGTTCTGAGTTTGAAATGATATTTCAGTTCGGGAGGAGATTGATCCGCTCCCCGTAAATATAAACTTGCGTACAATGTTTTCCTTGAGCTGTGCGACGTGTCTTAGTCAACAGACAGGAAGAAATCTTACGGCTTCAAACTCCATCTTCATGTAGTTATTTAATTTGGTTACCGATCCACTTGAGTTATCATTCTTCTAATGCATAATTTACATAATTGCTGCATCAATATTAAATACCCTCCTTTTTCTGATTTACCTTTTTTAAATGTGAACCACTTATTCACTCTGTCAACCGCAGCACTGAAAGTTTCACTTTCACGCTTACGTGACAAAGATTCAATAAAAGCTAATTGATAATATTCTTTCACAGACATCCAACATCATGTTCATCTATCGCTGAAATTATGTCGGTGTTGTTTTTCAACACTATGAAATACAAATTGACCGAACCACGGGACGCATCCAGTGATCGTCTTATCCTCTCTAAGGGTCATGCAGCCCCAATCCTATATGCTGCCTGGGCTGAAGCCGGTCTGTTTCCCGTCTCGGAACTTCAAAATTTACGTAAAGTTGATAGCGATTTGGAAGGACATCCAACTCCCAGATTGAACTTCATAGATGTTGGAACCGGTTCATTAGGACAAGGTGTTGCAGTCGGTGCCGGTATGTCTTATGTTGGAAAGAATTTCGATAAGGCTGATTATAGGTGAAGGTTTTTGAAGTTATTTTTGCAATTGTTATTAAAAATTCGTTTGAACAGAACGTACGTCATAGTCGGCGATGGAGAATCCGCTGAAGGATCAATCTGGGAGTCCCTACACTTTGCTGGACACTACAAACTCGATAACTTATGCGTAATTTTCGATGTTAATCGTTTGGGTCAATCGGAACCAACATCACTTCAACATAAAATGGACGTCTACAAGAATCGTTTAAGTTCTTTCGGTTTCAATGCTATTGTAGTAGATGGACACGACATTGAAGAATTGTGTAAGGCTTTCTTCGAAGCGGCTAATACGAAATCAGGCCCAACTGCAATTATTGCTAAAACCTACAAGGGAAAGAACTTCCCGAACATTGAAGATTTAGATAACTGGCACGGTAAGCCATTGGGAGATAAAGCAGCCGAAACAATTGCCTACCTGGAGGGCCTCATCAAAAACAAGTCGCTTTCACTTAAACCTCAAGCTCCACTTAAGGACACTGCCGCACCATCAAATATAACTAATGTTAAGCTAGCCTCACCGCCAGCTTACAAATTGGGCGAAGCAATCGCTACTCGAGTTGCTTATGGCACCGCTCTAGCAAAGATTGCTGTTAATAATCCGCATGTAATTGCCCTAGATGGTGACACGAAAAACTCGACATACTCTGAGAAACTAAAGAAAGCATTCCCAGAACGTTATATTGAGTGCTTTATTGCCGAACAGAATTTGGTTGGTGTAACCATAGGAGCAGCATGCCGTGATCGTACTGTTGCATTTGCTTCGACCTTCGCGACATTCTTTACACGAGCATTCGATCAACTTCGTATGGGAGCTATTTCACAAACTAACGCCAATTTTGTCGGTTCGCATTGTGGCGTTAGCATCGGTGAGGATGGGCCCAGTCAAATGGGTCTGGAAGATATTGCACTTTTCCGTACAATCCCGGGAAGTACAGTTTTCTATCCGGCTGATGCTGTAAGTTGCGAACGTGCCGTAGAATTGTCGGCAAATACTAAGGGAGTTTGCTTCATTCGTACGTCACGACCAAATACTGCTGTTATTTACGAAAACAATGAAAAGTTCGTTCCTGGACAGGGAAAAGTTGTTAAACAATCGGCCAAGGATCAAGTTCTATTGATTGGTGCTGGTATCACCCTATACGAAGCTTTGACTGCCGCTGCTGAACTCGAAAAGACTGGAGTACATGCACGTGTCTTCGATCCGTTTACCATCAAGCCGCTTGACCGGGCTGGTATTATCAAAAATGCACAGGAATGTGGTGGACGTATTGTTGTCGTTGAAGATCATTACAAGTGGGTACAATGTTTTAAATAATACTGCAATGTTTCGTAATCGTTTCATTTCTCAATTTAGGGAGGGCGGTCTAGGTGAAGCTGTTATGAGTGCCGTTGCCGACCAACGTAATTTCGTTGTAAAACATTTGGCAGTTCCGAACGTTCCACGATCGGGTCCACCAACTGTTCTCATCGATATGTATGGTATTTCATCTCGTCATGTTATTGCAAGCGTTGGCGAAATTCTTAAACTATAAAGCGGTTAGCTCGGTACCGGTTGAATATGATGAGTGCACTTCAAATGTTAACTAAATTAAGAAGACTTGATTCAATATCATTTGAACCTCATTAGTGAATAAGGGCAAACATATTTTACAATATAATAATTCGCAAATGTGCTTTTTGTGTTTTTATATATTTTTCCATTATACAAAATTAGGAATAAAATGTTTATGATGTTTGAGATGTTTATTTTTTTGTAATCCGTAAGAAGCATTTCCAGGCGTTTTTGTTTAAATTTTTTCTCTGGAGTATTGTGCTTTTTGTTATTACAGCATCAATCCCAATCACTACATATGACTCAAGCTATGTTCATGTCAGTGCAGTGAAGCCAAAAAATTTTGGAGTATCGGTATTGATTTAAGTTACTCCCTCAAATGACATAGAACTCATCCTAACTTTTAAGTACAACCAATAATTTGTTTCCAGGATCGTCGCCCTACTACTTCTTTGCGCGCATTGCCAAGCACAGTCTGGACGTTCCTAGTTTTAAATGGACTTAGCCTTTTTTCTTCAAAATTTCTTCGTGCAATTTCAATATATTTAACAATAACCAACAAATAAATAAAAAATAACCAAATTACAAGAAAAGTGCCATATTAATTTAACTTCCAAACCCATTCTGCTTTTTTTCAAAAATAAAACTTTGTCAAATTCATTACTCGGACATACTTGGTGAAAAGTATTATTTTAACATCCTTTGAGGATATTACCAGATAGCTAAAGCTTTGGCCCGAAACGAAGTTTCAAAGAGATCGTTACTTTTGTATGAAATAAAAATACTGTATTGTTTTGGTTACACTTCTTCTAAAAATCGTTTTCAATAAAACATACTAATGGGCCTATTACGAAACTCGACTCGATCAAAAAACTCACATTCTGCGACTATGAAACTCGACGAGTGCCTACTTGTCGAGTTTCACTCGACTTTTAGTCGAAACAAAAAGCGTGAGTTAAAGGCAGGCGTCCACTAGAGGCGGGCCGCATCGCAACGGTGCGGCGAGCATTTTTTTTTCTACGTACTTCGTTCCGTCGCGAGTCTCATCCAGTGGACGCACTTCCATAACAATGTATGGCAGGCGGATTTTTGCGATGCGGCCCGGCCCGGCCCGTCCGCCCTAGTGGACGCCTGCCTTAAGAGAACTGCGTATTATGAGAGCCGATCGAGTGAGTATTTTCTTATAAGAAATGTCAAACTCACTCGACTGCTGGAAATTAAGTGACTTTCCAATTGTCGAGTTTCATAATACCAACTTTAGCTCGAGTCGAGTCCAAATGTGAGTCGAGTTACTCACTCGACTCGAGTTTCGTAATAGGCCCGTTTAGCTCGAGTCGAGTCCAAATGTGAGTCGAGTTACTCACTCCACTCGAGTTTCGTAATAGGCCCGTAAATCTTTTTAAAATATATCAATAGCAAACGAGAACACTTCAATTTACAATATCATATCATTGCAATTTCTCTAACAGTTTCTTGGCTTTACATAAATTCTCATCTTTTTTTGCGAAACAATAGCGCACATAATCTTCGCCCAAATTCTTATTTTTATCACTGTAAAATGCACTTAGCGGAATGCCCTGTAATCCAATATTTTTTATCATCCATTTAGTAAAACGATAATCTTTGTATTTATCGTTTTCCTGAGTAAGATCCACTTTATCAACTGTAAAACAAGATTCAGTTAAATATACCGAAGAGCAGCAATTAGAATTTAATACTTACGCAATTTAGTCCAATCAGCAATCATATAATATCCTCCGTCCGGTATAATAGGACGCATACCAGCTTCTTGTAGAAATTCTGCCATAAAATCACGTTTTTTCTTCAGTTCAATTTGAAAAATAGTAAAGTAACAATCTGGCGTTTCAAGCCGATCAAATTCTAATTCTAAACTTGTGGCAACAGCTTCTTGAAGTGGAGTGGCACACGCAAAGACGCTTATCTGATGAACCATTTGAAGGTTTAAGATGAGATTTTTGGGACCGTATGCCCAACCAATTTTCCAACCTGTTATTGAAAATGTTTTGCCCGCCGAACTAATTGTTATTGTCCGCTCCCACATATTGGGAAGAGTACCTTTTAAATAATTTAAAAATATACAACAATTATTCTAATAAATTAGAAGAGAAGCTTACACATTCGGATATGTTTGTATCCTTCATACACCATCCACTCGTATACCTCATCAGAAAGGCATAAAACATTCCATTTTTTACATAATTCTGCTATTGTTGTTAGCTCATCAAGAGAGAATATTTTTCCAGTTGGATTATTTGGATTATTTACAATTATCATTTTCGTTTTTTTGTTAAACATTTTCTCGAGCTCCACAGTATCGAGAATTAAGTCTTGTGACGTCATTAAACCTTCACATTTCCGCTAAGGATAGGAAAGATGATTAATTGTCAAGCATCTTGATAAAGGCACAACATCATTCTAACCGGTTTCAATGGAATAAATCGAGGTGATCCACCTGCCATTTTCACCATAGGTTCGTAGCAATCAAAAAATGGTTCAATTATTATAACTTCATCGCCCTTATGGACATGACCCATTACACTGGCATACAAAGCTTCATAGCCTCCACATGTAACAATTACTTCACTGAGTGGATTAATATCGTGTTTTGTTAGTTTCGAATAGAGTTTGGATAGTATTTGCACTAATCGGGGATGTCCCTACAAATATAACAAAGGTAGAGTTCGTTTTTGATTTAGTACAGAACATTTTTTATAAGCCTACAAATCCTCTGGTGTATTGATTCAATAAAGGATTTGCGTTGGTAGTAGCAGCAACTAACGCGTCAACTACATATGATGGTGATGGAAAATCTGGAAATCCTTGTCCTAAATCGAGAGGATTGTATTTTACAGCAAGTGCGCTGTATTCGTTCCTACAAAAAAACATTCTTATTATTTCAAATAGAGGACTATAATTTATTTTTAAAAACACTTCGGAGAGGCTATTTCGACTTTGAACATGTTTACCGGTAATACAGATACATTTTATTGAAATTTACGCGTCAACTAAACCCTAGCGGATCTCTGCAGTGAAAACCCTCTTGGCCGCGATTGAACTCGTCTAGGCCAGCCGCATCAGAATGAATGTCTGACCCCAAAACTTTTTCTGTGTCACGTAAAATTGAAAATCAGGTTTATTTGGGAACGTGCAACGGACACAGTGAACTTAAGGTCAGGATGGTTATCAAGCTGCAGAGTTTCTATGGCTATGTGGTTCAAACTGAAAAACCATAAAACTTTGTAGTGGAGTGGAGTATAGGGAGGTTGTGCCTACTCATTGGAGTATAGACGGGTCATTGCATTTTGGGAGGATAGCTAACGCGGTCGTGATATTTCGTTTTTATGTGAAGAGAGGCGTATGAGCTATTAGGGACGATAGTAATTGACAAACTTTTAAATTTTTGCACCCACGAGGTTCGAAGGCACTTCTTGGTGACTGGTGAAGGCTCAGCATCTCTTCCTAAAACTAGGACAAAACTTTGTACTGAAAATTAACCGCTAGATCATTCAATCTTTCAGAACTTTTCTTAATCTAACTACTTTCGGAACTTCCTACTCGACAACCGTAAATTCATTGTAATTATAATATTTACCATACACTTGTTTCACTGCCATGCAATCGTTCCGGTAAACCGAATTTCTCCATTTCTATTCGCCGTTAAAATGTTGTGTAAATATAAAATTAATTTTTAGGTATCTCACTATTCTTTTAACGAAATTCGTTTGATCTGTAAAATAAATAATAATTAGAAATCGATAAGTTTTTGTTAAATATTTAAAACATTTGTACATACTAAATACACTATGTTAACCATAAAAAAATGTTTTGCACATGTTGGCAGCTATGTAAACTGAATGGAGCTCTATTAACGCATAATAAAATTAGATCTAAATTTTAAGACCACGATTTTGTCTTTCACCCGGTATTAGAAAAATAATAAGAATAGTTATTATGTTGTGTGCAGCTGCGTGATATACGATGATGCGATTTTTTCTCGTGAAACTTTTGTACCTTGTCTCATCGTTATGGTCTTGTTTCAAGAATCATGAATCTTGAAACAAGAAAGTGATTCGGACATTAGTGCACTGCCTGATTCCGGCTACTCTGAACTCATAAAATGTTCTCATTGAAGGAAATAATTTTTCACGTGTCACAATTTCACAGTAGCTGGATTTTTTGTACTCAACAAGATCCGTATGATGTTTGAAAGCGAGTTTGGGTACTAAGGATGGATGGAGGTGGATCACGCCTCTTGCGAACCCAAATAGTAAAGCTACTTAATAATTTATATTTGAATTAAATTTATTACTTACACAAGTTAAAAAATTGCTATAAAACTGAATAATTTTTTGGATAACTGGAGCACTGTTTCCTGCAAGAGAGATGTTCACAATCTGGACGAATTGTAGGTGCTTAGTGCAATTAAAACCATCAGAAAATAAAATTCGTGTACTATCTGTGGTGAATTTAGCCTTATTGAGTTAATCATAATCATTCATTTCATCCGTAAAATTCATTTTTGTTTAGATACAATAAAACGCTTAAGTCATTAGACATGTTTCTATATCTTTACAGCTTTAGTATAGTTTATGGCATGCAACAAATGTTGTATGATTTAACTAAATTTTATACATAAGGAAAAATTTCGACAAAAACCTTCTACGATTAATGATTAATTAAGCTAGTTAAAGCTAGCATTAACACTTTCACTCTATTCCTCATAGAGGGGTGCTGATCAGTGCGTTAATGAGAGGATTGGTATTGTTCCTACATTTGTTGATGAAAGAATTTGAGATTTTACTAGCTAATTCGCCAATTTGAGAAACTTTGGCTTCATTATACAGTCGGAAGGTCGAGTAATAATATGGTTTGTTAAGAACCACTTTCAAACATTTATTTTGTCTAATTTGTAGCTTGTTTTTATGGCAGGCTGCTCATATATTCCATATTGGGCGGCGTATAAGAATATTGGTTGCATAACCATTTTAAAAATCTGCCAACAGTCTGGGCGCAACTTTATTATTTTATGGATAGAAGTCCGAAACGTGTTTAATGATGAGATGCGGTGTTTGGTACTATGCGACTGACAACCTAAAAAATAACGTTCCAAATAGCCTCCTGGTTATTTCTTAGGTTGTGAATCGCATACTAGCCAACACCGCATCTCATCATTAAACACGTTTCGGACTTCTACCCATAAAATAATAAAGTTGCGCCCAGACTGTTGGCAGATTTTTTTTATTTACTTACGTATTTTCTTTATCAATAGAATAATTCATAGTTGTAAAATCGAATACGATGGCATTAAACCTAAGAGATTTTCGGAATCAGTGAAATCTTGAACAATACCCCCAGGGGGCTTAATAGAAAAAAATAATAAAATTTCCCCGACTACGTTTAAAGCTTATAGAAGTAAAAGTGAATTCCAAATATCAATATACCTTAAGAATATATCAGAATTCGTGAATATGTACACAACCACTTTACACCCCCTTAGGGGTTGGATATCGAAAAATTTTGAAGAACGTGTGTTCAACTGGGACTATACATAGTGGTACATCGCGCTACGTAGTTGACGACATGAACGCGATAATAAAAGTAAGCACAGTGGCGAAACCGAAAAAAATTGGTTTCATTCGTACCAGCAACCAAATGCGCCCTTAGAGCAAGGCAAGAGGAGACACTTGCCACTACCAGTATTCTACCAATACGAAAAGCTGTATTGTGAAATTAGAAAAATATAAAGTTAATGAAGTTACTCAACTATTTATTTATTTCATTAATATTCGCTGTAAAATTTTTGTTCACTTCTAGCTTTTATTGTAGATGCATATAGTATCAGCAACAGTATCACAATTTACCCACTTTGTAAAATTGTAGATATCTCAAAACAGGTACTTACGAGTATTACTTAAATGAACAATAGTATGAAAAGATAACAACCAATTTGAAAGATAAGAATTATGTCTCTCAGCTTACATTAGTGTTTTCTGATATTCTAGAAAACTACTCTTTGACTATTTAGTAAAAATATTTCAAGTTTTTGGAGGATATTTATTGTATATTGTCGACTGAATTGAATCACCTAATATTAAGTAGTTTTACTTTTGAAAAAATAATAAACTTTCCAATGCACGAAGTTTTGCAAAAATCGAGATCCCCTTTTTGCAGCTCAAAAATAATCTTCCTCTTGGCATTTACCATAGCTTCAATACAGTTACTACTATTTCTGAGCCTGGAAGTTGACCGACGAATATGCAAGCACCCCATTTTTTTAAAGACTTGTATGATAGCCACAGAAAGGAGTCTAGCTTGCTTTCATTATGTTTTCTGCATTTAAATTGTGTTCAATAATTGTAGCTGTGTTTGAGTGAGTATATTGCTTCCACAAGGTAAATAAGAATTTGGCTAATTGCTACATTGATCTTCCGTCCCTCGTCCTCCTCCCAAATTTCAATTGAACTTCATCACACAAGTATGCAGCGGTTCTCAAATTATCGTGTGGGAGAAAAACAAAACCCATTTTTTTTTCTAAAAAAAACTTTCGTATGGCAGCTATTCAAATGAGCCTTTTTTCTTGCCTTCTGGAGGATAGGGCAGTAATAGTGTACCTCCCATTAACAAACAGTTGTAAAAAACGCTTACGATGTCTCTTATAGATGGAGAAATGATTAAGAACTTACCCATATATAAACAAAAATACGGCAAAAGGATCGTTTCTGATGTTAAGAGAATTCAGCCTTTTCTGTCCCAAAACTCTTCGAATTTTTTCATAAAGTTTAAATTAAATGAACAAAACCTCAAATTATTATTAACCAGAATTCACAAAGTTTGCACAATTGTTTTCTGAAAGAAAAAAGTATCACATTAGTTTAAATTAGAAAATTATTTCTCTTCATTGTTCTTACAAGGCACATAATATCCTCGAACAATACTATACCCTATTGATGGTGAGGCTATTTCTTTAATGTTGTAAATATAAAATATAATAAAAATTCTTTCAATATCAAGAACGAGTACTCGTTTGATTTTTCTGTATTTGGTTATTCTTTTCTGTAAAAAAAACCTCGATAAAATACATACTTCAGTTTCAAAATATCAACAGCAAAACATAGAAATATTCAATTAAATTATCATTACAATTTCGCTACAAGTGGCTTGGTTTTAAGTTTTCATCTTTTTTTGCAAAACAATATCGCACATAATCTTCGCCCAAATTCTTATTTTTATCACTGTAAAATGCACTTGGCGGAATTCCCTGTATTCCAATATTTTTTGTCATCCACTTTGTGAAACGATAATCTTTATATTTATCGTTTTCCTGGCTTAAGTCCACTTTATTAAACTATAAAAACTTACAATTAAATATAGGTATACGAAAATATGTCATATGAGTATTGTGCTTTTTATCATTACAGCATCAATCCCAATCACTGCGGAGGACTCAAACTATAATATATATGTTCATGACAGTGCAGTGAAGCCAAGAAGAAGCCAAACCCACTCAACAGTCTGCATGGCCCTCATCGGTCAAGGGTCATTCCAAGATAACAAAAGCCTCCAATCCATCCTTTGAGAAACACTTCGGACGGACCTACACGGAATAATTTATAATGCAGCAGTATCGATTCAATTTTCTAGTATTTGTTTTTGCAAAACTCGGAAAATGGTCATCGAAGGAATTTTTCTCCCGACTAGTGGCACTGTAATCACGATCTAAATCAAATTGACAATATGAGAACATGCCGCTGATGGAGAAGAATTTCATACTCATGCCAGTAAGTGCAACAAATGACATCAACATTAAAAAATTTATAAAAATAATAAGTAAAGCAGAAAACAAAAACTTACCAAAATAACTAATGCGAGATAAAGACCGTTCCTAGTTTTAAATGGACTCAGCCTTTTTTCTTCAAAATTTCTTCGTGCAATTTCAATATATTTAACAATAACCAACCGATGACTTTAATTGCATGGCATATAATTAGACGAAACATATTTCCTAAAAATTACAAGAAAAGTGCCATATTAATTTAACTTCCAAACCCATTCTGATTTTTTTCAAAAATAAAACTTTGTCAAATTCATTACTCGGACATACTTGGTGAAAAGTATTATTTTAACATCCTTTGAGGATATTACCGGATAGCTAAAGCTTCGCCCCGAAACAAAGTTTCAAAGAGATCCTTATGAAATAAAAATACTGTAATTGTTTTGGTTACACTTCTTCTAAAAATCGTTTTCAATAAAACATACTAAATCTTTTTAAAATATATCAATAGCAAACGTGAACACTTCAATTTACAATATCATATCATTGCAATTTCTCTAACAGTTTCTTGGCTTTGCATAAATTCTCATCTTTTTTTGCGAAACAATAGCGCACATAATCTTCGCCCAAATTCTTATTTTTATCACTGTAAAATGCACTTGGCGGAATACCCTGTAATCCAATATTTTTTATCATCCATTTAGTAAAACGATAATCTTTGTATTTATCGTTTTCCTGAGTAAGATCCACTTTATCAACTGTAAAACAAGATTCAGTTAAATATACCAAAGGGCAGCAATTAGAATTTAATGCTTACGCAATTTAGTCCAATCTGCAATCATAAAATATCCTCCGCCCGGTATAATAGGACGCATACCAGCTTCTTGTAGAAATTCTGCCATAAAATCACGTTTTTTCTTCAGTTCAATTTGAAAAATAGTAAAGTAACAATCTGGCGTTTCAAGCCGATCAAATTCTAATTCTAAACTTGTGGCAACAGCTTCTTGAAGTGGAGTGGCACACGCATAGACGCTTATCTGATGAACCATTTGAAGGTTTGAGATGAGATTTTTGGGACCGTATGCCCAACCGATTTTCCAACCCGTTACTGAAAATGCTTTGCCCGCCGAACCAATTGTTATTGTTCGCTCCCACATGTCGGGAAGAGTACCTTTTAAATAATTTAAAAATATACAACAATTATTCTAATAAATTAGAAGAGAAGCTTACTCATTCGGATATGTTTGTATCCTTCATACACCATCCATTCATAAACCTCATCAGAAAGGCATAAAACATTCCATTTTTTACATAAATCAGCTATTGTTGTTAGCTCATCAAGAGAGAATATTTTTCCAGTTGGATTATTTGGATTATTTACAATTATCATTTTCGTTTTTTTGTTAAACATTTTCTCGAGCTCCACAGTATCGAGAATTAAGTCTTGCGACGTCATTAAACCTTCACATTTTCGCTAAGGATAGGAAAGATGGTTAATTGTCAAGCGTCTTGATAAAGGCACAAAATCATTCTTACCGGTTTCAATGGAATAAATCGAGGTGTTCCACCTGCCATTTTTACCATAGGTTCGTAGCAATCAAAAAATGGTTCAATTATTATAACTTCATCGCCCTTATCGACATGACCCATTACACTGGCATGCAAAGCTTCATAGGCTCCACATGTAACAATTACTTCACTGAGTGGATGAATATCGTGTTTTGTTAGTTTCGAATAGAGTTTGGATAGTATTTGCACTAATCGGGGATGTCCCTACAAATATAACAAAGGTAGAGTTCGTTTTTGATTTAGTACAGAACATTTTTTATAAGCCTACAAATCCTCTGGTGTATTGATTCAATAAAGGATTTGCGTTGGTAGTAGCAGCAACTAACGCTTCAGCTACATATGATGGTGATGGAAAATCTGGAAATCCTTGTCCTAAATTGAGAGGATTGTATTTTACAGCAAGTGCGCTGTATTCGTTCCTACAAAAAAACATTCTTATTATTTCAAATAGAGGATTATAATGTATTTTCCTAAACAGTTCGGAGAGGCTATTTCGACTTTTAATATGTTTACCGGTAGTGCAGATGCATTTTATTGAAATCTACGCGTCAACTGAACCCCAGTGGATCGCTGCAGTAAAAATCCTCTTGGCCGCGGTGGAACTCGAATAGGTCAACCGAACCAGAATGAATGTCTGACCCCAAAATCTTTTCCGTGTCACGTGAAATTGAAAATCAGGTTTAATGTTTCTAACTTCAAAGTCGAATTGAGAATCCCCCGACCTTTTAGAGGTGGTAGCATCTGTAGAATAAAGAATTACATCGAATATGTCGATGATCAAAATTCCAAAACAGGATATAAATGAACGAGTTACTCAATTACTAGTTCCCTCAGAAGTCAATAAGAGCGCTCTACACAAACTGTGTATATAGCCAAAAGTCTTGACCCTCCCGTTTTATAAAAAACATGTTTTGAATTTTTTTTTTTTCTCGCACTAGACATTCGGTTAGGACATCGCAAATGTGCAAAACGCATATTGGGGAACATGCAACGGACACATTGAAGCTGCAGAGTTTCTATGGCTATATGGTCCAAACTAAACAACCATTAAACTAGGTAGAGAAATGGAGTAGAGGCAGGTTGTGCCTTCTCATTGGAGTACAGACGGGTCATTGTATTTTACGAGATCAAGCAATGCGAGATTAGCTGGCACGGACGTTATTTCGATTTTGTGTGAAGAAAGACGTATGAGCTATTAGGGACGATTGTATATGACAAACTTTTAAATTTTGGCAGGAATCTAAGCTGTTTTTGGGAGTAATTGAAGTGCACACGAGGTTCGAAGGCACTTTTTGATGCCTGGTGAAGGCTCAATGTTGCATCTCTCCCTAAAGAGCTCCATAGATGGTCACGCATGCGTGTCATTCGAGCATATCGCGATACGTTTTGGCTCCGCCCACAAAAATCAAAATTTTTTTTGTATTCCATCATGCCGCATGATGGCAGACCCACATATTCAAGTTTCAGACCCATACACTCATGGAAGAAGGACACGCATGCGTGACCGTCTAAGGGGCTCTTAAAACTAGGACAAACCTTGATACTAATAGTGATGAACTGAAAATAAGCCGCTAGATCAATAAATCTTACAGGACTTTTCTTCACCTACCTAGTTTCGGAATTTTCAACTCGACAACCGTAAATTCATTGTAATTATAATATTTACCATACACTTGTTTCACTGCCATGCAATCGTTCCGGTAAACCGAATTTCTCCATTTCTATTCGCCGTTAAAATGTTGTGTAAATAAAAAATTAATTTTTAGGTATCTTTCACTATTCTTTCAGCGAAATTCGTTTGATCTGTAAAATAAATAATAATTGGAAATCGATAAGTTTTTGTTAAATATTTAAAACAGTTGTACACACTAAATACACTATGTTAACCAAATGAAAAATGTTTTACACATGTTGGCAGCTGTGTAAACTGAATGGAGTTCTATTGTCGCATAATAAAATAAGATCTAAACTTTAAGACCACGATTTTGTCTTCCATCCGGTAGTAGAAAAATAATATTAGTTATTCTGTTGTGTGCATGATGAAACCTTTGATGCGATTTTTTCTCGGGAAACATTTTTACATCTTCTCATCGTTTTGGTCGTAAAATACACCGACAGGATTATTACAACAACAACAAAATGATTCTTGAAACAAGAGTACTGTTTCGGACATTAGTGCACTGCCTGATTCCGGCTACTCTGAACTCATAAAATGTTCTCATTGAAGGAAATAATTTTTCACGTGTCACAATTTCACAGTAGCTGGATTTTTTGTACTCAACAAGATCCGTATGATGTTTGAAAGCGAGTTTGGGTACTAAGGATGGATGGAGGTGGATCACGCCTCTTTCGAACCCGAATAGTAAAGCTTCTTAATAATAAATTATATTTGAATTAAATTTATTACTTACACAAGTTAAAAAATTGCTATAAAACTGAATAATTTATTAGATAACTGGAGCACTGTTTCCTGCAAGAGAGATGTTCACAATATGGACGAATTGTAGGTGCTTAGTGCAATTAAAACCATCAGAAAATAAAATTCGTGTACTATCTGTGGTGAATTTAGCCTTATGATCTTTATACTTATTCCATTATCAAACAGGGTGAAACTGGTACTGAAGAAGGTCGAATCAGTATCAAATTTATTGCGATAAAAAATGTCTACGAAGTTTGGTTATTAGTTTTTTTTATACGGCATTTGTCGGTTGTTCAACTCATGGCTAGTACAAAATAATGATTTTACATTGAATTATTTTTTCATCAATTCATTAAGTACCTCGTTCACGTGGTGTGGTAGTACAACGTAGCGTATTATGAAATGCGCTTGATATTTGAGAGTTTAACTCCACTACATTATTTTGCTACGTAGTTGAATATCCACTCCATAGCAAGTGTTCGTGTGTTCATTCTCCTTCTGGAGAATAGGGCAGAAATAGTGTACCTTCCATTAACAAGCAGTTGTAAGGAAACGCTTACGATATCCTTTATAGATGGAGAAATGATTAAGAACTTACCCACATAAGGATTGTTTTTGATGTTAATAGAATTCAGCCTTTTCTTCCCAAAACTCTTCGAATTTTTTCATAAAGTTCAAATTAAATGAACGAAACCTCAAATTATTATTAACCAGAATTCACAAAGTTTGCACAATTGTTTTCTGAAAGAAAAAAGTATCACATTAGTTTAAATTAAAAAATTATTTCTCTTCATTGTTCTTACAAGGCACATAATATCTTCGAACGATACTACAATTGATGATGAGGGTATTTCTTTAATGTTGTAAATATAAAATATAATAAAAATTCTTTCAATATCAAGAACGAGTACTCGTTTGATTTTTTTGTATTTGGTTATTCTTTTCTGTAAAAAACCTCGATAAAATACATACTTCAGTTTCAAAATATCAACACAAAACATTTAAATATTCAATTAAATTATCATTACAATTTCGCTAAAAGTGTCTTGGCTTTACGTAAGTTTTCATCTTTTTTTGCAAAACAATATCGCACATAATCTTCGCCCAAATTCTTATTTTTATCACTGTAAAATGCACTTGGCGGAATGCCCTGTATTCCAATATTTTTTGTCATCCACTTTGTGAAACGATAATCTTTATATTTGTCGTTTTCCTGGCTTAAGTCCACTTTATCAACTATAAAAACATACAGTTAAATGTATACGAAAATAGTAAAAAAAAATCCTTACGCAATTTAGTCCAATCTGCAATCATAAAATAACCTCCTTCCGGTATAATAGGTCGCATTCCTGCTTCTTGTAGAAATTCTGCCATAAAATCACGTTTCTCCTTTAATTCTTTTGGAAAACTTCTAAAGTAGCAATCTGGCGATTCGAGGCGACCCAATTCTAATTCTAAGCCTGTAGCAACAGCTTCTTGAAGTGGCGTTGCGCATGTGTAAACGCTGTTCTGATGAACCATTTGTAGGTTTGAGATGAGATTTTTGGGACCGTACGCCCAACCAATTTTCCAACCTGTTACTGAAAATGCTTTGCCCGCCGAACCAATTGTTATTGTCCGCTCCCACATGTCAGGAAGGTTGCCTTTTGAAAAATTTCGAAACATAACACAATAATTTCGATAAAATACAATAGAGTAGCTTACACATTCGAATATGTTCGTATCCTTCATACACCATCCACTCGTATACCTCGTCAGAAAGGCATAAAACATTCCATTTTTTACATAAATCAGCGATCGTTGTAAGCTCTTCACGAGAAAATACTTTTCCAGTTGGGTTATGTGGACTATTGAGTATTATCATTTTTGTCTTTTTATTAAACATTTTCTCGAGCTCGGTGGTGTCGAGAATTAAATCATGTGACGTCATTGTGCCGTCACATTCACGCTAAAGATATAATTTGATTTAATGCCAAACCACTTGATAAACATAAAATCATTCTTACCGGTTTCAATGGAATAAATCGAGGTGTTCCACCTGCCATTTTTACCATAGGTTCGTAGCAGTCGAAAAATGGTTCGATAATTATAACTTCATCGCCTTTATCGATATGACCCATTATACTGGCATACAGAGCTTCATAGGCTCCGCATGTAACAATCACTTCACTAAGCGGATTAACATCACGATTTGTAAGTTTGGAATATAGTTTGGATAATACTTGCACTAATCGAGGATGTCCCTACATATAAAAGAAAAGCAGAGTTCAATTTTGATTTAGTACAGATTTTTTTCCAAAAACCTACAAATCCTCTGGTGTATTGATTCAATAACGGATTTACGTTGGTAGTAGCAGCAGCTAACGCTTCTGTTACATATGATGGTGATGGAAAATCTGGAAATCCTTGTCCTAAATTGAGAGGCTTGTATTTTGCTGCAAGTTCGCTGTATTCATTCCTGAAAAAAAAATATTGAAAATATATAACTTAAGTACGAGTAGGTCTATTGAAATAACCAAGAGGCACGATTCTGTAGTATTTTCACTAAAATGTCAAACAATATCCTTGTTTATGCTCGCTCGTTGGGTCTTTAAAAAAAATTTCATAACTTCATCCCCAACTACACCACTCGTCCACAACTATAAAATCATTTCAGACTCCTTGACAACTAAATCCTCTCTAGCAGCCTGAATTTAATCCTCCGGACAAATCTTCATTAAATCACGTGTGGTTTTTAGGGTGCTAAAAATCTTGATGTCAATAAGGCCGGAAGGTATCCCTGCCTTAGACCTTACAAGATATGCGTCTTCTTTAGCTAGATCATTTCGCAAACTATTCCATTAATCCATTAGTTTAGGTTATGTACCTTCTGCCTTGAAGCTTGCGAATGCCAATCCATTCCGAAAAAATTAGATCGCAGCGACGATCCGTGTAGCTACAGACCCATTGCCATTACATCTTTATTATCTAAAGTAATGGAAACTCTTCTCACCCAACTGGTAATGCTAATTCATTGAATTCTGACATAAGCACGATTCTTAACTGGGGCACCACGAAAATGCAAGGCTGCTTTTTAACACTAATTGGTAATTTTCAATGAAAAAATTAAACAAAATGAAGCCAACATAAAAATTCCTGGTGTAACTATTTCAAGCATAGGAATGATTATATCTTTAGCATAGCTCACACGCTTAAATGCTTAGGATCAGTTTATAGATGTAAAGTGTTTTTTTTACATCTGAATTATTAACTATTTTCAAAACCCATATTCGCCCCGCCTGGAATGTAATTCTCATTTCTGAGCAGGAACATTTCAATCCACTCTGTTTTACCTGGACATAGTTCAAAGAAGAGCCTTCAAGTTGATTGGTGACAATTTGATCACTACTACTATCGACTCTCTAGAACATCAACGTAATGTAGGGCTTCTTACAAATCTCTACAGTTTAGTTTAGTTCCTCCACAGTTTCAAATCATCCATGATACTCGTAGCAAAAGAAACTCCGTTCGGTCGTACACTGAAGCACCGTTCTTCCTTTATTAGTCGTACTGTACGATTATGGAATAGTTTACCACCTTCTTCCTATTGTAGCATTACAATTGAAACACTCATTGTTTTGACTAATAGTTGGGTGAAGTTGGCAGCTTAACACTTAGCCGACAATAAAATATTGTTCATCTCTATTAATTTATTCAGCTGTGGTGCCTTTTATCCATTTGGCGAAAAGATAATATTATTGTATTCATTCATGACTGGTTTAAGAGTATGTCCTGTTTCTTGCGTCGTGAACAGAAGATGCATCTTCATCTAACTTCGGAACTTCCAACTCAACAACATCATAACCTTAAATCTACTGTAATAATTATAATATTTACCAAACGCTTGGAGCACTGCCTTGCAATCGTTCAGGCAAAGAAAATTTATCCATTTCTATTCTCCGTTGTGATGTTGTGGAAAGATATCGATCAAAATTGGGTCCTAGCAATCGATTCACTGTCCAATTTGAGTTATAGTTCGGCAGATGAAGTGTTCTTCGAGCAAGTCTAGCAAAACAAGTTTTATTGATCATCTGTAAAATAAACAGTAAATGAAAAAGGTCAATTCAAGTTTATAAAGTGTTCTGCTATAGTTTCAAACAGTTGTATGAATTCATTCAAACGGCACTATTTTACATACGTTGGCAGCTTATGTAAATTTTTCTACGAAATAAAGCACTTGTTGAAAATTGTTGACAAAATTAAAAAGAGGAAAAATGAAAACACACACTACATCCGATGACTACGTAGTCTTTGTAGCGCACAAAACACCGGACTCACCAGTTCTATTATTGCATAGCAAAAGAGAGCTATACTTAAAATGAAAGATAAGATTTGTAATCACCAGCAGCTGACGATACTTTCCAGACGCATATACTCGTATATATGAATGGATGTTCCTTTCACTAACAAAAAGTTCATGACGAGCGAATTATGCAAGGTATTCTCAGACGGTCTTATCACAGCAAATTTATTATGATAATGACCCAAAAGAATACACCATAAAAACCACATCAAGGTACAATGTGCTTCCGAATTTTAATATATTGAAAATTATTATATTTACTAGAAATTTATTACTTACACAAATTCTCTACTATTGAACAGCTGTAGTGACATGAATTTAATCGATAATTCTGGTTTCTGGCACTGTTTCTTGCGAGAGAGATGTACACGATGTGTGAAGGAGTTGGGAGTTGCACTTAGCCGAATGAAAAGTATATCTGAAAATAAAATAACTGATCATTCGTTGGGCACGTTCGCTTTATAATTTTTATATTTACTCGTTAAACCGAGAAAAACTGGTATGGAGGAAAAGGTCGTATTGTTATCAAATGCGGGTTATCAAGATAAAAAAAAAATTCTGTAAACTATTTGCGGTTAGTGGATTATCTTGAATATGATATTTGTGCGGTTGTTCAACTCATGATTATGCTAGAAATTATGGTTTTTTAATTGCGCAAACTTTGTGAGTTTTTTTAGGTCTACTTTTAATAGATCAATTACTTACAATCTTACTTTTACTAATTATACCATAGTTCGTAATTGAAATATTTCATACGTACATACATAGTAGTTGTAAATTCCTGTAATAGCGATAACGATTCTGGTTTGATGACGCAAAAAGCCCTGATCTCTGATGTTATCTGCGCTATAGATGTGAGGTCAACGAAATTTTGCCTGCGATTTAAAAAATAGTAAGTATTGATTGATAATACATTAAAAAAGCTATGTTATCACTCAAGATGAAACCAGTTGAATATTTTATCAATTTAATTCGAACGTACGATTCAAGCCCCATACACCGACGTTTCTATGGCGCTACAGCCCAAATCAGGCCTTGGTCTCTTCGATGGTAATACTCTGATCGAATTCGGGATATTACGGTCGTCTGTTTGTCCGATCGGACTTTTTCTCTCGAAGCTTGCTATTTCCGATGGTAGGCTGTTAACCAATCAACCAACCGCCATAGTGGTGGAACGTAGGAGGGATAATTGGGAAAGACAATTTTTTTTTATTATTTTTGTATAACCCCTATTCTTATCAGGCAACTAGCAGCGTGCCGCGGCTACGGTCACGTTTGTAGATGTTATACTATCAAAACTGCAAAGCCAGCGGTTTCTAGTCTTCCTTCCCACTGCTTCATCGCTCCTGTTCTTACAATGGATCCACAGTGATCTCTCGTGATGGACTGGGGCACATTGCTTTAGTCCACCCTTCTCAACCTAACCTAACCTAACCTACTCCCGCTGCTCCCGTTGCTCCCATTTCTCCCGTTTCTCCCGTTGGTCCATTGCTCCTATTTCTACCGTTGCTTCCATTCCTCCCGTTGCTCCCGTTACTCCATCCTCTATCTACCATCCTCCATCCTCCTTCCTCCATCCCCCATCCACCATCCTCCATTCTCTATCCTCTATCCACCATCCACCACCCTCCAACCTCCATCCTCCATCCACCATCCTCCATCCTCCTTCATCCATCCCCTATCCCCCATCCACCATCCTCCATCATCTATCCATCATCCTCTATCCAACACCCTCTATCCACCATTTAGTTATAGGACATTCGAACGCAAAATAGCATTCGAATTCGGTTGACTATAAAGCTGAAATATTCCATTCGTGTAGAAATTATAAAAGTTTTTCGACTAGCTGGTGTTGATTAGAATGATGCAAACGGACTTTTGTATAACTATTTAACATCTTTAGTTACTCTATCTTAAAGAATTCTCTTACTAGTATTGAATGGTAGACTACCACAATTGACATTACGCTACCCTAGTCGCCGACTCCTAGAATCTCAAGTATTCAATTCCAAATCAACCAAATTAAATTTACCAATCAACACAATAATAATTCAATTGTAAAGTTTTTGTTGTGGCATTTCTTCAGTGCAGTGATTTTTTTTAACAATATTTTACTCAAATTGTTATCAAAATAAAATTTGAACTCCATTGTGATTTATCGGCATGAAATACCGAATAAATGTAGAATATAATATTCATGAACTTTGTGACTAATTGTAAATGCGAAGCGATATGCAGTATAAATAAGTTGAGAGCAACAAGTACATTATGAAGTGATGACATTGAGTAGACATTAGGTCTGTATCGCCATTTTTTTTCTATAGAAGTTTTCAGAAAAAAAATCTTCCGTAGTCACGATAGGCAGAAGCCAATTACATGATAATCTAGATGAAACACTTAACTGCTATTTAAACGGTATTTGACAGATAAAAAGGTAATGGAAGGGTTGTTCGTTTATGTAAGACGTGTGAGTCAAATTATTATAGATGCATACTAGGAAACTTCTTGTACCATAAGTTCTGTAGTTTATCAAGGCCTGCAGCTTTCCAGTTAATATACATACTACCTCTTCCTCTGTTACATCAGCAAAAGTCAATACTGTCGACATTTGCATGTCTAGGATTTTTAGCAGCCATCCACGTAGCATTTCCAGAATGCTGCGCATGTTGCTCCAGAATTCGCTCCAGTATTTACTCGGTGACATAGAAAACGATACGTGCGTACTGTATAAAATAATGATGAATTTTGGAGTTCCACCGAAACTGGTTCGGCTTACAAGAATGACAATGACCGATTCTCTGTCACAAGTCAGAGTAGAAAATGATCTGACTTTCAGCTTTAGAGCTGACAACGGCCTGAAACAAGGTGATAGCCTGGCACCAATGCTTTTCAATTTGACACTCGAATATGTTGTTCGGAAACTTCCCGGCAGCGAAACGTGGACATTGACTCAGGCGTCCGAAAAATTAGTTAACGCCTTTGAAAGAAAAGTCCTCAGAAGAATCCTCGGACCTGTGAGGAAAGACTCGATCTAGAGAATACGATACAATAGAGAATTGTATGCCATCTTTGATAAACCGGAAGTATCGATCCTCATAAAATTCAAAAAGCAACAATGTGCTGGTCATGTGGAGCGGATGGATGACGGAAGAATCGCCAAACGCATACTAAAGGGAAAACTTAATGGACAAAGACCAGTTGGAAAACCACGGAAGCGCTGGGAGGTTTCTATTGACGCAAACAGCAAATCGCTGCTAAGATCCACAAACTGGAGGACGCGGTCACTAAACCGAGAAGGCTAGAGGCGGCACATACAGGAGGCCAAGGTCCGATTTGGACTGTAGCGCCATCGTAAGTAAGTACAGAAAAGGATACAAGCCTACGAACTGCTCCTGTTGTCAAGAGGCTTGCAGAATTTCCTCTGATTACGCATAAACATTGAACATAACAAGTCTGGAGTAGAGTATACAGTGACTCTAGTCTGGAGTAACTCTTATTTTAGCAACGAATACGCTAATATACTTCAGTATGTCCAAAAATTGCACATTTGGTATTGCGCTAGGTATCGAGTTTTGTTGAAGCATCTTCTTCAGACGTCACCCTGGCTCACATTGTCAGTATTTCACTGAATAACTGTAGCGTCCCAAGGTTGTTACAATAAAAGTTCAATATTGTAATTTCAAACAATTGGGCTGGACCGATATTTGGGATCGGTAAATTCAAAATTTAAAAGTAACACGATAGGAAAATACAATAAGAAAGAAATACGCCCCAAAATGTTGTTAGCCTTTTGAATAGAATTTGAAATTGTCCGCTGCTGTTCGTTATCGTTGAACAATAGCGACCCTTTACGGCAAAGCCTATGGCTTAATGCACCGAAAATAAAATGCGCATTGAATTTTATGTACAGAATTTTGCTTATATAATGTAAATTGAATTTAGTCTAGTCAAGTTTAGTTAGTCGTAAGTTTTAGTTTTAGAATTTAGTATTGAATAAACATTTCAACAAGAAGGTTCGGTTTTGAACAATTCCCAGTCTTTCCCAGTTCAACCCATAATCCTACATAACTTTGGCAATATCAGGCTGAAGTGCATCACAACGATGTTTCAACCGAATCCTCCATGGTGGTTCACGCTTTTCTCTGGGACCATTATAGCTACCGTTAGGTCATTGAAAGCTGCTACTGCCACAATACACAAGTGTTTATAGTTCCAGTAACGACGTATCAGCACAAAGCCTAAACTCAATCTCTACATTGATTTGAGGGAATAGCCGCGTCTTAATTGCTCAACGAATCGGTTTCCAGATATTCTGTGAACGCAGTTCAAAAAGTGTCAGTTTAATTTTGCAAAATATGAGTGCTTCGTCTAGAGTTTTCAACTCAATCCTTCTTGCACTTACCCGGCTTCAGCGGCATGTTTGCGCCGTAGTTGTCCCTTCAATTCGGCTACGTTCCTTATTTCTGGAGAAGTTTGTTCATGCGAATCGGGAACTGATACTGATTAGACGCTCGCTGAACAGTCACATGCATAAACTAAGGAAAACGCTGAATGAATTTTTGGTGAAGTTGGGGACGAAAAGCTCCTTGATATTTTCTTTTAAAAAGCATGAAATAAAATAATAAGATACGGAAAACCCGTTTGTTGTAAGTTCGATTTAAAATTGTTTTCTTTTGCATTGATTTATATTTTTTCTCCTTTCAAACCTTATTGAACCACTTGATTGACTATTTAATTTAATTGAATTTATGATGAATAGTCAAAGCTAGAGAAGCCTATTGGACCCTCTCGACTCCTACCTCTTTTATTTCGGGCCATGCCGTATTATTTTGCGGAATGAGGAGGCTTAGGTAACAAGGGCGTATACATAGAACGCGAAACATCAAAGCGACCTGATAAGTCGCGAGGCCGTGTAAGCCAATGCTTCTCGCTCTCTTAACGCCTATTGGGAATTCCATTTCTCAGTTTATACATCCAGGGTAAGTCGGCTTGGTAAATTTTTGCTGTTCAAGTCTAGGGTTGATGGTTTGATGATCGAGCAACGTACCTCCCCTCTCTGTCTATTTACGCGTTTTTTATGTACCTACCCCTAACACCAGGGTAATGCATCTACTGCACTTTCGTCACATCGTGGAATATGTGGAATACTTTCCAGCTTGTTGGGCTGAGAAACTGTACTGTATCCAGTTCATCAAGCTGATAAATGTGGCCAAGTTACGGGGTAAATCATTAATGAAAAAAAAAACAAACAAACTTCGCTAAGTCTACGATATGCTCTCGCCCTGAGGATTAAGGACACAGCTCTTGTAAGAAATTTCGAATGTTCGCTTCAGGTTCATGTTGTTATACAGTTCTACCACTTGAAAGGTGAGCGATAAAATTATCAGAAAATTGCAGACTTTCCTGAACCAATGTCTGAAACGCATCATGGAAATATTTTGCTCAGACACTGCCTCCAACGACGATGTTTGGAGGGCAAGTGAACAAACCGAGGTAGGAATTGCGATTCAGAGACCAATGATACTGTATTACCTTGAGAAAGGAAGTCAGAGCAAAACACTTCCAAACCAGGATTGGAATCCGCAAGGATGACGTGGGGTTGTGATGAAAATGGAGGCGGAAATTCGGAGTGCTAGGAGCCCATCTTAGATATAGAGGCGGACTGTTACTTCCTTATACTGCCATTGTCAGTTACACGGGTAGAAACTGGGGAAAGCAATCTACAGTCTGCTGATTAAGGGTGAAGCGCATGAGGACCGTAAAATTCCCTTATATGGAACAAATTGTTACGAGTCTTACTACTGATACTAGATGCGGCAAGGTGGTTTATGTCTAGAGCTGTTGAATGCTGCGCAACTTTTCTTTTTAATATTTCGGAACAACGATAAGACTTGTATATCGTCCGTTTTTAATTATTTACTAATAATTAAAAACAAATGAAACTTACGCATTAAATAGAACTTTTTGCAGCATGCCGAAATCACAACAACACAAAATTTCAATTCAGTGCATCGAACGTTGAAATTAAATTCATAAAACAACGGGCCGCGCTTTTGTTTTTGCATAATTCCGCCAAACAGAATCATATTCAGCGGAACAGATGATTTTTGCGCTTTGTCAAAAAGTGAAACGTCAGCTGTCATGCTTGTACTTGTGCTCTGTGGCCGGGTTGTGTGGCCCAAACAAAACGCGACCCGTAAGATTTTCACTTTCAATTAAACCAGTGACAAAACTTCTCTGAAAGCAATGGACGTGACACCGATGTTCAAAGCTTGCGTAATGACCGTGAAGCTTCGCAACAAATCACGTCCGGTCCCGAATAAAAATCGAATCCTCCAAAAACAGCCGAAAGACGAATTCTCCAAAGAAGCCAAGGACATTTGCCATCAGATAACTTCGCTAAAAAATCTTCTAGTCGAAAATCGGGCGGCCTACATGAAGTTTGCCTCACATTTGAAAAGTTCGGCTCAAATGAGTGACGAACAACGCGATCTAATCGATCGCGAGTCCGACAAGATTGTCAACTTTTACACGCGACACCTAGCCCAGCTGAAATTCGAATGGAAAAAGAAGAAACTGAAGAAGCAGCGCGAAGAACATATCGACTCGGTTCTCGAATTGCTAGCCAATTACTTGAAGGCCGTTCAGAATATCCACCTTAAACAGAAACGATATCGCATGCAGCACGAACTCGAAACCTATCGGCTTTTAAAGTTAGAATCGGATAAGAGGAAAATTCCGGTCAGTCCGGTCGGAGACCAGGTTTATATCCAGCCGAAGAAAGATCGGTACGACGACGAGGATGAGAACGGCTGGGATCACGATAGTCTCGAAGATAGCGAGGACGAGGATCAAGTTGTCCATGTGAAACGTGTCGATTCGGAGAAGAAGACTGCTTCGCAAGCTGCTCTCGACGAGGACATTCAAAGGGCACAGCTTGGCTACGAGGAGATCACCGAATTGAGTCCGGACGATATACAAGTCTTTGAATCGGAAAACGTTCAATTGTATCACGAATTACAAGGACTGGCAGAAGAAGTCGAACAGATCGAGAAAAATGTCGTGGATATTGCTAAGCTGCAGGAGATTTTTACGGAAAAGGTGAGTTATATTTTTTTTTCTAATGATTTTAATATTTTACGTGTGATATGCTTTCTCTTAGCGATTGTTATTCGAGAGTCGGCTTTGTCAGTAATTTTTTTCGACCTCGATCTGCTCTTTAAAAGCCAAACGAGCACTCGAAATAGTTTTGAACTTACTAAACGTGATGAAATATCGAAAGACGCATTGAACGGTAGAGCAAAACTAGAGGTTTTTAATTCCTATGTGACGCTCAAATGGAGCGTATTACAGAACAGTGAACACAAAATACCAAACTTGGTGAAAGCCTAACGCCGTCCTCCATTGTCGTCTCCATCTATTTTTGGCAGGCCGTCCATTCTCCTTTTTACGGATTTCAATCGAAAGCGTGTTTGAAGAGGTTTTGCTCTGTCTTACTCAAAGTATGAACGAGTTTGTTGCCACTTTTGTCTATGAATCTCAATATTTCTTTTGGTTTCTTTAGCAACCTAAATATCGTGGGTGATAATATTGTCTGTGCAAAATATCCCCAAGATGCGAAGTAAACATTGGCTAACGAAAGTCTCCAAAATTGTGGTAAGTTTGTCGGTCAGTGTTCATGTGGTACTACCGTACACAGATTTTGCGCAAGATTCGATCACTTGAAAGTTTTGTGCGAAAGCTGGTATACTAAATCCAAGATAAAATTAGGGATACCGAAAGCCTGGGGAGTTTAATACTGAAGACTTCCAAGGTAGCAAAATTCTTGCGTCTCTTCCATATTTTATCCATTTAGGTTTATCAGTATCCTACTGTCCGGACCCATGTACATAAATCGGGTTTTTGCCAGATTTTATTTTGTCTTGTCTCCTTGCAAAAATATTTGATGAAGTTCGAACAACTATGTGGAAGTCGACACACATTATCAGCATAAATGGCTCAGTATTGTCTTTTACTGCTCCGTTTCAACAAACTCTCGGACATCTCTCCTTTATGCAAGACACGATAGTTGTTGTGTTTAAAGCATGAAATGTTTGGCCATTTAGCGGTGGACGGTGGTGTTCAATTCAAAATGAACCTTTGCTGAAACCAGCTTGATACACTTCAAAAGCGCTCTTTTCGGTGTCATTAATTCGGTTGACGATTATTCTAGCTATGGTTATGTTTACGGCAGTAGGTAGACATGTTGCACGCCAATTATTACATTCTTGCTTGATACACTTCAAAAGCGCTCTTTTCAGTGTCATTAATTCGGTTGACGATTATTCTAGCTATGGTTATGTTTACGGCAGTAGGTAGACATATTGCACGCCAATTATTACATTCTTTATGAAAATGAATCCCTCCTTCCAATCGATAGGATTATTTTCCGGTTCCCAAACTTTAAGAAAAGTGGGAGGAGAATATCACCTACCAGTTCCAGATCCGCTTTAAGAAAATCGTTCGTTATCCGTCTAGACCTGGAGCTTTCTTTTCGGCAGTTTGCGGGGTGGACATAATAATTCCTCTCTATGGGAGCAATGGAAGATCCATCGGCAACACTGCGTGATACCCTGGATCCTACAAACCGAGCAACACTGAATAAGATTCGTGCGGCCTTTCTGGCTTACAGAATGTGGGATAAAATCTAGCTACTAAACATAAGTAAGTTTTCGACCAATACATATTAAAAAGACGGCATCATATCGTCATCTGAATACTACAACTAGATAACTCAAGAATCGTCACATATGGGGTAACTGGCCTATAATATGCATCTTGGTTTCCTCTATAACCTGCTACAACTGGACAACTTCAGAATGCTATCACTTTGTATATATAAGAAAAAAACAAAACTAGATAAGTTTAAAATCAGTTAGTTGTTGGCTGAATGTTACAAGTAGTTTTTCTCGACACTAATATATTTAAGATGTCTACTTCTAGTATTCTTGTGACGATATTGCCTTCAGACTTGTTACCTACGAAATTTATTTCCAATAATAATTCCTCTCTACCTGTATGATTGACTCTAAAAGAGAATTGATGCAGTTGGGTATTACTAATAGGCTCTGAAGTTAACAATTTTACTGTTTATTAATAATTGAGTGCGTGCACCTTGCAGAATTAACGGTCTTTAGATTTGTAACGTAAAAATTACTTTACCCAGGGAATTAAAACCCATGCCATGCCACTGTAAACAATGAAGATTGGTTCAAAAGATTCTTTCTCCTCAATAGATCAAAAAATTGCATCAGAAATCACACCGAAAGAGTGCATAAGGGGACAAATAGAATTTCACTTTATAAAATAAAATTTTTGAAAACAAACGACCGATTAGCGGAGATTCGAAACAATTTCCTTATAAATCTGATCTTCATCCCCAGGTTACGCTACAAAAACACGACATCGATCGGATTTCAAATACAGTCGTTGGTGCCACGGAAAATGTGAAGGATGCTAACGAACAAATAAAGCAAGCGATTCAACGAAATGCCGGCTTACGAGTTTGGGCATTGTTCTTCTTATTGGTAATGTCTTTTACTCTACTATTTTTAGATTGGTACAATGATTAAGAATATAACAATAATTAAAATTGCACGTAAGTGTTACTAAAATATTCGGTAATAACTCAATTTATATTTTGGTGCCAGATATTTTCTGTTCCTTCGAAACGGGCATCAGTATTTCAATTTTGTAAATAAAATGTTAAATTTATCTTTTTTACCTAAGCTAGATTAATTTGATTGTTGCTGGTTTTAAAATATATTAAGTGCAAGCTTTACAGTTATGATTGGATTAAAGGAGTTTTCAAATATTTAAGTTATAGCGAAATCATTTTTTAAAGTGTTGTGAACGGAGGCCAAAATATTCGAAGGAAAGGTAAGGTATTAGGTAGTGGTCCAATTCCACCTACGTCCAAATTGGTAGCTGAAGTTCGAGCTGAATCGACGCGATTGCTGGCGTCTGTGCTAGCTGCGGCTGTGGGGGGTACGTTGCTCGAAAATCACTTTTTCAAGTCAAAATATTTACGCCAAGGCCTCCGTTCACTGCTGGAAGTAGGTCCGATAGTTGAATTTACTGCAATTTACAAGTAAGTGTGATTTGGTTTTCCCTTTTTTTTACGTAAGCTGCATTTCAGTTGTTGATTTGTTAAAGGTTTCAGAAAAATATAATGGAACCAAAAGCTATAAAATAGCTAATTCGTTCACCAGATTTCGAATGGAACCTTTTGATTGTCAGAATGAATTTCTATTCGGTTTGTTTACTCGATTGTACATTTGAACAACTATTTTAAATGGTTTGTGCTTTCGTTGAATTTCATGATTATGTTGTTGCGTTAACCCTATGAAGATTCACCCTACGCACTGTTGAGTTGCCAATGTATGTTTCTAAGAACAGAAAGAAGAAAGAATCGAGCACCAGGTAGTAATATTTGCGTCCTTGCGCGCTTTTTTATGTTTGCTGCTTCATACCTAAGGCCGCGGTCCGAATTACGCCTCATGGTGCATACATTACTAACAGTGCTTACGTGCGGTCCGAATTGTTGGAACGCTTATGTCGCTTTCAATTCGGACCGATTGTGTGTGCACAGTATACTCACACTGCCTATCCTCGAAACCGTGAGCAGTGTAAGCGCCAGAAAATTACACCCCCATCCAAATTGTATGCGTTTTGAGCGCGCTAAAGGCGCAGAAAGTGTAATTCGGACCGCAACCTAAATTTTTTCACTTGACTGGAACAAATGCAAATTTGAATATACCGTGCAATACATGCAACCAGCCACGTATTTTGATTGCTATCCATACGAGTCATTACTCAAGAACTTCCAAAGATATTAGCTTAAAATTTTAGCAATGGTTAGTGTGTGCGGAGGGGAAACAATTTAAGATGAAAATTGGCGAATTTTATATCTCCGGAACGACTAAAGCTACGAATCTGAAATTTAGTAGATACATAGAGATATGCTAGAGCAGCATTCAAAAAAATAAATTCCTGGAAGAGGTACTGCTGTTCGTGAGGTTCGTGCAATACGAATGGATAAAAGAAAAAATAGTTTTTTACAGAGTACGCGCCCATGATAGAGAATTAGAATTTGTTACGCATGTAGACTGTGCTAGAGGTACACTAAGGAAGTACTTTTTTTTAGAGCGGGGGAGAAAAATTTCATCACGAAAAAGGGACGTTAAATCTCGGGAGCAATTTCTTCTTTTACTGGCAGGTACACCTTGGTTGGATATTTATTTTAGAGGGGGTCGTGAAGTGGAGGGCTTAATGAAAAGTTTCTGATTTTACATCTCGAAGGCGGCTAATGTTTCAAATTTGAAATGTCGTAAGTATTAGTACTACATGCAAAAACGTAGTGGAGACCAGGGCCGATAGGTGGATATCCTGCAGTGGCGTGGCGTTCATGGAATCATTGCTTCCCTTACATTTGGCTGAGAAATATCAAACTTACATTTTTATTCTAAATCGCGCAAAAAGTCCCGAAAAAATTCATAACTTGCACAGTGCAAATAAAAGTTTCCATTAAAATACTTGCGAATATCTCACACAACCGAATTGGCAAAACCACAAAAAGAAAATATTCAAACAAAAACCAATAAGAAGGCACAAGGAAGTAATTGAAAAATTGATTCTATGGGCGTTTATTTGATTCCAATCAATGAAACGCAGAAAGAAGAAAAGAAAAAAATAAACCGGACGTACAACTAAATTTAAAAATTAATGGGCAAACTTTATCCAGAGTGTCTGAAGCTAAATATCTGGGAATTACTATTGATGGAAATTGAACTGCAGTGCCCACATTCGTCAAGTAAGAAAAAAGATTGCTCCCATAATAGGCATACTACAAAGGCTGAAAGGCTTGAGAATTGACTCTAAAAAAAAGATATTCAATGCTTACATAATGTCAGTACTAACATATGGTTTAATTGTATGGTCTGAAGCATCATTGAGCAAGATTGACATTATCGCCAGGCCATTAAAAGAGCCAAATTTATCTATGCAATACAAAAACATCACTTACGATAAGGTTTAATAGCGAAATACATCACTATCCGACTAGATATGCCGGGAACCTAAGAAATTTCCACTGCCCAAGAACAAACCGAGTACGAGAAGACCCAATATATGGAACTGTTTTATTTTATAACGCACTTCCGGATTTAATCAAAACTGCGGAAACCATCACGAAGTTTACTAAGATGCTGAAAACCTACTTAAAGAGTAATCCTGACGTGGCTGACATTCAGTAGAGTCTGTTGGACACTCAGCATAGCTGGGTGAACTCCAGCGACACAAGCTGGGTGAATGCTAACTGGACAGGTAGGACCAACATGAGACTGAATATGGACATGATTAACTGAGGAGGAGTAATCTTATACATATAATTTCTTTTCACCCTTGTTTCTTCATTCATTTAACTTGTTGTTAGCTACTTTTTATTATGTTTTTTTACTCCTTTTTTAATTTTTTATTTGATATTTTTACTGTATTATGTTATCTCAATTTGTTTCTTAATTTGTTTATACTTAGACTTTTCTTATATCTTCTTTTATTAATCAATTGGATTATTTCTTTTATTTTGGCATCCTTTTTGAATTATTTATGCCTAACAAAATTATTACAATTACTACAGTATAATCTCGATAATGTGGTTTTTCCAGTAAAGTGAACAATAATTTTTTTTTAAATGTCTCTTGTAATGTGCACGGTGGTAATTTTAGCGCCTCTATAATGTTTATACAGTTATGGGCGTTGATATATATTACATCAGAAACAAATGAAGGAATCTTAGCTTAACTGCAATTATTTTAGATTTTGTTTTGTTTTGTATCTTGTTGCATTGATCAATCAAGTGCTTAAGGGGGTCGTTGCAAATTTCTAGCTTCCATACATTTTGTATGGCGAAACGCGTTATGTTTCGGTACCTGAATCTCAGCTTCCACTTAACTCACAACAGTCAGATTTTGCACACTTATTGTTTAGTATATTTAAAAGCTTAGCACTTGAGTAAATTTAAAAATTTTCATTAAAAGTCGAGATATTTAAGAAAAAGGGAATGAATAAATTTTTTTTTATTGTTTTTCTTCTTTCATATTTGAAAAAATGATAGTTTTTCATGAGATATTTTAATTTGCTCATGTATGAAAATGAAAAAAAAATTAAGGCGCTACTGTGTGTGGTTACTGAGAAACGTGTACCGAAAGTTGAAGAAGCACAACTTTTCAGGAGAGCCTAAGAACATAAAAGTACATGCAGTGACATATTTGACTTCCCCACTTCAGAGTAAAATTTGAGTCACTTCCCGTTACCCGAAAGAAGAGTAGAGTTCTCGCTCGTGTTATCTCGTTCGTGCATTGAAGAAATCATCTACAGCATTTATTTTTCGTCTCCAATAAAGTGAACACCTCCAAAATGTGAAATCAGTCGGTTTCAATTAAGTTCACATTATCGAGATTATACTGTACTATTATACTACACTAATTTATATTTACTTTTGTAAACACAATTAACTACTTTCGATTTTACCACTACTTCCATTATACCAGTCTTTGCTGTCTGGAAAGTACAGAAGAATAATATAACTACGAACTATTACTATTTGTATGAAATGTTGTAGATAGAATGAACTATTAAAATAAATTGAATTTAAAAAAAAAAAATATGGTCCTTGTCGAGAATCTCACAAACAACTTAAGCGTCGTCGGTGTACTTGAATTATATTAGAAACAGTCTCCTTTTTCCTTCTTAAGGCTCCTCCATACTCTCCTCTTCTTGAGCCTCATGACGCGATCGACAGTAGCATGGCTATGGTATCGTGGGCTGAGTGAGGCACTCAAGCTCTACCGCTCGCCGAATTACTAAGCCGGTAAATCCACCGCTTATCGGTCTGAACGACTGGGAGATAAAGGTACATTCCAACTTTTTAAATTTTGTTGTTCAGATCTAGAGTTAATGGTCTGATACTCCAAACAACGAACTCCTCGAGCAAGTTTATCGCTTCGACTCAAGTTCCAGCCAGCAGTTCGGACGTAGGGGAAAGAGGTACACTGAGACCAGCATTTTTTCGTTTCCTTCGATTATTTTCAATTTTTGGGGGCAAAAAAAAACCAAGAACCCCAGCAATTTTCGGGGAAGCCCCTCAATTTAAAAACAAATTAGTGAAGTTAACACCCATCGATTTCCTCAAACGCATTCATCAAGAAGCAAATTTTGAGATAGCGCCAGCACCCCCCTTCCTATTCTACCAAGACCTCGTTAACAGAAACAGAACTACAATTTCTTTGGAATTTTATTTCAATTTTATTCCATCGGATTTCTCCCGATGACACAATACAATTCGCCCTAACCTTACTTACGATCGATACCTGCTGAAAATCGATTACATAATAACTCGCGACTTTTTTTCATTCTCGCATTTTAATGTTTGCAACTACTGGTAACATGGCAAAGGTAACAATCTAATCGTCGAAAACTGTTTTCAACGCTAATTCGGGACGATCGTAGCCCATCTCTTCGGGCGTAAGAATTCCGAGTTCGGTCAAAGTTGGTCGGATTTCGTTCAGCAAGTACGGATAAATTTCGGCCTTCTTGTCGCCACACTTGTCCTTGCATCCCTCGAGCCACCTGACAGCGAGCGCGTAGTCGTTAACTTTACGGCACGCCTTCAGACCGGCCGAAATGATCTTTGGATCAGGCACTAAATCCATTCCGAGGATGTCGTTCATTCCCTTGCGGACCTCCCAGCCATCGATGTCGCTACGATTGAAGTATGTTTCGTACCGTTGATCGAATTGTTCGTCGGTTTCCGAACTGCCGTGCGACGCACGGACTGCGCCAATTGAAGCTACACGAGCTGCGGACAAGCCCAAGGACCCCTTCATGACTCCGGACAATTGGGTGGCGACCGTTCGTAACATTTTCAATTTTTCACGTTCTGCTAGGGAGGAAAAGCGAAAATCGATTAGTCGGGCACTTGTTTTCTGGGTTTTGAACAAATTATTTTCCCGGAGTGTTAAGTAATACGTACGTTTTCCGAGCAGACAGAAAAAACTTCACGGAGAGATGTCAAAGTTATCAAAAAAAAATTTCTGCGAAGGCAACTGAATTGAGTCCAATCCACTTTGAATGTAGTTCGATTGCGGGTTCCATCCGTTCGGTGGGCACATGGGAAAAAATTGTTTATGCAAAATATTTAACTTGCGCGTGTTGTGTTCATTAAAAAAAACTGTTTTCAATTTTATTAAATAGCGACAATAAATTTAAATATGATTTAAAAAACTATAAATTTAAATTTAAATCCCTAAATCTGTACCCCACCGACCGATGTCACTACAATCATCCAGCTTCAATCCACCCAACCAAACATTTCGATCGAGGCGATGACATAAAAATTCTCTTCCATTGTGAATTGTCGTTTACCGCAGCGCCGAATATTTTCTTCTGTCTTCTTGTCGCCAGACGGAATTTAATTTTTTTTAAATCGCAACTCGCGTTTGTAGCACGAAGAAATTTATTTACGAAACGGAAAGGATGTCGCCAGACGCAGCGTAAGTACACAAAACTGTTGTTTTTAATCGAAATGGGGTAGACTAGCGAGACAATAGGGCCCGGGACCGGTTCGATTTCCGGGTGTAAATAATTTTTGACGGTGCAGCGGGGCGCGTGTTTCCCGGCGTCCATTTTTACCCAAGAATGTCGTTGGGGAAGATCGATATCGGCACCGCCTAGCATTTCGGGTGTTGTTTGGAGCGGTGACGGTGTAGTATTTCTATTTAGGGGCGGCGAAAGAAATTACGGAAATCGGTTCGCAGGTGGTCCTTCCAAGCGAGGAAAAAAAACGCAACCACAAGAACAAAGGTTATGTTTGTCCGGTTTTTGGATGACTTGACTTTCGAACAAACGAGAACAATTTTCAGTGCTCGGTGTCTCGGAGGGCCTTTCTCTGCGATTGCATTTCAAAATTCCTTTTGTATCGCGCCGCGAAGATAATTTCATTCGAAATAAACGAACTCGAGGAATTACAAGGCTTTGATTATTAAATTACATGAAATTGGGTCTGGTTCTTTACACGGTAAAAGGTCCTGAACTTGGAATATTAAAACTTGGGAGCTCTAAATTTATTATTTCAACCCTAACTTTTCGGTGGCGCTCATCGCTGGGAATTGGTCGGTTATAGGCTGGGGCGAGAAATTTAAGGACAAGTTCTACAATTTTCGTAATTTGGAGGATCCAAACACCTGTTAATTTTCAGGTTCTGGATCCCTCTTTAAGGCTACCCTTTCTTGTGTTCTCTTTTCGCACTTTCTTAGTATCCGGAACCAACACATTTGTTTTTCTGTTGCAAACTATTTTCAAAAGAAAACATCAAAATTTGAAAATCTCATTCTTTTGTTTTATTTTTTGCATGACGTGAATCGAATCTACTTTTTTTTCATGACACAGTGTTTTTTTTATATCGAACACAGCAAATTTTTGTTTTCTCTGTTCCTTAAGGGCCCCATACACAGCAGTTTCGATCGTTCACATATAGCATTCTCTAGATATTCCCGAAAACACAAAATACAGTCTCGATTTTGTTAAGAATTTCCTAACAACTATTCACCCTCGTCTAAAGTAGGAAGGGAGGTACGAGAGGAAGAGTCCGTTCACATATACATACCACTGATATATAATATATGGATACCTCATCGGCTCATTTCCCTATACGATATGACATATTAAAATAGCCGACGAAATCGTACCCTCTCGCTCCTTCTTAAAAATTCGAACTTCGAAAAACATGGGCAACAACTTAAAGAAAATTAAAAACTTTTCAATTTGAATTATCAGTTCTGACAATTCAAATTGTTCGATTTGATGGTAAGAAGTTGTGTTTTGCGCTTGAAATTCATAACACAACTCACAGTTTACTTCAATTTTTTTATTAACAAATTTCTTGGGAAATAAAAGCTTCAGGAATATTTATAACGGTTGAGCATGTAATACGTTATTTTTGAATTTGGCGCCATACCGATAAGTACATGGTATTATATTCGTACTGCAGTAGCCAATATTACCTGTACAATTTACACAGCTTAGTTGCAATTTTATGAACTCATTTTCTTTCAATACCTTGCATTGTTTATCCAAAAAAGTATTTATCAAATTCAAATTATTTGATAATTTTTCAATTCGAAATTACACCTAAAAATTCGGATTTCATTTTTCATGTTGGCTAATCTGATAGTTCTGTCATTGTTTTCCTTCTCGCCTTAATACATGCATACCGTGCTACTAACTCTTTCCTTCTTAAGATTCAGGTCATCCGTGGCTCAATCCTAATTTGTACCTCGGATAACTTTCGAAGTTTCTCTAAACTTAAAATGAATTGAATTTGTGAAAGAAACATAAAGAAATGTTTCAATCAAAAATTATTTTATTTGCATTACCAATTTTAAATCTAATGAATGTTTAAAATCATCAAAATTTTGTTCAATAATGCAGAACCTCGGGTTATCATGGACACCTTTTTCGGATATTGACATTTTAAAAACGTCGGCCATGTGAGATAGCAAATCAAGGCCTCCATTTGATATATCTCAGTGATACATACATAGATGGCCCCAAAACTGGAGACGGGGTGGGTGGGAATGTTTTCTCTGATGCATCTCGTGCAGTGTCTATCAGGCAGAGTCTATGGCGATCAAGGCGATAAATCCTCGATCATCTCTTAAGGAGATGGCAGAACAGTTCAATATTCATCTGTGCTGGGTGCCAGGGCACAGAGATATTCCAGATAACTGTACGGCTGACGAACCCGCTCGATGAGGCACTACCCTTCAGATTATGCCGGAACATCGTAATCTGGGTGTGGCTCTTTGTACATGTAAGCTGCTACTGGAATTGGACTCAATTCGGAAAACCAACTCAAGTTGAGCTACCGAGACAAATTTAAAGGGAATGCGGCTCTTTATTCCCTTCAGCTACACAAGAGTCAAACCATATAAAGACTCATGGTTTACCAAAGACTGTCTCGATGCCATTCGGGCTAAAAATATTGCTTTTGGTACATTTAAGCCACATTCCTCACAATTTAATAGGGAGCAATTCATTAAGGCAAGAAACATCTGCAAGTCTACTATTAATCATGCAAAACTACAACATGATCTAAAGATAAGACGAAAGATCGAAATCCTTTTGGTTATTTGCGAAAGCGGTTAACAACAATTTTATTTCGTCATCCACACCTCCTCTATCTGATGGTAACCGCACAGTCGTTGATTCCATAGAAAAAGCAAATCTTTTGGCTTCGATTTTTGCGAGAAACTCTACTCTTCCACCTAGTGCACAGTCCCCCCAACTGTGTTATCTAGCAATATGGAAGCTATCTTCGCACATGATAGTACACTTGACAACACCTACAGCTTCAACTCGATTACAGAGGCACGCCAGTCTTCGGTACCCTCTCAACGTAATGAGTTAATTGGCTCTTTAAACTCTGATCTCATCTCAATCCTGGAATGGGGCAGGGTCAACCGAGTAGAGTTTAATGCCTCAAAAACACAAGCCTGTCATCTTTCCCTAAAATACGACACGTCGGTGCCTGATCTTATTTTTATGGTGTCGCATTGCACACTTCGGAGCATTTCCATCTTCTAGGAATGTACATCAGTAAAAAACTTGATTGGAGTCAACACATTTATGATGTAGCTCTTGACGCCTCCAAGCGCCTAGGTTTCCTCCGAAGGTGAAAGAAATTTTTCACACCATCAGACCTCGCAAAAATCTACAAGGCATATATCAGGCCCCGACTTGAGTACAATTCACATATCTGGGCAGGAGCACCCAAAACGCATCTCTCTTTGCTTGACCGTATTCAGAGATTTGCGTTCCGACTTATTGGAGACGATTCCATTGCTGCAACTATTGACTCCCTCGAACATCGTCGAAATGTCGGAGTACTCAGCATTTACTGCAGATATTTCCATGGTCGCTGTAGTAATCAAATCAGTCGTCTTATATCTCCTTTAGTCCAGTTCTCACGTAAACTCGTTCAGCTTTACGCGCTCATGAATATATGGTTGAGCAAAAAAAAATTCGCACAGTGAAATTTAGACAGTCGTTTCTTTCTCGTGCAACCAGAATGTGGAACGCGTTGCCTTCGACTGTGTTTCCTAGCGGATATGGCTTACAGTCTTTTAAACGTAACATCCACCGATTGTTTTCCTCTGATCCCTCTTATTGTTAATCCTATTTTTCTTTTGTTTTATTTATTTATATTTTTACTTTCATATTAATTTTTTTTTTGTGTTTCTCCCCATCCTATACTGACTGAACTGTACATAACAGTATTAAAGGTTGACCATTAAGTTCAGTTCAGTGCTATAAAAAAAAATTTAACTAATAAAAATAACACTGCAAGACAGGTTTGGTCAAAGTAGTTTTCAAATCGCTCTAAAAGGGTGATTTCACTCAAAAAGGTGAGTATTAGCACCACAGTCGTCCTGACCGGACGCTGTCTTATAGGCGGGCATACTAAAAAATTCGGCCTCATTTCGAACGATTTCTATAGAAGCTGCCTGGATGAGGACGAGGAGAAAAAAGTCCTCCATCTTCTCTGTAGCGGTCCAGTTCTATCCGCTAGAAGGAAAGCCCACCCAGGAGCTTACTTCTTTAACAGTCTGAGTAACCTTGCTGCACGGAGGTTGTGAGAATTCAACGCTTCATTGTAAGCTCTAAATGGTTTAGTGACTAGGACCGGATTCAATGTTCCCGTGCTAACACTACCGACCTTCTTAGATTTAAGTGTGGCTCTGTTCTCACGGACAGCCACGCGTACCTTAATGAAGATAAACGTATTCTACATAAATGGCGAAAGTGGCGGATCTTCAAACTATTAAACCATAATTTTCCTTGATGTTTATATCATTTATTGATTTATTCAGTCAATCAATAATATGAACAGAGAAAGTTTCTTTGAAGTTGTACATTGAATATTCCGAAGAATCCAAACTTTCTTTTACGAGGCACAATTTGATGCTTCGTCACGGGCCATTCTGAGTCTTTTGAATCGATTCTTTTTTTATGAATTGGTTCCTTACTTTGAACATGAAGTATTCAGCTCTAGACGCTTTGCGACCATCATCGTCATATTTTCAATACTAAAATCTTCTGGATTTACACGATGTCCACTTTCTGGAAAGCCTTGAAAATTCACGGATTTCGGCTGGTCAGAGTTAGGAATTTTTCCTAAATGCATATCACTTCTCTGGAAGAGCAATGATGCAAGTGCACATTTCAAATTGTCTGAGCTAACAATGACAAAAGGAAAGATCCTCGCGTTTCTGATTTTCCAAATTATTATCTGACCTATAAAAAACTTGGTAAAACTTTTCGTTTCTTGGCATTTTTCGCTTGATGGTATAAACACAATTCCGAAGGCAGGGACAAGCAAAATGTGTTACCAATATTCGCTTTAGCACTACTGAAACACAATTGAATCGAAAAAATAATGTAAAATATGCACGGTTTCAATTAATTTTTTGGTCGAACGACATTTTTATACTCTAGATGAAATAATATAGAGTATTTAATCCAGCCCGAAAAGCTTGTAACGCATGGAACCGAGTCTCAGACGAAAAAAAATTATATATTATTTTCGTTCAGTTGTGGCCAAAAACCCCAAATCCGTTTGCTGTCCGTCCGTTTGCACGATAACTCAAGACGGCGTTGGCCTAGGAAGTTGAAATTTTGTCACCACCTGCAAAATGGTTTAAGTAAAGTAAGGCTAAGTTCGTTAATGGGCGATATCCTTCCACTCCTTCGGGGACCTCCCATACAAGAGTCTTTAAAACACGTATTCACAATTATTCGAATGCTTAAAGTTAGGAACTTGCAATTTTCCATACTTAAAGTTTACACTGTTTGAATCGAAAGTTCCGAATATGATGAAAATTGAATGAGTCCTTCGTGTAGCACCCTACAAAAGTCCTTCAAAAATGTATGCAAGTTACAGAATACACTATAACTCTAGTACGAGTTAAAGCAGGCATTCAAAATGTTACAGGAATTATTATAGCTGTATATCAAAAGCGATACTGATTTCATTAATTAGCGCCATCCGTCGACTCCTTCAGGTAGCTGTCATACAAAAGTCCTTAAAACACATGTTCATGAATATTGAACGATAACTTTAGAACGCTTTAAGTTACGACTTTGAAATTTTGTATACGTTGATTTTATAATAGTCGCAGCTGAAAGTATTAATATGAATAATATCCCATAAGTCCTTCATGTAGTTGTCTTCACTTAATTTACTTAACTCACTATAACGCAAGTAATCGTTTAGATACGAATTCGGAATTTTGTACAAATTAGTTTTGAGTGAAAACGAGGTTCGAGTTTACTAGTCAGCGAAATCCTTTTACTCATTCTGGTACCTTCCATACAAAAAAATCCTTATACACGTGTTCAACAATATTTTCCCATAACTTTTGAACGCTTCAAGCTAGGAATTTGAAATATTCATCTGGAGTATCATACGATTGGCTTGCAGCCGATCGGCTGCCAAAGTTAACAACATAAGTTTGTGTTCGCTCACTGCGGCGGAAGCGAGAAAATTAGGCTAATCTAGCGGGGACGAAAAGTTCGCGGCTCCGCTGGTGAAGTTCTTCGCGTCCCGAAATGCCGCCCGTTAAAATTGGAAGTTTATCGATATGAAATTTGTTTTGAGTTTGTTGATCGCTAAAATGAAGTTTGGCTCTGGATCTGAGTCAGGCTTAATTGCAAATCATACTATTGGGCACTTAGAATAATTTCTCAACAAAAGTCAATATCATCAAGACACACACTCGATGTAAGAATGATCATCACACCTTTTTTGGCTCCAACCTCAGAATGTAGAGAGTGTTACCCCTTTCGACCTGATCCATTTCTCTATTGCTTAGAACTTCTATGGCAGTCTTCCATCACAGAAACTTTCGGTTAAAAAACGGTCAAAATTTGCATATTTCCATGAATTAAAACTACTGTGTTCTACTTTTGATAATGTATCAATAAATTAATTTCAAAATTTCCATAACTTTCAGAGTACCACCACCGGTGTCATGGGCTCAACAGTGTGAACTTCTGTACGTTACAATTAATGTTGAGTGCAAAGACATTGATTACAAGTAAGTTTGTGTCGCTGTCACGTTTTAATTAAATTTTGGTTAATACATCACATTTTCTTTATCGCAGATTCACAGACAGCAGTTTGTATTTTAAGGGAACCTCGGTAGTCGATAATAAACTTCACGAAGTCACTTTGAATTTCCTCCGCAAAATCAATCCGGATAAAGTAACAGCTTTAAATAGTAAGCGATGTCTGGAATTTAAAATCTACAAAGTAAGTTTAACGTCATATTAACTTTCAACAGAATACTTATCTAGGATTTTGTTGTAAATTTTTAGGCCGAATCCGGTCCCTTCTGGCCAACGTTAACAAGTGACAAGAAGAAGCCACATTTCTTAAAAGTAGACTTTAATAAGTGGATTGATGACGACGGATCGGATCAGGAACAAGGAGGAGGTAATCACTGAGATTAGTTCAATATTTTCAAATATTTAAAAAATTTCCTTTGTATAGAACCCGAATCGATAGATTTATTGAATAAACTGGTAGATATGGGCGTCAATAAGGATGCGAAACCATCTTTCGACGACTTCGATGAGGACGAAGAGGACTCGGATGACGAGAAAATCCCATATTTAACGAACTTCGACCAAGAAGACAGTAAGAAGGAAACTGAAGAAACTCCCCCAATTGCAGAAAAGAACTAAATTAGTGAACAAAAAACAAAATTCAATCAAATCCTTACTATTAAACAAAACGGAAGAAAAACTATTAATCCAAAGCATTCATTCTATACTTGGTTAGATTTTATGGAGTTCATTGAAGGAAATAACAATCGTTGTCCTTAAATGTTTGATTTATTCTCATTCTCTTCCTTTTTTTCTCCTTATAATGACTATAATAATTATAGTACGCATTATATCGTTCATTCGTTCGTTACAATTTCTTTTTCTCCTTACGGAATGATAAAATAATTGTCGGAAAAACAAAATAAACTCATGATAAATCAAAATTTATAGCAATGCTTGGATCATTGACTGATCTCATGCAATAATTAAAACGAAATTAATAATTTTTAATTTTGTCTAGTAATAAAATGTTTGGAAGTCAAGTCATGTAATAATAATCTTACACAAACACACCTACGTACACACACACACACACCAACACACGCAAGAATAAAAAAACAACAAAAACAAACAATTGCAGAAAAAAAAAGATTGTAGACATAACTTTGCTTGTTATATTTAACAAAATGGAAGATTTGTGTTTCAATTGAGAAAAATATATAAGTATATATCGGTTTTCTATTTATGATTGTTTTTATAAATTTCGCATAGTTTTTTTGTTGCTATTATTCTTGTTGATTGCTTATGAATGATCCGGCGCCGGTAGAATTTACAGACAGTAGCTTCATTAAAGGTATCTGGGAGGAATTATTTAGAGGTTTTTCGTTGATTCTAGTTACGGGGATTTATTGCGGTAGATTGTGCCCCCACAAATCTACCGCAATAAATCCAATTAATGTTTTGTGCCACGCGATATTATTGAAACCGGACTGGCAAAATGATACACACTCGCCGGGAAATTCGATTGCCAAAAAGTACAGACTGCATACAAAAATATGTGTAGTTACACCCTCAACTACTATTCAGCCTAGCCTCTTAGGAGTAAATTTATGTTGGTTCTCTAAACATTAGTACAGTTTTTCGGCGAAACTACTTAAAGCATGGCGAAAAATATTTACAAAACTTAATACTGGGTACGGAGGCATGACGTCTTCCCGAGCAGTACCAAACTTTTTTGTTATATTTTAAGAGAGGAGAGGTGGACGGTAGAGCAAAATGGATAAGTGTAAGCCTCAGGCAAAAAGACTTTCTGAATCTATATTATAAAAACTAAATTGCTCTAAAAAAATACATGCATTGAACTAACTATCCTAAACATAGAATAATTATTTAAATGCTCCACTTAAACTAAGTTATATCGAATTTTGTTGCGAAAATCGCAGGTTCCACATTTGATCAAATCTACAAGTTTTAAACATAATAGGTACTGTGAATATCATCATCATTAATGGCGCGACAGCCCAAATCGGGCCAGGGCCTGCAGGATACATAGTCTGAAGTCATCTCGGTTTAGCGCCCGCGTTCTTCAATTTTTGCATCTAAGAAGCAATGTGCGTGAACTGAGTCCTCGTATCTTTTCCCCGGTTTTCCCACCGGTCGTTTGCACTGAGCTCTAACTTTCAGTGTACGTTTCAGAATTCTTCCGTCGTCTGTTCAAAATTTTAAAAGAGTCGATGCGGCTGGGTTGTAGATGTTAGATAGATTGGTAAAAGGGGTTGGTCTTTTAACCTCTGTCACTGAAGTTATAGTTGGGCCTATTGTGACGTCCCTCGGATTAACTATGATTCCTCTTCAATCCTTGCGCTTTCAATGAAGCTTAGTATTTTACGAAGAGCAACGGTCTGGAATTCCGATGGTTCCATGAAACCCGGACTGAAGTGACGAAGTCTTTTGTGAACTAAACTCTCACATTCACAGAGGATGTGCTCTAGTGCTTCGTCATCGCAAATTCTGCCAGTTTTAGTCTCGGAGAGACCAATCCTATGGCGATGCTTCCTCATGTGGCAATATCCAGTCAGAGCTCCCACTAGGTGACGGGTCTGGTGTCTGCTTAACTTCAGGTCATAGATATACAACTCATTGTTGTACCGGATGCGCCATTCAGTACCAGTGCCAACTGGTTCCAAAATTCTTCGAAGAATTCGTCGTTCAAATGCGTCTATTGATTTTTCAGACGCATAGGTGAGAGTCCACGTTTCGCTTGCATATGGTTAGGTTAGGTGGTAAGCTATTGGCAGAGATAGCTAGCACATAGACCGCTATATGGGTCCGTTGTGATCCCACTGCACCATGACAATCTGAGCCTTTCAGGTCACAGTTTTGTGCCCACGGCTGACGGCTGTGTTGGCTGATTTTTAAGAACAAACTGAGTCCAATTGGCCACGGTATTGTTCTCTCAAATATTTTTCCGTGTTTTTGGTGTGAAGGAGAGGAGAGTAGGAAGGATTTGTGGAGAAGAAAGGGGATACCGAACTTAATCAGTTTTATTGATGGGAATTAAGATCAGGAATCGGGCCGCTTGCCTGACTACTATTGTTTTAAGAACTTTTAGATCATTCGTTCTTGTATCGTCGATTTCCTATGGCTATGTTGTTCCCGTATTAATATTTTCTATTTTTAGATTGTGTGTCGGGAAGAGGAACATAGTCTCATAAGTATAAGGTCAGGACAGGACACGTGCAAAAGATTTGCAATTAATGCATGGTCTTTTATTGTTCCAGTTGCCGTATCCAATTCTTTTTTCTCTTTCCTATTACGCGTATTGTCATCAGCCGGTTTGGGTTTCCTTAATTACCAGGCCTATTACGAAACTCGACTCGACCAAAAAACTCACATTCTGCGACTATGAAACTCGACGAGTGCCTACTTGTCGAGTTTCACTCGACTTTTAGTCGAAAAAAAAGCGTGAGTTAAGAGAACTGCGTATTATGAGAGCCGATCGAGTGAGTATTTTCCTATAAGAAATGTCAAACTCACTCGACTGCTGGAAATGAAGTGACTTTCCAATTGTCGAGTTTCATAATACCAACTTTAGCTCGAGTCGAGTCCAAATGTTAGTCGAGTTACTCACTCGACTCGAGTCCAGTGTGACCACAAGTGCTACGAAGGTAGCAAAATGCTACTATTGACAATTTTTTGCTACTATGTTACTACATGTCTAAATTTGCTACCCTAGTGAAATTAGCCGTTATAAAACGTGTGTATGCCAAAAATATGATACTTTGACTATCAAATGAGTCGTCCAGTTGTAAAACCAGTTATATTTGTTTCAACAAACTTGTGGCAAAATGGCAAAAACTGATTATGCAGCTTCTAGGCAAAATATCCTTATGCTTTTTTTTAAAAAAAAAAAGTCACAAAAAATATTTTTTGTTGGCCTGCAAAAGCTTTGATATTATGCTTGTTAAATGTATAAGATATGGCTGGTTTTGCACTCGAAATGCAAATATGACTGGTTTTGCAACTTTAGCGGTGTTGCTCTGCAATGTTTCTCTTCCATTCTTTCGGTTGACGTTTTCTTTTACTGATCTTTATAGTTTCTTGAATTCCTTGTTGTTCCTCGAGCTGATGTTCTATTTCTTGTTGTTCCTTAACCTAATTATCACTAAAAACTGTTCATCTGTCTCTAAAATAATAAATTCAACATTTTCCTTGTCCATTTTCACAAATTTAAAACACAAACGAAGCACGGAAATAATTCAAATCAATGATTGGGCAAGGTTATATCAGGTATCATCTGTTCGATTTTATAAGACTCAGGGATACTACCATTACCAAATAATAACAAAACAGTCCCTTAAAATAGTTGAAATTAGTGTAAAACAGTATTGTATCAAGAAAAATAAGAAAATATATGTCTGGTTTTGCACTCAAACTAGTGACGTCATCATTGTGTTAAGTAAAAATATGGCTGGTTTTGCAACTGATGATCTAGGTCAGCTTTTGAAACCAAACTCAAAGAAATATGGCTGGTTTTGCACCTAACTGAGTTTTTCAAACCTAATTTTTAAAGGTTTAGGACTGGTTTTTAAGCTCAATTTAGTTTTAAAATTTTAGCCTGAGACGAGACGAATCCAGGGATACTGAAACCTTAAAATCGAAAAAATAGTCGTATGGCTGGTTTTGCAACTGGACGACTCAAATGTGTAATTCATGCACGCCTCTGGTCTTGCAATCGAAATCGCGTACCATCGATAGCTGTCTAATATTATTGTACTGAGAAATATAGTACGAGTATAGTGGTAGCGCATACCGCATACATAATCGCAATCGAATTAAACATCTTTTTCGAATCTATCACTCGTTCGAGCGAAGGGCAAAATGTGAATTTTGTGTGAATTTTGATTTTCCTAAATAAATGTTCACACATTAAAATTTTATTTTTTCTTTAAACATTTTAAATTTGTAGTGGATATAGAGTGTTATGAGTAACAGATAAGCAAGTAATGACGTAACTAGTTCCATTTAATTAGAAGAATTATTAGAAAATATTTTTGCTACCCAAGCTAAGAATTGCTACCCAAATATGCTACCCTGAGAAATATCAAAACGGTTACACTGCTCGAGTCTCGTAATAGGCCCGTATGTTTCGTAGTTTTCTACGATTTACAGAAACGGACAGTAATCATCCGTTTCTGTAATATTTTTCTTTGGCTAATCTGATCATTTTGTTTGTCTTATTTTTGATGTTCTGGTATTCAGTTTTTAGGTTCCGATTCTGATAATTTTCTTATGTAATTAATTCCGTTATTCGTTTTAGTATGTCGTTTGTGATCCAGGAACTGTTCCTTGTCTGTCTAATCTTTATAGTCGTAGATGCAACCTTTGCTGATTTTGTCGCATTCAATAGAATTTTTTTTATTCCCGGACAATTCTATCTGCTTTCCTTAATCCAGATTGATAAGCTGAATGTTGTTTTTTACAATTCTTGATTTGTTTATTTAAGAGTTCTTAGTGGTCAATGTAGAGCACCTTGTGGTCTAGTTCCGGCCAATCGTCCATGACGACAGAGCTACCAATTTGACTGAAATTAGTCGAAACATGGTCTATTAATGTTGAACTGTGATTCCACCTTGTTGCCATATTTTTATAAAGTACATATTTCGAAATCATTTACGATTAGCTTCTCATAATAATTTTGTGTAGTCAAGTTGTCGTCTAAGATGTTAATATTTGTGTCACCAATCGATAGAAGTTTCGGAAATTTCGAGAAAGTCGAGTGGAATGTTGAATGAAAAGGTCTGTTGGTATTTAGTAACATGTCTCGATATTGCGCCTTGAAAACTAATTTCCGTTCCGTCTCTTTACTATTTTCATCATCAATGGCGCAACAGCATAAATCAGGCCCTACGCCTCTGAAGTCGTGCCACCAATCGTCTCGATCCAAAGACCAAGACCTCCAGCTGTTAACTTATAAGATGGCTTGGCTATCTTCATCAACCGAGTTATCCCAGCCATTGCGTGGTTTGCCTACTGGTCTGTTACCACTCGCTTTGACTTTAAAAATACGTCTAGGGATTCTTCTATTTTCTATTCACTCTACATGGCCAGCCCATTGCAGTTTAGGTAGTTTGATGAACGTCGAAGGTTCTGGCTCATCGTCGAGTTGATACGACTCATGGTTGTATCCTATTTCGCTTTCCGTTCCTTCACAGGTCCCAAAATTTACTATTTTCACTGATAGAAAACAATTCCAAATTCCAATTCGCCTATTTTAAGGCTACGTAACTGAACTCTGATGCGATAAATTCGTTAATTTGACTGCATTAAGGTTGGATCTTTTAAGGGGTTACGCCACTCTAGAGGATGAAAAACTACAAAATAAATCGAGATTACAAAAATGGATATTTATAAAACATGTTATTGACTATGTACAGTAATTTTTTTTAAGCGATTAAATTCAAAATGGCGGCTGTGCAGCGTTTTTGCGATGACGTCTCCGTTTTTCCAGGGTCCATGGCCGGACACCTAGTGCTGTAATTTTTGAATTATGATAAGCTAATAAATTTATTTCGATTACATATAACAACAACCACAAGAGTACGTAGGATTTTTTCGATATTTTGATTTTTAGCCAAATGGCGCACTTCAAAAGTGAAAAGTGTGAAATTTGCCTAAAAAATCTTCAGAAAATTGTTAATAACAAATGAACTATGCAATATAAAAAAAATTTACGTACTCTGATGGACAATATAGTTTTAAAAATATATTCAAAATTCCAAGTGAATCGGTTGAAAATTGTCGTTATGTTTCCGACCAGCTTGAAAAATGTAGTTTTGAGATAAACGCATTTGAAGTTTTGAGTAATTGAAAATCATGAATAATTTTGCAGTCGGCCTTGTACTAAAATTCGAAAACCGAGTCCTTAGAGACTTTTTTCGGCCATCATCTTTTGGGACAGCATTTTTAAGGTCCTAAGGGACAATTTAAAATAAAAGAAAAGTCGATTTTGATCATCATAAAAATAGGAAACAAATCACTGAAAATTTAATTCTGGGATTTTTAACCAAATAGCTAAAATTGCATGCAACTTTTAACGGTTTTTACGCGACGAAAAAAAATCAAGCGGGCTTTTTAACATTTCCTCTACCGTTTATAACTTGTTATTATTTTCCTATCCGTTTTTAACGTAGTGCTTAATTAATTCAACGTGAAAAGCTAGAGAAATGTTCTTCAATTTAAATAAACGTCAATTAACCTGATGGAATTTAACAGAAAAGTTGCATGCAATACGTTCCCTTTATGGCACTACTTTCTACCAATCCTTCAAAAAAATCAAACGTCAGTATCAAGAAGAAGACAGCGAAAAGTTTTTTTTTTCTTCGTCAGAAATGGACGTCGTCTCAAATCGCAACGAACGGAAAAAAGTCTGAAAAGTTTCAACGGAATAACCGCTTTCTGACGGCTTACCGACGCGATTTTCTTAATGTGTAACAAACAGAACAATCAAAAAAATCGATGCAACAATAGTTGAACAAGGAAAAACCTGTGCAAAGTGTTAAAAAGTTCTACGGGAAAAAATCGAAAAAGAAAGGTGAGTGTGCAGCAGCGGAATTTTTGCACAAAAGTTTTTCTTTCGCTCTGTCGTCTTGTCGGCTGCTGGTGCCGATCCGATAGTTTTGCATTTTCCGGTCGATTTTCAACTGTGAAACCGTGCAAAGTATTTTTGGCGTTGATCCGGAGGTTCGTAGTGAAACTACAGCTAAGTGAAAATAAAATCTGGAGAAACCGTTACGGGCCGCGAATGAAAATTTCAAAAAAAAAGACGAGAAAAAAAAAACTGCACCGAACTGTGCCTACAAGGTCCGTTGTCTGCAGTTTCTAATTTTTCTCTGGTTCGATGTCCAAAAATAACACGGGACCGTGGAGGAAAATTCAATTTAAATTTCGTGCCTCATTTTTTCTTCTTTTTATAGTTCTTCATCGGTGCCGCACAGCGCGACATGAACTTGCGCGTATTTATTTGCAGGCCGCAGGGCATTTTAAGATGTTTTATTTCATATGCAGCGTACGAAGCCGCCGAGGGGCTTCCGGTCCGGTAGTCGCAATACGATTCCTAGTACGGAAGAAACGACGACAACAAATAAACCAATCCGTCAGAAGTCAGATGGAAAATCAATTCAGGGGGCGAAATCGATTCGTTGAGATGACGAAAGATGTCAAAACGGGGCTCTTAATGCGCAACCTCTCGACCGCTTGTGACGGCTGCCTCTGTAATGTTTTTGTTGTCCTATGCGCCCCAACGTTAGTAGCTCCCCGTTGACTCCCCCTCCCATTCACTCCACTTGATGTGTGCTCGGGTCTCGGGGGGTTGTCGTTGTTGTGATGATTTCATAGACTTCTCCGAGCCAAAGTGAATCAGTCCGGGCTGTTGGTATTATATTTTATTGTGATCGTGGGACGCCGGGAGCACTAGCAAAACGGCATCCTATCCATGGGAATATCCTGGGTAAAATCAATGTTTATGTTGTGGCAAACGATGCTCGTAAAGGGATTAATTGTGTCGGTATTTTGAAACGGAGCCATTTCGTCTGAGTGTGTGCTGCAGTTGGAGCTGTTCTGCGGTAATACAGTTCGTAAATCAAAGTGTTTATCTATCGCTCACGTAAAAATAGATTTCACCCATTTGCCTATTACTTTAATTCACTAAATCACTTAATTTGTACACCATCAGATAGTCGCATTCCTTCACCGGGTTTTCTCTGTAAACATTGAGAAAAAAACGATGCGGGTGTTGTGGGCGGCTTAGGTACACCCATTTAGCATTTACGTATGTCAGTCGCTCAAATCGGCCTGCAAGCCACATAAATTAGGTACGTATGCGACAATGCTTATGACAATGCCAGTGCCGCCAGCCAATTATTTGTTTCAAAGTTCCGGACGTCGTTTGTTGTGAATGAAGAAGACAAATGAAAACAATTTTTAAATGATTTCTGCTTCGACAGTTGACTGTCTTACGGCGACAAGCTGCCGTTTTCGAGCTTCTAATTGGCGATAAAAAGCTTCTTACTCAATTTTTATTTATAGAGATACGCCGAAAAGATTATTATGAGACAATTACCAGATAAATATTGCAATTTTTTGTTATTGACTTTGATAAGAAATGAAGTAATATGGCTTTCTACGAACCAGGACAGGTGGCTACATCAATTCAATGGTTTGCAAATTGTGGTATTCTAGTAACACTGTATCATCACTGTTACTTCGATAGCTCAAATTGGGACAGTTCTCTTAAGGACCACCCATACAAGACAGCTCGATCGATCAGTTCTAACTGTCGTCTTTTTGAAAAATCATCAGAAATTTCACCGAAACAAGATCGGAAAATTTATTTCTCAAGACTGTTACGTATGGGCATTTCGGTCCAGCGACCGCGTCCTCCAATTAAATCACAGCAGCGATTTACTAACTTCGCCAATTAAGTCCTCTCATCGTTTACGTAGTTTTGCGGGTCAATTGTCGTGAAAACGAAAACCGTCTCTGTGTTTTTGGTTTCCATTCGCTACCGATTGATATGTCAAGTCCATTGGAATTCGCGAAGCAACCTCTCTTAGGATTGATGTTGCTGGTTCATTGTAGAAATTTTAAAGCTCACTGTTTTACTTGATTCGCCAGTTTAATCCTTGTTAAAATTCTGCGCAGGATTCTCGGCATTTTTCAGACGATTGTGTCCATATTTTGAAATCATATTACAACATCGGTCATATTTTTTCTGTACACCTTCTTGTATGTGATCATCATCATCAATGGCGCGACATTCCAAATCGGGCTCTGGCCTCCTGTCAGGTTTCTGGACAGTGGTCTTTTTTTTCCGGTGATGCGTTGTCGGCGCCTCGCCCAAACCCCGACTTGGAGGGCCAGTCCTACTTATTTGTTACACCCGGTAGGAAAAGGGTGGGAGTTTTCAACTAACTATGACATGTTGGAGTTCTCCCAGCTATGCTGAGAGTCCAACTATGTCATGGTTGGTTGGTTGGTTTACGTGGTGGCCCGTCTTCCGAAAACAGGGCCCAATTAGCACAGAAAGCGCCGTTTGATACCACAACTCGTTTAACCTGGTCGTTGAGGGTTGGTGAAGTGGATACATGGCTTTACAGAGACCTGGGGCTTCAATGGATTATCATATCCATCCGGAGCTGTTCAAGAAGGTGATCAGTTCTCCAATCTTGTTCTTCGAGATCTCATCAAGGTTATTAAAGAAAGGTTTGAAGTGTGGCTCTAGCTAGGGCTGGACACTCACAAAGAAGGTGGGTAACAGTTTCCCTTTCATTTACCTCCCCGCAACTGCTGCAATTGACGTTAAAGGGAATACCCAGTCTGGCCGCGTGTTCGCCGATCGGCCAGTGACCTGTGCTAACTGCGTTACTCTGGAGATGTCCACACGGCTCCTGCTCATCTGTTCTGCTCCGGCAGTAGGATGGCCATATCTTCCTAGATATGACGCAGTTGGTCAGTCCTCTCCATCTGGAGTTCGCGTTTTGTGACAAAGTGGGTGGATATTTAGCGCTTAACAGTCCCTAGTGGGACCTGAACGGATTCTACGAGAGAGCCCTGAAGAGCCAGAGCCTTGCCTAGCTAATTAGTCTGCCCGCTCGTTACCCTCTATCTGGCTGTGGCCTGGGGCCCAAAGCAGGGTAACTTTGACCTGATTTCCCAAGTAGGTTAGCTCCTCCTCTATTCCTTGTTATGATTTGCATCTGAAAGCAACAAGAGGTGTTTCTACCAACTCACTATCAATACTAATACTGTTCTTGAAACATGAGGCCGTGCGTTGTCATGAAGCAGTATAACTCCATCTCTGTTGACCAATCTTGCCCGTTGAACACGCAATTTCTGATGCATTTCATCGAGTTGGGCACAATACTTCTCTGCATTAATGGTTTCACCATGCTTCAAAAAGGAATAGTGAATAACTCCAGCTGAAGACCACCAAACAGTCACCATTATCTTCGGATGAAGGCCTGGTTTTGGCATGTGTTTTGGGGTTCATCAGCATCCAGCCATTGTGCCGATCGGCGACGATTGTCGTACAGTATCCACTTTTCATCACATGTCACTATTCTGTTCAAAAACGGATCGTTTCTCTTCCGGGACTGCAAATTTCCAGTCGATGCGTCATTTTTTGCTCAGTAAGCTCATGCGGAACCCACTTATCAAGCTTTTTGATTTTTCCAAGCTGTTGCAAGTGCCTGCAAACTGTCGAATGGTGTTCGCCCAATTTCTTGCAATGTCCCTTACAGTTTGGCGTGAGTCAGATTCCACTAATAAATTCAGCTCGTCCTTGCCGATCGAAGGTCCTGGGTACCACGTGGCTCACTTTCAAGGGTCAAATCTCGTGATCGGAATTTTTCGGACCATCGCTGTGTGGTTCGTTTGTTTACCGTATCAGTTCCAAATGCTCTGTTGATTTTTTCGGTTGCCTCCGTTTCATTTGCAGCAACCTAATATTTTAGAAATTTGGAATCGATGGAAGAAGGTATTTTGAAGTGAAATTAAGTTACGATTTCCGATTGGTCTATAATAAGAAGAGTTGGAAAACCTTACGAATTTCGATCTCGGAATTTGAATCTAATATGTGGCCGGTTATTTTCTCTCAACATTAGAAGAATAAAATTAGTTGAAAACGACTACAGTTTTACCTAACTCGATCTTTTTACTTTTCAAATCGATCCTACCAAAAAAACTGTTGTGGGCTGTGGAAAGTAGTGTTACTGACAGATTAGGTCATCTTGTTCCTTTTATGTTGTAATTTGCATCCTACTGTTTTCCTGATATCTATAACAGGAAACAAAAGCGGTTTTTTTATATTCAAATATACGAAAGTAGTTTTCTATAACAAATCAGCAATCAGAAGTTTATTGCCTTTATCAGCTCCCCTCTATCCATTAATCGGAACTGCTGAAGTAAAACGCAACTTCATAAACTGTTCAAAACACTCAACAAAGTTAATAAGAGCTCAATTAGTTGCCGATAAAATCGGAGTTGGTGGTATGCAGATTATTTAATTGGTAACATTTGGAGATGGAAACTGTTGACCTAGACCCCATTCCCCGTTTACATCGAAATCAATTTAAGGTAATACATGTTTGATAATAAAGGAAATGGTATTTCCTCCATAAATACCAACATGAAGCTTTGAAATAAAACGGTTTATGTTAGAGAGTAACACTAATCAATAATACCGAAATTTGTCCGATTCTATAAATAAACAAAAACGATTTTCAATGAAACTTTTATACCGAGAAATTTTTTATCTGGGTTCAACTCATGGACAATATGTAGATTACGTATCGCCATTTATAGTAAGTTCGTTTTTCTAGTTCCAGTCAAGAAAGACATAAACTTGATGTAGGTACGCATCACGTTATAGAACCATTTCAAGCAAAACTTGGAATTGAATGTGTAATTTTGAAATTTGAATTAATTGACCACAAAAAAATATCGAAGAGAAAAGAAACGGTCATTCGTCACACATGAATAGGAAACTGTAATCATCGAGCGATAATAATAACTGGCGACAATTGTCTTGCGGCTGTTGGTTTGTCTTCTTATTGATTTTATTTACTGCTATGTACAAATAGGAAGTAACATTCATGATTCATGTTTTGAACTCTTTTGTATTAACAATGTGCGTGGATTAATTTTTTTTACCGGCACAATGATGTTCAACGGCAATCCTTGAATACAATTGAATTCGTAACTCAACTAAATCCTGTTGATTCGGAAAATATTTCTCGATCTTGAAGTAATCACTGTAAAATTTATGTCAAATACGAATGTCAAAGTAACTAGTTCTAGTTTTACTTACATTTTCGTGTAATATTTTAAATCAACACAAATTTTAATTTAATAAAAAATTAACAGTCATTGATCTCAAAATAAAATAAAGAATAAGACTTTTAGATATTGTGATGGAGTGGTTTTATCATGATTAACAGGTATGTAATTGATACTTTCCTGGTCAATTAGCGAAACCAGGTCAAAAATGAAATTATTTTAGTTGGTTAGACTGCTTACTATAGTGTTTAAGCTATAAATTATTTGTAATTAATCTACATTTAAAAGCTATCGCGTTTTTTTGCATTTTATCGAATGCGAGATAGTTTTAGGTTCTGTGCTATCCCTGATGGAATTTAGGCCAAGAATTACCTACACTTTACTTGTTCGTTTTTTACTTGTAATATGGGGTCACGAGTTTGATACTTTTTCTTCTGTAGTGTTAAGATCGTGGCGATAACGTCTTACTAGAATAAGCCTACCTTAGTATAAGCTTGTTCGTTTATTATCTGGGTGGTAGTGTATTCGAGTACTACTCAAGGCGCATTATCTTTCTTCTCAGTTTTCACATCTCACATGCTTCTCAACAAAATCCATTCCCAATTATTCTTTCACATCTATTCCACTTGAAGGTTCTTGCTTATAATGTATTCCCGGTAAAAAATTAACAGCACTCTGATAAATCGTCTGTTTACATTCTTATCAGATTCACAAATACCACCAGAGCAGACAGTAGTTGATTTGTTATAGGCAACATTGTTGTTCTAGTAGGTCATATTAGACCCAAAACAGCAATAAAAATTATTTACATCCATCCATCCGGCCCGATCTCTTACCTCCCATCTCTAAGCTGACTAGACTGTATACTACTGTGTATTAAAGGCTAACCTCCTAAGGCCAGTTCGGTATCCTTAAAAAAAAAACGATGTCCTTGGGTTGTGAAACAATAGTAGAGTATATCCGAGATGTGCAAATGATATTGGTTTATAAAAGTCTGTATTTTCAGGATAAATTCATTGAATTTTTCATGGTTAAAAAACGGTGTAAACTCCAAAGGCCTGGTGTACTTTAAAAAAAAAATAAAAATATTTTCACAAAAATAAAATCTGAGTATCGAGCCTAACGATTTAATGATTTCCAGGTACTTGAACTGGGTGGCAGTATTGTCTTCAGTTTCTTATGTTGTGAAAGTGTACGCAAAAAAGGGGAATTTTCTTTTCACGACACTACATTGACAGGCTGTACCGTTTCGTTCTGGTTACAGCTAAAAGGCTGTGCTGTCTCGAACTTTTTGAACTGGGGAAGAATTATCCATTTTGCTTGAAGCGTTTAAGTCAAATATTAATATGTATAAAAGAGTGATATTAGTTGTCTACTTCCAATACACGCCACGCAGGTGCAATAAACGTAAATACAGGCTGTAGGGTATGTGGCTTTGCACCGATTTACCAATTCAAATGAATTTCGTTTCAATTTTGGACATTTTTTTAGGTATACCCCTTGTTCGATATTTTTTAAAACTGCTACTTAGGCTACCAACTTTTTTACCTACAGGAAGTTAAAAAGATTTCGAAATAGAGCAAATAAATGATATTTCTCTTTTTGAATATTTATAGTCACTAAACAAAATAAAAAAAATTTTCCTTTTTCCTTTCCTTCCTATGAACATTTCTATCTCTGTAAGTCTTTTTTCTTCAACTTAAGGAACAATCTAATCTAATCGCACGGGGCTAGATTTCGACTAAAGGGTGAGAGGCTTAAAGTTAGTAAGCCGTAATTGTGCCGCTATCGCAGTACGGCTCTTACGAAAACGATATTTCAGAAGGGTATTGTATAGTCCACTTTTCAGTCACAGTCTATTTTAATTTGTCGTGTAAAACTCTTCGGTTCTGTCGACATCCTTGACCTTGTAATCGATGTATACGAAAGTCTCTGTACCCTTAAAAGTTGATCCCGGTATTTCCCGGCCGTCCATGAACTTGTTAGGAAGGGCGTTGCTTTTTTTGGCATCGCTCCAATATAAAAATTGCGCTGTCTTTTATTGTAATTCAGACGCTTAAGAGAGGGTTGAAATGACATCTCGTAAATGACAAAAATATTTTTCTAAAGGATACGGGAAAAGGTTAATTATTCGAACACGTTCTTTTCAGAAGACCAAAAGTTAGTTTTTTTTTGAAAATTAAAATTCTTGAAATTAATAAACATTTGGTCAAGTTGGTATTCAGAACTTATATCAGAAAGAGGAGAAACGTTCTGGAGAGCAGTTCTCGATGCAATTTTAAATTTTTAGGTAATTGAAAAATACCACGGCCATACCCTAACTACATATATTCTTCTGGCCCTACTATTTGCGTTGCCTCTTGAGTCTTGACTTTTAAATTTTACGTCTATGACAGTATCTTATTTCCTAACATGGCATTAAAAGGATATTTTCAAAGAATAGAGCGCACTGATGCATAAGTCCTTTCCGGAAGCGTTGAGAATACACGTCTCTAGTAGCTTCCATTTTGTCGTAGCTTTCACGTAATTTGTGACAAACTAAGAGCATTTATCTGAAGAAAACATCTTAGTGTGAAATTAATTGTTAATTGTTTGTAGGTAGTGTTCTAATGACCGGCAGTGTTCTAATGACCGGTAGTGTTCTAATACCTTGAATGCATTCTTAACCTTAATTTTAAACAATGAAAATACTTTAAATACGGATGCACATAAACGGATATTTCGAATTTAGTTTTAATTTAACTCCTCAAAACGTTTTAATAACTTTCTGGTCGTGGATCAACAAATGTTGAGTTATAGCACAATTGCAGGATCTAAGTTACATTTTTTAAAAAATAAATTAATTAAACGGGACAAAAAATAGTTTTAATTTAAATGTAGACTGAAATTTTCGACTGTCGAATACGCTACTCAGCAAGTATTAGTGACAAAGCCGTTTAAGGGCATTGATAATACGACGAAGTTGAAAACATTCACTGGAAAATTCAATTGACACCGTATTGGACTTGTTTTGATATTGACATACACTTCTTGTAACTGGATTTGAGAAATGCATCTAGTGATTAGAACAAAACAATTTTTTTGCGCAAATTTTTTTTTTTGGGATTAAAGTCCGGGATGCGGTTAACGTTGAGAAACGGTTTGTTTCGTAGCTACCAGCTTAACAGCTAAACGAAATTTTAAAGTTACGCCCGGACGATGTTTGCGGATTTTTTTTTCAAACTTCAGGTCGACGAACCAGGCCAGTCCAACACAGTTACAAGCGAAGGAAACGTTTCTCACTTCCAGTATCACTTACTCAGTAGCGTCTTCTCTAGTCGGAAAAACTCTACCGTGAGTCCGAAAAATACAAAACATCAAGCTTGTTAGTTAATTTCTGTGAGAGCTCTACCATTTTATCTTAGACTTGTCAAGGGTAAAAACTGTTAGTCAAGCATTGCATAGGAATGACGGATAACTGGTGAAATGTAATAGGGCAGTAAATGCGCTCCTCATTGATTCAATTTTGTCTATCGCTAAGTTGCCAAGGCTCCTTGTGTTTTTTGAATGACTTTCTTATACATATACCAGTCCTACACTAGTACTTTTCTATGAATTTTGTGTCAAAGTTCAATACCTTCGTTTGGAAGTGACTTGAGCAATAGTATCCACAGACGAAGTGATAAAAGACTGCTTTAGTTTATAAAGTGGGTGGGACGCTGTAAGATCAAATGACGTAGCCATATGGTATTCTGTAATCTCTTGTAAAATTGTAAAACCTTAGTTATCTGGTAAAAATGCGATGACTCTTCTTCTGCAGTTGCATCATACGGCCCCTGGATTTAATGGCTACCGATTTTGAAGGAATTGCACCAGAAAATTACGCAATTCTGCTGGAGGTATTAGATTCAAGATTAATTTATGCATCCAAACCAAAGTTTGACTGGATAGCATCAAGAAATCCATCTATTGTTTGGATTGTATAATTTAAACATTCTTTAAAAAAAGTACAGAAAATACAGATAAGAATACAATTTACAATTTAATAATAATTAACTAATAATTTAAGTATAATAGAGACCTTTCGTTCGGTCCATAATCTTGATTGTAATATTCACAAACAATATGCGCAATTATTTTAAGTTGCACTCTACCGGATGCTTGTATCGTTCCCAAATCGAAAATAGAATCGATGAGGTAAACTTCAAAAAATAATTATTGAACTTAGTAAAACGCCCAAAACGTAGTCAACTGTGAAAATCGTCGTTTAATAATCAAAAATAAAAAAAAATTGTCAAGTAATTGAAAGCATCTGGGCCGTGGCTTCTATTAGAGTTGACGGGTGACTGACTACACGCCGTATATTGCTAGAAACGCGTATTTAATTTATCTTTTAGAGTATTTACAATATTTCTTTTACTATTTTTCGTCTTTGTTTATATTGTTTGAAAAGTGGGGAAAGCCAATATGGTTTTAGTTTACGAGCGCATCGTCTTTCTGTAGTACATTGTATCTGAATTGATTTCGAATAAAATTTTCTCATGTTTTTTGCATTTTCATTTTAGCTGTGAACAAACAAACAACTTAAAGGATTCTCATAAAATGGAAGAAGATACGGAATATAAGAAACTTTCCGTCGAGGATCGTTGCGTTCATAAATTGTGGAAGGCTCGTGTAGATGGTTACGAAGAGGCTACAAAAATATTTCGTGAAATCGATGATGAGAAATCACCGGAATGGAGTAAATTTGTGGGGCTTGTGAAAAAATTTGTTGTCGATTCGAATGCCGTGGCACAGGAAAAAGGTCTCGAGGCGACTTTAATATTTGTTGAAAATTGTGGCCATGCCGGCAAAACAGTTGGCGATGTCATGACCGGAATCGTACAGAAATGTATTGCTGCACCGAAAACTAAAACCAAAGATTTAGCCGTACAAGTGACGTTAATGTTCGTCGAAGTCGAGAAACAGGATGCTGTACTTGAAGAACTGATCAAAGGTATGGAACATAAAAATCCGAAAATAGTTGCTGCATGTACTTCGGCTGTAACATTGGCACTGAAAGAATTTGGAAGTAAAGTTATTGCGGTGAAGCCATTGATTAAGAAATTAGCTCCGTTAATGAGTGATCGTGATAAAACTGTTCGTGAAGAAGGAAAACAATTGGCTGTTGAAATATACAGGTAGATTATTTTTTCTAATGTTTTACCAGTGTGACTATGTATTTTCGTTTACAGATGGATTGGAGCGGCTATGAAATCTCAAATAGCATCCTTACCACAGGTTACAATAACAGAACTGGAACATGAGTTTGATAAGCTTAAAGGGGAGAAGGCAGAACCGACAAGGTGAGACATTAATTTGTTTTTTGCTATGCAACTTAAACAAAATGGAATTTTTGTAGATATTTGAAATCGCAACAAGAAAAGCAATTACAAGTTTTAGCGAGCGTCGTTGCAAATGATGCGGTTCCAGGAGACGGTAATAATAGAGTTTTTGATTATTCTTTTGTCTATTTAGCTTGAGATAAATTCATGCACGGCTACCTAAGGACGTAAATTTAAGTTTGCACAGAGGTTTTATTTGTATTAATGGACAATTAAAATAAACTGTTAAAATTTTGCTCCAGCGAACTCTGTGTTCCTTGGAATTTGTGTTAAAAATAATATGTAGAGGGTTTTAGGAAGAAATTCTCTCCAGAATTTAACGTGCATTAATTTCGATCTCTAACAGAATTTACACTTGATCGCAGTCATGCAGCAAATGTAATTTTTCTCTTGTTTTAATTTCTCAGATGAAGATGAACGCGAGGCTGAAGAAATCGATCCAATGGATCTTATTGATCCCGTCGATATTCTTTCTAAATTGCCGAAAGATTTTTACGAAAAACTGGAGGCGAAGAAATGGCAAGAACGTAAAGAATCATTAGAGGCATTAGAAAAACTCCTTGAAAATCCAAAATTAGAAAACGGAGACTATGGCGATGTAGTTAGGGCATTAAAGAAAGTTCTAAGTAAGGATACTAATGTAGTGCTAGTGGCATTAGCCGGGAAGTGTATGGCAGCGTTGGCAAAGGGTCTTGGTAAGCGCTATCAAATCTATGCCTCGGCTTGTGTTCCGGCGATTCTTGAAAAGTTCAAAGAGAAAAAAACCAACGTCGTAAGTGCATTGCGCGATGCTATCGATGCTATTTATCCATCGACGTCTCTGGAATCATTCCAAGAGGATCTACTTGAGGCTTTAGGGAATAAAAATCCCAACGTTAAGGCGGAAACGGCTTCATTTTTGGCTCGAGCATTTACGAAAACGCAGCCAACATCATTAAATAAGAAACTGCTTAAAGCTATTGTGACAGCTCTATTGAAAACGTTAAATGAACCGGACCCAACAGTTCGAGATTGTTCGGCTGAGGCACTAGGCACGCTCATAAAGTTGATGGGTGAGAAAGTAATCGCGCCATATTTAGCGGATGTCGACGCTTTGAAAATGGCAAAAATCAAAGAATGCCAAGATCGTGCTGTTATTGTTGTGAAGATCGCTGGAGCTAAGAAGGAACGGCCAGTTACGGCTCCGGCAAAGCCAGCAGTCGTAGCTTCATCGAGAGGCGGATCTTCTGAACCAAAACCGGTGACAAGACCTGCTACTGCTGGTCAGTTTATTTTCTCTAAATATTTATTTCAGTTATATTAACAGAATCTCACATTTAATTAGGCGGACGAAAAACAGTTGTTAAAAAATCAGTTGCTGGAGGTGGTGGATTAGCTAAGTCAGCAAGTACTGCTAAAGTGGTCAATGTCGAACGCGAATTGACCCCAGAAGAAGTTTCTGCACGATCTGAAGAAGTTCTTTCTGCCGATATAATCTCAGGACTGACCGATGCCAATTGGAAAACACGTTTAGCATCCGTCGAGAGTTTTCAAAATGTTGTCAACGAATTTGATCCAAAATGCGGCTTAGCACAAATTTTAGTTCGAACGATTAGTAGCCAGAAGCCAGGACTAAAGGTATTTGTTATGATATAAACTGTTTTTAATTCGGCTTTAGACTATTGAGTTTCCATTACATCGTAACCCTATGAAAAATTAACACAAAGCCTCGAAAAGTTAGTAGAGTACAGGCCATAGTTTTGAAATCACCATTCAAGAGCAAAAAAAAACATCAAATCGCGAAGCATTTACAATTCTATACTTTTGTCGTCTACAGTTTAGCGTTGTGTTGATTTTTTGTGCGAGAAAACCAAATTTTTTGCATAAAGGGCACTAATTAACTTATTTTTGATTTTCAAACAGGACACTAACTTCCAAGTATTAAAAGTGAAGTTAGATATTGTAAAAACGATTGCGGAGCGACTGACTTTCACAACTACAACCGCCGAATTTGTGATAAACGATGTTACAGAAAAGTTGGCTGACCCTAAGAATGGTGGGGTTGCAGCACAGGTGCTGACCGCAATTGCCGAAGCAAGTAAACTTGAACATGTTGTTTCGAAAGTTATGAGTTTTGCGTTCGAACAAAAATCACCGAAAGTACAATCGGAATCATTGAATTGGATTAATCAGGCAATTCGAGAATTCGGTTTCCAGGTTTGTTGATTCTTTCGGTGAAATAATATTGCAGATGAGTTATATGTTTCAAATTCGTTTAGATCAATCCGAAAGTGCTTATCGACGATGTTAAGAAAGGAGTCCAAAGTACAAATCCAACTGTAAGAGGTGCAGGAATTGCTTTATTAGGTATAATTTTCCCAGATTGTTTTTTTAGTTTTGTTAGTAACCCTTTCGTCGTCTTCAGGAACGATGAACATGTACATGGGCAACAATTTAATGATGTTCTTTGATAACGAGAAGCCGGCATTGAAACAACAAATTCAAACTGAGTTTGATAAGAATTTGGGACAGAAACCACCGGCCCCTACTCGTGGTGTAAAGAAAAGCGCAAGCAGTTCTTCTGTTAACGATGACGAGTATGTTGTTTTAGTTGTGTGTAACTTAAATGCGAGGTAATATAAATTTTTTTTGTATTGAATTTAGTGATGGCGGAGGCGGTGATGATGACGTACAAGAAAATATAAATGTCTCAGACTTATTACCACGAATCGATATTTCGTCACAGATTACCGAGCCACTGTTGGCTGAAATAGCGGATAAAAATTGGAAAACACGAAATGAGGGTCTAACTAAGCTGCAAGGTGAATTTAATTCGATTTCATATAGAAAGTATTGTAGCAAATTGTATTCCTGATTATAGGTATAATCAATGACGCAAAACTGATCAAATCTTCACTCGGAGATTTACCACCAGCACTTGCACTTCGTTTAGTTGATAGTAATGCCAAAATAGCTCAAACTGCGATGGCAATATGTGAACAAATTGCAACAGCAATGGGACCCGCATGTAAAACACACGTTCGAACTTTATTTCCCGGCTTTCTGCACGGGCTTGGTGACAATAAAGTTTTCATTCGATCTGCGAGCTTAGCGTGTATAAATACCTGGGGTGAGCAGTGTGGCTACAAAGAATTCTTCGATGGCGAAATGATTGCGGATTCGTTAAAAAACGGTAGTCCTGCCTTACGAACAGAACTATGGGGATGGGTGGCAGAAAAGCTACCAGGAATACCGGTAAAATCAATTTCCAAGGAAGAGTTCGTGTCGTTGCTACCGCATTTGTATGCAAATATTTCCGATCGTAATGCTGAAGTTCGGAAGAATGCAAACGAGGCCGTTCTCGGTATTATGATACATTTAGGTTTTGACGCAATGGTAAAAGCTTTGGATAAACAGAAACCGTCATCGAAAAAGGACATTCAAGCTGCTCTGGATAAAGCGCGTCCAAATCTTCCGATTAAACCACTACCGAAAGGAAAACAACAGGCACCAATCGAAGAGCAAAAAACGACTAAAGTTGTAGCGGGTAGAGGTCAGAAACAGCCTTTGACCAATAAAACTAACGAGAAGGCTGCATCTTCTCGGAAGAAGGAAGAGGAAGTTGACACTTCGCCACTTCTTGCTATCAATAACATTAAAAATCAACGACTGATCGACGAACAAAAATTGCGTGTGCTAAAATGGACGTTCACTACTCCTAGAGAAGAGTTTTCCGATTTACTACGCGAACAAATGACTACAGCAAATGTTAATAAGGGACTTATGGCGAATATGTTTCACGATGATTTCCGTTATCATTTGAAAGTTATTGATTCGCTTATTGAAGATTTACCGAACAACAGTAAAGCACTAATATCCAATTTGGATTTAATATTGAAATGGATTTCATTGCGTTTCTACGATACGAACCCGTCAGTTTTACTGAAAGGTCTCGAATATCTCAATATGGTTTTTCAAATGCTAGTCGATAATGAATACATTTTGGCGGAAAATGAAGGAAGTTCGTTCATACCACATTTGTTGATTAAGGTAAGTTTGTTTTAATTTAAATTTTTTTATTAAAATTAAAATATCACGGCTGGTATTCGATTTGTTGGCTGTTCTGTGCGCACATAGCTAAAATCTATTTTGGACTTACGCTACTACTAGTAAGAGAACCGGTTCCTTCAATGGAAAGTAGAAATACCTTACAGGAAAAGTTGCTTTGCGTTGAACTTGTAACAAATGTCCCGGTATTTTCTTGGGTTTTTATTCTACACTTTCATGTGATAATGAAGGGGAATAAATTCGTTGACGAAGTTGACTCTCACCCCTCCAAGTTACGCTCATCTAAAAAAATATTATTTCTCCCTCTTTCTATAAGAAATTTCTACCACCGGTTCCGGAAGGACAAAATAACAAAATAGTGGAACTACAATTCCATAAAAAGCACGTGTTTTTTTGAAATACTTCTCTAAAATCGATGCGCTTGGCGTTTTGAATTCGTCTAAAAGCAATCTTTCGTTTAAGATATGTTTCATTCTACTAACTTCCTTATGACAGAAGCCAGCGTTGCAGCCGGCATATGAACTACATCAGGCTATTTTTTCACAAATTTCCTTGTTCTTTTCCATGTGTTACGCTGACGACGCATTCAATGTTTTCCTTGAGTACATCACTCCAGAATCGGGTTGGTAATGTTTGATCTGTTTGCTCAAGAAATAACCGATTCATTTCCGCCTTTGTTCGTTTAAAATAGAGTCCGATCAGTCATTCTCTTGAGTCATCTTGAAATGTAAAAATATACTTGCACTTCATTATCGCTATCTATTTACAAATGATGCAACTCAAGAGTCCCTAACAACCAAGCGAAGCATACACATCAACATGTGTCTTGACCGCATCTGTTGATCATTCGCTAGATTGAGGCGTCTTAATATTGTTTTGTCAGCAAGTCTTCTTCAAGATTCCTGCTGCTATTCACAATCCTTTTCGCATCGAACGCTTCAGTCGATATACAGGAGGTCACCAGCTTGACCTGATCGGTTTTATATCGTTATCAGTGATGCTATCCAGAACGGTTCAACCTGTATCCTTCGATTATTTAGATAATAAATTTCATACAAATAAATTTAAAAGATTTCATAAGAAAATATCTCTCTCTCAGATTGGTGATCCGAAAGACACAGTGCGTAACGGTGTTCGTGCTTTACTTCGTCAACTTTGCCTAGTATATCCCTTCACGAAAGTCTTTGTCTACATAATGGATGGCCTAAAGTCGAAAAATGCACGTCAACGAACCGAATGCCTGGACGAATTGGGCTACCTAATCGAAACGTACGGACTCTCAGTGTGTCAGCCAACACAGCAGGCTGCTCTCAAAGAAGTTGCCCGGCACATATCCGATCGTGATAATTCGGTGCGCAGTGCTGCATTGAATTGTGTCGTTCAGGCATATTTTCTTGCGGGTGAACGTGTCTATAAGCTTATCGGTCAGCTCAGCGAGAAAGATCTATCGATGTTGGACGAGCGAATAAAACGTGCGAAGAAAACAAAGAAACCGTCACCGGTTGTTGAAGTGGCCAAGGCAACAACGACGACAGCAAATGCTCCATCAGAAAATATTGAAATTGAAGATACGAATACTGATGACCTACCTACTGTTGATGACTGTGCGCAGGTTGTTACAAGGTATGTCGATTTGTTTTCTGTTTTTTTTACCAAATGAACGTGCATTTTTATTTGATTTTGTTTTATTTTTTTTTTGTGTTTTTATATTTGTTTTATTTTTGATTAGCTCTCTTAATAATTTGGAAGCCCAAAATTCTCTTGAGGGTAAAGAACAGTCACCAAAAAATCAATTAATATCTAAGATGGACTATACGTTGAAGCGACAAGCGTAATTGAAAATCAATTTTTAAGTTTTAATATTTTTGTGTTTTTAATGTTTTTGGGATGTAAGTCGATAGTTCTGGGTTGTGCAGTTTTTATGTAGGGGCAGAATGGTGCGCTTTATGTTTGTTACCGGTCGTTTCGGCTACAAAAGTATTTTATCTTTAGACAATTTTTGGGTAAAGAAATGTAGACAATCGCAGAAAGAGTAGTTCATGATGATTGGGTGATGGTGCACTGTTTTCAGTATTATGTTGCTTTTTTAAGAATAAATTTTTTTCTGTTTGAGACAGAATGCAGTTTTCAAAGCTTTTTATGCATCGGATAGCATTGAGAGCTGCATTCTATTCAGTTCATGTACGAGTAAACTAGTCTAAAGCTTTAGTCTAGAGCTTTTGTAATGTTGTAGAAAAAATTGAATTGAATTGAACATTTTTTCTCTGACAGCATCGACTCCATCTTCGTTGTCGCATAAAGAGATTTATTACAGAAAGATCTAAAGTCGATACAGCCTTCGGTGCTGTTCGTCTAATCAGAGACAAGAAGCCAAATTTAAATATAAAAGAAACTATGTCTGCTTAAAATTAGTTCAGTACTTTTTTTTTTCAAACGTCCTATTTATTTTTATATACAATTATTTTTTTTCTCTATTTAATATTTTATTTAAGTGTATGTTTTATGTTGAAATAAATGTATGCATGGAAACATTCTATTGTCATGAAAATAATATATAAAAATGTGTAAAATTTGATATAGAACGTTTGATCAACCGCAACCACAAGTTATACAACAAAAAACAACCGGTCCGTTCCGCCTTGATCCAGATATAATGGCCGACATAGAAAAAGATTGGATACGATCAGATCAAATGAAGGAGCTCGATATACCGCGTGTCGATTTATCGTTTATGGATGCCCCATTGCAAGTGCAAGTTACACGCGATGGTGTTGGATATCCAAAAGATAAATTAGATCGATTAATGTCACATCCGCCGTCGATGTCATCGAACGCTGCTTACAATAATAATTTCACAATGAGTCCACCACAACCAATTTCCGGTGTACTGTATTCGACTCGACAAGGACCAGCTGTTCATAGTACATCACCCAAGTAAGTAATTGATAATTTACATTAATGTACAATAATCCAGAGTAAACCATTTTGTTTTGATAACGGCGAAAACTTTTTAACATCAGGGAAAAAAAATTACCGATACGGAAACCTTTTCGTCTTGGAGCTTTCCATCCGGCAAAGAAAAGGTTTCCAACGCGTGGTCAAATTTCTCCTGTGCAATTTTTCATTTTATTTGCCAGCAGTCGAAAGAGACTCTGTGTTCCTAGGAAAGTGGATTCGATTCTTCCACAGTTGCATGACGATACAAATTAACAGAACTTCTCGCTTTTCTTTTGAATTTCTTACGATGAATTTCGCATTTCACTGATTTTTCAAAGAAAACTGACACATTTTTCTCAAGAAATCAGTAAAATAGTCTAGAATCTTGAGAGGCATCGGTAGCTCAGTGGCAAAAAGAGCACAGTTACTGCTCTATGCCCGATAAGAGGTTAGACAGGAATTGTCTAGAATTTTTCAAAACAAACATGAAAGAAAAAATGTTCAGAAAATTCTAAATGCAGAAACCGGTTTACGGTCTAGGTCCAGTGTAATATTTCTTTTAGTAATCTCAAAATTTGTTGAAAATCCTTGCTTCACAACCTATTACATTCAGACCTTACGAAATTTATTTTTCCGATGTATCTTCTTGGATTTTTTTGTACAGAGGAACGATATTTTATTGTCAACGATGTTTCGTTTCTTTTCATTGCCGTGTTGTTATTTTTTGGAGTGGATTTGGAATTATCGTGTGAAAAGTATGAGCTCCGTTTTCGTGGGATTCACTTCCATCCCCTAGTGTCTAGTTGCGAAATTTTCGCAGTTTTCCCTGCACCGATTCAGGGATAGACTGAATTAGTTCGATATCATCAGCACACGGTACCACTTTTATTCCGTTCCTCTCGAATTGGGATAGAATTGGAATGACAACTGAAACGCAAAGTAGAGGCGATAGGACTCCTCCCTGGCGAAACACAGGGCCAGATATGGCATCACCAATAGCAGCATGTATCATTCTACTTCGGAACATGCAGTCGATTCATTTGGTAATGCCCGCTATATTAAACAAAGCTTCTCAATGGCATCCCTTTTAAAATTATTGAAGGCTTCTCCAATATCGAGAAAGTCTCCCTTTGCGTACTCTTTATGGTCTTTACTACATGTAGAGCGGTTTTCACTAATTTGCTTTTATTTAGTGCACGTGTTTTGTGCTTCGAAGAGTGCTTGCTTCCAGATGATGCAGACCTCAAACAGTCTCTCCAGAGTTTTCTCTGATTGTTTCAAATGTTTCCTGAAGCATTATATGCCTGATTCCATCCACATCCAGTGATTTATATTCCGCGAAGGATTGAATGGCCCATGCCGTCCGTTTTTTGCATGGTAATGAGTTCGCGACTAGTTTACTACGAAGTAAGACGCTACATAATGTTAATTTTTGTTCCAAAAAATAACAAACATAGAATTTCTGAGCAACTAAAATTACTCTAATATAAATTTTTTCACATTTCTAGCTTGGCCGACACATTACCGAAAATGGATCCAAATTTGATAAAAATAATACGTGCTGTTGCTAACACTGATTCTCTTACGGCACGCGCAGCCATGAACGAACTAACTGATATCATTGATTCGCCTGAAAAACAAGCAGTTTTACGTGACTATGAAGAAATGTTTATCGAAAGCGTTTTATCACAATTTAAGGTAGGAACTCAGAGTTACCATTGAATGCAATATCATCTTAACCGCTAAATTATATTTTCCAGAATATCTCCCAACAACCAATCACTGAATCCCTTATCATGTACCAACCATTATTATCCATTACATTTGCATTTTTCAATTCTAAAAATCTCGGAAAAACCCTGAGCATTCCATGCCTCAAGTCTATTATGTCAGTTTTGTTGGGATTGATGGCCGAACAGAAGTTATCATCCGGTGATGATGGACAATACACGAAAGTAATAAATGGAATTTGTTTGAAAATTTTGGATAAAACCGATTTTACAAATTTGAATTGGTAAGTGTCGCATTAGTTGAAATTTAAGTTTAAGTTTACAACAAATTTTTAATTACAGTGCTCTTATACGTTTGTTGAAAGAAATATGTCCGTCAGCTGGCATACCAAAATTCATTGATTTACTAATGAAATGCATTTGGCGGAATGTTAAAGTGATGTCTGAACGTTCAAATGAATTAAATTACGATGTCGTCCTCTATGAAGTACATGAATTCATGCTAGCCTTACCGAGTGCCTGGTGGCAACAACGTCCGTCTGATACACCGCTTCGTACAGTTAAAACAATTATCCATAATATGGCGAAAATCAAAGGAAGTTCCATATTACAACATTTGAATAAAATCCCGTCGCATTCAGAATTACATGCTTATTTGATTAGGATATTAAAGGTAGTGACGAATTCCAGATGAAGCTGTAGTTTCGTGATTAAAAAACTTAAAATTTTTTAGAATCTTCAAAAAGATGTCAACGTTCCGGGAGCCTCACCGCAACGTTCATCATCGGCTAAAGATCAATCGAAAAAGCTATCGAATCAAACACACGAAGCTATGTCACAAATTTTCAAATTGATATCTGACAAGGAGACCAGCAAGTTGGGTCTTATGAAATTGTATGAATTCAAGGTGAGTTCTGTTTACTATTTTCATTGGGAATTTTTTCTCTTCTACATTTAAATTTGCAGTTTTTGTGTAAATACTAAAAAATAAAAATCTCTGTATTGTTACGTGTTAGGTACCAGAAGATGCTTATCAATTTAGATTTGTCAATATACTTAAGCACTTGATTGATGAGTACCAAAATCGATTTCAGGTTTACCTATTAATTTCTATTTGGTTTTTATTGAATTTTAATGTTTTTTTGCCTTTGGTTTCTGTTGTATTCAATTTCAAATGTTTTTCGAGTATTTGTAACATTGAAGTTCAGTATTTTATTTTATTCATTACGAGTTGAGTTTATATCGTATCAGTCGTTCTCTCAATACTTCATACGAAAACACAACATAAACGAGGGGTTTCGATCGTGCGTAGAAGGGTCGCGCTTTCCGGTCCTAACAGCGGCTTGTGATCTGTAGTTCTGTGCTGCGGAGCGACTGAAGGGTAACTTCATTCGAATCCCTTTCTTGTAGGTGCGCCTTCAAGGTGGATTTCCACTGTCATCGCATGTTTGCGTGCGTAGGACAAAACAATCGACAAATCAGATTACAGTTGAAGTATCAAGTTACATCTGCGTCACAGGTCGCACCATCTTCAGATTTATGCGCAAAGTGAAGTGGCAGTCATTGTTTTGTTGTTGCTCTTTTGCAGATTTTGTTAGTTTCGTGTTCTGCGCCATCAATTGAAATTATTTTGTTCCTAAAAGCGAGTTTCATGTACATACGAGTAGGAATTCGGTTACATGTTCTACATAAATGAAAACTTACAAACAATGCAGCAAATCGTATTGTTTTTAATTGGACCAGTTAATTTCAAAGCTATCTCATCGTGCACAAGAGTTGACCGCAATAAATTGAAATTCGTTAATCTCGGTGAAAATTCGGTAACTACCACCGAAAGCAGAAGTATTGATCAATATTTTCCCATTTTACACGATGTTGCACTCCATATTGTTCAATTAATTGTTCTTTTCTTCTGTGGCTCAACAACCTGAACCGAGCTTTCGATCTCTTCGATGATGTGTCTCCAATTAAATGTGGGATCGACCTGTTGACCGCATCCGAGTTTTTCTCGAATCTCTGCAACATATTTGCTTTTTTTCGGGGATAGGTAGTTTGTCCATCGACGAGACACTATTCCTGTTTTGATCATATAATTTCGCTTTAAGTTACTACTGATAAGCCGCGCGACCTAGAGTCGACTTGCCTTTTTTAAGGCAAGCAGGACATTCTGTGGAATGCCCCGATTCCATGTGGGCCCTTAAAATACCGAACTGTACTTAGGTCGTCTGTCTTTAATATAGTAGCGTACAGTCCTTTCAGTTTTAGGGACAATTTACTAACACCTATCAGATGTTAATAATTTTTAGTGCCATTAGTTATGATACGATTTACTAACAAAGTTGTCTATAAAAATAAACTACAGACTTTTAGCCCTAATTGTATTAGTGATCCCGATAAGAATGTTAACAGATCTCATCTGATCAGATCATCTGGCCTTGCGCCAAGTATATGATGGTTTATTTTTTATATATATTAACTATAAAATCGACATCTTTTATTATTAGAATATGCTAAGAGATAAATATAATTTGAAATTAGCATTAGATCACGACTTTATCAACACTATTTTGAACTCACGATACCACTACATTGCTTTTATATTTGTTCTAGTTTATTTGCTATTTGTAGTCATATTTATTAAAACAAAAATTAAATTCTTCTTTTTCCATACTCTACCATCAATAGACGAAAAATCCCGATGTCGATGTCATACCATTCCTAAAAGGAGCAAGTCCCTGTTTTCAAAAATACATTGAAGACGGTCTAGCCGAAATCGAAAGGCAACGATATCAAGATGCTGGCGGTGATAATAAATGTGGTGTGTTCCTTATATTTTCGATTCGAACTGATAATAACTATGCCTTTCCTTTTTTTTCCGTGATATATTCCGATTCAGATTCGAATTTTGTTTCGTCAACAACTCGACCCGGTAATAAACAAGATGCCGACTATTGGATGGATAAATTGAATAATTTACGGGGCAATTTGAGTCCGTCACGAAATCAAGAAATCCGAAATCTCGTTGATAATAAAGTTACCGATGAAAATCTAAATTTGAATCAGATGCCACAAAAAATGTCCATGATCCGAAGAGATGTAATACTTGTGAATTTTGTTGCGAGAAGTATTTACGATTTTAATTTATTTGTAAATTTTCAGAAACCTGAACTTTCACCACATCGCTTGGAACATATTCAGCAAAAGTTAGCCCAAATAAAGCAACAAAGGCATTCTTAAAAATGAATCATTCAAGAACCTCACACAAAATAGACGTTCATCGTATTCCTTTTGTTTAGTATTAATCTATTCTATGTTTTTTCCCCGATTTGTTTTTATCTCGCACATATAATATCCGTGTTTGTTTCGGGGATTCGGATAAAATGAGGATATTTTTTTTTCAGTTGTCGTTTTGAAAAGAAATTACTTTAGTCTGTTTTAATTGTTTAATTTTTAAACTAAGGGAATAATCATTTTTCACTGTTTTCGAGTCAGGTTACATTTAATAATGTTAGACGAATGTATCACAGTTTATTTACTTTTCCGTATTGATCCTTTGTTTGGGTAGTTGCTTATTTCCATTTAATTATTTATTACGTGTTAGAAAACAAACAAAACTATTGATTCATATAAATTAAATAATGTTATACTGTCACATAAGAAGTTTTATCTCTCTATAAATTTTAGCGTGTACACATTTTTATACAATCATTTTTTTATATAATTACATTTATTAACTTTATTTGAAATTTTGAGTTTTCATTTAGCCAGCCTGTTTGGGGAGTCGACTATCTTAAACGGAAAATATCTTGTTTTACGATTGTTCATCCTTTTTTCATTTGAAATTTTGATTAGAAGTGCCAGATCAGTACAAAATAGGAATATGTTTCATTAGTTTCATTCATCGCTGTTACTATACTCTTCATTTATCATTTAACTGGTAAGTTTTTCGTTTTATTTATTCTTATATTAACAATTAATCAATTTCAAGTAGAAATCGCGTCCGTCTATTGCTCCCAATTTTCATTATAATTCGACTAATGACTTGACATGTAAATTATATCCCTTCCATCATTCGAAGTAATTGAATCTCTTAAACAAAGTAACAACTAATAAAACTTAATACTGTTATTAATAACTAATTAACTCGTAAGTAAGGAAACTAACTAAATTATACTAAAGAAAATATTTTTCAATTTGTTTCTCAGTTGAATCCAATTAAAAAATTAATTTTAAGCCATTACTGATAAGAAAACTAAACGCATTACTCATTTAAATTAGAGTCGTGACAAATAATTCGTAGAAATTGCAAGTAATATTTAACATACAGGTAAAAAATAGTATATTTTATATTTTAGGATATGATTAAAGATTTTTTCGTTTTTAGATTGATAAGCAAATTATCTTAGATGATAATAAATAAATTTCAAAAACAATGATCATTAAATATTCTTTTTTATTGTTGTCGTGGATGAGGCAGGGTTGGTAGACAGAGCGCTACAACATCAGAGCACCGTGACTAGTTACGAGGTCGCTCCAAATTTTTGCTTCGCGGTCTCTCATAACCTATTGGGAAAGATATCTCACATTTTCATTCCCAGTCGGTATGACTAATTATTTGTTGTTGTCCAGGCCCAGGGCTTATGGTCTGATTTTGAGCCACCTATCGCCCACAGCAGCAGCTAGCCTGGACACCAGCAAGCGCGTCGCTCCACCTCGAACTTCAGCCACAATTTTCAACGTAGGTGGAATTGGCCCACTGTTTCGTCTTCAAAATATCCGAAGGACAGGTAACTTCGGATATTTTGACTTTTTCATGTTTGTCTATTTTATGTGGTCGAAAAGATCCTTGCTCCATTTTAAATATTCAAAATCTATACAATATATAAGTCTTACGGGTGATATGCCCTTATGCGGACTTAACTCAAAAACTACAGGACCAATTTTAATGAAACCATTACTATTATTTTTTTAAGTGTCTCAGAATGAACATAGGATATAGATCATCACGCTAAGATTTAAGGAGGCTGTGGAATGAAGCAAATTGTTGTACAAGATTCTTGAGAAGCGATGCGGGAGAGTTGATTTTTATAAACGCGAGATACATCAAATTGAGTATCAAACAATGCCGACTTCAACTCAAGCCGCGCCAATGCCAGTATCAAATGAATATAGTATGTACTTAACAGTTAATAAGAAAAAAAGTTAACGTTGACATATGACCAAAACTCACAGATTGCTAACAAAAACCAGATTAATCGAAACGTAATGAATCTTGAGTTTTTCTGTTTCTGTAGATTTAATTTATAAACTTACTGTCCTATTTTAAAAAATCCTTCAGTTCCTTGGAATTTCTCGAGTATTTTTAGCTAAAAAACAAAATTTTTGGTGAGATTGTAGGGAGCTGAACAATAAAGCTAAACGGCGAGAAAAGAACATATAAAAATATTAATATTTTGTGTGAAGTCCTTCTTTCCTGTTGCAAGCGGGTTAGTATTCTGCCCCTAAAACTTGAATTTTTTGTTTCGCAACGGGCTCCATCCTGCATGAAAATTTGTGAAACTCCTGCTTGATATTGTACACTGCTTCTTGGAAAATTTTTCATAGATTTGTAGCATTTTTCGAAATAATTTCAGTTAAGGGGGTCATCCCGTGTGAAGGCTCTTTTTTTTACGTTTTTTTGGGAAATTTGTTTTGGAGAAGTAAATAAAGATACAACCGTAAAATTTTTACCACATATTTATGCACATTTTGAGCACACTTTACAATTTTTTCAGCCCGAAATTGTCGCTCATTGCTGAGATATACGGCAACTTAGCCACTCATTTTCAAAAAATCTTGTTTTGGTAGACACGATTGCGGGCGTTCTGCTTATCTCAAAAAAAAATCAAATGGAATTTTAATCTGTGAAGTTTGAACTAGTTTCGGAACTAGGATTATCAAAAAATATTGAACAGTGAATTTTTGGCAACTTGTTGAACTTTTTATCGTCAATTTTGGTGTTTTTTTACAACTTCTTCAGGTCGACAAAAAAAACTGCTTGATGAATCACAATTATTCTAGTTTGCAAATTGTCTACAAGAGCACTGAATAAGTTCACCAAATTTCAAAGGAATTCGTTTGATAGATTTCGAGATGTCGTGTCTACCGATTTGGAAAATATCGTTTTGAGAAAAACGCGACTAAACTGACCATTATATTCGAAACAACAAAGGAGTTTAGAGAATATAACGTCCTGTAACTTCCGAACGGCTTCGAATATCGGAATATCACTTCGCCCACATATTCTACACTATATTTGGATGCAATTTATGCAAAAAATATTGATTTTTTAACCAGTCACACGGGATGACCTCCTTAAGTATGAAATCATACAAGTTCTTGTTGGAACAACTCAAGAAGCGAAATTGGTCTACTACTTTTATTTTCTCTGACCATAATCTGATAGGCTCCCTTTTAACACTAAGCTCTGTGCTTTTTGTAGTGATGCTGAAACCGAATGAAAAAATCAAAGACAAGAGCGAAAGAAAATTGCTCCCATTTGTACCTGGAACTTTTTGTGGGTTTCCGAATAATGCCTTTTTTGTCTAGGAAAGACTCGAAATTTATACGAACTGATGAACGACCATAACGAAAAAACTTACGGAGATTCACACATTACATAAACTGTTTTGTTTTCTTTAGTGACGCTAAATGTTGGAGGAAAGAAAATTTCCTGGTTCCTCTGTTGGTCGCGTAATACTTGGTCGTATTATCTTCATTTGATCTAACTGCGCTAATACAGTGTATGCATATTTTGCTCTCTTATATTATTTATTTGATATCATCATCATCAATGGCGCGACAGCCCAAATCGGGCCAGGGCCTGCAGTATTAATTTGATATACGAGGGCGGATTGATAATGACGTGGAAAAATTGAGAAAACATAATTTTATCCGGAAAATTTATTTTATTTTTCAACGTAGTCTTCTTTTAGCTCGATACACTTAGTCCAGCGTTTTTCCAATTTTTTGGTCCCTTCCAAATAATATGATTTGTCCAACCCTTCAAAATAGGCGTTGGTTTCACTTATGACGTCAGTATTCGTGGTAAATCTCTTTCCAGCAATCCATTTTTTCAAGTCTGGAAATAATAAAAAGTCGCAGGGTGCCAAATCTGGAGAATACGGTGGGTGAGGGAGCACTTCGTACCGTAATTCAAACAATTTTGCCGTTGCAACAGCGGACTTGTGAGCCGGAGCGTTGTCGTGATGAAACAACACTTTTTTCTTCGCCAAATGAGGCGGTTTTTCCTTGATTTCAGCATCCAATCGAACCAATAACTCAGAATAATATGCTCCTATTGTTTTTCCTTTCTCCAAGTAGTCGATGAATATTATTCCATTGGAATCCCAAAAAACTGTCGCCATAACCTTCCCAGCTGATGTAACGGTTTTTGCCTTCTTCGGTGCGCTTGAACCGGCTTCCATCCATTGTTTTGACTGTTCTTTGGTTTCTGGAGTGTAGTGGTGGATCCATGTTTCATCAACAGTTACGAATCGACGAAGAAATTCATTCGCATTACGTTGAAACAGTTGCAAACTGTGCTGTGAAGTTGTCACACGAGTGCGTTTTTGGTCAATTGTGAGCAAACGCGGCACCCATCTTGCGGATAGCTTTCTCATGTCCAAATGGTTTTTAAAAATATTCCAAACACGTTCAAACGAGATGCTTACTACGTTAACTATCACACGCACTTTTACTCGACGATCTTCTATCACGATATCATGGATTTTATCGATCATTTCTGGCGTGGTGACCTCATTTGGACGACCTGGACTTGGTATGGTTTGTGTGCTCGTACGACCACACTTGAATTCAGAAAACCATTTGTAAATCATTTGGATCGATGGTGCAGAGTCCCTATAATGCTTATCTAATTTTTCTTTGGTAACTTTAGCTGGTTTCCCTTTTAAAAAATTTTGTTTAATCAACACACGAAATTCACTTTTATCCATTTTTAACAATTTTTGTAAGTCGACTTGCTTAGACGGCTGCTTCTCGAAAACTAAACGAGGTATCAGGCTTAAACTTTGCAGGTAATCTATTTAAGGATGGTCCAGGTAAAAAAAAATAACGAATTCCTTACCTGCCCACTCCTTGATTTTTCCACGTCAATATCAATCCGCCCTCGTACTGATTTTAAGTTTCGCTATTACACGACTTTCTCAGATTTCAATTTTCTTCCTGGTTAAACTTTGATTCTTTATCTTAAGTTCATTATTGTTCTTGTCTCCAGCAAATCAATCTCCGGGTTACTAACACCAAGACTTTTTGTAGCTGCTTTATATTTAGTTCCCCCTTAAAATTTATTCAGCACTTATCAAGCTCCCAAAACCAAGCTCGTATCAAGGATTTCAGTTTCGGGGCTAGAGAATATAAATCTTAGCATATCATCATAAAAAATGCAATAATAATACGTTTGAGAAAGAAAACAGTAGAAAGTAAGTTCATCTCTCCTAGTTTGTTGCAAAGGGACCTAACACGGCCTATAGTTATGCCGCGAACAGTTCAATACTTTGGAGTATGTATTTCTATCATCATATCGACTGTGGGAGCGTGCTGTTGACTTCTCATCCGTAAAAGGTTTAAAATCAAGCCGGAATTTTTATTCTATTTAGTCGTGTTATTGCTAAAAACTAGGCGTGGATTGCAATTCTCTTCACTATCAGCTATGTTCATTATATCTATACCATTTTTGAAATAAAAAGAATAAAATTGAACGTATAATAGCATGAACTTTAATAAACAATTCTAAAACTTAATAACCAAAATTTACTACTCTGCATTACACTTCATGGTTCACTTTTTTCATTCTCATTTTCATCCATGGCTTTAATACCGCGTTTATTTTCGAATCGTGTCGAAACTGTCGCCACACGAATTGCTGCCTTAAAACCAACTCTTGCCTTCATCTTGGCCAACTTATTTTTCCATTCTTCATCTCTCGATGGCAATCCCTCCAGATACGGTGCCATATCCTCTTTCATTGGATCGGCTATTGCCAGGACCGACATACAACCATCCACAGTACCCAAAACTAAAGATCTGCCATCCTTACTACTTTTGATAGCGGTGAGTTCGGCTTGTAATCGATAATTAGCAATCATCGTTGTATCCACCGTGCGAAAGATGCGTAGAGTTTTCCTACCACTATGGTAGTAACAAACGTACTCGTCGTTTTCCGTGAACATACAAATTACAGAGAAGACACCTTCAGCTACCTTGGGAATGTATGTTTTAACTGTTGTGCCCTTACGAAGTTCCAATAGCTCCAATCCTCCTCTGAAATACGTTTAATGTGAGACGGGTTTCGTTCAATATATGAAATCAACTTACCTTGTCGGAGCATATAAACCAAATTTGCCATCCCTAGTTATGCTGCCACCCCATTTCATGATCGATCGCACATGCTTCTTGGTGCGAATATCGACCACACTACCCTTTTCGCTGCTTATTACAGCCACTTGATGAGCTTTGTGCGGTAGTGGAACAAGTGATATGATTTCCTAAGAAGCCCAAATTTTATGCATTATTTTTTATCAATTTCAATTTTAGCCTTACCTTAATGTAGCAACCCTTAAGTAAAATTTTTGTAACGAAACTACCATTCGAAGCATTGTAAACGCTGATACAATCTTTGTTATTTTTATCAACGGTACACACGATGATGGAGGCTTCATCTGCTGAAACTGCCGAACAACGAAACGGTATCCCTGGTATTGTGCGTATCGGAAATTCAAAACGAAATTGAATCGCTCCATCTGGAATTTAAGTAAATGATGCGAAAAGTGAACATTTTTCGATTATTTATTATTTATTATTTTAATTTTATTATTTATTATTTATGATTTGAAAAAAAAAAAATTTGCTACCCTGAAAATTTTTTTTTCCACGTTTCATGACTAATAGACACCAAAAAAGCAAAAAAAAATTTCAGTCCGTCTGTGCGCCGTCCGCCGTACGCAACGTTTGAAAGCTTATAGCTCTCAAACTCTTTGATCTATTAAGTTCAATTTTTTTTGTTGGTAGACTGAGCAGACTCCTTCAAGTGCCCACCTTTTGCGTGGTGGGGATGTGAGCGGGAAGGTGGGGCAACCGTTTTAGACGAAAAATGTTGGTTTCTAGATCTCAGTAACCGCTTAGGCTAGGAAGCTGAAACTTGGAATTTATATAGAGCATCGATAGTGGACCCATTTGCAAAAAAATTGGTGATATGGGTGAAGGGGTGTGGGAGTGGGGAAAAAATAATGCGTCCGAAACGCTCGAAAGCCGAGATCGAGACATTCTAAAATCCATATCTCCTAAACGGTTAATGTCACAAAATTAAAACTTGATGAACATCTGTGGGTATACTAGGAGAATAGATCGGAATCAAATTTTTGAGAGGGGGGGAAGGGGCCTGCGGAGGTGGGGGTCGACAAATTTTAGATTACGATATCTCACGAACCAATTGCACTAGATAAATAAAATTCGAAGTAGAGGGGATAAAAATTTTGGAAGTAGAGGGGGATAAGAATTTTTCTAAAAAATAACGTCTCATATCTGAAGAACAGTGTATGATAGATGCTTCGAATTTTTATCACAAGCAGGCCCAATAGACCCCTAGCAGAAAATTTTGGGGGTGAGAGTGTAGAGGGTGAGGGTGGGGAAGGATGAAGAAGAAAAAGTTCCAATTTTTATATCTCGAGAACCTATAATCATATAAAGCTGAAACTTGGTATTTGGATAGAACTATAGTAGTAGCATGTTGAAAAAATATAATTTTTTATAGGAGTAATATGGTACGGGGGTGGGGGATGTTTTTTCCTAACTATAGAACGGCTTATGCTAGAAAGTTGAAACTCGGTATGTATATGTAAGTCAACTAGAAAAGTAATTTTGATTTAAAAAAATTTCAAATATCCATTGGCGTACGGAAGGGGGGCAAAAAAAATTATCAGTGAAAATAGAATGCATGTATTTTCACGATATGACGAAAACCGTATTAGTTCTTTCCAAATATTGAATTCATTTTTATTGTACGGATTCTTCATACAAATACCTAGAAAGTGTTTTCGGGTTTTTTTGAAATTCGACCTCCACGGTTGTGTAAAGGGGTTGTATACATTTTCACGAATTTAGCCATATCCCTCCGGTCTGATTAGATATCGAATAACTTTTTCCTTCCACGGGCTTGTTTAATAATCACCTAAAACTTGTTTTCAAGTTTTTTTCCTTTTTCACCCCTAAGGGTATAAATGAGTTGAACACGTTTTCACGAATTCCGTCATATCTCTTGGGATTGGTTTTCACTTCCTCGGGCTTTCTTTACATACATAGATATATCTAAAAACTAATTTCAGGATTTTTTGATATTCAACCCCAAGGTGGGTGGAAGGGGGGTTGCATATGTTGTCACAAATTCCTACATATTTCTTAGTTCTAATGAGATATCAAATTCATTTTTACTTCCTAAGACTTCCTACATAATCGTCAACAGTTGATTTCAGTATTTTTAGATATTCAACTCCAATAGGACGTAAGGCTTTCGACATATTTCCTAGGATTGATGAGATATCAGATTAGTTTTCACTTCCACAGACTTTTTATATAATTGTCTACAAATGCATTTCCGATTTCATGTAATGGTCAAAAACGTAATCACGAAAAACCTCCTAATCGCCTAATCGCGTAATCACATATTATATTTACTATCACTTAGACCTCTTCCCGGAGTATAACCCAATTATGTAATTCATATGTTATATGTGACAGCGGCGTTTAAGTTTTCCAGCGCGACCCCATTCTAACCGATTCCCGAACCTTTTTTAGGTTTTTAGACACATAGTAACCTACACCGCGTCTCAGAATTAAACATGCTCCGGACTTCTGCCCGAAAGTAATAAAGTTGCGCCCAGACTGTTGGCCGATTTTTTTTTATTATTATTAAATTGCAAATAGACTACCCACAGCACAGAGGATTCGTGCTGCGCAATCATCGCCAACGGTAGCAGTAAGAATTTGTTGGGTACTGCACGGAATATTCATATTGGAAACTTTGCAGCTGTAATAATAAATATTAAGATAGTTTAAAACTCGTGTGACAAGTTATAAACTCGGGTCTCTTGGTAGTCTCTCAATTGAACTGATAATATGAGCCTGTGACTAAATTTAAATAAAATAATGATGAAAGCACCGAGGCCAAGAAATGAGTACTACCCCTGGTTCATTGAGATATTAAAAGATTTGAAAGTCGTACCCTGAGTGGGTCCTGATTGTAAGCGCCCCTATGTCAGATTCCTTCACTTTCCCAAGCCGGTTTAACCTCTTAGCGAAGTGTACAATAGGTTCAGGTCTTCCTTCGTTTCCCATGAAATAAACGCAAAACAAGTGCCAAGGAGGCTTGTTCCTTCACCAAGCCGATTCGATTTCCTTCGCATTTCAATCCATGGCTGGGTCCAGATTGTTAATTCCTATCTTTCCAGTAGGCAAGCATAATTGCTATGCGGCAGCTTTCCATTCCTCCAGCCAATTCATTGAGTGAACATTGAGTTTGTTATAAGGGAAGGCGAAGCTTCTCCTTTAATAACCATCACCAGCAATCCGAAGACAAACACATCAATTTTGAACGTGCTACATTTCTTTCTTTACATTAAACACCAAAGGTATTTCTTGAAAGTAAGAGACTGAATAGATGATCTACGCAGTTTTTGTTTCGATCGAAAGATAACATAAACACTTACCCGGTATTGTACGAACAGTAGTCGTAGCAATTAGTCGATGATTTTCTTCGCTTCCTGTAGCATTCGTATTAATATTTGGACACGATACCGTCATAATTTTTCTTCCATCTTCCAAAAATGTTATTTGTTGAATTCCAGGCTGATCGTCTCGAAACAATACTTGTTCCGATACTCGATTCCAAATCAGAATTTTACCCGTTTCCGATGATATAATGTATTTTCCGTTGGGAGTTATTTCAGCGTGTGTAACTATAGCACCTAATGGACTATCTGCTAATTTTGCTAGTAATCGACCGGATCGTGTTTCCCAAACACCGACACATCCTCGCGTTATTGTTACAGCTAAGTCAACAAGCGACAGGCTGAAATAGAGAACATATTAAATCGCGCTTCGAAAGAATCAACTCATCGTACCTTATGTTGTCAATTTGCAATTCATGTCGATCGATAACGTGGACTTTTTCGAAAATATTATTTATATTCCATACTTTAACGGATCGATCGATCGACGATGTAATCACACTGTTCCAATTTCCAATAGTGAGTGCTTCCAGCTGTATGATGCGACCGAAATGTGCATCTAAAATTTTCGTTAATTGCTTCGTTTTCAAACACCAGACATATAGACTTTTGCGTACACCCGCTACGGCATAGTTTAGCTTCGAGCTGACCATAACCGAATTTGATTGCATCATTTTTGTTGTAATATTTCGAACGCCATGCGGAAGCGATAAGTAAATTGCTTCGCTACCAATTGAATCCGTTTCGTCGAAATCCCAGATAATGAATCCTTTGCCGGCCGTACCCAGTAACATACGGTCATTTTGATCGAGTTTCAATTGCAGGAGTACTTCCTTCTCGTCATTTTCATAGCGCGGTAGGTAGGAAACATGATACCAGCCAATCGTTCCGCTTTCGATTTCATCTCGCAACTTATAGATACTGACCTGTAAAGAACGCATTTATTAACGTATTGGGTCCGGTTTCAATAAATTCCTATACTTGAAAGTTATTTTCATTCGTGCAGCAATAGAGGGTGTTCCATTTTTTATTCAAAACCATTGCACTGTGAAACTGAACCGGCTCGGCTTGAATCGTGTTTTGTATCGTGTCAAATCGGAGTTGGGTTTCGTTGATTTTACCGGACCAATACACGATGTGATATTCGGTTGGTGTCGAGAATTCCATGTCTGAAAAGAGTTTATGTAACTGGAATTTGTTATTTACGTCGAATACTCACATAGAATCTCCCATGTTTCAGTTCCTGGCGGAGCCTTGGAGTGTTCAATTAAATTGCCGCGCATATCGTAACGAGTCCATTTCAATTTCGAATTCACAAAAAGACTGAAATAACATTGTTATGCATTTGAATCAATACCGGATCGAATAGAGTTCACCTTTGATTTAACAAGTACAGGCCAGTGATTTGATCTTCTCGATTAAATGGATTCTCGATAATAACAAACTCGCTGGATAGCATATTCAGCAAAACGGTTTGATTATTATTCGAATACGCTGCCGCCCACTTATTGTCCGGACTCAGAACCAATTGTTGCATGATGCCCTCAATGCCGGGATTAACGTCTCGCGTTAAATCCGACGTGGACAGATCCCATGTAATAAAACGTGTCGATATCGAAACCATATAGCGCAAATCACTGGTCAAACAAAACGCGAATACGGCAAATTGATGTCCTTCCAAAGAGTACTGAACGGAAAAAAATGTTTTTAGTTCTAAGCAGTAAACAAAGTAAGAATAGGGTTTATTTGCCTTTAGTGGACCGCCTGGAGTATGTAAACAATGATTGACGGGAATCAGGGAGCAATCTTTCGGACCGCTTCGATCACAAGCCCGCAACAACATTTTAATATTGGGATTTCCACCGATTTCGGGAAGCAGTCGTCCTATAAGTTGTGGCGCTAACATATTTGGATATATTGCCAGGATTGCTCCACCTAAGCGTAGAGCATCCGCTACCAGCATCAGCTCTCTCTTGGCGTCCTTGTCGTCTGTATTGGTTGATGCATCTTCGAAATCGGCTAGAACAGCTTGAAGCGGACAACTGGATAACTTTGCGTGTAGCCAGTCGTAATTAAAAAGGACATTCGCATAGAGATCCTTGAAGCGGCGAGCTCGAACCAGATGGAAGGGAAGCTCACCGAACTGTAAGACATTGATTTGATTTGATTTGATTTGAATTGATAATTTGTTTTGACTTTATTGTACCTTCCGTAGGTTGTATCGTGTTACTTGGCCTTCCTTGTTGGTGAAGGCTAATGGTTGGACAGGAACTTTTCGATCGGCAACACCTTCTTTATCCGTTAGATTAAATCTGTAAGTGAAATGTAATTGGAGTGTTGTTGTAGTCGCTATTTACAAAAATATTATAACATATGCTGAATATGTTCTAGCCTTCTGTTGTACCTACCATTACCCATTGGGTAGGACTGAGTTACATAGGAATTATGCCATACCGATTGACAATGCACCAGTTGTCGGGCCTTCTTCAGATTGGTGGTTGGACGAAGCACTAACAAGACAACGATGATATGAAAACCTCAATGGTACTCACCTATGCCTTTGAATTTCTGTAAACTTGAACGGTTTCGGTATGCCGCCACCCCATATGCCCAGATAATAATCAGCAATTGACGAATGAAAATACATCGCCATGTTCATATTCTTGAAGTACCGCTCCCTCGCTGTATCGCGAAACTGTCTGTGATACCAATTCATAACGTTCACGCCATCAGCCTCGCGTTCACTTAAATAGTTGGGCAGATCGTTTCGAATACGAGTCCATAGTAACGGTGGAATACGTCGAACCGGCGGTAAATGGTACTGGTAGACATCATCGAGTACTTTATCATCGAGCGATATCAAATCTTCCAGCTCGCTTTCGGATAGTCCCGACTTGGCGGCTGTTATATATGCTAGAGCATGAAATACTAAAATTCGTCCATGCTGCTTCTCGATTCGTTCGAAAAGCATCATAATCGAATCCATAACGGTCGAGGCTAGATGTGTTTCTTGCGGGCGGGTGTAGCTTCGCCAGCGGCATATTTCAGCGAATACTAGTTTTACGAATATTGGAAGTGAACATTTGCTAATAGCGTTTGCGACTAGACGCCACTGATAGTTGTTTAAGTCGCGACAGGCTGTCTTCATCCACATTTTGATTACATTCATGGCGAGATCCTCTCCGAGTGCTGTTACTTCGATGAAATTATCGTCGATGTCGATCATTCGACGGAGGATATGATACTCTTGGGATACAGTTGGATTTGTTTCTTCACAGGCACACGATAAGATAATCTAAATTTGTAATTAAAGTTTAATTGCGTTGTTCGTGCCAAGCTTAAATATTGGGTCTGGAAAAAAGGTCGTGGCGTTTTTCCCAATAGATGGCGTCAATTGCAAATAACTCAAAAAACACAGGTCTTAGCGACACCGTATCGCTCCGTATGGAAAGGTGATAGTTCGAGTGTTAGTGTGTGTGTATAAACATCGAAATTGGTGCTGTGGTTGGAAAGTTGTTTGCGTTTGAAAATGAAGAAAAGAAATTAAAAATTGCACTATGTTTTGCAATATTATTACGACAAAGGGAAGAACGCTGCGCAGGCTTGTTAAAAAATTTGTGCTGTGTACGGTGAAGGTACTTTATCAAAATCTGCTGCACGGAAATGGTTCGCTTGCTTTCGTTCTGCTAATTTTGATGTGAAAGATAAGTCACGCTCTGGTCGTCCATTCGCTGAAAAAGCTGATGAAATTCTTGAAAAAGTCCAGCAAGATAAGCATATCAGCAGTATCGATATTGCTATGGAGCTAGGCATTGATTACAAAACTGTTTTGAACCATTTACACAAAGCTGGCTACAAAAAGAAGCTCGATGGATGGGTTCCTCATGCGTTGAGCGCGAAAAACATAATAGACCAAATTAACATCTGCGATACGCTGCTGAAGTGCCATGAAATCGAAACATATCTGAAACGTGTCATAACCGGTGATGAAAAATGGATCACGTACGACAATCGAAAGCGTCAAAGATCGTGGATAACGGATGGTGAGCCGTTACAAGCATTCGCGAAGCCAGGATTGACGCCGAAAAATGTGATGCTGTGTGTATGGTGGGACTGGAAAGGAATCGTCCACCATGAGCTACTTCCAACTAGTCAGACGATTGATTCTCAAGTCTACTGTGAACAACTAGAGAGATTACGTCAGGCAATTGAAAGAAAACGACCCGAATTGAATAATAGGAAAGGTGTTGTCTTCCGTCATGACAACGCCCGACCACACACTTCTTTGATGATCCGTCAAAAATTGCGAGAGCTTGGTTGGGAAGTTTTAATGAATCCACCGTATAGTCCAGACATAGCACCCTCCGATTATTACTTGTTCCGATCTCTGCAGAATTCTCTGAATGGAATGAATCTGCTTTCAAAAGAAGCCTGTGAAAACCACTTGATTCAGTTTTTCAACCAGAAACCACAGATGTTCTTCTTCGATGGCATCATGGCTCTACCCGAAAAATGGCGAAACATTGTCGATAATAATGGAGCATATTTGGTTTAAATAAATTCATTTTCACACTATAAGAAAACCAGTTGAATTTTACTAAAAAAAATGCCACAAACTTTTTTCCCAGACCCAATATTTCTCTTATTACTTTGCAATTGGGTGGTAGTCTTGTAGGTATCCAGGAAACTTTATCCTGTGCGCCAGTAAGTTGATCGACTGAATCCAAGAACAGAGTCAATGGCTGATTTACGCTAGCATAAGCCAGAAGTTGTTTAAAATGAGCTGTTAACGGTACCAAATCGTCCGGGATGTTCTCGAACGGAAGCATATAATTGTAGGATATCTAAAAAAAAGTTTATAAGGTTCCACAAATGATTACAAATTGAATTTTAACCTGCTGACATATCGAAATCAGAGTGGGAGTCAACGCACTGGAATCAGGAGTTGTTCCCAGAAAGCGTATAACATTGATAGGCTTCTTGCCTTGAAACCATTCCCGGGCCACAAGTGATGCACTCTTCGCCAGTAACGATGTCTTACCGCAACCACCCTCACCATACAGCACCAATGGTTTCTCCGAATCGCCGAGCATATATCGCTGAATATGATCCAAATTTTCTTCTCGACCGTAGAATACCTTGACCGAATTGTTGCAAGCATGTAGATGCTGTAGGATTTCCGTAACTATTTGCCCCTGAGCACTTGAGTCTTCTTTCCGCATGGCTCGATCTACCAATTTTACAATGTTTTTGTAGAAATGAGATATAAAGTGATTTAGATATTCGTCGTGGGTTTCAATGTCCAAGCCTTCGCGACCGATCCATTCGACAGTGTACCTTAGGGGCGAGAAAAAGTTGTAAGATTATCCAGAAAATATTTATTGGCAGGTGGACTGACTAACTTTTGCATATTTGTGGATTCAATCTTGTTCGGGAGCCTTTCATCACGCAGATTTGCCAGCAATTTTGATGCTTCTGTATCCAAACTACGATTTATAATGTCCACAAATAATGACGCTTTCTTGAGATTTTGCAAATTAATGTTGTTGATGTATCGGACGTAGGCCAAACAATGGTTTTTCGTGTTTCTAACGTTGAGAATTCCGTTGATGACTTCGCGTTCAGTGACTGAAAATTGATGAATTAGGCATAATTAGAATTTTATTAAACACAAATTTATTCCTTACCCGACATAAAATAATTGTGCATCAAATCTTTATCAATTTTATCGGCGGATCCTAGCGAATGGGCAGCTTTTCGTAAAAGTTTTTGCATTTTATTCAGAGTATCCCACCAAATCGCTTGATCTTCGGCTTGGAGTTTTGGTACCCTCTGCGAAAATGAACAATTGATTGAATTTAATTTCGAAATTACACTACACAGCATTGCATTTGCCTTATTATTGAAATTAATTAAGATTGATGAAATCGGCTGTAGCACAGAAATCGGTGGAACAGCATTGCTATCTTTTTTATACCAGAGATCTAAAAGATTTCCATCGATACCCATTGAAGTTAGCTCGTCTCTGAAATGATTTTTGTGTAGCAATTATAATTTTGAATTAAGATTAAAATGGAAATACCTGAGCATTTGTAGTTCTGACGATAAAATGTACGTTGGAATGGGACGATAGCCATATTTTTGTCCAAGAAATACAACAAAATTAGGTCCCATCGACAGACGTTGGCAATTTTCGATTTCCTTCATGCAAAGCTCTGTAGTCATGTGATCGTCGGTAGCTTCATCGCGAACTCCCCATCTCATATCGACTACCTATGAAGAAATAGGAGAAAGTTGCAATTATATGACAGAACTAGATAAGCGGAAAGGTGAGCTGCACCGTTTGCTGAAAAATTTTAAGTGTATGTAAGCTGTTCCTGCTATCCTCGTCGCGACATTACTGAAAAAACTTGGTCTTCGCTTGATGGTCGCTCTTTCGATCATACCAAGCGAAGGCGCTGCAACCAGCATCACAGGAATACACCTGTACAGGGACTGTTATTGTGAAATCATCAAAACACGATAAGGCTGTGGCGAAATATCCGTCAGCGGTACAAAGCTACTTTGAAGAGAGGACGTATATAGGATGGAAACAAACACATTTAACCTTGTAGCACACCGGATAGCAGGGTGCCCAGGTACACAGCTCGGGGCACACCACTGGAAGGGGTGACTTCACCACTCCAGTGTCTACTGGTAGAGCTTCGAAAAGGCACTTTCACTTTGAGCTTGTGGGCAACCAGCTGTGGACTGGGATAAATGCCTCAAAAACGGAGTTGGTTCTCTTCACTTGACGCTAAATACTTGGGTATAGACCTGGATAGAAGGCTAACCTGGAATAAGAATATCGACTAGGGGCTTTCTACGCTTTCAAGAAGATGATCGGGAGCAAGTGGGGAACTCAGTTAGAGATGGATCACTAAATATATATGACCATAGTCAGGCCAATGACAAAACAACGACATAATTAGAAGCCTAAATACCGATATGAACTCAAATAATCTACGGCATACACTGCCGTCAAACAAATAAGACAAGGCTATAAGCCACGAACAAACCTCTGTAAAGACAAGGAAGGAAGTATCCTTAGTGACGCAGAACAAATTAAACAAAGATGGGCTGAGAACTTTAAAAAGCTGCTAAACCCGAACAGAGTGACGGCCGCCGACCCAAGTATTACACCAAGTGCTCCATCTGATGAGCAGACATCGACTACGGTACCCATTGTCGGAGAAGTGGAAGCAGCCCTGCGCGACCAAAAAATACACAAATCACCTGGAGTTGATGCAATACCAGTGGAACTCCTAAAGGGAGGTGGTCCATGCCTCGCCAATCTCCTATACAAAATCATGACAAAAGTTTGAATTGAAGAAAAAATACCCGACGACTGGCGCCAGAGCATTATATGTCCAATCTATAAGAAAGGAGATAAACTGCGATGTGAAAATTACAGAGGCATATCATTGTACGTGTACGTCCTACAAAATACTGACGAAAGTAATTCAGAACCGATTAAAGCCTTATACAGAAAGTATTATCGGCGAATACCAAGGTGGTTTCAGAACCGGACGATCTACTATTGACCAGATATTCCCAGTCAAACAAGTGCTAGAAAAATGCTGGGAGTATACCATTGACGTGCACCAGATCTTCGTGGACTTCCAACAGGCATACGATAGTATAGATCGTAATGTACAGGGTGCGCCATCTTTTATGTCGGTATGTAAACATTGAATAACTTTGATATTTTTCAACAGATTGACTTGATTGGACAAGTTTTGGTAACGCCAATTCAGAAGAATATTGACGATAGACCGTCCACGTCGCTTGAAATACGGCCAAACAGTCGCTCGAATGGTTGACACTGAACCTGATTTATGGAAGCAAATTTTGATGACCGACGAGGCCCATTTCACACTCTTTGGCGGCGTTAATAAGCAAAATTACCGCATTTGGGGAACGGAGAATGCACACGAGATCCATGAAACGCCATTGCATGATCAAAAAGTGACTGTTTGCGCCAAAACCATCATTGGGCCATTTTTTTCCGACAAAACGAAACAGTCGATGGAAAACGATATCGGTGGATGTTAGCTCATTATGTCTGCCCGAAAATGCGTGAAAAAGGTCTGGATGGTTACTGGTTTCAACAAGACGGTGCGCCATGACACCAAATGAAACAATTCAGTTTCTGCAACGAAAATTCCCTGGACGTCTGATGTCGAAAGAGGCTACATTGACTGGCCACCGAGATCTCCAGATTTTACTCCTCCGGACTTCTTTTTATGGGGTTATTTTAAAAGCAAAGTGTACGCCAGCAAGCCTCAGACCATTGACGAGCTCAAAGCAAACATTCGTGCCGAAATCATCGCTATACCGCCCGAGATGCTCGAAAAAGTAATGGAAAACGCAGTAAAAAGGGCACATTTTGCTGTGGCCAATGGAGGCAGCCACTTGATTGATGTTGTATTCAAAAACTAATCGAAATAAATTTTAAAGGACCAAATTGAATAAAAATACCTCACATATAAAAATCAGTTACATACAATGTTTACATACCGATATAAAAGATGGCGCACCCTGTACTATATAAAATAATGCTTGACTTCGGAATTCCATCAAAACTCGTCCGATTAACAAAAATGACCATGACTGACACTGAATCTCAAGTAAGGATACAAAACGAGCTTACCCAAAGCTTCCGAACAGAATCCGGCCTAAAGAAGGGAGATGGACTCGCTCCCATGCTCTTCAATCTCGCCCTGGAATATGTCATCAGAAAGGTACCCGTTGATACCAGAAGTACGCTACTAATCAAGTCCACTCAACTAGTGGTATACGCGGATGATATAAACATCATGGTCAGATCTGTTCCAGACGCGAAGGAAGTTGTCCACTGTCTGGACTCAGCGGCAAAGGATGCCGGGTTAAGGGTCAATGAGAATAAGACCAACTTCATGACCCAAACAAGAAGAAACGCGCCAACTAGATAAAATATGACCGTGGGGGACTACAATCTGGAGAATGTGAATCATTTCTCATACTTGGGATCACACCTTGTAATAGACGGCAACGAACGGGACGAAGTAAAACAACGGATCACACTAGCAAATAAGGCGTATTTCACGGTTCTCCCGATCTTAAAATCGAAAAAAGTGCACAGGCAGAGCAAACTTCGCATATACAAGACCATAATAGGACCTGTGCTACTATATGCAAGCGAAACGTGGACTCTCACCCAAGCGTCTGAAAAATCAATAGACGCTTTTGAACGACGAATTTTTCGAAGAATTTTGGGACCATTAAGAGAAGGCACTGAATGGCGTATCCGGTACAACAACGAGTTGTATAACATCTTTGACGACCCAGCCGCATCGACTCTTATAGAATTTTGTAAGCTACAATGGGCAGACCATGTGGAGCGAATGGACGACAGAAGAATTCCCAAACGCACACTGAAAGGTAGAGCTCAGGGCAAACGACCGGTGGGAAAACCGCGGAAAAGAAACGAGGACTCAGTTGACGCAGATTTCAAATCGCTTCTTAGATGCACAAATTGGAGGACACGGGCGCTGAACTGAAATGACTTCAGACAATGTATCCTGTAGGCCCTGGCCCGATTTGGGCTGTCGCGCCATTGATGATGATGATAGTCTGGCCCCTCTTAACCTACGCAATTGTAGTGTGGATGGGAGCGCTGGAAAAACCCACTCACCACAAAAAACTCACCAAAGTTCAACGTCTGGCTTCAATAGAAGCAACAGGTACACTTAGAACTATGCATACAGTGGCGTTAGAGATGATAGAGTACCTGTTACTGCTGAATATTTATGGAGTATAGCAGTAAAAAGTGCCGAGAGATTGAAAGAGTCAGGAAACTAAGGCTCAGCTGCATACTGGGACTGTTTAGTGACTGTAACCCGCTGGAGGAAATAGATTATTTAATTCCGCAGCTCGAATTCTCTAGGAAATTTTCAACGAGGCGCACTATCGACTCGGATGGCTCGAAGACGGACGCAGATACACTGCTGGAAGCTTGTGCGCTGCGGAACAAAATCGTCGTCATCCCAACGGCACAACGATATGTTGGGTTCCAGGTCACAGCGTCCTAATCAGAGTTAGGAATACTCTACGTATCCTCATTGGTGTACTGATGGTTCACTGCCTGTTTGGCCGGAATGCCAGAAGACTGGGTATAGCGGACGTGGCAGATATGAACCACAGCGGTAGTGACCCACATCCCAGTTTAGATCACGAACGGAAGAAACTTACAAGCAAGATATTGATCAACCAAAATGAGTCAAAAAGTCCCAATTGGCAGCAACCAGTTGGGAACAAGGGACTATTGTATGGTCGCTACTGAAGTGAAAAGTACAAAAGAACACACCTAATAGGTCATGCTGTGGGAGACGAATCTGAATACAGGTATCCTGAGTGGACACTGTCTCATTGGTCGACGTGGCAAAACAGGTCTTCAAACGAACTCGGCAGAAACTGCATAGGAGGAGCAGGAAGAGAACTGTCCAGGAACGGCCATACAGGAGCCGACTTCTTCAAGAGATTTTGAGACCTGACCAATAAAGTTCCAAACATTTCTACGACAAGGATCCGGATTCCCGGATTGTATCGTTGTAAGCTCCTATTCGAATTTGTAAATTTTCAAATTTATTTTATTGCAACACCTTTGAACAAGGTATGGGAAATATTCTTTTCCTTTATATTGTGATCTATTAATTTCAGTAGGCGCGCATATCTTTTCCGAATACCTTTCAAACGTCCCAAAAATTTATTTAAGTTATTAAAAAAAATTAAAATGAGTCTACAAAAGATGAGCGATCAAGAAATTACGAAAACCCCACCAAAATTTCGATTGGTTTTGATCCGCCACGGTGAATCCGAATGGAATATGAAGAATCTCTTTACCGGCTGGTACGATTCAAAACTAAGTGAACGTGGAACTCACGAAGCACTAGCTGCCGGCAAGGCTATTCGAAATGCCAACCTGAAATTCGACGTGGCCTTCACATCCGTACTGGCACGAGCTAACGAAACTCTCCGAATAATCCTGGAAGAATCGAATCAGGAAAATATTCCGATCGAAAAATCCTGGCGCCTGAACGAACGGCACTACGGAGCGTTAACCGGCCTGAATAAGGCCGAAACAGCCCTAAAATACAGCGACGAGCAAGTACAGATCTGGCGTCGGAGCTATGATATACCGCCACCACCTATGGAACAAGCCCATCCGTTCTATGATATTATTACGCGAGACAATCGCTATCGTGGTTTCCTGAAAAAGGACGACTTTCCACCTACGGAATCGCTGAAGAACACCATCGATCGAATGATGCCGTATTGGAAGGACACTATCATTCCCTATATTATGATGCGAAAGAACATTTTAATATCGGCCCATGGAAATAGCTTGCGCGGCATTGTTAAGATCCTTGATGATATTTCTGATAGTGACATTGTAGAGCTAAATATTCCAACTGGTGTTCCTTTTATGTACGAACTGGATTGTAAATTGAAACCAATGGGTCCAATGAAATTTCTGGGTGATGATGTTACAGTCCGAAAATCTTTAGAAACTGTTGGACCATTCGCGAAACCTTAAATTAGTAAATAACTTGAAATTTTAGGTTTAATTTGGATCTTGTAGAACTCGACTAATAAACATTTATTTTGATGAGTGGACGCACTCTTTATTACTGTAATGCTTATAGCATCAAGGTTTGATGAATAAAGTTATGCTATTTTTTTGCTGAGTTGTGGACAAAAACTCCAAACTCGTCCGTATGATAACTCTAGAAATCGTTTCTGTTGGAAGGTGTTAGTGCAGGAAATCCTTTCGAATGGCTTTCGTGCAAAAAGATGATTTCCTAAAACTCTTTACAGTTTCTTCACAAGAAGGTTCTAGCCAAGTTGTGAAGTCGGAGTGGCAGTCCTCCAATTTCATATATTATTGAAAACTATACGAGTAACGAAAATCGACTAAAACCCCATTGTGTTGAAATAGGTACCCCATTTTCAAATTCGTGCCTGGCTATCAAATTTTGAAAGTGGGTTAATTCTATACCATTTTAGTATCATATTTTATTTTTTGCTTTCGCGATCCAATTTATTGATCGCTTTGTCCATGCTCGAAGCCATTTAAAAAAATTCTTTTCATTTTCAATGGAGCTACCGTCTTGTTATTGATGGCCATAAAACTAATATTTGGCATGCATGCACTAAAGTGAAACACTATCACTAAGGATTTCGTGCTTAAATGTTGACACTTATTTGATTTACGGCCATTAATTAAAAGTTCCCGGGGCAAATACGTCCCGAAAAACTTCCCTATCTGCAGGATATCGTGTGGAAATTGGCCCTCATCAAATTGTTTACATGCCATCGTTCAATTAAGCAGGCTTTCAAAAAATGCTTAGGCGATTCCATCATACGAGGAGCTCCATATATGCACTATCTGTGTAGACTAATTTGCTGGGCGAGTGAAATCAGAAATAACTCCTTCGTGCCTGGCACTAGGAAGCCGGCTTCTGCACTCAAGGCCTTCATGTGACCCACACGACCCAGGACTCTAGTTAACCTAAAGGCACTAATTTAGAACTCACCTGAAATTCTAAGCCATGTTTCTCGCGGCAATAGTCCTTAATTCGTGGATAGCACTTAGCCATTAGGGTGTTCCGTTCCATTGTTGTGTCTAGAAAAGAGCAGAAAAATAGAAGAATTTTTATAACGAGCTAAAGGCTCTGCTCGAAATCGTACCTGTAAATGTTGAACTTGTGAAAATCCGAACAATCTTGGAGCTGACAGGCGGCAAGGACTCCAACGATCCGGCAAATATCAAATCGATTGTCCGGTCGTCCATCGCGAAAACTATCCAAACTATTCCACTTTAAATAAACAATTTTAGCAACTATTTCTTTGGGGTTGTTTCCTGCACGTCTGATCTGATGGGGTATGAAGTTCCGAACTGATTTTCATGGTTCGAAGCGTATCCTTTTTATCGACTTCTGGAAGTATTGTTTGATCGATGTTCTTGGAAGAGTTTGCTATAGCTTTGGTTGTAGAATTGGCGCTATATGAGAACCAGTTAGGTTTGTTTATACCCAGAAGAACTTGTTGCAGGCAGCTTATTCTGAATGGAAACTTCTCTGAATGCAACTAGTAGGTGGATAGATTGATTGATAGTCAGTAAAAGATACATTTTCGAAGGTTGCATGGAATATCGAATTGATAGGAGGACTATAGATGGTATACATAGATACAAAGTTTGTTGTCTCGACCTTGAACTTACTGAGCAATTTATAGGGACAATAACTTCGAAAGTAGGTGCAGCATTTGTTCGAATTAAAGGCATTGATGCTGTTGACTTTTCATGCTGTGTATGAAAACATAGAATAGTATAAGTTTAATGCAGTTCTTAACATCACGCATAGAAAGTTTCAGACAAGAAAGGAAAAATGAGTTTTTTCCTGTAGCCTCCATACAAAAATCGTTGAAATTTGCGACAACTGGAGAATACATTAGGAAGCTGCTGTATACCGTAACGGTGGTATGTTTTTTTTTTACTATAATTAAGCGGGTATTGTGATCGACCGAATGTTTGTTTAAGACCTGCTACTTCAAAAAAGAAAATTTCTACCCAGAAATTTTATAATTTCACGTTTTAAGGATAGTAGACTTTAAAAAATGAACACAGAATTTATTGTCCTTCTATCAAAGGCTGTGACATTGCCGCAATAGGTAGATTTAGTGAGTCTCTATAGAAGAGGTGAACTCTATTGGAATGAGATTTTGAAAAAGAAATCGAAGGGATGGTTTAACTCCAAGAAAATGTACCTCAGGAACGGCTTAAACTAGGAAGTTGAAATTCAGAACTTACATGTAAATATGTTAGAGTGGTATTACAAAGGAGGAATGCAGCTCGTACGAAAAAGATGGGCGATATAAAATGTCTGGGTAACTTTTCGCCCGGAATCAAAGCAAAAGTGGATTCGGTCCCATGTAAAGAGTATTATTTTTAGAAAATGCTTATGATAAAATTTAAATTCATGAATAAATAATTAATTTCGATTGAATTCAGACAGTAGCTCACCAGTAGTCGTAAATTGGCAAAATGTGGAAATGTTGCTTTCCTTAGAAGCAATATCCACGCGGATAATGTTTCTGTAAAAGAGATGGAGCTTTACATCATTAAAAAGGTGGCCAGGGCTTCGCTATTCTCTTTTTCTTGATTTTTTCAATAAAAAAATATTGGGATCAATTTGAAATTTAAAACATAACGCAGTCACGATCGGCTGCAAGCCAATCGTATGATACTCTAGATGAAATACTGAACTCCGATTTATATTTTAGTTGGGATTATATCAATAGAATGAGGAGTGCACATACAATTATTGCATGACCTTTTGTTTACAGGTAGAAACTATTAAGGCTACTCGATGGATGGTTAAACGATTTATTGAGTTATAGTGAGTTCCATAAATTAAGTTGGAACATTTTTACAGAATTTTTGTATGGCAACTACATGAAGGACTTACGGGATATTTTTCATATTAATACCTTCAGCTGCGACTATTATAAAATCAACGTATACAAAATTTTAAAGTCGTAACTTAAAGCGTTCTAAAGTTATCGTTCAATATTGGTGAACACGTGTTTTAAGAACTTTTATATGACAGTAACCCGAAGGAGTTGATGGATTGCGCTAATTAATGAACTCAGTCTTGATTTTGATATAAAACTAATTCCTGTAAAATTTTGAATCCCTGCTTTAACTCGTACTAGAGTTATAGTGGATTCTGTAACTTGTATAAATTTTTGAAGGACTTTTGTAGGTTGCTACACGAAGGACTCATTGGATTTGCATCATATTCGGAACTTTCGTTTCAAACATTGTAAACTTTAAGTATTCAAAATTTCAAGCTCCTAACTTGAAGCATTCGAGCAATAATTGTGAATACGTATTTTAAGGACTCTTGTATGGGAGGTACCCGAAGGAGTGGAAGGATATCGCCCATTAACGAACTTAGCCTTACTTTTTCCATTTTACAGGTGGTGACCAAATTTCAACTTCCTAGGCCAACGCGTTCTTGAGTTATCGTGCAAACGGACGGACGGACAGACAGACAGACAGACAGACAGACAGACGGACGGACGGACGAACGGACAGCAAACGGATTTGGGGTTTTTGGCCAAAACTAAACACAAAATAATATATAACTTTTTTTCGTCCGAGGCTCGGTTCTATGCGTTACAAACTTTTCGGGCTGGATTAAACTTATAATACTCTATATGATTTCATCTAGAGTATAAAAACTGCTGCTCTGAAAATTTTATTTTTCCTCGCTTGAAACTAGCAGAGCCCAAAGGAAAAAAAAAATTTGTCAGTCTTCTGAGCATAACTTGATTATGGGGGTGGAATTCCGAAAAGCGTTTAAGGATTAATTACGGTGTAGGTCTGACATCCTTAAAAATAGAGAGGACGCTATTTGGAACGATCCAACTAATTTCTTAAGGAGTGCTGCGACAGGAAAATTTTGCTGGACTAAAAAAAAACTTTATTTCTCAACATATTCTCCTTTTAGGAAGATACACTTTTCACAGCGATGATGGATAGCTTCGATACCCTCATTATAGTGAAATATAACCGTCAAAATAACCGTGATCCGCAGACTCCACCTCTTTTCAATTGGCAAATCTTTTACCACCGAGCCATTTTTTTAAGTTTGAAAAGAGAAAATAAGGACTAAATCTAACGAATAGGATGCGTGAGCAAAAACTCGGCATTATTGCTGCGAAGCATCGCCAAACACTGGTTTGAAGCATCCTCACGACGCTGTTTTGTTCCATTGTGCGCGAACGTAGCAGCAATTTTGCGAATTTTCAGTCAATATGCGATGTACAGGACTTTTTGTAATGCTTATTATGTCTGCTAGCTCGCGCACTTTCAGTTGACAATCATCCAATACCATTTTGTAGATTTTTTTCACCATTTATATCCCGGCCACGTTCTTCGGTCGACCACTGCGTTCTTCGTCTTGACAGCTCGTACGGCCTCGTTTAAACTCTGCCACAAAATATTTTATTGTTGCAAACGGAGGAGCAGACTCCACCAGAGTAGGATCTAGTTCGGCTTTGATATTGTTGAGACTAAGACCTTTCAAATGAAAGTATTGTATTACATAACGATGCCCAATTTTTTCCATGTTTAAAAATTCACTGAGAGCGTTCGCTATTGATGACTGCCAAATAAAGACTAAACAACGTAGCCGTCTTCAAACTTTAAACTTAGCCTTATAGTGATAGTGCTTTCTATCACTGTATTTACTTGCAAATAAAAACCGCCATCTATACGCCAGCTAAGTACTTCTGGGACAGCGCTCGTATCGATGACCACCTGAAAACTGTAAGTTTCGATCTTAATTTCAAAAAAGCCCTTCATATTCACAGAATCCAGTTAGGATACAAAGTGTTCCGCTGAAGTTCTGTATGTTTAACCATTGAAAGGTGAAAATAGTTCCGATGGGGTACCGATATATTATACGGCTATTAAATATAATATTTTTAAAATTTTAGTATGATACGAGGATAGTAGTCTCATACAGTACGATATTTCCAAAGCCAACTACCATAACAAGGCATATGAGTAAAAACCTGTAAAACGCAGTTCTGTTTGCAGAGCTGTACAAGACTACATACAACAATTGTCGCCAAAATTCATTATTTAGCTGTCTACTAGTTCCTTTTTGAGAATGGAGTTTCATTGTACTCGAATTCCTGCTGATGTTCAGTTCCTGTTCACAGAATCATTCACTCTTGACTTGGGTTGGAATCGGATCTGGGCATTTATTATGATTATTATTATTTAAACTGGTAGAGCCTAAAGAAGCCTCACTACTTCTCGAACTACGACCTAAGAGGTCTTTTGTTCCTGGCTCTTAACCACTCCCTAGGCCATATCGATTCCTTTGAGAAAGGAGATGATTTTACTCAGGGGAGTCTTCGACATGGGCATTTACTTTTCATTGATATCTCTGCGAGTCTCACCAATAAAAAAAATCCTGCAGATTTTAAATAAAACGCTATTTTATTATCATTATTTTGTTTTTAAATTTTATTCTTAATAATGATAATAATAATTCTGTATAAAACGCTGGTAGCAAATTAGCAATTATATATTATAATATTTTTATGTAAATGGGTTTATGAAAACTAGCCTACTTGTTGTTATATTGTTGATTGATTTAGAATATTATTAACTTGTTCTTTTTTCTAGCTTGGCATATAAAAATTGCTTAGATTTTTTTTGTTTATTACTATTTTATTCCCGCATTAAATTGTTTGTTATTAAAAATTACATAAAAAGCAAGAACACAATTGTTTACAAGCGATTTATGTACATAATCCATATATTGGTAATAGAAATACAATTATTACATTTACAACATTCAAAACTTTTACTATAACTATTCATAGGAATATATAATATATAATTTTATAAATAATATAGAAAATATTAACAATGAATGATATTTGGATTCATTAGCACATTTCTTGGAAAATTATGGAAAGAAAAAGAAATGGAATAAAAAAAATGATATGCAATCGAGGAAGTACTAAAAGAATCACGTCTATTTAGTGAATTATACTATTGGCAGGCTTTCATATTTATTCGTAAGCTATTAATATTTAATTATTGTTTATTATTATTTATTGAAGGATTATCATTTTAGTTTAATATGGAGGATCATTGATCAATTTATGAACTAAAAATCATAAAACAAAACTAACTGACTGATTTAGATCAGTATGAGGTAGTTTCTACATTCCAAACAGTTTTTATGTTGATGTTTCCGTTTTTCATAAAGGCAACCTCTACAAAGACTAGGTTTCATTATACAGTCAAAAGCTAACAAGATCTTCTCATGCTTTCCGATGAGTAGAAACTTGAACCACTGTAAAAACCGCATACTTTTGAATATACTCCTAATTTTCATCGTAGCCGTTAGAGACCATTAATTAAAAATCAGTTACAGCAGTGTAAGAGCAAATGAGAGTTTAAATGATCGTCAGAATTAAGCGAAAGAAAAAAAGTTTCTTCTTATTGCGCAGAAATTTTAAGGGTCGAAACTTTTGATATATGGTCGCATGGAATAATTTCCTAAACATTTTTATTCGCACAAAATTATCCCAACCATAATAACTACGCGTAATGATAAGGCAGTTGGATGGACGACATGGGCGCCTAATAAGCCAGCCATAATAAAGATACTGAAATATACAGCTTCGATATTTTTGAATACAACGTTTCATCAAAAACTTCAAAGGGTTCTGCGAGTTGCACTTGATTTCGAGATCTTGTAGTTTCATCATGGTCCTACATAATGTCTTTTAGTGTCGCGATATAGTCGAAGCAGTGGAAACAAAGAAGGACAAATACGAGGCTAATACCGATCCTTCTGGTCCACCCTTGTTTTCACCATCGAAAGACAATTGAAATTTCAGAAACATCCAGAAGTTGGCGTTCATTGGGATTTAGTGAACAGGTTACAGTTGGAAATCAGCAGGTGGAATACATGAATAGAAAACTAGAAGTAAAAAAATCATCTCTTTGGTGTTGTACAGGGTGGCGCGCGGCAGACGCATGTATTTGAAAAGATCATTGCTCTCTTCCTAGCGGTCGTAGAGGGTTGATAGTGGGGTGGTTCTAAGGAGGGGGAAGGAAGGTTTGTTAGCACTTAGTTTCAGTCGCCAAGATGGAGTGGCCTGTTCAAAATCGTGTTTTTTGTGTGCAACCCTATTTTTCAAATAACCTCTCGATCGTCTGTGTGCAGCGTGCCTTTCGTTTACAGTTCAATATCGCCCCCCCGCGGTAGAGTTCCCGATCGAAATCGAATTCTTGCGTGGGTTAATGTCTTCCAGGATAGCGGAAATGTGTCCACGATAAGAAGGAGGCCTCAGAGAACTGTCTCTACCCCAGAAAACATCGAGAGTATTCGAGCTACAATTGAACAATCTCCCACGCGTTCAATTCGTAAACAGGCAGGTGCCCTTGGCATTTCGAGACGTTCCATTCAACGAATCGTTAAAGAACATCTTCATTTGAACTCCTACAAGATGGTTGTCGTCCAAGAGTTGAAACAGATTCCCCTCATCTCCCTAAGAAGCGATATAAACTGGCCAGCAGGCTCTCCTGATTTGGCGTCCTGCGATTATTTCCTGTGGGGATACCTAAAATCTCTTGTTTGCAACGATCGTCCCACAACCCTAACGGCCCTCAAAGACCAACATTCGCACCCGCATCCTCCAAATTCCTGTGGCAATGTTTGAAAGAGTGAACGAAATCTTCAGAAAAAGACTTACACAATGTTCGGAGCGTGAGGGCTGCCATTTGGCAGATACATTGTTTAAAACTGTATGAACTTAAATCTCCCATGTAAGTAAACCAGGAAAATATAAAAAAAAATAATCATTTTCGAACAGTTTGCGTTTTATTGGTGTTTCAAATCCATGCGTCTGCCGCGCGCCACCCTGTATTAGTAATTAAAGTTACATTAATCCAAGAACGAGGGGTTTTTTGAAATTGAAAGTTTTTTTACTGCCAGTTTTCTAGTAATTAAATCGAACTACTGCTCTACAACTGAAACTTTGACGAATCTTGTTTGAGTCTGTAATCGAAAGAATCGACTCACTTTTTTAGTACAAAAATCAATCAGTACTCAGAAGGGAAATCTCACAGCCTTCGACTGGTCTCAATTGTGAAAGTTTATCACCACTTGTTAAACTCGATGGTTTGAAACTGCCTTGTCTCAAATCGAATAGCGCCCTTCTTTCAGTCGAAAGAAGCATTTTTGACATCTTATTTTTTAACACCGAAAGACAAAATCTTACTAAAAAAATTTCAGATTGTAGAAAACATCGTCAAGAAGTTGTGGGGATAAGTTGTTCGAACATGTTTCTGAAAACGGAATGAACGCTGATATGCGACTTTTTGAAACAGTGTATTGTAAAGCAAATACAAAAAATCTGCCAACAGTCTGGGCGCAACTTTATTATTTTATGGGTAGAAGTCCGAAACGTGTTTAATGCTGAGATGCGGTGTAGGTTACTATGCGACTGACAACCTAAAATATAAAGTTCCAAATAGCCTCCTGGTTTTTCACCATCACCCTTTACACCCCCATCCCTAAAATTTTTTTCCCTACTAGAGCTCTACCGACCCCAACTCCTGTAAGATTTTCAAGATTACATCTGATACGGTTTCTCAGATATAAAAATGACATTTTTTGAGAAATTGCTATTCCTCCACTTTCGTGCTCCACCTCCCCCCTCAAAAAGTTTACGTTCAGTAGACTCCTCTTGTGATCCCATATACAGAAACTAAATTTTATCTTCCTGGTGTAATTGGTTCGGAAGATATTATGATGAAAAGTTTTTCAAAACCCACCAACCCCACCAGTCCCCTTAAAAATTTTAGCCCTTGTCTAATCTTTAAGTATGTATCCCTCAGGACAACCACAAAGTTTCAATCTTCTGACATCAATCGTTCAGGAGAAATGGATTTTAGAATGTTTTAATCCCGTCTTTCAAGCGTTTTGGACTCATTGTTTCCCCCCCCCCCCCCACTTCCACACTCCTCACCGACCATTTTTTTTGCAAAAGGAGTCCATAGTATGGGAGACCGGGGACAATAGAAACATTTTCGATTGATGATTTTTTCATTACCCAGCTATCACTATTTTCTGAAATAT